>OX638135.1:720915-1464532 GCA_951804985.1 Dryomyza anilis
ACCCAAGGGTTCTTGAGAAATCATGTCTCAAACTTTAAATGCGCGTCGTAGAGGCCTCAAAGTTGGCACATTTTGTAATCTATTTTTGCCCTTTTAATTCCAATAGAAATCATTATAATCGGTGCAAGGGTTCTTGAGAAATCACTCCTCAAACTTTAAATGCTCATAACTCTGTAAATACGCATCGTAGAGGCCTCAAAGTTGGCACTTTTGTAATCCATTTTTGCCCTTATAATTCCAATATAAATCATTATAATCAGTATAAGGGTTCTTAAGAAAGTACGCCTCAAACTTTAAATTCCCATAACTCTGTAAATACGCGTCGTAAAAGCTTTCAAAGTTGGCACATTTTGTAATCTGTGTTTGCCCTTTTAATGCCAATAGAAATCATTGTAATCGGCGCAAGGGTTCTTCAGAAATCGCGTCTCAAATTTTAAATACTCATAACTCTGTAAATACGAGTCGTAGAGGCCTCAAAGTTGGCACATTTTGTAATCTATTTTTGCTCTTTTAAATCCAATATAAATCATTATAATCGGTTCATTGGTTCTTGACAAATCACGTCTCAAATTTTAAATGCTCAAAGTTGGCACAGTTTGTAATCTATTTTTGCCCTTTTAATTCCAATATAAATCATTATAATCAGTATAAGGGTTCTTGAGAAAGTACGCCTCAAACTTTAAATTCCCATAACTCTGTAAATACGCGTCGTAGAAGCTTTCAAAGTTGTCACATTTTGTAATCTGTTTTTACCCTTTTAATGCCAATAGAAATCATTGTAATCGGCGCAAGGGTTCTTGAGAAATCATGTCTCAAACTTTAAATGCGCGTCGTAGAGGCCTCAAAGTTGGCACATTTTGTAATCTATTTTTGCCCTTTTAATTCCAATAGAAATCATTGTAATCGGAGCAAGGGTTCTTGAGAAATCGCGTCTCAAACTTTAAATGTTCATAACTCTGTAAATACGCGTCTTAGAGGCCTCAAAGTTGGCACATTTTGTAATCTATGTTTGCTCTTTTTATTCCAATATAAATCATTATAATCGGTTCATTCGTTCTTGACAAATCACGTCTCAAATTTTAATGCTCAAAGTTGGCACATTTTTTATCTATTTTTGCCCTCTTAATGCCAATATAAATCATTGTAATCAGTATAAGGGTTCTTAAGAAAGTACGCCTCAAACTTTAAATTCCATAACTCTGTAAATACGCGTCGTAGCGGCCTCAAAGTTGGCACATTTCGTAATCTATTTTTACCCTTTTAATTCCAATATAAATCATTATAATCAGTGCAAGGGTTCTTGAGAAATCACGTCTCGAATTTTAAATGCTCATAACTCCGTTAATACGCGTCGTAGAAGCCTCAAAGTTGGCACATTCAAAAATCCATATTTTTCCTCTTAATGTCAATGTAAATCATTATAATCGGTGCAAGGGTTCTTGAGAAATCACGTCTCAAACCTTAGAGTTCTTGAGAAATCACGTCTCAAACTTTAAATGCTCATAACTCTGTAAATACGCGTCGTATCGGTCTCAAAGTTGACACATATTGTAATCTATTTTTGCCCTTTTAATTCCAATATAAATCATTGTAATCTGCGCAAGGGTTCTTGAGAAATCACTTCTCAAACTTTAAATGCTCATAACTCTGTAAATACGCGTCGTAGCGGCCTCAAAGTTGGCACATTTTGTAATCTATTTTTGCCCTTTTAATTCCAATATAAATCATTATAATCGGTTCATTGGTTCTTGACAAATCACGTCTTAAATTTGAAATGCTCAAAGTTGGCACATCTGTAATACGCGTCGTAGCGGCCTCAAAGTTGGCACATTTTAAAATCCATATTTTTATTTTAATTCCAATATAAATCATTATAATCGGTGCCTGGGTTCTTGAGAAATAACGTCTCAAATTTTAAATGCTCATAACTCTGTAAATACGCGTCGTATCGGCCTCAAAGTTGGCACATTTTGTAATCTATTTTTGCCCTTTTAATTCCAATATAAATCATTATAATCGATTCATTGGTTCTTGACAAATCACGTCTCAAATTTTAAATGCTCAAAGTTGACACATTTTGTAATCTATTTTTGCCCTTTTAATTCCAATATAAATCATTATAATCAGTATAAGGGTTCTTGAGAAAGTACGCCTCAAACTTTAAATTCCCATAATTCTGTAAATACGCGTCGTAGAAGCTTTCAAAGTTGTCACATTTTGTAATCTGTTTTTGCCCTTTTCATGCCAATAATTCCAATATAAATCAGTAAAATCAGTGCAAGGGTTCTTGAAAAATCATATCTCAAACTTTAAATGCTAATAACTCTGTAAATACGCGTCGTAGCGGCCTCAAAGTTGGCACATTTTAAAATCCATATTTTTATTTTAATTCCAATATAATCATTATAATCGGTGCCTGGGTTCTTGAGAAATAACGTCTTAAATTTTAAATGCTCATAACTCTGTAAATACGCGTCGTATCGGCCTCAAAGTTGGCACATTTTGTAATCTATTTTTGCCCTTTTAATTCCAATATAAATCATTATAATCGGTGCCTGGGTTCTTGAGAAATAACGTCTCAAATTTTAAATGCTCATAACTCTGTAAATACGCGTCGTATCGTCCTCAAAGTTGGCACATTTTGTAATCTATTTTTGCCCTTTTCATTCCAATATAAATCATTATAATCGGTTCATTGGTTCTTGACAAATCACGTCTTAAATTTGAAATGCTCAAAGCTGGCACATCTGTAATACGCGTCGTAGCGGCCTCAAAGTTGGCACATTTTAAAATCCATATTTTTATTTTAATTCCAATATAAATCATTATAATCGGTGCCTGGGTTCTTGAGAAATAACGTCTCAAATTTTAAATGCTCATAACTCTGTAAATACGCGTCGTATCGGCCTCAAAGTTGGCACATTTTGTAATCTATTTTTGCCCTTTTAATTCCAATATAAATCATTATAATCGATTCATTGGTTCTTGACAAATCACGTCTCAAATTTTAAATGCTCAAAGTTGACACATTTTGTAATCTATTTTTGCCGTTTTAATTCCAATATAAATCATTATAATCAGTATAAGGGTTCTTGAGAAAGTACGCCTCAAACTTTAAATTCCCATAATTCTGTAAATACGCGTCGTAGAAGCTTTCAAAGTTGTCACATTTTGTAATCTGTTTTTGCCCTTTTAATGCCAATAATTCCAATATAAATCAGTAAAATCAGTGCAAGGGTTCTTGAAAAATCACATCTCAAACTTTAAATGCTAATAACTCTGTAAATACGCGTCGTAGCGGCCTCAAAGTTGGCACATTTTAAAATCAATATTTTTATTTTAATTCCAATATAAATCATTATAATCGGTGCCAGGGTTCTTGAGAAATCACGTCTCAAATTTTAAATGCTCATAACTCTGTAAATACGCATCGTATCGGCCTCAATGTTGGCATATTTTGTAATCTATTTTTGCCCTTTTAATTCCAATATAAATCATTATAATCGGTTCAAGGGTTCTTGAGAAATCATGTCTCAAATTTTAAATGCTCATAAGTCTGTAAGAGCTTCAACGCTGCCACATTTTGTAATTTATTTTTGCCCTTTTAATTCCAATATAAATCATTATAATCGGTTCAAGGGTTCTTGAGAAATCATGTCTCAAATTTTAAATGCTCATAAGTCTGTAAGAGCTTCAACGCTGCCACATTTTGTAATTTATTTTTGCCCTTTTAATTCCAATATAAATCATTATAATCGGTGCAAGGGTTCTTGAGAAATCACTCCTCAAACTTTAAATGCTCATAACTCTGTAAATACGCATCGTAGAGGCCTCAAAGTTGGCACTTTTGTAATCCATTTTTGCCCTTGTAATTCCAATATAAAATCATTATAATCAGTATAAGGGTTCTTGAGAAAGTACGCCTCAAACTTTAAATTCCCATAATTCTGTAAATACGCGTCGTAGAAGCTTTCAAAGTTGTCACATTTTGTAATCTGTTTTTTGCCCTTTTAATACCAATAAAAATCATTGTAATCGGCTCAAGGGTTCTTGAGAAATCGCGTCTCAAACTTTAAAAGTTCATAACTCTGTAAATACGCGTCGTAGAGGCCTCAAAGTTGGCACATTTTGTAATCTATTTATGCTCTTTTAATTCCAATATAAATCATTATAATCGGTTCATTTGTTCTTGACAAATCACGTCTCAAATTTTAAATGCTCAAAGTTGGCACATTTTGTAATCTATTTTTGCCCTTTTAATTCCAATATAAATCATTATAATCAGTATAAGGGTTCTTGAGAAAGTACGCCTCAAACTTTAAATTCCCATAATTCTGTAAATACGCGTCGTAGAAGCTTTCAAAGTTGGCACATTTTGTAATCTATTTTTGCCCTTTTAATGCCAATAGAAATCATTGTAATCGGCGCAAGGGTTCTTGAGAAATCGCGTCTCAAACTTTAAATGCTCATAACTCTGTAAATACGCGTCGTAGAAGCCTCAAAGTTGGCACATTCAAAAATCCATATTTTTCCTTTTATTGTCAATATAAATCATTATAATCGGTGCAAGGGTTCTTGAGAAATCACGTCTTATCTTAAACCTTAGAGTTCTTGAGAAATCACGTCTCATAACTCTGTAAATACGCGTCGTATCGGTCTCAAAGTTGGCACATTTTGTAATCTATTTTTGCCCTTTTAATTCCAATATAAATCATTATAATCGGTTCAAGGGTTCTTGAGAAATCATGTCTCAAATTTTAAATGCTCATAAGTCTGTAAGAGCTTCAACGCTGCCACATTTTGTAATTTATTTTTGCCCTTTTAATTCCAATATAAATCATTGTAATCGGTGGAAGGGTTCTTAAGAAATCACGTCTCAAACTTTAAATGCTTATAACTATGTAAATACGCGTCGTAGAAGCCTAAAAGTTGGCACAAATTATTAATCTATTTTTACCCTTTTAATTCCAATATAAATCATTATAATCAGTATAAGGGTTCTTAAGAAAGTACGCCTCAAACTTTAAATTCCCATAACTCTGTAAATACGCGTCGTAGAAGCTTTCAAAGTTGGCACATTTTATAATCTGTTTTTGCCCTTTTAATGCCAATAGAAATCATTGTAATCGGCGCAAGGGTTCTTCAGAAATCACGTCTCAAATTTTAAATGCTCAAAGTTGGCACATTTTGTAATCTATTTTTGCCCTTTTAATTCCAATATAAATCATTATAATCAGTATAAGGGTTCTTGAGAAAGTACGCCTCAAACTTTAAATTCCCATAATTCTGTAAATACGCGTCGTAGAAGCTTTCAAAGTTGTCACATTTTGTAATCTGTTTTTGCCCTTTTAATGCCAATAAAAATCATTGTAATCGGCGCAAGGGTTCATGAGAAATCGCGTCTCAAACTTTAAATGCTCATAACTCTGTAAATACGCGTCGTAGAGGCCTCAAAGTTGGCACATTTTAAAATCTATAGTTTTCCTTTTAATTCCAATAGAAATCATTGTAATCGGCTCAAGGGTTCTTGAGAAATCATGTCTTAAACTTTAAATGCGCGTCGTAGCGGCCTTAAAGTTGGCACATTTTGTAATCTATTTTTGCCCTTTTAATTCCAATATAAATTATTATAATCGGTTCAAGGGTTCTTGAGAAATCATGTCTCAAATTTTAAATGCTCATAAGTCTGTAAGAGCTTCAACGCTGCCACATTTTGTAATTTATTTTTGCCCTTTTAATTCCAATATAAATCATTATAATCGGTTCAAGGGTTCCTGAGAAATCACGTCTCAAATTTTAATTGCTCATAACTCCGTAAATACGCGTCGTAGAGGCCTCAAAGTTGCCATATTTTAAAATCTATAGTTTTCCTTTTAATTCCAATAGAAATCATTGTAATCGGCGCAAGGGTTCTTGACAAATCACGTCTCAAATTTTAAATGCTCATAACTCCGTAAATACGCGTCGTAGAGGCCTCAAAGTTGTCATATTTTAAAATCCATGTTTTTAATTTTAATTCCAATATAAATCATTATAATCGGTGCAAGGGTTCTTGACAAATCACGTCTCAAATTTTAAATGCTCATAACTCCGTAAATACGCGTCGTAGAGGCCTCAAAGTTGTCATATTTTAAAATCCATGTTTTTAATTTTAATTCCAATATAAATCATTATAATCGGTGCAAGGGTTCTTGAGAAATCGCGTCTCTAATTTTAAATGTGATTTTGGGACATTTTGTGATCTATTTTTGTCCCTTTAATTCCAATGCTCATAACTCTGTAAATACGCATCGTATAGGCCTCAAAGTTGGATATTTTGTAATCCATTTTTGCCCTTATAATTTCAATATAAATCATTATAATCAGTGTAAGGGTTCTTGAGAAAGTACGCCTCAAACTTCAAATTCTCATAACTCTGTAAATACGTTTCAGCTTTCAAAGTTGACACATTTTGTAATCTTTTTTTGCCCTTTTAATTCCAATATAAATCATTGTAATCGGTGGAAGGGTTCTTGAGAAATCACATCTCAAACTTTAAATTTATTTTGTAATTTATTTTTGCCCTTTTAATTCCAATATAAATCATTGTAATCGGTGGAAGGGTTCTTGAGAAATCACGTCTCAAACTTTAAATGCTTATAACTATGTAAATACGCGTCGTAGAAGCCTAAAAGTTGGCACATTTTGTAATCTATTTTTGCCCTTTTAATTCCAATATAAATCATTATAATCAGTATAAGGGTTCTTAAGAAAGTACGCCTCAAACTTTAAATTCCCATAACTCTGTAAATACGCGTCGTAGAAGCTTTCAAAGTTGGCACATTTTGTAATCTGTTTTTGCCCCTTTAATGCCAATATAAATCATTGTAATCGGCGCAAGGGTTCTTCAGAAATCACGTCTCAAATTTAAAATGCTCAAAGTTGGCACATTTTGTAATCTATTTTTGCCCTTTTAATTCCAATCTTAATCATTATAATCAGTATAAGGGTTCTTGAGAAAGTACGCCTCAAACTTTAAATTCCCATAATTCTGTAAATACGCGTCGTAGAAGCTTTCAAAGTTGTCACATTTTGTAATCTGTTTTTGCCCTTTTAATGCCAATAAAAATCATTGTAATCGGCGCAAGGGTTCAGAAGAAATCGCGTCTCAAACTTTAAATGCTCATAACTCTGTAAATACGCGTCGTAGAGGCCTAAAAGTTGGCACATTTTGTAATCTGTTTTTGCCCTTTTAATGCCAATAAAAATCATTATAGTCAGTAAGGGTTCTTGAGAAAGTACGCCTCAAACTTCAAATTCTCATAACTCTGTAAATACGCGTTTCAGCTTTCAAAGTTGACACATTTTGTAATCTTTTTTTGCCCTCTTAATTCCAATATAAATCATTGTAATCGGTGGAAGGGTTCTTGAGAAATCATGTCTCAAATTTTAAATGCTCATAACTATGTAAATACGCGTCGTAGAAGCCTCAAAGTTGGCACATTTTGTAATCTATTTTTGTTCTTTTAATGCCAATTGTAATCGGTTCATTTGTTCTTGACAAATCACGTCTCAAATTTTAAATGCTCAAAGTTGGCACATTTTGTAATCTATTTTTGCCCTTTTAATTCCAATATAAATCATTATAATCAGTATAAGGGTTCTTGAGAAAGTACGCCTCAAACTTTAAATTCCCATAATTCTGTAAATACGCGTCGTAGAAGCTTTCAAATTTGGCACATTTTGTAATCTGTTTTTGCCCTTTTAATGCCAATATAAATCATTGTAATCGGCGCAAGGGTTCTTCAGAAATCACGTCTCAAATTTAAAATGCTCAAAGTTGGCACATTTTGTAATCTATTTTTGCCCTTTTAATTCCAATCTTAATCATTATAATCAGTATAAGGGTTCTTGAGAAAGTACGCCTCAAACTTTAAATTCCCATAATTCTGTAAATACGCGTCGTAGAAGCTTTCAAAGTTGTCACATTTTGTAATCTGTTTTTGCCCTTTTAATGCCAATAAAAATCATTGTAATCGGCGCAAGGGTTCAGAAGAAATCGCGTCTCAAACTTTAAATGCTCATAACTCTGTAAATACGCGTCGTAGAGGCCTAAAAGTTGGCACATTTTGTAATCTGTTTTTGCCCTTTTAATGCCAATAAAAATCATTATAGTCAGTAAGGGTTCTTGAGAAAGTACGCCTCAAACTTCAAATTCTCATAACTCTGTAAATACGCGTTTCAGCTTTCAAAGTTGACACATTTTGTAATCTTTTTTTGCCCTCTTAATACCAATAAAAATCATTGTAATCGGCGCAAGGGTTCTTGAGAAATCGCGTCTCAAACTTTAAATGTTCATAACTCTGTAAATACGCGTCGTAGAGGCCTCAAAGTTGGCACATTTTGTAATCTATTTATGCTCTTTTAATTCCAATATAAATCATTATAATCGGTTCATTTGTTCTTGACAAATCACGTCTCAAATTTTAAATGCTCAAAGTTGGCACATTTTGTAATCTATTTTTGCCCTTTTAATTCCAATATAAATCATTATAATCAGTATAAGGGTTCTTGAGAAAGTACGCCTCAAACTTTAAATTCCCATAATTCTGTAAATACGCGTCGTAGAAGCTTTCAAAGTTGGCACATTTTGTAATCTATTTTTGCCCTTTTAATGCCAATAGAAATCATTGTAATCGGCGCAAGGGTTCTTGAGAAATCGCGTCTCAAACTTTAAATGCTCATAACTCTGTAAATACGCGTCGTAGAAGCCTCAAAGTTGGCACATTCAAAAATCCATATTTTTCCTTTTATTGTCAATATAAATCATTATAATCGGTGCAAGGGTTCTTGAGAAATCACGTCTTATCTTAAACCTTAGAGTTCTTGAGAAATCACGTCTCATAACTCTGTAAATACGCGTCGTATCGGTCTCAAAGTTGGCACATTTTGTAATCTATTTTTGCCCTTTTAATTCCAATATAAATCATTATAATCGGTTCAAGGGTTCTTGAGAAATCATGTCTCAAATTTTAAATGCTCATAAGTCTGTAAGAGCTTCAACGCTGCCACATTTTGTAATTTATTTTTGCCCTTTTAATTCCAATATAAATCATTGTAATCGGTGGAAGGGTTCTTGAGAAATCACGTCTCAAACTTTAAATGCTTATAACTATGTAAATACGCGTCGTAGAAGCCTAAAAGTTGGCACAAATTATTAATCTATTTTTGCCCTTTTAATTCCAATATAAATCATTATAATCAGTATAAGGGTTCTTAAGAAAGTACGCCTCAAACTTTAAATTCCCATAACTCTGTAAATACGCGTCGTAGAAGCTTTCAAAGTTGGCACATTTTGTAATCTGTTTTTGCCCTTTTAATGCCAATAGAAATCATTGTAATCGGCGCAATGGTTCTTCAGAAATCACGTCTCAAATTTTAAATGCTCAAAGTTGGCACATTTTGTAATCTATTTTTGCCCTTTTAATTCCAATATAAATCATTATAATCAGTATAAGGGTTCTTGAGAAAGTACGCCTCAAACTTTAAATTCCCATAATTCTGTAAATACGCGTCGTAGAAGCTTTCAAAGTTGTCACATTTTGTAATCTGTTTCAATCATTGTAATCGGCGCAAGGGTTCATGAGAAATCGCGTCTCAAACTTTAAATGCTCATAACTCTGTAAATACGCGTCGTAGAGGCCTCAAAGTTGGCACATTTTAAAATCTATAGTTTTCCTTTTAATTCCAATAGAAATCATTGTAATCGGCTCAAGGGTTCTTGAGAAATCATGTCTTAAACTTTAAATGCGCGTCGTAGCGGCCTTAAAGTTGGCACATTTTGTAATCTATTTTTGCCCTTTTAATTCCATTATAAATTATTATAATCGGTTCAAGGGTTCTTGAGAAATCATGTCTCAAATTTTAAATGCTCATAAGTCTGTAAGAGCTTCAACGCTGCCACATTTTGTAATTTATTTTTGCCCTTTTAATTCCAATATAAATCATTATAATCGGTTCAAGGGTTCCTGAGAAATCACGTCTCAAATTTTAATTGCTCATAACTCCGTAAATACGCGTCGTAGAGGCCTCAAAGTTGCCATATTTTAAAATCTATAGTTTTCCTTTTAATTCCAATAGAAATCATTGTAATCGGCGCAAGGGTTCTTGACAAATCACGTCTCAAATTTTAAATGCTCATAACTCCGTAAATACGCGTCGTAGAGGCCTCAAAGTTGTCATATTTTAAAATCCATGTTTTTAATTTTAATTCCAATATAAATCATTATAATCGGTGCAAGGGTTCTTGAGAAATCACGTCTCAAATTTTAAATGCTCATAACTCTGTAAATACGCGTCTAATCGGCATCAAAGTCGGCACATTTTGTAATCTATTTTTGCCCTTTTAATTCTAATATAAATCATTATAATCGGCGCAAGGGTTCTTGAGAAATCGCGTCTCTAATTTTAAATGTGATTTTGGGACATTTTGTGATCTATTTTTGTCCCTTTAATTCCAATGCTCATAACTCTGTAAATACGCATCATATAGGCCTCAAAGTTGGATATTTTGTAATCCATTTTTGCCCTTATAATTTCAATATAAATCATTATAATCAGTGTAAGGGTTCTTGAGAAAGTACGCCTCAAACTTCAAATTCTCATAACTCTGTAAATACGTTTCAGCTTTCAAAGTTGACACATTTTGTAATCTTTTTTTGCCCTTTTAATTCCAATATAAATCATTGTAATCGGTGGAAGGGTTCTTGAGAAATCACATCTCAAACTTTAAATTTATTTTGTAATTTATTTTTGCCCTTTTAATTCCAATATAAATCATTGTAATCGGTGGAAGGGTTCTTGAGAAATCACGTCTCAAACTTTAAATGCTTATAAATATGTAAATACGCGTCGTAGAAGCCTAAAAGTTGGCACATTTTGTAATCTATTTTTGCCCTTTTAATTCCAATATAAATCATTATAATCAGTATAAGGGTTCTTAAGAAAGTACGCCTCAAACTTTAAATTCCCATAACTCTGTAAATACGCGTCGTAGAAGCTTTCAAAGTTGGCACATTTTGTAATCTGTTTTTGCCCTTTTAATGCCAATATAAATCATTGTAATCGGCGCAAGGGTTCTTCAGAAATCACGTCTCAAATTTAAAATGCTCAAAGTTGGCACATTTTGTAATCTATTTTTGCCCTTTTAATTCCAATCTTAATCATTATAATCAGTATAAGGGTTCTTGAGAAAGTACGCCTCAAACTTTAAATTCCCATAATTCTGTAAATACGCGTCGTAGAAGCTTTCAAAGTTGTCACATTTTGTAATCTGTTTTTGCCCTTTTAATGCCAATAAAAATCATTGTAATCGGCGCAAGGGTTCAGAAGAAATCGCGTCTCAAACTTTAAATGCTCATAACTCTGTAAATACGCGTCGTAGAGGCCTAAAAGTTGGCACATTTTGTAATCTGTTTTTGCCCTTTTAATGCC
This sequence comes from Dryomyza anilis, assembly GCA_951804985.1. Lineage (NCBI taxonomy): Eukaryota > Metazoa > Arthropoda > Insecta > Diptera > Dryomyzidae > Dryomyza > Dryomyza anilis. The sequence continues at coordinate 732,388 of OX638135.1, forward strand.
AATAAAAATCATTATAGTCAGTAAGGGTTCTTGAGAAAGTACGCCTCAAACTTCAAATTCTCATAACTCTGTAAATACGCGTTTCAGCTTTCAAAGTTGACACATTTTGTAATCTTTTTTTGCCCTCTTAATTCCAATATAAATCATTGTAATCGGTGGAAGGGTTCTTGAGAAATCATGTCTCAAATTTTAAATGCTCATAACTATGTAAATACGCGTCGTAGAAGCCTCAAAGTTGGCACATTTTGTAATCTATTTTTGTTCTTTTAATGCCAATAGAAATCATTGTAATCGGCGCAAGGGTTCTTGAGAAATCGCGTCTCAAACTTTAAATGCTCATAACTCTGTAAATACGCGTCGTAGAGGCCTCAAAGTTGGCACATTTTGTAATCTATTTTTGCCCTTTTAATTCCAATAGAAATCATTGTACTCTGCGCAAGGGTTTTTGAGAAATCACTTCTCAAACTTTAAATGCTCATAACTCTGTAAATACGCGTCGTAGCGGCCGCAAAGTTGGCACATTTTGCAGTCTATTTTTGCCCTTTTAATTCCAATTGTAATCGGTGGAAGTGTTCTTGAGAAATCATGTCTCAAACTTTAAATTTATTTTGTAATTTACTTTTGCCCTTTTAATTCCAATATAAATCATTGTAATCGGTGGAAGGGTTCTTGAGAAATCACGTCTCAAATTTTAAATGCTCATAAGTCTGTAAGAGCTTCAACGCTGCCACATTTTGTAATTTATTTTTGCACTTTTAATTCCAATATAAATCATTATAATCGGATCAAGGGTTCTTGAGAAATCACATCTCAAATTTTAAATGCTCATAACTCCGTAAATACGCGTCGTAGAGGCCTCAAAGTTGCCATATTTTAAAATCCATGTTTTTAATTTTAATTCCAATATAAATTCCATTATAATCGGTGCAAGGGTTCTTGAGAAATCACGTCTCAAATTTTAAATGCTCATAACTCTGTAAATACGCGTCTAATCGACCTCAAAGTCGGCACATTTTGTAATCTATTTTTGCCCTTTTAATTCTAATATAAATCATTATAATCGGCGCAAGGGTTCTTGAGAAATCGCGTCTCAAATTTTAAATGTGATTTTGGGACATTTTGTGATCTATTTTTGTCCCTTTAATTTTAATGCTCATAACTCTGTAAATACGCATCGTATAGACCTCGAAGTTGGCACTTTTGTAATCCATTTTTGCCCTTATAATTTCAATATAAATCATTATAATCAGTGTAAGAGTTCTTGAGAAACGAGTTCTATGAGTTCTTTGAGTACGCCTCAAACTTCAAATTCTCATAACTCTGTAAATACGCGTTTCAGCTTTCAAAGTTAACACATTTTGTAATCTTTTTTGCCCTTTTAATTCCAATATAAATCATTGTAATCGGTGGAAGGGTTCTTGAGAAATCATGTCTCAAACTTTAAATTTATTTTGTAATTTATTTTTGCCCTTTTAATTCCAACATAAATCATTGTAATCGGTGGAAGTGTTCTTGAGAAATCACGTCTCAAACTTTAAATGCTTATAACTATGTAAATACGCGTTGTAGAAGCCTAAAAGTTGACACATTTTGTAATCTATTTTTGCCCTTTTAATTCCAATATAAATCATTATAATCAGTATAAGGGTTCTTAAGAAAGTACGTCTCAAACTTTAAATTCCCATAACTCTGTAAATACGCGTCGTAGAAGCTTTCAAAGTTGGCACATTTTGTAATCTGTTTTTGCCCTTTTAATGCCAATAGAAATCATTGTAATCGGCGCAAGGGTTCCTCAGAAATCACGTCTCAAATTTTAAATGCTCAAAGTTGGCACATTTTGTAATCTATTTTTGCCCTTTTAATTCCAATCTAAATCATTATAATCAGTATAAGGGTTCTTGAGAAAGTACGCCTCAAACTTTAAATTCCCATAATTCTGTAAATACGCGTCGTAGAAGCTTTCAAAGTTGTCACCTTTTTTAATCTGTTTTTGCCCTTTTAATTCCAATCTAAATCATTATAATCAGTATAAGGGTTCTTGAGAAAGTACGCCTCAAACTTTAAATTCCCATAACTCTGTAAATACGCGTCGTAGAAGCTTTCAAAGTCGGCACATTTTGTAATCTAATTTTGCCCTTTTAATTCTAATATAAATCATTATAATCGGCGCAAGGGTTCTTGAGAAATCGCGTCTCAAATTTTAAATGTGATTTTGGGACATTTTGTGATCTATTTTTGTCCTTTTAAATCCAATGCTCATAACTCTGTAAATACGCATCGTATAGGCCTCAAAGTTGGCACTTTTGTAATCCATTTTTGCCCTTAAAATTTCAATATATATCATTATAATCAGTGTAAGGGTTCTTGAGAAAGTACGCCTCAAACTTCAAATTCTCATAACTCTGTAAATACGCGTTTCAGCTTTCAAAGTTGACACATTTTGTAATCTTTTTTTGCCCTTTTAATTCCGATATAAATCATTGTAATCGGTGGAAGGGTTCTTGAGAAATCACGTCTCAAATTTTAAATGCTTATAACTATGTAAATACGCGTCGTAGAAGCCTCAAAGTTGGCACATTTTGTAATCTATTTTTGCCCTTTTAATTCCAATATAAATCATTATAATCAGTATAAGGGTTCTTGAGAAAGTACGCCTAAAACCTTAAATTCCCATAACTCTGTAAATACGCGTCGTAGAAGCTTTCAAATTTGGCACATTTTGTAATCTAATTTTGCCCTTTTAATGCCAATAGAAATCATTGTAATCGGCGCAAGGGTTCTTGAGATATCGCGTCTCAAACTTTAAATGCTCATAACTCTGTAAATACGCGTCGTAGAGGCCTCAAAGTTGGCACATTTTGTAATCTATTTTTGCCCTTTTAATTCCAATAGAAATCATTGTAATCTGCGCAAGGGTTCTTGAGAAATCACTTCTCAAACTTTAAATGCTCATAACTCTGTAAATACGCGTCGTAGCGGCCTCAAAGTTGGCACATTTTGTAATCTATTTTTGCCCTTTTAATTCCAATATAAATCATTGTAATCGGTGGAAGGGTTCTTGAGAAATCATGTCTCAAACTTTAAATTTATTTTGTAATTTATTTTTGCCCTTTTAATTCCAATATAAATCATTGTAATCGGTGGAAGGGTTCTTGAGAAATCACGTCTCAAACTTTAAATGCTTATAACTATGTAAATACGCGTCGTAGAAGCCTCAAAGTTGGCACATTTTGTAATCTATTTTTGCCCTTTTAATTCCAATATAAATCATTATAATCAGTATAAGGGTTCTTAAGAAAGTACGCCTCAAACTTTAAATTCCCATAACTCTGTAAATACGCGTCGTAGAAGCTTTCAAAGTTGGCACATTTTGTAATCTGTTTTTGACCTTTTAATGCCAATAGAAATCATTGTAATCGGCGCAAGGGTTCTTCAGAAATCACGTCTCAAATTTTAAATGCTCAAAGCTGGCACATTTTGTAATCTATTTTTGCCCTTTTAATTCCAATATAAATCAGTATAAGGGTTCTTGAGAAAGTACGTCTCAAACTTTAAATTCCCATAATTCTGTAAATACGCGTCGTAGAATCTTTCAAAGTTTTCACATTTTGTAATCTGTTTTTGCCCTTTTAATTCCAATATAAATCATTGTAATCGGTGGAAAGGTTCTTGAGAAATCATGTCTCAAACTTTAAATGCTCATAACTATGTAAATACGCGTCGTAGAAGCCTCAAGGTTGGCACATTTTGTAATCTATTTTTGCCCTTTTAATTCCAATATAAATCATTATAAGGGTTCTTGAGAAAGTACGCCTAAATCCTTAAATTCCCATAACTCTGTAAATACGCGTCGTAGAAGCTTTCAAAGTTGGCACATTTTGTAATCTATTTTTGCCCTTTTAATGCCAATAGAAATCATTGTAATCGGCGCAAGGGTTCTTGAGAAATCGCGTCTCAAACTTTAAATGCTCATAACTCTGTAAATACGCGTCGTAGAGGCCTCAAAGTTGGCACATTTTGTAATCTATTTTTGCCCTTTTAATTCCAATAGAAATCATTGTACTCTGCGCAAGGGTTCTTGAGAAATCACTTCTCAAACTTTAAATGCTCATAACTCTGTAAATACGCGTCGTAGCGGCCGCAAAGTTGGCACATTTTGCAGTCTATTTTTGCCCTTTTAATTCCAATTGTAATCGGTGGAAGTGTTCTTGAGAAATCATGTCTCAAACTTTAAATTTATTTTGTAATTTATTTTTGCCCTTTTAATTCCAATATAAATCATTGTAATCGGTGGAAGGGTTCTTGAGAAATCACGTCTCAAATTTTAAATGCTCATAACTCTGTAAATACGCGTCTAATCGGCCACAAAGTCGGCACATTTTGTAATCTATTTTTGCCCTTTTAATTTTAATATATATCATTATAATCGGCGCAAGGGTTCTTGAGAAATCGCGTCTCAAATTTTAAATGTGATTTTTGGACATTTTGTGATCTATTTTTGTCCCTTTAATTACAATGCTCATAACTCTGTAAATACGCATCGTATAGGCCTCAAGGGTTCTTCAGAAATCACGTCTCAAATTTTAAATGCTCAAAGCTGGCACATTTTGTAATCTATTTTTGCCCTTTTAATTCCAATATAAATCAGTATAAGGGTTCTTGAGAAAGTACGTCTCAAACTTTAAATTCCCATAATTCTGTAAATACGCGTCGTAGAAGCTTTCAAAGTTTTCACATTTTGTAATCTGTTTTTGCCCTTTTAATGCCAATAAAAATCATTGTAATCGGCGGAAGGGTTCATGAGAAATCGCGTCTCAAACTTTAAATGCTCATAACTCTGTAAATACGCGTCGTAGAGGCCTCAAAGTTGGCACATTTTGTAATCTATTTTTGCCCTTTTAATTCCAATAGAAATCATTGTACTCTGCGCAAGGGTTCTTGAGAAATCACTTCTCAAACTTTAAATGCTCATAACTCTGTAAATACGCGTCGTAGCGGCCGCAAAGTTGGCACATTTTGCAGTCTATTTTTGCCCTTTTAATTCCAATTGTAATCGGTGGAAGTGTTCTTGAGAAATCATGTCTCAAACTTTAAATTTATTTTGTAATTTATTTTTGCCCTTTTAATTTTAATATATATCATTATAATCGGCGCAAGGGTTCTTGAGAAATCGCGTCTCAAATTTTAAATGTGATTTTTGGACATTTTGTGATCTATTTTTGTCCCTTTAATTACAATGCTCATAACTCTGTAAATACGCATCGTATAGGCCTCAAGGGTTCTTCAGAAATCACGTCTCAAATTTTAAATGCTCAAAGCTGGCACATTTTGTAATCTATTTTTGCCCTTTTAATTCCAATATAAATCAGTATAAGGGTTCTTGAGAAAGTACGTCTCAAACTTTAAATTCCCATAATTCTGTAAATACGCGTCGTAGAAGCTTTCAAAGTTTTCACATTTTGTAATCTGTTTTTGCCCTTTTAATGCCAATAAAAATCATTGTAATCGGCGGAAGGGTTCATGAGAAATCGCGTCTCAAACTTTAAATGCTCATAACTCTGTAAATACGCGTCGTAGAGGCCTCAAAGTTGGCACATTTTGTAATCTATTTTTGCCCTTTTAATTCCAATAGAAATCACTGTACTCTGCGCAAGGGTTCTTGAGAAATCACTTCTCAAACTTTAAATGCTCATAACTCTGTAAATACGCGTCGTAGCGGCCGCAAAGTTGGCACATTTTGCAGTCTATTTTTGCCCTTTTAATTCCAATTGTAATCGGTGGAAGTGTTCTTGAGAAATCATGTCTCAAACTTTAAATTTATTTTGTAATTTATTTTTGCCCTTTTAATTCCAATATAAATCATTATAATCGGCGCAAGGGTTCTTGAGAAATCGCGTCTCAAATTTTAAATGTGATTTTGGGACATTTTGTGATCTATTTTTGTCCCTTTAATTTTAATGCTCATAACTCTGTAAATACGCATCGTATAGACCTCAAAGTTGGCACTTTTGTAATCCATTTTTGCCCTTATAATTTCAATATAAATCATTATAATCAGTGTAAGAGTTCTTGAGAAACGAGTTCTATGAGTTCTTTGAGTACGCCTCAAACTTCGAATTCTCATAACTCTGTAAATACGCGTTTCAGCTTTCAAAGTTAACACATTTTGTAATCTTTTTTGCCCTTTTAATTCCAATATAAATCATTGTAATCGGTGGAAGGGTTCTTGAGAAATCATGTCTCAAACTTTAAATTTATTTTGTAATTTATTTTTGCCCTTTTAATTCCAACATAAATCATTGTAATCGGTGGAAGGGTTCTTGAGAAATCACGTCTCAAACTTTAAATGCTTATAACTATGTAAATACGCGTCGTAGAAGCCTAAAAGTTGACACATTTTGTAATCTATTTTTGCCCTTTTAATTCCAATATAAATCATTATAATCAGTATAAGGGTTCTTAAGAAAGTACGCCTCAAACTTTAAATTCCCATAACTCTGTAAATACGCGTCGTAGAAGCTTTCAAAGTTGGCACATTTTGTAATCTGTTTTTGCCCTTTTAATGCCAATAGAAATCATTGTAATCGGCGCAAGGGTTCTTCAGAAATCACGTCTCAAATTTTAAATGCTCAAAGTTGGCACATTTTGTAATCTATTTTTGCCCTTTTAATTCCAATCTAAATCATTATAATCAGTATAAGGGTTCTTGAGAAAGTACGCCTCAAACTTTAAATTCCCATAATTCTGTAAATACGCGTCGTAGAAGCTTTCAAAGTTGTCACCTTTTTTAATCTGTTTTTGCCCTTTTAATTCCAATCTAAATCATTATAATCAGTATAAGATTTCTTGAGAAAGTACGCCTCAAACTTTAAATTCCCATAACTCTGTAAATACGCGTCGTAGAAGCTTTCAAAGTCGGCACATTTTGTAATCTAATTTTGCCCATTTAATTCTAATATAAATCATTATAATCGGCGCAAGGGTTCTTGAGAAATCGCGTCTCAAATTTTAAATGTGATTTTGGGACATTTTGTGATCTATTTTTGTCCTTTTAATCCAATGCTCATAACTCTGTAAATACGCATCGTATAGGCCTCAAAGTTGGCACTTTTGTAATCCATTTTTGCCCTTAAAATTTCAATATATATCATTATAATCAGTGTAAGGGTTCTTGAGAAAGTACGCCTCAAACTTCAAATTCTCATAACTCTGTAAATACGCGTCGTAGAAGCTTTCAAAGTTGGCACATTTTGTAATCTGTTTTTGCCCTTTTAATGCCAATAGAAATCATTGTAATCGGCGCAAGGGTTCTTCAGAAATCACGTCTCAAATTTTAAATGCTCAAAGCTGGCACATTTTGTAATCTATTTTTGCCCTTTTAATTCCAATATAAATCAGTATAAGGGTTCTTGAGAAAGTACGTCTCAAACTTTAAATTCCCATAATTCTGTAAATACGCGTCGTAGAAGCTTTCAAAGTTTTCACATTTTGTAATCTGTTTTTGCCCTTTTAATTCCAATATAAATCATTGTAATCGGTGGAAGGGTTCTTGAGAAATCATGTCTCAAACTTTAAATGCTCATAACTCTGTAAATACGCGTCGTAGAAGCCTCAAGGTTGGCACATTTTGTAATCTATTTTTGCCCTTTTAATTCCAATATAAATCATTATAAGGGTTCTTGAGAAAGTACGCCTAAATCCTTAAATTCCCATAACTCTGTAAATACGCGTCGTAGAAGCTTTCAAAGTTGGCACATTTTGTAATCTATTTTTGCCCTTTTAATGCCAATAGAAATCATTGTAATCGGCGCAAGGGTTCTTGAGAAATCGCGTCTCAAACTTTAAATGCTCATAACTCTGTAAATACGCGTCGTAGAGGCCTCAAAGTTGGCACATTTTGTAATCTATTTTTGCCCTTTTAATTCCAATAGAAATCATTGTACTCTGCGCAAGGGTTCTTGAGAAATCACTTCTCAAACTTTAAATGCTCATAACTCTGTAAATACGCGTCGTAGCGGCCGCAAAGTTGTCACATTTTGCAGTCTATTTTTGCCCTTTTAATTCCAATTGTAATCGGTGGAAGTGTTCTTGAGAAATCATGTCTCAAACTTTAAATTTATTTTGTAATTTATTTTTGCCCTTTTAATTCCAATATAAATCATTGTAATCGGTGGAAGAGTTCTTGAGAAATCACGTCTCAAATTTTAAATGCTCATAACTCTGTAAATACGCGTCTAATCGGCCACAAAGTCGGCACATTTTGTAATCTATTTTTGCCCTTTTAATTTTAATATATATCATTATAATCGGCGCAAGGGTTCTTGAGAAATCGCGTCTCTAATTTTAAATGTGATTTTTGGACATTTTGTGATCTATTTTTGTCCCTTTAATTACAATGCTCATAACTCTGTAAATACGCATCGTATAGGCCTCAAGGGTTCTTCAGAAATCACGTCTCAAATTTTAAATGCTCAAAGCTGGCACATTTTGTAATCTATTTTTGCCCTTTTAATTCCAATATAAATCAGTATAAGGGTTCTTGAGAAAGTACGTCTCAAACTTTAAATTCCCATAATTCTGTAAATACGCGTCGTAGAAGCTTTCAAAGTTTTCACATTTTGTAATCTGTTTTTGCCCTTTTAATGCCAATAAAAATCATTGTAATCGGCGGAAGGGTTCATGAGAAATCGCGTCTCAAACTTTAAATGCTCATAACTCTGTAAATACGCGTCGTAGAGGCCTCAAAGTTGGCACATTTTAAAATCTATAGTTTTCCTTTTAATTCCAATATAATTTCAATATAAATCATTATAATCAGTGTAAGGGTTCTTGAGAAAGTACGCCTCAAACTTCAAATTCTCATAACTCTTTAAATACGCGTTTCAGCTTTCAAAGTTAACACATTTTGTAATCTTTTTTTGCCCTTTTAATTCAAATATAAATCATTGTAATTGGTTCTTGAGAAATCATGTCTCAAACTTTAAATGCTCATAACTATGTAAATACGCGTCGTAGAAGCCTCAAAGTTGGCAATTTTGTAATCCATTTTTGCCCTTATAATTTCAATATAAATCATTATAATCAGTGTAAGGGTTCTTGAGAAAGTACGCCTCAAACTTCAAATTCTCATAACTCTGAAAGCACGTCTCAAATTTTAAATGCTTATAACTATGTAAATTCGCGTCGTAGAAGCCTAAAAGTTGGCACATTTTGTAATCTATTTTTGCCCTTTTAATTCCAATATAAATCATTATAATCAGTATAAGGGTTCTTAAGAAAGTACGCCTCAAACTTTAAATTCCCATAACTTTGTAAATACGCGTCGTAGAAGCTTTCAAAGTTGGCACATTTTGTAATCTGTTTTTGCCCTTTTAATGCCAATAGAAATTATTGTAATCGGCGCAAGGGTTCTTCAGAAATCACGTCTCAAATTTTAAATGCTCAAAGTTGGCACATTTTGTAATCTATTTTTGCCCTTTTAATTCCAATATAAATCATTATAATCAGTATAAGGGTTCTTGAGAAAGTACGCCTCAAACTTTAAATGCTAATAACTCTGTAAATACGTGTCGTAGAGGCCTCAAAGTTGGCACATTTTAAAATCTATAGTTTTTCTTTTAATTCCAATAGAAATCATTGTAATCGGCGCAAGGGTTCTTGAGAAATCATGTCTCAAACTTTAAATGCGCGTCGTAGAGGCCTCAAAGTTAGCACATTTTGTAATCTATTTTTGCCCTTTTAATTCCAATATAAATCATTATAATCTGTTCAAGGGTTCTTGAGAAATCATGTCTCAAATTTTAAATGCTCATAAGTCTGTAAGAGCTTCAACGCTACCACATTTTGTAATTTATTTTTGCCCTGTTAATTCCAATATAAATCATTATAATCGGTTCAAGGGTTCTTGAGAAATCACGTCTCAAATTTTAAATGCTCATAACTCCGTAAATACGCGTCTAATCGGCCTCAAAGTCGGCACATTTTGTAATCTATTTTTGCCCTTTTAATTCATTTTGTAATCTATTTTTGCCCTTTTAATTCTAATACAAATCATTATAATCGGCGCAAGGGTTCTTGAGAAATCGCGTCTCAAATTTAAAATGTGATTTTGGGACATTTTGTGATCTATTTTTGTCCCTTTAATTCCAATGCTCATAACTCTGTAAATACGCATCGTATAGGCCTCAAAGTTGGCACTTTTGTAATCCATTTTTGCCCTTATAATTTCAATATAAATCATTATAATCAGTGTAAGGGTTCTTGAGAAAGTACGCCTCAAACTTCAAATTCTCATAACTCTGTAAATACGCGTTTCAGCTTTCAAAGTTGCCCTTTTTGCCCTTTTAATTCCAATATAAATCATTGTAATCGGTGGAAGGGTTCTTGAGAAATCATGTCTCAAACTTTAAATGCTTATAACTATGTAAATACGCGTCGTAGAAGCCTCAAAGTTGGCACATTTTGTAATCTATTTTTGCCCTTTTAATTCCAATATAAATCATTATAATCAGTATAAGGGTTTTTGAGAAAGTACGCCTAAAACTTTAAATTCCCATAACTCTGTAAATACGCGTCGAAGAAGCTTTCAAAGTCGGCACATTTTGTAATCTATATTTGCCCTTTTAATTCTAATATAAATCATTATAATCGGCGCAAGGGTTCTTGAGAAATCGCGTCTAAAATTTTAAATGTGATTTTGGGACATTTTGTGATCTATTTTTGTCCTTTTAATTCCAATGCTCATAACTCTGTAAATACGCATCGTATAGGCCTCAAAGTTGGCACTTTTGTAATCCATTTTTCCCCTCGTAATTTCAAAATAAATCATTATAATCAGTGTAAGGGTTCTTGAGAAAGTACGCCTCAAACTTCAAATTCTCATAACTCTGTAAATACGCGTTTCAGCTTTCAAAGTTGACACATTTTGTAATCTTTTTTTGCCCTTTAAATTCCAATATAAATCATTGTAATCGGTGGAAGGGTTCTTGAGAAATCATGTCTCAAACTTTAAATGCTTATAACTATGTAAATACGCGTCGTAGAAGCCTCAAAGTTGGCACATTTTGTAATCTATTTTTGCCCTTTTAATTCCAATATAAATCATTATAATCAGTATAAGGGTTCTTGAGAAAGTACGCCCAAAACCTTAAATTCCCATAACTCTGTAAATACGCGTCGTAGAAGCTTTCAAAGTTGGCACATTTTGTAATCTATTTTTGCCCTTTTAATGCCAATAGAAATCATTGTAATCAGCGCAAGGGTTCTTGAGAAATCGCGTCTCAAACTTTAAATGCTCCTAACTCTGTAAATACGCGTCGTAGCGGCCTCAAAGTTGGCACATTTTGTAATCTATTTTTGCCCTTTTAATTCCAATATAAATCATTGTAATCGGTGGAAGGGTTCTTGAGAAATCATGTCTCAAACTTTAAATTTATTTTGTAATTTATTTTTGCCCTTCTAATTCCAATATAAATCATTGTAATCGGTGGAAGGGTTCTTGAGAAATCACGTCTCAAATTTTAAATGCTCATAACTCTGTAAATACGCGTCTAATCGGCCTCAAAGTCGGCACATTTTGTAATCTATTTTTGCCCTTTTAATTCTAATATAAATCATTGTAATCGGTGGAAGGGTTCTTGAGAAAACGCGTCTCAAATTTTAAATGTGATTTTGGGACATTTTGTGATCTATTTTTGTCCTTTTAATTCCAATGCTCATAACTCTGTAAATACGCGTCGTAGCGGCCTCAAAGTTGGCACATTTTGTAATCTATTTTTGCCCTTTTAATTCCAATATAAATCATTGTAATCGGTGGAAGGGTTCTTGAGAAATCGCGTCTCAAATTTTAAATGTGAATTTGGGACATTTTGTGATCTATTTTTGTCCTTTTAATTCCAATGCTCATAACTCTGTAAATACGCATCGTATAGGCCTCAAATTTGGCACTTTTGTAATCCATTTTTGCCCTTATAATTTCAATATAAATCATTATAATCAGTGTAAGGGTTCTTGAGAAATCATGTCTCAAACTTTAAATTTATTTTGTAATTTATTTTTGCCCTTCTAATTCCAATATAAATCATTGTAATCGGTGGAAGGGTTCTTGAGAAATCACGTCTCAAATTTTAAATGCTCATAACTCTGTAAATACGCGTCTAATCGGCCTCAAAGTTGGCACATTTTGTAATCTATTTTTGCCCTTTTAATTCCAATATAAATCATTGTAATCGGTGGAAGGGTTCTTGAGAAATCATGTCTCAAACTTTAAATTTATTTTTTAATTTATTTTTGCCCTTTTAATTCCAATATAAATCATTGTAATCGGTGGAAGGGTTCTTGAGAAATCACGTCTCAAACTTTAAATGCTTATAACTATGTAAATACGCGTCGTAGAAGCCTAAAAGTTGGCACATTTTGTAACCTATTTTTGCCCTTTTAATTCCAATATAAATCATTATAATCAGTATAAGGGTTCTTAAGAAAGTACGCCTCAAACTTTAAATTCCCATAACTCTGTAAATACGCGTCGTAGAAGCTTTCAAAGTTGGCACATTTTGTAATCTGTTTTTGCCCTTTTAATGCCAATAGAAATCATTGTAATCGGCGCTAGGGTTCTTCAGAAATCACGTCTCAAATTTTAAATGCTCAAAGCTGGCACATTTTGTAATCTATTGTTGCCCTTTTAATTCCAATATAAATCAGTATAAGGGTTCTTGAGAAAGTACGTCTCAAACTTTAAATTCCCATAATTCTGTAAATACGCGTCGTAGAAGCTTTCAAAGTTTTCACATTTTGTAATCTGTTTTTGCCCTTTTAATTCCAATATAAATCATTGTAATCGGTGGAAGGGTTCTTGAGAAATCATGTCTCAAACTTTAAATGCTCATAACTCTGTAAATACGCGTCGTAGAAGCCTCAAGGTTGGCACATTTTGTAATCTATTTTTGCCCTTTTAATTCCAATATAAATCATTATAAGGGTTCTTGAGGAAGTACGCCTAAATCCTTAAATTCCTATAACTCTGTAAATACGCGTCGTAGAAGCTTTCAAAGTTGGCACATTTTGTAATCTATTTTTGCCCTTTTAATGCCAATAGAAATCATTGTAATCGGCGCAAGGGTTCTTGAGAAATCGCGTCTCAAACTTTAAATGCTCATAACTCTGTAAATACGCGTCGTAGAGGCCTCAAAGTTGGCACATTTTGTAATCTATTTTTGCCCTTTTAATTCCAATAGAAATCATTGTACTCTGCGCAAGGGTTCTTGAGAAATCACTTCTCAAACTTTAAATGCTCATAACTCTGTAAATACGCGTCGTAGCGGCCGCAAAGTTGGCACATTTTGCAGTCTATTTTTGCCCTTTTAATTCCAATTGTAATCGGTGGAAGTGTTCTTGAGAAATCATGTCTCAAACTTAAAATTTATTTTGTAATTTATTTTTGCCCTTTTAATTCCAATATAAATCATTGTAATCGGTGGAAGGGTTCTTGAGAAATCACGTCTCAAATTTTAAATGCGCGTCGTAGAGGCCTCAAAGTTAGCACATTTTGTAATCTATTTTTGCCCTTTTAATTCCAATATAAATCATTATAATCTGTTCAAGGGTTCTTGAGAAATCATGTCTCAAATTTTAAATGCTCATAAGTCTGTAAGAGCTTCAACGCTACCACATTTTGTAATTTATTTTTGCCCTGTTAATTCCAATATAAATCATTATAATCGGTTCAAGGGTTCTTGAGAAATCACGTCTCAAATTTTAAATGCTCATAACTCCGTAAATACGCGTCTAATCGGCCTCAAAGTCGGCACATTTTGTAATCTATTTTTGCCCTTTTAATTCATTTTGTAATCTATTTTTGCCCTTTTAATTCTAATATAAATCATTATAATCGGCGCAAGGGTTCTTGAGAAATCGCGTCTCAAACTTTAAATGCTTATAACTATGTAAATACGCGTCGTAGAAGCCTCAAAGTTGGCACATTTTGTAATCTATTTTTGCCCTTTTAATTCCAATATAAATCATTATAATCAGTATAAGGGTTCTTGAGAAAGTACGCCTAAAACTTTAAATTCCCATAACTCTGTAAATACGCGTCGAAGAAGCTTTCAAAGTCGGCACATTTTGTAATCTATATTTGCCCTTTTAATTCTAATATAAATCATTATAATCGGCGCAAGGGTTCTTGAGAAATCGCGTCTCAAATTTTAAATGTGATTTTGGGACATTTTGTGATCTATTTTTGTCCTTTTAATTCCAATGCTCATAACTCTGTAAATACGCATCGTATAGGCCTCAAAGTTGGCACTTTTGTAATCCATTTTTCCCCTCGTAATTTCAAAATAAATCATTATAATCAGTGTAAGGGTTCTTGAGAAAGTACGCCTCAAACTTTAAATTCTCATAACTCTGTAAATACGCGTTTCAGCTTTCAAAGTTGACATATTTTGTAATCTTTTTTTGCCCTTTAAATTCCAATATAAATCATTGTAATCGGTGGAAGGGTTCTTGAGAAATCATGTCTCAAACTTTAAATGCTTATAACTATGTAAATACGCGTCGTAGAAGCCTCAAAGTTGGCACATTTTGTAATCTATTTTTGCCCTTTTAATTCCAATATAAATCATTATAATCAGTATAAGGGTTCTTGAGAAAGTACGCCCAAAACCTTAAATTCCCATAACTCTGTAAATACGCGTCGTAGAAGCTTTCAAAGTTGGCACATTTTGTAATCTATTTTTGCCCTTTTAATGCCAATAGAAATCATTGTAATCAGCGCAAGGGTTCTTGAGAAATCGCGTCTCAAACTTTAAATGCTCCTAACTCTGTAAATACGCGTCGTAGCGGCCTCAAAGTTGGCACATTTTGTAATCTATTTTTGCCCTTTTAATTCCAATATAAATCATTGTAATCGGTGGAAGGGTTCTTGAGAAATCATGTTTCAAACTTTAAATTTATTTTGTAATTTATTTTTGCCCTTCTAATTCCAATATAAATCATTGTAATCGGTGGAAGGGTTCTTGAGAAATCACGTCTCAAATTTTAAATGCTCATAACTCTGTAAATACGCGTCTAATCGGCCTCAAAGTCGGCACATTTTGTAATCTATTTTTGCCCTTTTAATTCTAATATAAATCATTGTAATCGGTGGAAGGGTTCTTGAGAAATCGCGTCTCAAATTTTAAATGTGATTTTGGGACATTTTGTGATCTATTTTTGTCCTTTTAATTCCAATGCTCATAACTCTGTAAATACGCATCGTATAGGCCTCAAATTTGGCACTTTTGTAATCCATTTTTGCCCTTATAATTTCAATATAAATCATTATAATCAGTGTAAGGGTTCTTGAGAAATCATGTCTCAAACTTTAAATTTATTTTGTAATTTATTTTTGCCCTTCTAATTCCAATATAAATCATTGTAATCGGTGGAAGGGTTCTTGAGAAATCACGTCTCAAATTTTAAATGCTCATAACTCTGTAAATACGCGTCTAATCGGCCTCAAAGTTGGCACATTTTGTAATCTATTTTTGCCCTTTTAATTCCAATATAAATCATTGTAATCGGTGGAAGGGTTCTTGAGAAATCATGTCTCAAACTTTAAATTTATTTTGTAATTTATTTTTGCCCTTTTAATTCCAATATAAATCATTGTAATCGGTGGAAGGGTTCTTGAGAAATCACGTCTCAAACTTTAAATGCTTATAACTATGTAAATACGCGTCGTAGAAGCCTAAAAGTTGGTACATTTTGTAATCTATTTTTGCCCTTTTAATTCCAATATAAATCATTATAATCAGTATAAGGGTTCTTAAGAAAGTACGCCTCAAACTTTAAATTCCCATAACTCTGTAAATACGCGTCGTAGAAGCTTTCAAAGTTGGCACATTTTGTAATCTGTTTTTGCCCTTTTAATGCCAATAGAAATCATTGTAATCGGCGCAAGGGTTCTTCAGAAATCACGTCTCAAATTTTAAATGCTCAAAGCTGGCACATTTTGTAATCTATTTTTGCCCTTTTAATTCCAATATAAATCAGTATAAGGGTTCTTGAGAAAGTACGTCTCAAACTTTAAATTCCCATAATTCTGTAAATACGCGTCGTAGAAGCTTTCAAAGTTTTCACATTTTGTAATCTGTGTTTGCCCTTTTAATTCCAATATAAATCATTGTAATCGGTGGAAGGGTTCTTGAGAAATCATGTCTCAAACTTTAAATGCTCATAACTCTGTAAATACGCGTCGTAGAAGCCTCAAGGTTGGCACATTTTGTAATCTATTTTTGCCCTTTTAATTCCAATATAAATCATTATAAGGGTTCTTGAGGAAGTACGCCTAAATCCTTAAATTCCTATAACTCTGTAAATACGCGTCGTAGAAGCTTTCAAAGTTGGCACATTTTGTAATCTATTTTTGCCCTTTTAATGCCAATAGAAATCATTGTAATCGGCGCAAGGGTTCTTGAGAAATCGCGTCTCAAACTTTAAATGCTCATAACTCTGTAAATACGCGTCGTAGAGGCCTCAAAGTTGGCACATTTTGTAATCTATTTTTGCCCTTTTAATTCCAATAGAAATACTCTGCGCAAGGGTTCTTGAGAAATCACTTCTCAAACTTTAAATGCTCATAACTCTGTAAATACGCGTCGTAGCGGCCGCAAAGTTGGCACATTTTGCAGTCTATTTTTGCCCTTTTAATTCCAATTGTAATCGGTGGAAGTGTTCTTGAGAAATCATGTCTCAAACTTTAAATTTATTTTGTAATTTATTTTTGCCCTTTTAATTCCAATATAAATCATTGTAATCGGTGGAAGGGTTCTTGAGAAATCACGTCTCAAATTTTAAATGCTCATAACTCTGTAAATACGCGTCTAATCGGCCACAAAGTCGGCACATTTTGTAATCTATTTTTGCCCTTTTAATTTTAATATATATCATTATAATCGGCGCAAGGGTTCTTGAGAAATCGCGTCTCTAATTTTAAATGTGATTTTTGGACATTTTGTGATCTATTTTTGTCCCTTTAATTACAATGCTCATAACTCTGTAAATACGCATCGTATAGGCCTCAAGGGTTCTTCAGAAATCACGTCTCAAATTTTAAATGCTCAAAGCTGGCACATTTTGTAATCTATTTTTGCCCTTTTAATTCCAATATAAATCAGTATAAGGGTTCTTGAGAAAGTACGTCTCAAACTTTAAATTCCCATAATTCTGTAAATACGCGTCGTAGAAGCTTTCAAAGTTTTCACATTTTGTAATCTGTTTTTGCCCTTTTAATGCCAATAAAAATCATTGTAATCGGCGGAAGGGTTATGAGAAATCGCGTCTCAAACTTTAAATGCTCATAACTCTGTAAATACGCGTCGTAGAGGCCTCAAAGTTGGCACATTTTAAAATCTATAGTTTTCCTTTTAATTCCAATATAATTTCAATATAA
Organism: Dryomyza anilis; assembly: GCA_951804985.1. NCBI lineage: Eukaryota > Metazoa > Arthropoda > Insecta > Diptera > Dryomyzidae > Dryomyza > Dryomyza anilis. The sequence continues at coordinate 749,822 of OX638135.1, forward strand.
ATCATTATAATCAGTGTAAGGGTTCTTGAGAAAGTACGCCTCAAACTTCAAATTCTCATAACTCTTTAAATACGCGTTTCAGCTTTCAAAGTTATCACATTTTGTAATCTTTTTTTGCCCTTTTAATTCAAATATAAATCATTGTAATTGGTTCTTGAGAAATCATGTCTCAAACTTTAAATGCTCATAACTATGTAAATACGCGTCGTAGAAGCCTCAAAGTTGGCAATTTTGTAATCCATTTTTGCCCTTATAATTTCAATATAAATCATTATAATCAGTGTAAGGGTTCTTGAGAAAGTACGCCTCAAACTTCAAATTCTCATAACTCTGAAAGCACGTCTCAAATTTTAAATGCTTATAACTATGTAAATTCGCGTCGTAGAAGCCTAAAAGTTGGCACATTTTGTAATCTATTTTTGCCCTTTTAATTCCAATATAAATCATTATAATCAGTATAAGGGTTCTTAAGAAAGTACGCCTCAAACTTAAAATTCCCATAACTTTGTAAATACGCGTCGTAGAAGCTTTCAAAGTTGGCACATTTTGTAATCTGTTTTTGCCCTTTTAATGCCAATAGAAATTATTGTAATTGGCGCAAGGGTTCTTCAGAAATCACGTCTCAAATTTTAAATGCTCAAAGTTGGCACATTTTGTAATCTATTTTTGCCCTTTTAATTCCAATATAAATCATTATAATCAGTATAAGAGTTCTTGAGAAAGTACGCCTCAAACTTTAAATGCTAATAACTCTGTAAATACGCGTCGTAGAGGCCTCAAAGTTGGCACATTTTAAAATCTATAGTTTTTCTTTTAATTCCAATAGAAATCATTGTAATCGGCGCAAGGGTTCTTGAGAAATCATGTCTCAAACTTTAAATGCGCGTCGTAGAGGCCTCAAAGTTAGCACATTTTGTAATCTATTTTTGCCCTTTTAATTCCAATATAAATCATTATAATCTGTTCAAGGGTTCTTGAGAAATCATGTCTCAAATTTTAAATGCTCATAAGTCTGTAAGAGCTTCAACGCTACCACATTTTGTAATTTATTTTTGCCCTGTTAATTCCAATATAAATCATTATAATCGGTTCAAGGGTTCTTGAGAAATCACGTCTCAAATTTTAAATGCTCATAACTCCGTAAATACGCGTCTAATCGGCCTCAAAGTCGGCACATTTTGTAACCTATTTTTGCCCTTTTAATTCATTTTGTAATCTATTTTTGCCCTTTTAATTCTAATATAAATCATTATAATCGGCGCAAGGGTTCTTGAGAAATCGCGTCTCAAATTTTAAATGTGATTTTGGGACATTTTGTGATCTATTTTTGTCCCTTTAATTCCAATGCTCATAACTCTGTAAATACGCATCGTATAGGCCTCAAAGTTGGCACTTTTGTAATCCATTTTTGCCCTTATAATTTCAATATAAATCATTATAATCAGTGTAAGGGTTCTTGAGAAAGTACGCCTCAAACTTCAAATTCTCATAACTCTGTAAATACGCGTTTCAGCTTTCAAAGTTGCCCTTTTTGCCCTTTTAATTCCAATATAAATCATTGTAATCGGTGGAAGGGTTCTTGAGAAATCATGTCTCAAACTTTAAATGCTTATAACTATGTAAATACGCGTCGTAGAAGCCTCAAAGTTGGCACATTTTGTAATCTATTTTTGCCCTTTTAATTCCAATATAAATCATTATAATCAGTATAAGGGTTCTTGAGAAAGTACGCCTAAAACTTTAAATTCCCATAACTCTGTAAATACGCGTCGAAGAAGCTTTCAAAGTCGGCACATTTTGTAATCTATATTTGCCCTTTAATTTCTAATATAAATCATTATAATCGGCGCAAGGGTTCTTGAGAAATCGCGTCTCATATTTTAAATGTGATTTTGGGACATTTTGTGATCTATTTTTGTCCTTTTAATTCCAATGCTCATAACTCTGTAAATACGCATCGTATAGGCCTCAAAGTTGGCACTTTTGTAATCCATTTTTCCCCTCGTAATTTCAAAATAAATCATTATAATCAGTGTAAGGGTTCTTGAGAAAGTACGCCTCAAACTTCAAATTCTCATAACTCTGTAAATACGCGTTTCAGCTTTCAAAGTTGACACATTTTGTAATCTTTTTTTGCCCTTTAAATTCCAATATAAATCATTGTAATCGGTGGAAGGGTTCTTGAGAAATCATGTCTCAAACTTTAAATGCTTATAACTATGTAAATACGCGTCGTAGAAGCCTCAAAGTTGGCACATTTTGTAATCTATTTTTGCCCTTTTAATTCCAATATAAATCATTATAATCAGTATAAGGGTTCTTGAGAAAGTACGCCCAAAACCTTAAATTCCCATAACTCTGTAAATACGCGTCGTAGAAGCTTTCAAAGTTGGCACATTTTGTAATCTATTTTTGCCCTTTTAATGCCAATAGAAATCATTGTAATCGGCGCAAGGGTTCTTGAGAAATCGCGTCTCAAATTTTAAATGTGATTTTGGGACATTTTGTGATCTAGTTTTGTCCTTTTAATTCCAATGCTCATAACTCTGTAAATACGCATCGTATAGGCCTCAAAGTTGGCACTTTTGTAATCCATTTTTGCCCTTATAATTTCAATATAAATCATTATAATCAGTGTAAGGGTTCTTGAGAAAGTACGCCTCAAACTTCAAATTCTCATAACTCTGTAAATACGCGTTTCAGCTTTCAAAGTTGACACATTTTGTAATCTTTTTTTGCCCTTTAAATTCCAATATAAATCATTGTAATCGGTGGAAGGGTTCTTGAGAAATCATGTCTCAAACTTTAAATGCTTATAACTATGTAAATACGCGTCGTAGAAGCCTCAAAGTTGGCACATTTTGTAATCTATTTTTGCCCTTTTAATTCCAATATAAATCATTATAATCAGTATAAGGGTTCTTGAGAAAGTACGCCTAAAACCTTAAATTCCCATAACTCTGTAAATACGCGTCGTAGAAGCTTTCAAAGTTGGCACATTTTGTAATCTATTTTTGCCCTTTTAATGCCAATAGAAATCATTGTAATCAGCGCAAGGGTTCTTGAGAAATCGCGTCTCAAACTTTAAATGCTCCTAACTCTGTAAATACGCGTCGTAGCGGCCTCAAAGTTGGCACATTTTGTAATCTATTTTTGCCCTTTTAATTACAATATAAATCATTGTAATCGGTGGAAGGGTTCTTGAGAAATCATGTCTCAAACTTTAAATTTATTTTGTAATTTATTTTTGCCCTTCTAATTCCAATATAAATCATTGTAATCGGTGGAAGGGTTCTTGAGAAATCACGTCTCAAATTTTAAATGCTCATAACTCTGTAAATACGCGTCTAATCGGCCTCAAAGTCGGCACATTTTGTAATCTATTTTTGCCCTTTTAATTCTAATATAAATCATTGTAATCGGTGGAAGGGTTCTTGAGAAATCGCGTCTCAAATTTTAAATGTGATTTTGGGACATTTTGTGATCTATTTTTGTCCTTTTAATTCCAATGCTCATAACTCTGTAAATACGCGTCGTAGCGGCCTCAAAGTTGGCACATTTTGTAATCTATTTTTGCCCTTTTAATTCCAATATAAATCATTGTAATCGGTGGAAGGGTTCTTGAGAAATCGCGTCTCAAATTTTAAATGTGAATTTGGGACATTTTGTGATCTATTTTTGTCCTTTTAATTCCAATGCTCATAACTCTGTAAATACGCATCGTATAGGCCTCAAATTTGGCACTTTTGTAATCCATTTTTGCCCTTATAATTTCAATATAAATCATTATAATCAGTGTAAGGGTTCTTGAGAAAGTATGCCTCAAACTTCAAATTCTCATAACTCTGTAAATACGCGTTTCAGCTTTCAAAGTTGACACATTTTGTGATCTATTTTTGCCATTTTAATGCCAATAGAAATCATTGTAATCGGCGCAAGGGTTCTTGAGAAATCACGTCTCAAATTTTAAATGCTCATAACTCTGTAAATACGCGTCTAATCGGCCTCAAAGTTGGCACATTTTGTAATCTATTTTTGCCCTTTAAATTCCAATAGAAATCATTGTAATCGGCGCAAGGGTTCTTGAGAAATCACTTCTTAATTTTTAAATGCTCATAACTCTGTAAATACGCGTCGTAGCGGCCTCAAAGTTGGCACATTTTGTAATCTATATTTACCCTTTTAATTCCAATATAAATGATTATAATCAGTGCAAGGGTTCTTGAGAAATCACGTCTCAAACTTTAAATGCTCATAACTCTGTAAATACGCGTCGTAGAACTCTCAAAGTTGGCACATTCGAAAATCCATATTTTTCCTTTTAATGTCAATATAAATCATTATAATCGGTGCAAGGGTTCTTGAGAAATCACGTCTCAAACCTTAGAGTTCTTTAGAAATCACGTCTCAAACTTTAAATGCTCATAACTCTGTAAATACGCGTCGTATCGGTCTCAAAGTTGGCACATATTGTAATCTATTTTTGCCCTTTTAATTCCAGTATAAATTATAATAATCGGTGCAAGGGCTCTTGAGAACTCACGTCTCAAATTTTAAATGGTCATAACTCTGTAAATACGCGTCGTATCGGCCTCAAAGTTGGCACATTCAAAAATCCATATTTTTCCTTTTAATGTCAATATAAATTATTATAAGCGGTGCAAGGGTTCTTGAGAAATCACGTCTCAAACCTTAGATGCTCATAACTCTGTAAATACGCGTCGTAGCGGCCTCTAAGTTGGCACATTTTCAAATCCATATTTTTCATTTTAATTCAAATATAAATAATTATAATCGGTGCAAGGTTTCTTGAGAAATCACGTCTCAAACTTTAAATGCTCATAACTCTGTAAATACGCGTCGTAGAGGCCTCAAAGTTGGCACATATTGTAATCTATTTTTGCCCTTTTAATTTCAATCTCGTCTCAAATTTTAAATGCTCAGAACTCCGTAAATACTCGTCGTATAGGCCTCAAAGTTGGCACATTTTGTAATCTATTTTTGCCCTTTTAGTTCCAATATAAATCATTATAATCGGTTTAAGGGTTCTTGAGAAATCACGTCTCAAATTTTAAATGTGATTTTGGCACATTTTGTGATCTATTTTTGTCCTTTTAATTCCAATGCTCATAACTCTGTAAATACGCTTCATAGCGGCCTCAAAGTTGGCACATTTTGTAATCTATTTGTTCCCTTTTAATTCCAATATAAATCATTGTAATCTGCGCAAGGGTTCTTGAGAAATCACTTCTCAAACTTTAAATACTCATAACTCTGTAAATACGCGTCGTAGCGGCCTCAAAGTTGGCACATTTTGTAATCTATTTTTGCCCTTTTAATTCCAATATAAATCATTGTAATCGGTGGAAGGGTTCTTGAGAAATCATGTCTCAAACGTTAAATGCTTATAACTATGTAAATACGCGTCGTAGAAGCCTAAAAGTTGGCACATTTTGTAATCTATTTTTGCCCTTTTAATTCCAATATAAATCATTATAATCAGTATAAGGGTTCTTAACAAAGTACGCCTCAAACTTTAAATTCCCATAACTCTGTAAATACGCATGTCTCAAACTTTAAATTTATTTTGTAATTTATTTTTGCCCTTCTAATTCCAATATAAATCATTGTAATCGGTGGAAGGGTTCTTGAGAAATCACGTCTCAAATTTTAAATGCTCATAACTCTGTAAATACGCGTCTAATCGGCCTCAAAGTCGGCACATTTTGTAATCTATTTTTGTCCTTTTAATTCTAATATAAATCATTGTAATCGGTGGAAGGGTTCTTGAGAAATCATGTCTCAAACTTTAAATTTATTTTGTAATTTATTTTTGCCCTTTTAATTCCAATATTAATCATTGTAATCGGTGGAAGGGTTCTTGAGAAATCACGTCTCAAATTTTAAATGCTCATAACTCTGTAAATACGCGTCTAATCGGCCTCAAAGTCGGCACATTTTGTAATCTATTTTTGCCCTTTTAATTCTAATATAAATCATTGTAATCGGTGGAAGGGTTCTTGAGAAATCGCGTCTCAAATTTTAAATGTGATTTTGGGACATTTTGTGATCTATTTTTGTCCTTTTAATTCCAATGCTCATAAATCTGTAAATACGCATCGCCTCAAAGTTGGCACTTTTGTAATCCATTTTTGCCCTTATAATTTCAATATAAATCATTATAATCAGTGTAAAGGGTCTTGAGAAAGTACGCCTCAAACTTCAAATTCTCATAACTCTGTAAATACGCGTTTCAGCTTTCAAAGTTGACACATTTTGTAATCCATTTTTGCCCTTTTAATTCTAATATAAATCATTGTAATCGGTGGAAGGGTTCTTGAGAAATCGCGTCTCAAATTTTAAATGTGATTTTGGGACATTTTGTGATCTATTTTTGTCCTTTTAATTCCAATGCTCATAACTCTGTAAATACGCGTCGTTGCGGCCTCAAAGTTGGCACATTTTGTAATCTATTTTTACAGTTTTAATTTCAATATAAATCATTATAATCAGTGCAAGAGTTCTTGAGAAATCACGTCTCAAACTTTAATTGCTCATAACTCTGTAAATACGCGTCGTAGAAGCCTCAAAGTTGGCACATTCGAAAATCCATATTTTTCCTTTTAATGTTAATATAAATCATTATAATCGGTGCAAGGGTTCTTGAGAAATCACGTCTCAAACCTTAGAGTTCTTGAGAAATCACGTCTCAAACTTTCTTGAGAAATCACGTCTCAAACTTTAAATGCTCATAACTCTGTAAATACGCGTCGTAGAAGCCTCAAAGTTGGCACATTCGAAAATCCATATTTTTCCTTTTAATGTTAATATAAATCATTATAATCGGTGCAAGGGTTCTTGAGAAATCACGTCTCAAACCTTAGAGTTCTTGAGAAATCACGTCTCAAACTTTAAATGCTCATAACTCTGTAAATACGCGTCTAATCGGCCTCAAAGTCGGCACATTTTGTAATCTATTTTTGCCCTTTTAATTCTAATATAAATCATTGTAATCGGTGGAAGGGTTCTTGAGAAATCGCGTCTCAAATTTTAAATGTGATTTTGGGACATTTTGTGATCTATTTTTGTCCTTTTAATTCCAATGCTCATAAATCTGTAAATACGCATCGCCTCAAAGTTGGCACTTTTGTAATCCATTTTTGCCCTTATAATTTCAATATAAATCATTATAATCAGTGTAAAGGGTCTTGAGAAAGTACGCCTCAAACTTCAAATTCTCATAACTCTGTAAATACGCGTTTCAGCTTTCAAAGTTGACACATTTTGTAATCCATTTTTGCCCTTTTAATTCTAATATAAATCATTGTAATCGGTGGAAGGGTTCTTGAGAAATCGCGTCTCAAATTTTAAATGTGATTTTGGGACATTTTGTGATCTATTTTTGTCCTTTTAATTCCAATGCTCATAACTCTGTAAATACGCGTCGTTGCGGCCTCAAAGTTGGCACATTTTGTAATCTATTTTTACAGTTTTAATTTCAATATAAATCATTATAATCAGTGCAAGGGTTCTTGAGAAATCACGTCTCAAACTTTAAATGCTCATAACTCTGTAAATACGCGTCGTAGAAGCCTCAAAGTTGGCACATTCGAAAATCCATATTTTTCCTTTTAATGTTAATATAAATCATTATAATCGGTGCAAGGGTTCTTGAGAAATCACGTCTCAAACCTTAGAGTTCTTGAGAAATCACGTCTCAAACTTTAAATGCTCATAACTCTGTAAATACGCGTCGTATCGGTCTCAAAGTTGGCACATATTGTAATCTATTTTTGCCCTTTTAATTCCAGTATAAATTATTATAATCGGTGGAAGGGTTCTTGAGAAATCGCGTCTCAAATTTTAAATGTGATTTTGGGACATTTTGTGATCTATTTTTGGCCTTTTAATTCCAATGCTCATAACTCTATAAATACGCATCGTATAGCCCTCAAAGTTGGCACTTTTTTAATCCATTTTTGCCCTTATAATTTCAATATAAATCATTATAATCAGTGTAAGGGTTCTTGAGAAAGTATGCCTCAAACTTCAAATTCTCATAACTCTGTAAATACGCGTTTCAGCTTTCAAAGTTGACACATTTTGTGATCTATTTTTGCCCTTTTAATGCCAATAGAAATCATTGTAATCGGCGCAAGGGTTCTTGAGAAATCACGTCTCAAACTTTAAATGCTCATAACTCTGTAAATACGCGTCGTAGCGGCCTCAAAGTTGGCACATTTTGTAAGCTATTTTTGCCCTTTTAATTCCAATATAAATCATTGTAATCGGTGGAAGGGTTCTTGAGAAATCATGTCTCAAACGTTAAATGCTTATAACTATGTAAATACGCGTCGTAGAAGCCTAAAAGTTGGCACATTTTGTAATCTATTTTTGCCCTTTTAATTCCAATATAAATCATTATAATCAGTATAAGGGTTCTTAACAAAGTACGCCTCAAACTTTAAATTCCCATAACTCTGTAAATACGCATGTCTCAAACTTTAAATTTATTTTGTAATTTATTTTTGCCCTTCTAATTCCAATATAAATCATTGTAATCGGTGGAAGGGTTCTTGAGAAATCATGTCTCAAACTATAAATTTATTTTGTAATTTATTTTTGCCCTTTTAATTCCAATATAAATCATTGTAATCGGTGGAAGGGTTCTTGAGAAATCACGTCTCAAATTTTAAATGCTCACAACTCTGTAAATACGGGTCTAATCGGCCTCAAAGTCGGCACATTTTGTAATCTATTTTTGCCCTTTTAATTCTAATATAAATCATTGTAATCGGTGGAAGGGTTCTTGAGAAATCGCGTCTCAAATTTTAAATGTGATTTTGGGACATTTTGTGATCTATTTTTGTCCTTTTAATTCCAATGCTCATAAATCTGTAAATACGCATCGCCTCAAAGTTGGCACTTTTGTAATCCATTTTGGCCCTTATAATTTCAATATAAATCATTATAATCAGTGTAAAGGTTCTTGAGAAAGTACGCCTCAAACTTCAAATTCTCATAACTCTTTAAATACGCGTTTCAGCTTTCAAAGTTGACACATTTTGTAATCTATTTTTGCCCTTTTAATTCTAATATAAATCATTGTAATCGGTGGAAGGGTTCTTGAGAAATCGCGTCTCAAATTTTAAATGTGATTTTGGGACATTTTGTGATCTATTTTTGTCCTTTTAATTCCAATGCTCATAAATCTGTAAATACGCATCGCCTCAAAGTTGGCACTTTTGTAATCCATTTTTACCCTTTTAATTTCAATATAAATCATTATAATCAGTGCAAGGGTTCTTGAGAAATCACGTCTCAAACTTTAAATGCTCATAACTCTGTAAATACGCGTCGTAGAAGCCTCAAAGTTGGCACATTCGAAAATCCATATTTTTCCTTTTAATGTCAATATAAATCATTATAATCGGTGCAAGGGTTCTTGAGAAATCACGTCTCAAACCTTAGAGTTCTTGAGAAATCACGTCTCAAACTTTAAATGCTCATAACTCTGTAAATACGCGTCGTATCGGTCTCAAAGTTGACACATATTGTAATCTATTTTTGCCCTTTTAATTCCAGTATAAATTATAATAATCGGTGCAAGGGCTCTTGAGAACTCACGTCTCAAATTTTAAATGGTCATAACTCTGTAAATACGCGTCGTATCGGCCTCAAAGTTGGCACATTCAAAAATCCATATTTTTCCTTTTAATGTCAATATAAATCATTATAAGCGGTGCAAGGGTTCTTGAGAAATCACGTCTCAAACCTTAGATGTTCATAACTCTGTAAATACGCGTCGTAGCGGCCTCTAAGTTGGCACATTTTCAAATCCATATTTTTCATTTTAATTCAAATATAAATAATTATAATCGGTGCAAGGGTTCTTGAGAAATCACGTCTCAAATTTTAAATGTGATTTTGGCACATTTTGTGATCTATTTTTGTCCTTTTAATTCCAATTCTCATAACTCTGTAAATACGCTTCGTAGCGGCCTCAAGGTTGGCACATTTTGTAATCTATTTGTTCCCTTTTAATTCCAATCTCGTCTCAAATTTTAAATGCTCAGAACTCCGTAAATACTCGTCGTATAGGCCTCAAAGTCGGCACATTTTGTAATCTATTTTTGCCCTTTTAATTCTAATATAAATCATTGTAATCGGTGGAAGGGTTCTTGAGAAATCATGTCTCAAACTTTAAATTTATTTTGTAATTTATTTTTGCCCTTTTAATTCCAATATAAATCATTGTAATCGGTGGAAGGGTTCTTGAGAAATCATGTCTCAAACGTTAAATGCTTATAACTATGTAAATACGCGTAGTAGAAGCCTAAAAGTTGGCACATTTTGTAATCTATTTTTGCCCTTTTAATTCCAATATAAATCATTATAATCAGTATAAGGGTTCTTAACAAAGTACGCCTCAAACTTTAAATTCCCATAACTCTGTAAATACGCGTCTTAGAAGCTTTCAAAGTTGGCACATTTTGTAATCTGTTTTTGCCCTTTTAATGCCAATAGAAATCATCGTAATCGGCGCAAGGGTTCTTGAGAAATCGCGTCTCAAACTTTAAATGCTCATAACTCTGTAAATACGCGTCGTAGAGGCCTCAAAGTTGCCATATTTTAAAATCCATATTTTTAATTTTAATTCCAATATTAATCATTATAATCGGTGCAAGGGTTCTTGAGAAATCACGTCTCAAACTTTAAATGCTCATAACTCTGTAAATACGCGTTGTATCGGCCTCAAAGTTGGCACATAATGTAATCTATTTTTGCCCTTTTAATTCTAATATAAATCATTATAATCAGTGCAAGGGTTCTTGAGAAATCGCGTCTCAAATATTAAATGTGATTTTGGGACATTTTGTGATCTATTTTTGTCGTTTTAATTCCAATGCTCAGAACTCTGTAAATACGCATCGTATAGGCCTCAAAGTTGACACTTTTGTAATCCATTTTTGCCCTTATAATTCCAATATAAATCATTATAATCAGTGTAAGGGTTCTTGAGAAAGTACGCCTCAAACTTCAAATTCTCATAACTCTGTAAATACGCGTTTCAGCTTTCACAGTTGTCACATTTTGTAATCTTTTTTTGCCCTTTTAATTCCAATATAAAACATTGTAATCGGTGGAAGGGTTCTTGAGAAATCATGTCTCAAACTATAAATGCTTATAACTATGTAAATACGCGTCGTAGAAGCCTCAAAGTTGGCACATTTTGTAATCTATTTTTGCCCTTTTAATTCCAATAGAAATCATTATAATCAGTATAAGGGTTCTTGAGAAAGTACGCCTAAAACTTTAAATTCCCAAACTCTGTAAATACGCGTCGTACAAGCTTTCAAAGTTGACACATTTTGTAATCTATTTTTGCCCTTTTAATGCCAATTGTAATCGGCGCAAGGGTTCTTGAGAAATCGCGTCTCAAACTTTAAATGCTCATAACTATGTAAATACGCGACGTAGAGGCCTCAAAGTTGGCACATTTTGTAATCTATTTTTGCCCTTTCCAATAGAAATCATTGTAATCGGCGCAAGGGTTCTTGACAAATCACTTCTCAAACTTTAAATGCTCATAATTTTGTAAATACGCGTCGTAGCGGCCTCAAAGTTGGCACATTTTGTAATCTATTTTTAGCCTTTTAATTCAAATATAAATCATTATAATCAGTATAAGGGTTCTTTAGAAATCACGTCTCAAATTTTAAATGTGATTTTGGCACATTTTGTGATCTATTTTTGTCCTTTTAATTCTAATGCTCATAACTCTGTAAATACGCTTCGTAGCGGCCTCAAAGTTGGCACATTTTGTAATCCATTTGTGCCCTTTTAATTCCAATATAAATCATTGTAATCGGTGGAAGGGTTCTTGAGAAATCATGTCTCAAATTTTAAATGCTCATAACTCCGTAAATACGCGTCGTAGAAGCCTCAAAGTTGGCACATTCAAAAATCCATATTTTTCCTTTTAATGTCATTATAATCGGTGCAAATGTCAATATAAATCATTATATTCGGTGCAAAGGTTCTTGAGAAATCATGTCTCAAGTCTTAAAATTCTTGAGAAATCACGTCTCAAACCTTAGAGTTCTTGAGAAATCACGTCTCAAACTTTAAATGCTCATAACTCTGTAAATACGCGTCGTACCGGTTTCAAAGTTGGCACATATTGTAATCTATTTTTGCCCTTTTAATTCCAATATAAATTATAATAATCGGTGCAAGGGTTCTTGAGAAATCACGTCTCAAATTTTAAATGGTCATAACTCTGTAAATACTCAAAGTTGGCACATTCAAAAATCCATATTTTTCCTTTTAATGTCAATATAAATCATTATAATCGGTGCAAGGGTTCTTGAGAAATCACGTCTCAAACTTTAGAGTTCTTTATAAATCACGTCTCAAACTTTAAATGCTCATAACTCTGTAAATACGCGTCGTATCGGTCTCAAAGTTGGCACATATTGTAATCTATTTTTGCCCTTTTAATTCCAGTATAAATTATTATAATCGGTGCAAGGGCTCTTGAGAACTCACGTCTCAAATTTTAAATGGTCATAACTCTGTAAATACGCGTCGTATCGGCCTCAAAGTTGGCACATTCAAAAATCCATATTTTTCCTTTTAATGTCAATATAAATCATTATAAGCGGTGCAAGGGTTCTTGAGAAATCACGTCTCAAACCTTAGATGCTCATAACTCTGTAAATACGCGTCGTAGTGGCCTCTAAGTTGGCACATTTTCAAATCCATATTTTTCATTTTAATTCAAATATAAATAATTATAATCGGTGCAAGGGTTCTTGAGAAATCACGTCTCAAACTTTAAATGCTCATAACTCTGTAAATACGCGTCGTAGAGGCCTCAAAGTTGGCACATATTGTAATCAATTTTTGCCCATTTAATTCCAATCTCGTCTCAAATTTTAAATGCTCAGATCTCCGTAAATACTCGTCGTATAGGCCTCAAAGTTGGCACATTTTGTAATCTATTTTTGCCCTTTTAATTCCAATATAAATCATTATAATCGGTTTAAGGGTTCTTGAGAAATCACGTCTCAAATTTTAAATGTGATTTTGGCACATTTTGTGATCTATTTTTGTCCTTTTAATTCCAATGCTCATAACTCTGTAAATACGCTTCGTAGCGGCCTCAAAGTTGGCACATTTTGTAATCTATTTGTTCCCTTTTAATTCCAATATAAATCATTGTAATCTGCGCAAGGGTTCTTGAGAAATCACTTCTCAAACTTTAAATGCTCATAACTCTGTAAATACGCGTCGTAGCGGCCTCAAAGTTGGCACATTTTGTAATCTATTTTTGCCCTTTTAATTCCAATATAAATCATTGTAATCGGTGGAAGGGTTCTTGAGAAATCATGTCTCAAACGTTAAATGCTTATAACTATGTAAATACGCGTCGTAGAAGCCTAAAAGTTGGCACATTTTGTAATCTATTTTTGCCCTTTTAATTCCAATATAAATCATTATAATCAGTATAAGGGTTCTTAACAAAGTACGCCTCAAACTTTAAATTCCCATAACTCTGTAAATACGCATGTCTCAAACTTTAAATTTATTTTGTAATTTTTTTTTGCCCTTCTAATTCCAATATAAATCATTGTAATCGGTGGAAGGGTTCTTGAGAAATCACGTCTCAAATTTTAAATGCTCATAACTCTGTAAATACGCGTCTAATCGGCCTCAAGGTCGGCACATTTTGTAATCTATTTTTGCCCTTTTAATTCTAATATAAATCATTGTAATCGGTGGAAGGGTTCTTGAGAAATCATGTCTCAAACTTTAAATTTATTTTGTAATTTATGTTTGCCCTTTTAATTCCAATATAAATCATTGTAATCGGTGGAAGGGTTCTTGAGAAATCGCGTCTCAAATTTTAAATGTGATTTTGGGACATTTTGTGATCTATTTTTGTCCTTTTAATTCCAATGCTCATAAATCTGTAAATACGCATCGTATAGGCCTCAAAGTTGGCACTTTTGTAATCCATTTTTGCCCTTATAATTTCAATATAAATCATTATAATCAGTGTAAGGGTTCTTGAGAAAGTACGCCTCAAACATTCGAAAATCCATATTTTTCCTTTTAATGTCAATATAAATCATTATAAGCGGTGCAAGGGTTCTTGAGAAATCACGTCTCAAACCTTAGATGATCATAACTCTGTAAATACGCGTCGTAGCGGCCTCAAAGTTGGCACATATTGTAATCTATTTTTGCCCATTTAATTCCAATCTCGTCTCAAATTTTAAATGCTCAGAACTCCGTAAATACTCGTCGTATAGGCCTCAAAGTTGGCACATTTTGTAATCTATTTTTGCCCTTTTAATTCCAATATAAATCATTATAATCGGTTTAAGGATTCTTGAGAAATCACGTCTCAAATTTTAAATGTGATTTTGGCACATTTTGTGATCTATTTTTGTCCTTTTAATTCCAATGCTCATAACTCTGTAAATACGCTTCGTAGCGGCCTCAAAGTTGGCACATATTGTAATCTATTTGTTCCCTTTTAATTCCAATATAAATCATTGTAATCTGCGCAAGGGTTCTTGAGAAATCACTTCTCAAACTTTAAATGCTCATAACTCTGTAAATACGCGTCGTAGCGGCCTCAAAGTTGGCACATTTTGTAATCTATTTTTGCCCTTTTAATTCCAATATAAATCATTGTAATCGGTGGAAGGGTTCTTGAGAAATCATGTCTCAAACGTTAAATGCTTATAACTATGTAAATACGCGTCGTAGAAGCCTAAAAGTTGGCACATTTTGTAATCTATTTTTGCCCTTTTAATTCCAATATAAATCATTATAATCAGTATAAGGGTTCTTAACAAAGTACGCCTCAAACTTTAAATTCCCATAACTCTGTAAATACGCATGTCTCAAACTTTAAATTTATTTTGTAATTTTTTTTTGCCCTTCTAATTCCAATATAAATCATTGTAATCGGTGGAAGGGTTCTTGAGAAATCACGTCTCAAATTTTAAATGCTCATAACTCTGTAAATACGCGTCTAATCGGCCTCAAGGTCGGCACATTTTGTAATCTATTTTTGCCCTTTTAATTCTAATATAAATCATTGTAATCGGTGGAAGGGTTCTTGAGAAATCATGTCTCAAACTTTAAATTTATTTTGTAATTTATGTTTGCCCTTTTAATTCCAATATAAATCATTGTAATCGGTGGAAGGGTTCTTGAGAAATCACGTCTCAAATTTTAAATGCTCATAACTCTGTAAATACGCGTCTAATCGGCCTCAAAGTCGGCACATTTTGTAATCTATTTTTGCCCTTTTAATTCTAATATAAATCATTGTAATCGGTGGAAGGGTTCTTGAGAAATCGCGTCTCAAATTTTAAATGTGATTTTGGGACATTTTGTGATCTATTTTTGTCCTTTTAATTCCAATGCTCATAAATCTGTAAATACGCTTCGTATAGGCCTCAAAGTTGGCACTTTTGTAATCCATTTTTGCCCTTATAATTTCAATATAAATCATTATAATCAGTGTAAGGGTTCTTGAGAAAGTACGCCTCAAACATTCGAAAATCCATATTTTTCCTTTTAATGTCAATATAAATCATTATAAGCGGTGCAAGGGTTCTTGAGAAATCACGTCTCAAACCTTAGATGCTCATAACTCTGTAAATACTTGTCGTAGCGGCCTCTAAGTTGGCACATTTTCAAATCCATATTTTTCATTTTAATTCAAATATAAATAATTATAATCGGTGCAAGGGTTCTTGAGAAATCACGTCTCAAACTTTAAATGCTCATAACTCTGTAAATACTCGTCGTAGAGGTCTCAAAGTTGGCACATATTGTAATCTATTTTTGCCCTTTTAATTCCAATCTCGTCTCAAATTTTAAATGCTCAGAACTCCGTAAATACTCGTCGTATAGGCCTCAAAGTTGGCACATTTTGTAATCTATTTTTGCCCTTTTAATAACAATATAAATCATTATAATCGGTTTAAGGGTTCTTGAGAAATCACGTCTCAAATTTCAAATGTGATTTTGGCACATTTTGTGATCTATTTTTGTCCTTTTAATTCCAATGCTCATAACTCTGTAAATACGCGTCGTTGCGGCCTCAAAGTTGGCACATTTTGTAATCTATTTTTACCCTTTTAATTTCAATATAAATCATTATAATCAGTGCAAGGGTTCTTGAGAAATCACGTCTCAAACTTTAAATGCTCATAACTCTGTAAATACGCGTCGTATCGGCCTCAAAGTTGGCACATATTGTAATCTATTTTTGCCCTTTTAATTCCAATCTCGTCTCAAATTTTAAATGCTCAGAACTCCGTAAATACTAATTCCAATATAAATCATTGTAATCGGTGGAAGGGTTCTTGAGAAATCACGTCTCAAATTTTAAATGCTCATAACTCTGTAAATACGCGTCTAATCGGCCTCAAGGTCGGCACATTTTGTAATCTATTTTTGCCCTTTTAATTCTAATATAAATCATTGTAATCGGTGGAAGGGTTCTTGAGAAATCATGTCTCAAACTTTAAATTTATTTTGTAATTTATGTTTGCCCTTTTAATTCCAATATAAATCATTGTAATCGGTGGAAGGGTTCTTGAGAAATCACGTCTCAAATTTTAAATGCTCATAACTCTGTAAATACGCGTCTAATCGGCCTCAAAGTCGGCACATTTTGTAATCTATTTTTGCCCTTTTAATTCTAATATAAATCATTGTAATCGGTGGAAGGGTTCTTGAGAAATCGCGTCTCAAATTTTAAATGTGATTTTGGGACATTTTGTGATCTATTTTTGTCCTTTTAATTCCAATGCTCATAAATCTGTAAATACGCATCGTATAGGCCTCAAAGTTGGCACTTTTGTAATCCATTTTTGCCCTTATAATTTCAATATAAATCATTATAATCAGTGTAAGGGTTCTTGAGAAAGTACGCCTCAAACATTCGAAAATCCATATTTTTCCTTTTAATGTCAATATAAATCATTATAAGCGGTGCAAGGGTTCTTGAGAAATCACGTCTCAAACCTTAGATGATCATAACTCTGTAAATACGCGTCGTAGCGGCCTCAAAGTTGGCACATATTGTAATCTATTTTTGCCCATTTAATTCCAATCTCGTCTCAAATTTTAAATGCTCAGAACTCCGTAAATACTCGTCGTATAGGCCTCAAAGTTGGCACATTTTGTAATCTATTTTTGCCCTTTTAATTCCAATATAAATCATTATAATCGGTTTAAGGATTCTTGAGAAATCACGTCTCAAATTTTAAATGTGATTTTGGCACATTTTGTGATCTATTTTTGTCCTTTTAATTCCAATGCTCATAACTCTGTAAATACGCTTCGTAGCGGCCTCAAAGTTGGCACATTTTGTAATCTATTTGTTCCCTTTTAATTCCAATATAAATCATTGTAATCTGCGCAAGGGTTCTTGAGAAATCACTTCTCAAACTTTAAATGCTCATAACTCTGTAAATACGCGTCGTAGCGGCCTCAAAGTTGGCACATTTTGTAATCTATTTTTGCCCTTTTAATTCCAATATAAATCATTGTAATCGGTGGAAGGGTTCTTGAGAAATCATGTCTCAAACGTTAAATGCTTATAACTATGTAAATACGCGTCGTAGAAGCCTAAAAGTTGGCACATTTTGTAATCTATTTTTGCCCTTTTAATTCCAATATAAATCATTATAATCAGTATAAGGGTTCTTAACAAAGTACGCCTCAAACTTTAAATTCCCATAACTCTGTAAATACGCATGTCTCAAACTTTAAATTTATTTTGTAATTTTTTTTTGCCCTTCTAATTCCAATATAAATCATTGTAATCGGTGGAAGGGTTCTTGAGAAATCACGTCTCAAATTTTAAATGCTCATAACTCTGTAAATACGCGTCTAATCGGCCTCAAGGTCGGCACATTTTGTAATCTATTTTTGCCCTTTTAATTCTAATATAAATCATTGTAATCGGTGGAAGGGTTCTTGAGAAATCATGTCTCAAACTTTAAATTTATTTTGTAATTTATGTTTGCCCTTTTAATTCCAATATAAATCATTGTAATCGGTGGAAGGGTTCTTGAGAAATCACGTCTCAAATTTTAAATGCTCATAACTCTGTAAATACGCGTCTAATCGGCCTCAAAGTCGGCACATTTTGTAATCTATTTTTGCCCTTTTAATTCTAATATAAATCATTGTAATCGGTGGAAGGGTTCTTGAGAAATCGCGTCTCAAATTTTAAATGTGATTTTGGGACATTTTGTGATCTATTTTTGTCCTTTTAATTCCAATGCTCATAAATCTGTAAATACGCTTCGTATAGGCCTCAAAGTTGGCACTTTTGTAATCCATTTTTGCCCTTATAATTTCAATATAAATCATTATAATCAGTGTAAGGGTTCTTGAGAAAGTACGCCTCAAACATTCGAAAATCCATATTTTTCCTTTTAATGTCAATATAAATCATTATAAGCGGTGCAAGGGTTCTTGAGAAATCACGTCTCAAACCTTAGATGATCATAACTCTGTAAATACGCGTCGTAGCGGCCTCAAAGTTGGCACATATTGTAATCTATTTTTGCCCATTTAATTCCAATCTCGTCTCAAATTTTAAATGCTCAGAACTCCGTAAATACTCGTCGTATAGGCCTCAAAGTTGGCACATTTTGTAATCTATTTTTGCCCTTTTAATTCCAATATAAATCATTATAATCGGTTTAAGGATTCTTGAGAAATCACGTCTCAAATTTTAAATGTGATTTTGGCACATTTTGTGATCTATTTTTGTCCTTTTAATTCCAATGCTCATAACTCTGTAAATACGCTTCGTAGCGGCCTCAAAGTTGGCACATTTTGTAATCTATTTGTTCCCTTTTAATTCCAATAGAAATCATTGTAATCTGCGCAAGGGTTCTTGAGAAATCACTTCTCAAACTTTAAATGCTCATAACTCTGTAAATACGCGTCGTAGCGGCCTCAAAGTTGGCACATTTTGTAATCTATTTTTGCCCTTTTAATTCCAATATAAATCATTGTAATCGGTGGAAGGGTTCTTGAGAAATCATGTCTCAAACGTTAAATGCTTATAACTATGTAAATACGCGTCGTAGAAGCCTAAAAGTTGGCACATTTTGTAATCTATTTTTGCCCTTTTAATTCCAATATAAATCATTATAATCAGTATAAGGGTTCTTAACAAAGTACGCTTCAAACTTTAAATTCCCATAACTCTGTAAATACGCATGTCTCAAACTTTAAATTTATTTTGTAATTTTTTTTTGCCCTTCTAATTCCAATATAAATCATTGTAATCGGTGGAAGGGTTCTTGAGAAATCACGTCTCAAATTTTAAATGCTCATAACTCTGTAAATACGCGTCTAATCGGCCTCAAGGTCGGCACATTTTGTAATCTATTTTTGCCCTTTTAATTCTAATATAAATCATTGTAATCGGTGGAAGGGTTCTTGAGAAATCATGTCTCAAACTTTAAATTTATTTTGTAATTTATGTTTGCCCTTTTAATTCCAATATAAATCATTGTAATCGGTGGAAGGGTTCTTGAGAAATCACGTCTCAAATTTTAAATGCTCATAACTCTGTAAATACGCGTCTTATCGGCCTCAAAGTCGGCACATTTTGTAATCTATTTTTGCCCTTTTAATTCTAATATAAATCATTGTAATCGGTGGAAGGGTTCTTGAGAAATCGCGTCTCAAATTTTAAATGTGATTTTGGGACATTTTGTGATCTATTTTTGTCCTTTTAATTCCAATGCTCATAAATCTGTAAATACGCTTCGTATAGGCCTCAAAGTTGGCACTTTTGTAATCCATTTTTGCCCTTATAATTTCAATATAAATCATTATAATCAGTGTAAGGGTTCTTGAGAAAGTACGCCTCAAACATTCGAAAATCCATATTTTTCCTTTTAATGTCAATATAAATCATTATAAGCGGTGCAAGGGTTCTTGAGAAATCACGTCTCAAACCTTAGATGCTCATAACTCTGTAAATACGTGTCGTAGCGGCCTCTAAGTTGGCACATTTTCAAATCCATATTTTTCATTTTAATTCAAATATAAATAATTATAATCGGTGCAAGGGTTCTTGAGAAATCACGTCTCAAATTTCAAATGTGATTTTGGCACATTTTGTGATCTATTTTTGTCCTTTTAATTCCAATGCTCATAACTCTGTAAATACGCGTCGTTGCGGCCTCAAAGTTGGCACATTTTGTAATCTATTTTTACCCTTTTAATTTCAATATAAATCATTATAATCAGTGCAAGGGTTCTTGAGAAATCACGTCTCAAACTTTAAATGCTCATAACTCTGTAAATACGCGTCGTAGAAGCCTCAAAGTTGGCACATTCGAAAATCCATATTTTTCCTTTTAATGTCAATATAAATCATTATAATCGGTGCAAGGGTTCTTGAGAAATCACGTCTCAAACCTTAGAGTTCTTGAGAAATCACGTCTCAAACCTTAGAGTTCTTGAGAAATCACGTCTCAAACTTTAAATGCTCATAACTCTGTAAATACGCGTCGTATCGGTCTCAAAGTTGGCACATATTGTAATCTATTTTTGCCCTTTTAATTCCAGTATAAATTATTATAATCGGTGCAAGGGTTCTTGAGAACTCACGTCTCAAATTTTAAATGGTCATAACTCTGTAAATACGCGTCGTATCGGCCTCAAAGTTGGCACATTCAAAAATCCATATTTTTCCTTTTAATGTCAATATAAATAATTATAAGCGGTGCAAGGGTTCTTGAGAAATCACGTCTCAAACCTTAGATGCTCATAACTCTGTAAATACGCGTCGTAGCGGCCTCTAAGTTGGCACATTTTCAAATCCATATTTTTCATTTTAATTCCAATATAAATCATTGTAATCGGTGCAAGGGTTCTCGAGAAATCACGTCTCAAACTTTAAATGCTCATAACTCTGTAAATACGCGTCGTATCGGCCTCAAAGTTGGCACATATTGTAATCTATTTTTGCCCTTTTAATTCCAATCTCGTCTCAAATTTTAAATGCTCAGAACTCCGTAAATACTCGTCGTATAGGCCTCAAAGTTGGCACATTTTGTAATCTATTTTTGCCCTTTTAATTCCAATATAAATCATTATAATCGGTTTAAGGGTTCTTGAGAAATCATGTCTCAAACGTTAAATGCTTATAACTATGTAAATACGCGTCGTACAAGCCTAAAAGTTGGCACATTTTGTAATCAATTTTTGCCCTTTTAATTCCAATATAAATCATTATAATCAGTATAAGGGTTCTTAACAAAGTACGCCTCAAACTTTAAATTCCCATAACTCTGTAAATACGCGTCTTAGAAGCTTTCAAAGTTGGCACATTTTGTAATCGGTTTTTGCCCTTTTAATGCTAATAGAAATCATCGTAATCGGCGCAAGGGTTCTTGAGAAATCGCGTCTCAAACTTTAAATGCTCATAACTCTGTAAATACGCGTTGTATCGGCCTCAAAGTTGGCACACATTGTAATCTATTTTTGCCCTTTTAATTCTAATATAAATCATTATAATCAGTGCAAGGGTTCTTGAGAAATCGCGTCTCAAATTTTAAATGTGATTTTGGGACATTTTGTGATCTATTTTTGTCCTTTTAATTCCAATGCTCATAACTCTGTAAATACGCATCGTATAGGCCTCAAAGTTGGCACTTTTGTAATCAATTTGTGCCCTTTTAATTCCAATATAAATCATTGTAATCTCCGCAAGGGTTCTTGAGAAATCACTTCTCAAACTTTAAATGCTCATAACTCTGTAAATACGCGTCGTAGCGGCCTCAAAGTTGGCACATTTTGTAATCTATTTTTGCCCTTTTAATTCCAATATAAATCATTGTAATCGGTGGAAAGGTTCTTGAGAAATCATGTCTCAAACGTTAAATGCTTATAACTATGTAAATACGCGTCGTAGAAGCCTAAAAGTTGGCACATTTTGTAATCAATTTTTGCCCTTTTAATTCCAATATAAATCATTATAATCAGTATAAGGGTTCTTAACAAAGTACGCCTCAAACTTCAAATTCTCATAACTCTGTAAATACGCGTTTCAGCTTTCAAAGTTGTCACATTTTGTAATCTTTTTTTTCCCTTTTAATTCCAATATAAATCATTGTAATCGGTGGAAGGGTTCTTGAGAAATCATGTTCAAACTATAAATGCTTATAACTATGTAAATACGCTTCGTAGAAGCCTCAAAGTTGGCACATTTTGTAATCTATTTTTGCCCTTTTAATTCCAATAGAAATCATTATAATCAGTATAAGGGTTCTTGAGAAAGTACGCCTAAAACTTTAAATTCCCAAACTCTGTAAATACGCGTCGTACAAGCTTTCAAAGTTGGCACATTTTGTAATCTATTTTTGCCCTTTTAATGCCAATTGTAATCGGCGCAAGGGTTCTTGAGAAATCGCGTCTCAAACTTTAAATGCTCATAACTATGTAAATACGCGACGTAGAGGCCTCAAAGTTGGCACATTTTGTAATCTATTTTTGCCCTTTTAATTCCAATAGAAATCATTATAATCGGCGCAAGGGTTCTTGACAAATCACTTCTCAGACTTTAAATGCTCATAATTTTGTAAATACGCGTCGTAGCGGCCTCAAAGTTGGCACATTTTGTAATCTATTTTTAGCCTTTTAATTCAAATATAAATCATTATAATCAGTATAAGGGTTCTTGAGAAATCACGTCTCAAATTTTAAATGTGATTTTGCACATTTTGTGATCTATTTTTGTCCTTTTAATTCCGGCCTCAAAGTTGGCACATTTTGTAATCCATTTGTGTCCTTTGAATTCCAATATAAATCATTGTAATCGGCGCAAGGGTTCTTGAGAAATCACTTCTCAAACTTTAAATGCTCATTACTCTGTAAATACGCGTCGTAGCGGCCTCAAAGTTGGCACATTTTGTAATCTTTTTTTGCTCTTTTAATTCCAATATAAATCATTGTAATCGGTGGAAGGGTTCTTGAGAAATCATGTCTCAAATTTTAAATGCTCATAACTCCGTAAATACGCGTCGTAGAAGCCTCAAAGTTGGCACATTCAAAAATCCATATTTTTCCTTTTAATGTCATTATAATCGGTGCAAATGTCAATATAAATCATTATATTCGGTGCAAAGGTTCTTGAGAAATCATGTCTCAAGCCTTAAAATTCTTGAGAAATCACGTCTCAAACCTTAGAGTTCTTGAGAAATCACGTCTCAAACTTTAAATGCTCATAACTCTGTAAATACGCGTCGTACCGGTTTCAAAGTTGGCACATATTGTAATCTATTTTTGCGCTTTTAATTCCAATATAAATTATAATAATCGGTGCAAGGGTTCTTGAGAAATCACGTCTCAAATTTTAAATGATCATAACTCTGTAAATATGCGTCGTATCGGCCTCAAAGTTGGCACATTCAAAAATCCATATTTTTCCTTTTAATGTCAATATAAATCATTATAATCGGTGCAAGGGTTCTTGAGAAATCACGTCTCAAACCTTAGATGCTGTTGAGTGTCAATATAATGGCAGTCAGTCATTTGAACACATTTCTCCTAAGTCAGATGACAATCAGTCATTTGAATACATTTTTCCTATTGGGCATCTCTTGCTGTTCATTAAATAAGGTTGCTAACATATTTTAATAATATAATGTGCAATTGTTATTGAAAACAAAAGCATGCCATTTTCAATATGGGTTAACAACGCACTTGTTGTTGTTGTTAAAACATGCGGCGAAAATACACAATGTCAGCACTAGTGACTATGAACCCAATTCGCGACAGCGTTAAGCGGTTGAATTGTAAACAAATATGCACGAAATAAAACTACCTGGTAGGCAAAGAAACTCATGACGACTTTAAATTAAGGTTATCATGAGTTAATGAATTTTTGTATGAGTTGCGGTTTTTCTCACGGTCAGGGTTAAAAACTCTGGCGAAATGTGAAATTAAAGAAAAACATCAAGAGATGTTTAAGAAAGTAGCATTGAAACTTAGTTTAAGTATTAGTATATAAGCTTTAGTTATTTAGTTCTTAAGTCAGTTGTTATTAGATTAAGTGTGAGTCGAAGAAGTGGAACAAAGACAAAGGAAATAAAAATTATCAAGAAGATAAAATTGAAATGGAGTAAGTGTTATTATTTATTCAATGTCTTATTTTTAGGTGATAAAATAGGGACATTAACATTGGCGCAGCCGGTTTTAGAACCAAACACTCTAGATAGAGGTAAAATTATAAAAATATAAACAATTTTGGAAAATTAGAATAGTTTCGTTGGAAAAAATATCTTAAACTGACACGTTTAATGGAAACTCTTCAATCAGAATTAAAAAAAAGCACAATATGAAACAACAAAATTAAATGGAGAAATTGGACTTTTCATTGAACGTTTGTGGACAGAAATTAAAAGAATAAACGGTTCAAAAGACTACATTCAGCTAGTTAGAGAAAAGATTAGAACCACTGCTGTCACGAGAATAGAAGAAGCAGACATAATATTCTTATCATTTTTAGAAATAATAGAAGCTAAGACAGATTTTAGCATAACAGAGAAAGAAAAATTAGAGACAGAGTTAACAGAATTGAAAAAATTGAATAATTGCTTGAGAGATCAAATTAAAACAATTTTGGATCACGCAGAACACTTAGACGAAAATAGAGGAAAACTAGTGGAAATTATTGAAAACCGGAATTACATAGACACACCGGAAACATCTAGAAGTGCCCGATTCAGGGCTGAGTATGGTAGTATCACTGATGCACAAAAAAGAATTGTACAATTAGAAGATAGAAATAGACTACTACAGCAAGAATTAGAGTTAGTAACCAACGACTCATTGATACATAAGGAAGCTGTAAATAACAGTGAAATAAGTCACACAGAAAAAATAAATTTCCCGGAATTTAAAATGGGTATCGAACATATTGCAAAAATGGTGAACCATTTGGTTCCGATGTTCTCAGGCACGGACTCCAATGATTTACCCTCAGAAGTATGCAATTTCATACAAGGATGTGATTTAGCGGTAAAGTCAACAAAAGAAACAGAGTTTCAAGAATTTTTATCGTGTGTTAAGCTAAGAATGTATGGAGATGCATTCGACCTAGTAAAAGGTATTCAATTTAGCGGATTAGATGAATTATATACTTTAATAAAGAGGACATATCTTAAAACCGTAACATTAGACTCAGTGATAAATGAAATAAAGGAGACATATCAAAGATCTACCGAAGAAATTCGACCTTTTGCAAGACGCCTAAATGTACTAAAAACAAAGGCGGTTGAATTAATAAAAGAAAAATATAATGGCAGAGGGGACGAAGCTATGCTAATAGAATTAGACAAATCCATACAAAAGACTTTTAAGGTAGGCCTTAAGGACAGCACACTGAAAATACACATGCTAAATAATAAGGCGGACTCACTAGATTCACTGATAGAGGAAGCGGTAGAAACGTTGGAGACGATACAAAGTGGGCGTGTAAGAGAAACATCGCATAGTGCCGCAGAGGTGCTTTTTAGCAGAGCCTCACACCCCACATGTGGAGAAATCGGTATAAAAAATTCAACCGAAAGGAATAAAGTGGAAACCCCATGTTCATTTTGCGGTAATGTAGGACACACGCGGGACGAATGCGTCAGTCGAAAAAATACTCCATACTGTCAAGGATGTGAGACCTATGGTCACGAAACGAACTTAAGATGTGCACAAAAAATAAATGAACCAGAGCAGCAATTTACAAGTAAACAACAAACACAAAATAACAACTATAATAATGGCTTCCCGAACAATACGCAAGCCCATAATAGCAATTATAATGCTCGTGGTAATAATAACCACAACAATGGGAATTATAATAATAATGGAAATAATAGGAATTATAATAATAATGGAAATAATAGGAATTATAATAATAACAATAATAATAGAAGATATAACAACAATAATAGGAAAACTAACAATAATAATAGAAATAATAATTACAATAATGGAAATAACTATAACAATAATAATGGTAATACCAATAGTAATAGTCGTCAAAATTATAATAATAATGACGATAGGAGAAATGGAAATAATAATAATAACAACAACAATAATAATAAGTAAGATTTAAATAAATGTAAATGGTGTGAAAGAATCGGGCATACGTTGGAAAACTGTTACGCGAAGAAACATTTTGAGTCTACCCGCAATCAGGGAAACTGTTAGGGGCCCAGAATAGGCCAATTATCTGGGAACCCAAGACAAGTTGCGACATCAGGCCAACGAAGATAGGAATTGTGAATCAGACGCCGTGTGCGGCAGTGGATACGTTCGCTATCAATGGTAGGAAAATGGTAGATAATTTTTGTTCACTAATTATATTAACGTTGAACGTCTTTGGCATAATAGCATTAACAGCAAAAATTAATTTTTATGATTGCATAATAAAAAGGATATGTATAGAAGAAAATAAGAAGAAATTTAATGATCTGATAACTTCAGGAATTGATAGCATAAATAACGAGTTGGGAAAGTTAGGTCACATGGGTAAGTTCGGTCACATGGGGCGGATTTTTATAGTCGGTCGGGCCCGACTATGGAATACCCTACACCTTTGGTGGGGATATTAATGTGGGATATTTAATTGCATACCTTAATTTTATAGTTGTTAATTATGCTGAACCTCCCCACTCTCAGAATATTATTCATAAATCAGAAATTTACGTCTTATATCCCCATAAATTAAAAAATTTATATAAAAGTATAAAATTGAAAAATATAATTGGGCGGACCACGCCTATATTTAAAATTTTGAAAGGCTAATATTTCATAGATTTGATTTTAATAATTTACAGATCAAATTTCCACTATGAAAACCCGGGAAATAATGAAAAAAAAAAGTGGGCGGATCACGCCCATTTTTGGACCACATATTTTTAGGTGAATTCTAACAATACGTTTTAAATTTTATAACTATACCTTGAATACTTTTCGAGTTATTAGTTCCGAAAGAGTTATATAAAAGTGACTTGTATGGGAGGTGGGCGTGTCCGTTGTCCGATTTGGCTCATTTTCAAACTCAGTTCCTACTTTTGGCTAAAATATATTGAGACGAAATTTCATCGCATTCTGAACAGTATTTCTCAAGTTATTCTGTATTCGGACAGCAAGACAGCAAGACAGCAAGACAGCAAGACAGCAAGACGGACAGACAGACAGACAGACGGACATCGCTAAACGGATTCGGGTAGTGATGCTGATCAAGAATATATATACTTTTCCATACCGGACACGCCTCCTAAGGGGCGTTACAATATATGCACAAAGTTAATATACCCTGTACCTCATAGGTGTAGGGTATAAAAATATGAGTAAATATATTGAAAATATTAAGGAATTAAAATTAAGTTTATATACAAAATCAAAGAAAAATCGCATTATTTATAGTAGACATGGGGAATTCAGACAGATATCAAAATTAAATGATGTCTTTATAGAAATTCCTTGTAAGAAAGCGAAAAATGGGAAACTAATATTACTAGTAGATTCTGGTGCAGACTCTAGCTTGGTAAAGTGGAGTGCATTAGATAACAAACTAGAAAGAAATTTAAAAGACACAAAAGATCTGAGCGGAGCATTTGGGGGACATGTGACCACCGCAGGATCAATTGAAATTCAACATATGGAACATAGAAGGCTCAGTCTAACGTTACATACAATAATGCAGGATCAGGGAGTTCCGGCAGACGGTATACTTGGACGAGATAATCTATGGAACCACGCAATCATCAATGCAGTGGAAAAGGGATTAACCTTTATAGACAGAAACAAAAATAAAATTGTAACACTACCACTCAGATCACTAGATGAAATAAATAAAATATTATACAGTGAAGAAATAAAAATAACAGCAAGATCAAAAGGTATCGCCAGATTACCACTACGAACCAAGATCCCCGTAGTAATAATTCAAAAAGAGGAAATTTCACCAGGAGTCTATATCGGAGAAACCATATCAAATGTGAGAAAAAATAGTGTTTACGTTTCAGTTTTAAACTCAACAGAAAAAGATATAATATTGAATAAGAACATACAGCTCAAATTTTCAAATTATAATAAATTTATGGAACCAGTGAGTGGCACAATGAATAGCGTACAAAGCATAAACATACGACACAGAATATGCAAACTATTTGACTCATTAAAATTGGATCCAAATGCAAATGTTGAAGAGAAGGCATCCATAGAAAAAATATGTGCGTCATACCATGATGTATTTCTGTTAGAGGGGGATGAGCTATCGTATACACCTATTTTAAAACATGAAATCCCCACAATAGACGGCCAACCTCCGATAAACCGAAAACAATATAAATTACCACATATTCACAGAGAAGAAATCAACAAACAGGTGCAGAAGTTATTAGACGACGATATTATATCACCAAGCACGTCGCCTTGGAATTCACCACTATTGTTGGTACCTAAAAAGAGTGGCAAGGACGGACAGAAAAAATGGAGACTGGTAATAGATTTCAGAAAATTGAACGAAGCAACGATTAAACAAGTATTTCCAATACCTCGTATTGATGAAATTTAGGATCAGTTAGGTCACAGTAGGTATTTTTCAACATTAGATCTTGCAAGTGGGTATCACCAAGTGCTAGTAGATGAACGCCACAGAGAAAAAACAGCGTTCAGCACGGGCTTGGGACATTTTGAATTTAATAGGATGCCATTTGGATTGACGGGGGCACCTGCTACGTTTCAAAGAATAATGAACCACATTTTAACAGGATTGCAGGGACTTGATTGTTTCGTATATCTGGACGATATAGTTGTGTATGGAAAAAACCTAATGGAGCAAGAAATTAGACTATGTAAGGTGTTAGAAAAATTGAGGGAAAATAATTTGAAATTAAATACGGAAAAATGCAATTTTTTAAGGCGTGAAGTAGTATATTTAGGGCACAAATGCACGGAGTCAGGCGCAATGCCAGATCCCGATAAAATAGAATGTGTAAAAAATATTCCGGTACCCAGGACCAAGAAACAGGTACAAGCCTTCTTAGGTTTAGTAAATTATTACAGAAAATTCGTTAAGAATATGGCAAGGTTAACATTACCGATTAATAAACTGTTGCGGAAGGATGCCAGTTTTGTATGGACAGACAAGTGCCAAGATTCATTTATAAAACTTAAAGAAGCAATTATTTCACCTAATGTTCTAGCATACCCAGATTTTTCAAAACCATTTGTATTGACAACAGATGCAAGTGGAGAAGCTATGGAGCAGTGCTGTCACAGGGCGAGCCAGGTTCTGATCGACCAATCGCATTTGCAAGTAGAGCTCTGAATGACGCAGAAACAAGGTACTCAACAATTGAACGAGAATTTTTGGCAATAGTATGGGCCACAAAAAATTATAGAGCGTATTTGTTGGGGCGTCCATTCACGGTTTATACGGATCATCAACCACTGCGTAGCATAGCGAATTTAAAGGATCAAACGTCAAGGCTAGCCAGGTTCAGGCACAAATTATCAGAATATGAGTTCGAAATAATTTATAAACCTGGCAAAAAGAATTTAAATGCTGACGCATTAAGTAGGATTCCACAATTAGAAACAGAAATTGCGGCAGTTCAAACCCGTTCTAAAAATACACCAAAGGCAATAGATCCACAACCGGACGTCAGTAAGCCAGTCTTGGACGACACAGTAACGGATATGGATGGTGAAACAATCTCGAGTCAAGTATTAACCGATCCTGAAGAAATTAAAACAGTAATTAGAGACTTTCACGACTCGCCGTTAGGGGGTCATCAGGGCACACTGAAAACATATTTTCGAATAAGAAAGCAATATAGGTGGAAGGGTATGCAAAAACAAATTAAAGAGTATGTAAAAAATTGCTCTAAATGTCAAGTTAATAAAAGTTCTAAGCTAACAAAAATGCCAATGGTCTTGACAGATACACCTACGCGCCCATTTGATAAAGTTTATATGGACTTAGTAGGAATTTTACCCGAGACAGTATCTGGCAATAAGTACATTTTAACATTTCAAGACGATTTTTCAAAATATATGTGCTGTGTAGCAATACCAGACGCAGAAGCAAGCACAGTGGCTAAAGCATTTTATGATGAAATCATAACACGCCACAATATTCCGAAAATTCTAGTAACTGACAATGGCTCTAATTTCGTGTCAAAGTTATTTTCTGATACATGCAAATTATTGGGTATTAAAAAAATGCACATTACACCCTATCACCCACAGGCCAATGGATCATTAGAACGTAGTCACAGACCATTAGCAGAATATTTGAGATGTTTTGCTAAGGAGGATGGATCCAATTGGGATCAATGGTTAAATTCGGCAATGCATGTCCATAATAATACGATGCATGTGTCAACTGGGCAAACACCTTTCCGAACACTATATGGTTATGATTCAGATATGCCAACTAATTTGAAACGTAAAGTTTCACCGCTATATAATGCCGATGATTATAACAAAATATTTAAATATAAAATACAGCGGGCGCATGAAATAGTGAGACAAAATCAAGAAAAGGTAAAAGAAAAATCTAAAACAAGCTACGATAAATCATTAAATCCCATTGAGTTTCAAATTGGGGAAATGGTTGTAATGAAGAATCAAAATAGGAAAAATAAATTTTCACCAATTTGGGTAGGGCCCTATAAAGTTTTGTCCGTCACTACCCCCGTGACAACGACAATATTAATAAAAGGAAAGGGAAAGAAAATACACAACAATTTGTTGAAAAAATACCATAATTAGAAATTGATGTATTAATTGTTAAAATGCGGAAATATATTTATAAATAAATTGCGAAAAGTTTAGTATTGCGTAATAATGAATAGGAAATAGGAAAACAGAAGAAAACGGTACCCACAGATCGCTATGTATTACTTAGGGTTAATTTACTAGCATGTGGCGGACCAAATTTAAAGGTTATGAAAACAAGAAATATTAGGAAAAATATAAATAAGAAAGAATTATAATTGATAACACGAGTTTTGTTTTATACGAAATAAATGCGATTAAATATATTTGTACGAAATTGAGATATTGAACAAATAGCTAAGTACTGCTGAGCGTAGATAACTAGCATAGAAATTTTGAAGTGTAAAGTGAATTATGAAATTATGGTTGAATTATTAATTTTAAATTAAAATATAATGAAAAGTAGATTTTGATGAGCTGAATTTTGAATAAATAAAGAATTATTAATTTATGTTAATTGCTGACGAGCAAATAAATGACAAGTAGGTTTTTTTTTTAGAGCTAGAAAATGCTCCAAATGATATATAGGAAAAATATGATTGAATTAAAAGACAAGAAATTATATTATAAAAATATATAAATACGTTTACTACGAATGAAAAATAGGTTTTTAGAGCTAGAATATGCTCTAAAAGGGATTATTATGATTGACTTAATTGATTAGAGAAATATTATAAAAATTATGAGAAAATGCATGCAACAGTTGCAAAATGCATACAAGACTTTTTAGAGTTAGCAAATGATCCAATTGTTATGTTGATATTTATTTTATTAAAGCAGCTAAGTATTACTTCGGGTAATTTACTAGCCTGTGCAATAAATTATGATTTTATGTTGAATGGAAAAAAAAAAAAAAAAAAAAAGAAAAATGTAGAAATTGAAGTTGAGGAAATGAATATATAGTTAAAAGATATAAATTATTAAATAATATAATTGTATTAAGGATAGAAACAAATGAGAACGGCAATTACATTTTATGTAAGGACTCGATGTACTCTTCGAAAAGAGTCGACATCCGTAAGACTTTATGCTAATCTTAAGCTATTAATTAATTAATTTATAAATAAAACAACGAATTGTTTAAATTGTGAAGTAAAAACACAACAATACACGCACTACCTGCATTTTAAATATCAATCCAACAGCGGCCAAGAAATTGCGTTGAACGAAGCAAGAGTATGCTATGAGCGAGGTAGTAATGTTTACAGCGCAATGCAAATTTTTGGCAACGAAATCGCAACCTATGCAATGAAATGTATTAATTAAGAAAATATAAAGTAATCCAACTTAACCAAGTTGTTAAAATTTTAAAATTCTGAGAAAATTAATTACCTCTGTCAAAGTAATTAACGCAATAAATTAGATAGTATAGATATAAGATATCAACCAGATATCAACCATTGCCTAGAAGCAATTCACTAATACTAGCCTACGAATACTGGTCTGCAACTTGATCAATTGCATACTCGTATTAGTAATAGTATTAGGTAAACTATAACGGAGACTTAAAATGATCACTTAGGTTCCGTTATGATTTACGAAAAGCAAGAATATGAAAATATTTGAAGATGTTTAAAATCAAAAATAGTTGAAAATAATTGATGATGTTGAAAATTAAAGATGTTGAAAATCAAATAGCAGAAAATAATTGGAAATCAAAAATAGCTGAAAATAATTGATGATGTTGAAAATTAAAGATGTTGAAAATCAAATAGCAGAAAATAATTGAAAATCAAAATTGGCTGAAAATAATTGATGATGTTGAAAATCAAAAATAACTGAAAATAATTGAAGAAGTTGAAAAACAAAATAGCTGAAAAGAATTGTAGATGTTTAAAATCAAAATAGCTGGTCAAAACCCCCAATTTTTCTTGGAATAAAAAGAATAGTTATTTTGAATTTTTTGTTTATTTTAATATTCTTTTTACATAGTATTAACTGCTGAAAACGTGAGAATAATTGAAGATTTTTAAAATCAAAATAGCTGAAAAAATTTGAAGATGTATAAAATTAAAAGAGCTGAAAATAATTAAGAGGTTTAAAATCAAAATTAGCTGAAAATAATTGAAGAGATTTACAATCAAAAATAGCTGAAAATAAGTAAAGATGGCCAAAATCAGAACCCCAAAATTAGCTAAAATAGTTGGCAGAGAAATTTTGTTGAAATAAAAAGAACAGTTATTTTAAATTTTCGTTTTATTATTTTATTTTAATATTCTTTTTACATTGTATTAACTGCTGAAAACGTGAGAATAATTGAAGATTTCTAAAATCAAAAATAGCTGAAAAAATTTGAAGATGTATAAAATTAAAAGAGCTGAAAATAATTAAGAGGTTTAAAATCAAAAATAGCTGAAAATAATTGAAGAGATTTACAATCGAAAATAGCTGAAAATAAGTAAAGATGGCCAAAATCAGAACCCCAAAATTAGCTGAAATATTTGGCAGAGAAATTTTGTTGAAATAAAAAGAACAGTTATTTTAAATTTTTTGTTTATTTTTATTTAGTTTTATATATTCAGAAACAATTTTTATTAAGTTTTACTTCGAGTTACGATTCAGCAGGTGCAACGAAGTCAGGATGTCAGGTATGGGCTCCACAGAGTATCCCCTCGTTTTTGAGTACATTAACATCATTTCTATGCTTTGAACGCATAAGATAGCTTCCTCTAAGGTGTTTCGACGCCTGCCCTCCTCGATGGTTGCTTTGACGAACTCGACCAATCCGGGCTCGTCCCAGCAGTGCTTTAGTGACCACTGCCGGGCATATCCCTCGCAGAAGTCGAAGATAGTCGAAGTCGCCATAATTGAAGAAATTGAAATATTACAGAATTGAAATAATACAATTGAGATCTGATACAACACTGAACGAATTATGATAAAGAAACTCAGGTATAAATACAATAAATTACACGATACTAAAACAAAAAAAAAAAAACGGAAGTATACGGGTGCAGAATGTTGAGTAAGCTAAATTGGAAATTTTCTGGTCGAACCGCTAATGAAAGATAGTAGGCCGCAAATTTAGGGCGAGGTGAAGATATGTGGAGAATTGTTTTTGTGAATGAATTCTTGTTTCAAGTTTTTGGTTTTTTTTTTTTTTCATACAAAAGAAGAAGATAATTATAATGCAAAGAGTTGCATATTTTATTTTAAAAAATATTTTATATTTAGAAAATTACAATGTATATACAGATGCATATTTTAAATGAAGAAGAAGATAATTTGAATGCACATAGAGTTACATATTTTATTTAACAAAAAGAAGATGATAATTATAATGCATATTTTATTTTAAAAATATTTTATATTTAGAAAATTACAATGTATATACAGATGCATATTTTAAATGAAGAAGAAGATAATTTGAATGCACATAGAGTTACATATTTTATTTTACAAAAAGAAGATGATAATTATAATGCAAATAGAGTTGCATATTTTATTTTAAAAATATTTTATATTTAGAAGATTACAACGTATATACAGTTGCGTATTTTATTTTGTGAATTTATTTTAAATTAATAATATTAATGCACATAAAGTTGCATATTTTTGTTTCGTAAGAATATTTTGTATATACACAATTATAATATAAAAGAGTTGCATACATTGCAGTAATTGTTATTACTCAGACTAATGTCTAAGGTCAATTTTCAGAATTTTAATGCAGCACAAATAAGTATATATACAGCAGTATAATCTAAGGTCAATTTTAAGAGTTTTTTGTTGGTGCAATATATGTATATACGCTGAATGCACAATGAATAAAATGTACTAGAGTAACTATGTATAATAAGATTATTTGTATGGGTAGATTACTGCGATAATTAATACAAAATAGTATATAACAAACATAGATATAAGTAAAAATTGGAGCGAATCAACTTCATTACATCTTCAACTCTGTGACAAGAAATTTAATATAAATTAAATAAGTGTATAATGTTGGCGATAAATTTTACTTTCCTGTTCGTAATGGTGGTCAATGGAGAACTCATTTCGAGACCGACAGCGTTAGATCAACACCCACTAATGTTCGAGAGAAAGTCAGATGCGTGGATTTACAACGACGAATGGACCGTGATAACAAAGTTTGTGCCGACCGATCTAAAAGAATTATTGAAGCTAACTGCCGACTTTATCACGAAGGCGCAAGATTCATGTAAGACAATGGAACAGCTTATAGCCACAATGGAATACGTAGAGGCGTGTGGCATACCATGGAAAGAAACCGAGGCTGTCTTGACGAATGTACAAAAAACAAGCAACCGAATTAAGGGGATGATGGAGAAGCATAATAGCAGTGGCAACCGTTACCAAGGAGGAAAGACAAAGCGAGCTATAGAGATAGTAGGGGAAGCTCTACACTGGGCATTTGGAGTAATGGACCACCGTGACGAGCGTATAATAGGCAACCACCTGATGCAGTTGGAGAATAGAGAGCGCAAAACCTATGATATGATGGAAAAACAAGTTACGGTAATGGCCAGTAATTATGATAACTTGGCCAGACCCCTGGAAGCAACGATAAAGGAGATAGAAGGGTTACAGATTGGATTGAACGCCACGCTGACGGACCTAGCCAAAATTAAAACACAGTCACAAGAAAGGATGGCTTCGTTGGAATTTTCTATTAAAATTCTGCGGATTAAGACAATCGTGAACACAAACCTAATAGAGCTCCAGGGTCAGCAGACCAGGGAGTTGGCTATTGTAGAAGATCTGACGCATGGGGTACTAGATCCAGATATACTCGATAAGGCGATGCTGAAAGAACTGACATCAGAACTGAAGTTGGCATCAGATTCCCGGTGGTTTCTAAATGATGTACTCAATGTACACATCGCGGCCCAAGTGAAGACATTTGCAAGCAGCGGGCCACTAGTAGTAGTAGTAAAAATTCCTTTACCAGAGCCTACCCCGTTCAATTTGTTGAAGGTGTATGCCGTTCCATTTCCAGGCCAAAAGGGATGGGACTTGGTGGTGCAGAACGCAGGAGAATACATAGCGGCCAGCAGGAAGAAGGATAGGTACCTAAAACTGTCAGGAGAAGACGTGTCCCGGTGTGTGAAGCTCGCAGGGCAGTCAGCGATGAACAAAGATGCTATACTGTGTCGAAATCCAGGAGTGGAGCTGACCAGCGGGAGTCAAAGCTGTGAGGTTGGAATGCTGAGACCAGGTGAAAGTCTGAGGGCAAGCTGTAAATTCGCGGCAGTGGCTGCAAACGTGTTTTATCTGGTAAAAACAGAAACACCCAACCGATGGTTATACAGAGGACATGATGAGGGATTTGTCCTACAATGCGGCGAAGAAGAAGCCGAAGTAAGGCTAACTGGTTTTGGATATTTCGTCCTAAGTCAGGGTTGTTCCTTGAGAAACCACGAGTTGCGGATCGCGTTCAAAAATACACCTGTGATGTGGCATGAGTTCGAAATACAGCAATTCGACCACAGGGAACTCCAGGAGGCGCTGAGATTAGATGAAATAGCAGCTAACCCGAAAGAAGGAGTGAAAGAAGGAGAAGGAGCGCATATTGTTGCCATGGACCACACCAACCTGAGAAAAGAGGTGGCCGCGGGTTATCAAAACCTTGACAACCTGCGATTGGAGTTAGCACGTGGAAGCAGCAGAGTTTTTGATAAGGGTTTTACTGAACAGATGTCCGTTGTAACCGTGAGTACCTGTGGCGTGGTTTGCATCCTTCTAATACTAGGATTATGGTGTCGAAAGCAAGCTGGACAAAGCCGTCGACGTCAAGGGGACTTCAAGGAGACTCGACTAAACGTTGCTGGATCTTCAAGCAGCAAGACCGTTGCATTCGAAACTAATGATAAGCAATCAGAAGTAAGTAAGCCAGAGAACAACCAAGAGGATCTGAAGGCAACTCTGGGACTAGAAGTACCGCTATCACAGATGGGGCTCGCTGCACCCATGCCAATGGTGAGAAGGGTTTTGCTGTCTGCAGAGCCAACAATAATACCTATGGAGTCCAACGATGGAGAGAATTGGTACAAATCCAAGGCTCCAGCGGGAAAAGTTCTATTTGAGCCCACCCAGGGAACTATAAAGGCATACGAGGAAGAAGAATATTTCCGGTAAGCCTGTGGGAACGAGCAGTAACTCAACAGGCCACACGCAACTTACAGAGGACACTGGAGCAATTACAAAAAGAAATAAAAGACAGCAATGAGGTAAACAACGGCAATAATGAGACAACAACGGCAATAGTACACAAAAGCGATGATTAATAAGCAGGAAGGCGAACGTATATATGTATGTAGTAAGAATAGAGTAAGTTAATATATGGAGGTTTGAAGCGATATGAGAAAAAAAAAAAAAAAAAAATT
Organism: Dryomyza anilis; assembly: GCA_951804985.1. Lineage (NCBI taxonomy): Eukaryota > Metazoa > Arthropoda > Insecta > Diptera > Dryomyzidae > Dryomyza > Dryomyza anilis. The sequence continues at coordinate 787,039 of OX638135.1, forward strand.
TTTTTTTTTTTTTGTAAGGGGGGAGGAATGTTTAGTGTCAATATAATGGCAGTCAGTCATTTGAACACATTTCTCCTAAGTCAGATGACAATCAGTCATTTGAATACATTTTTCCTATTGGGCATCTCTTGCTGTTCATTAAATAAGGTTGCTAACATATTTTAATAATATAATGTGCAATTGTTATTGAAAACAAAAGCATGCCATTTTCAATATGGGTTAACAACGCACTTGTTGTTGTTGTTAAAACATGCGGCGAAAATACACAATGTCAGCACTAGTGACTATGAACCCAATTCGCGACAGCGTTAAGCGGTTGAATTGTAAACAAATATGCACGAAATAAAACTACCTGGTAGGCAAAGAAACTCATGACGACTTTAAATTAAGGTTATCATGAGTTAATGAATTTTTGTATGAGTTGCGGTTTTTCTCACGGTCAGGGTTAAAAACTCTGGCGAAATGTGAAATTAAAGAAAAAACAGCAAGAGATGTTTAAGAAAGTAGCATTGAAACTTAGTTTAAGTATTAGTATATAAGCTTTAGTTATTTAGTTCTTAAGTCAGTTGTTATTAGATTAAGTGTGAGTCGAAGAAGTGGAACAAAGACAAAGGAAATAAAAATTATCAAGAAGATAAAATTGAAATGGAGTAAGTGTTATTATTTATTCAATGTCTTATTTTTAGGTGATAAAATAGGGACATTAACAATGCTCATAACTCTGTAAATACGCGTCGTAGCGGCCTCTAAGATGGCACATTTTAAAATCCATATTTTTCATTCAAAGTTGGCACATTTTGTATCTATTTTTGCCCTTTTAATTCCAATATAAATCATTATAATCGGTTTAAGGGTTCTTGAGAAATCACGTCTCAAACTTTAAATTCTCATAACTCTGTAAATACGCGTCGTATCGGTCTCAAAGTTGGCACATATTGTAATCTATTTTTGCCCTTTTAATTCCAATATAAATTATTATAATCGATGCAAGGGTTCTTGAGAAATCACGTCTCAAATTTTAAATGGTCATAACTCAAAGTTGGCACATTCAAAAATCCATATTTTTCCTTTTAATGTCAATATAAATCATTATAATCGGTGCAAGGGTTCTTGAGAAATCACGTCTCAAACCTTAGAAGCTCATAACTCTGTCGTAGGGGCCTCTAAGTTGGCACATTTTAAAATCCATATTTTTCATTCAAAGTTGGCACATTTTGTATCTATTTTTGCCCCTTTAATTCCAATATAAATCATTATAATCGGTTTAAGGGTTCTTGAGAAATCACGTCTCAAATTTTAAATGTGATTTTGGCACATTTTGTGATCTATTTTTGTCCTTTTAATTCCAATGCTCATAACTCTGTAAATACGCGTCGTATCGGTCTCAAAGTTGGCACATATTGTGAACTATTTTTGCCCTTTTAATTCCAGTATAAATTATTATAATCGGTGCAAGGGTTCTTGAGAACTCACGTCTCAAATTTTAAATGGTCATAACTCTGTAAATACGCGTCGTATCGGCCTCAAAGTTGGCACATATTGTAATCTATTTTTGCCCTTTTAATTCGAATCTCGTCTCAAATTTTAAATGCTCAGAACTCCGTAAATACTCGTCGTATAGGCCTCAAAGTTGGCACATTTTGTAATCTATTTTTGCCCTTTTAATTCCAATATAAATCATTGTAATCGGTGGAAGGGTTCTTGAGAAATCATGTCTCAAACGTTAAATGCTTATAACTATGTAAATACGCGTCGTAGAAGCCTAAAAGTTGGCACATTTTGTAATCTATTTGTGCCCTTTTAATTCCAATATAAATCATTGTAATCTGCGCAAGGGTTCTTGGGAAATCACTTCTCAAACTTTAAATGCTCATAACTCTGTAAATACGCGTCGTAGCGGCCTCTAAGTTGGCACATTTTCAAATCCATATTTTTCATTTTAATTCCAATATAAATCATTATAATCGGTGCAAGGGTTCTTGAGAAATCACGTCTCAAACTTTAAATGCTCATAACTCTGTAAATACGCGTCGTATCGGCCTCAAAGTTGGCACATATTGTAATCTATTTTTGCCCTTTTAATTCGAATCTCGTCTCAAATTTTAAATGCTCAGAACTCTGTAAATACGCGTCGTAGCGGCCTCAAAGTTGGCACATTTTGTAATCTATTTTTGCCCTTTTAATTCCAATATAAATCATTGTAATCGGTGGAAGGGTTCTTGAGAAATCATGTCTCAAACGTTAAATGCTTATAACTATGTAAATACGCGTCGTAGAAGCCTAAAAGTTGGCACATTTTGTAATCTATTTGTGCCCTTTTAATTCCAATATAAATCATTGTAATCTGCGCAAGGGTTCTTGAGAAATCACTTCTCAAACTTTAAATGCTCATAACTCTGTAAATACGCGTCGTAGCCGCCTCAAAGTTGGCACATTTTGTAATCTATTTGTGCCCTTTTAATTCCAATATAAATCATTGTAATCTGCGCAAGGGTTCTTGAGAAATCACTTCTCAAACTTTAAATGCTCATAACTCTGTAAATACGCGTTTCAGCTTTCAAAGTTGACACATTTTGTAATCTATTTTTGCTCTTTTAATGCCAATAGAAATCATTGTAATCGGCGCAAGGGTTCTTGAGAAATCACGTCTCAAATTTTAAATGCTCATAACTCTGTAAATACGCGTCTAATCGGCCTCAAAGTTGGCACATTTTGTAATCTATTTTTGCCCTTTAAATTCCAATAGAAATCATTGTAATCGGCGCAAGGGTTCTTGAGAAATCACTTCTTAATTTTTAAATGCTCATAACTCTGTAAATACGCGTCGTAGCGGCCTCAAAGTTGGCACATTTTGTAATCTATTTTTACCCTTTTAATTCCAATATAAATCATTATAATCAGTGCAAGGGTTCTTGAGAAATCACGTCTCAAACTTTAAATGCTCATAACTCTGTAAATACGCGTCGTAGAAGCCTCAAAGTTGGCACATTCGAAAATCCATATTTTTCCTTTTAATGTCAATATAAATCATTATAATCGGTGTGTTGTATTTAAAATGTCCGTTGCTTAGGCGTGAGGCCAAATGTCGCAACATTCCATTTATAATTACCCATGATGTCCTACCAGAGAATGTCCAACGTTGAAGTTCCATTTTTATTAACCGAAATAATTCAAACAAGTCTTTTCTTCCAAGACATACTTTTATTTAATTGAAAGTTCTATTTTAATATTAACATTATTGTTTAACTTATAAAAGAAACACGTCTGCACTCTAAGGCAGTTAAAATCTTATCCAACTTAAAATATATTCTTAACCTCTACTCATCACCTCGGTCGCACCAATATTTACAAACACCAGATATGAGTGTCATCATATTGTGAAATAATCAATTCGTATTGGGGTGATCGTGAGAAAAACTTCTATGTGCTTTAGTTCCCTGTACGCCGCATGCAGGTGCTACCTGATGAGGCTCACATTACAACCAATACATTTGTTGTTGTCATCATATGTGTATAAGAGTAAGTGTATCAAATAAGTGTATGAGAAAAATACGAATGCATGCATAACAGTAAGCATTTTTGGTGTTACATTATTATGATTAATATGAATATGATATTGTGCTTACTGGCGATGTGCAGATTTTTCAAACTAAAAGAAAAAGTATTTCTGATATACAACATTCTTCCCCCCTTATTTTAAGAAAAAATTATTATTAATTAAATAATAATAGTTTTTTCTTTTACATTGTTAACATCTTGATAAAATTCTTATAGTGTAGATTATTTTATTTTTAAAAATAAACAATTGTATATTACCTAGTGGAGATAAATAATTTCAAATTTAATGATTTTAAATTAAAAAAAAAAATTGTATTGGCCCAATTTTCTAATTATATGGCTGCATTAGCCCGCCTTTAATCTAAACATCTGAATTATAAAAGGAAATTAAATACAAACATAACCTGATCCCGATGTTTTTAGCGTTAATTGCTGCTGCCACTCTTCGGTTGGTGGTTGCTGCGATTGCGTTGACTGTAGCTGCACTTTATTTGTTTCTGCCACTGTTTCAACAAACATTGTTTTCATCTTGCGTCTTGATTTTCTTAGCTTTTAAAATTTGATGTCTTCTATGTTGCGTTGTTTTTCAGCCAAATTAAATCGTACTTTGTTGAGAGCAGATACTAAAATTGATAATTTTGTAATTTTATATTTCTGAATATTAATACGGATTTGTCTTCTTTAAATGTTTTGAGAAATTTTCTTGTTCGATAGTTTTTCTAGCGGAATTGTCATCTTCAGTAATTGTAATTTTTATTTATACGTAGATGTTGTTGTTTTGTTAGTTTGACGTTGTTGTACTATTATATTTCACTTGTTGTAACAATATTCGAATACGTATATTCTTGGTTCTTATCGTTTTTAATATTCGTCTTCTTCAAAATTGTTTAAGAAATTGTGTTCATTTGTTGAAGCGTGTGTGATTTAGTGTAATTGTGGTAACTTTGATGATTTGTTAAATTTATTTTTGTAATCAGGTTCGCATTGACAGCTAAATAAGTGTATATGGAATAGCTCCTTCAACTTATTTACATAATGTTAGCGTGTTTTTTGAGCGATAAAATTGTCATCTTTTATTTAGTATATATAAGATGTAAAATGTTGTTGCATTATTATGATAAAATAGTTCCAACTTTCTTTGCTGATTTGTCAAACTTCTACATCCATATCCATAGGGTAGCTCCTTTCTCTTAATTAAACATGTATTGATTGTTGTCGTCCGCGCCATAACTCTCACATGTCGTTTTATCATTATTCTTTTGTACTTCATTACATTACCATTTCAGACCTTTTCCCAACAAAATTAAACGACCTTCTTTGGCAATTAAAATTTTAGCATATTGTATTTAACGTTAATTTTTTTTGTTTGGTGGTTTGCTTGTTGTTCTTCTTCGTGCATGTTTTACTTCTTTGTGATTCGTCGTGGTTGGAGTACATTTGCAGAATCAGGATTATTATTAAAATACTTATTACTTGTTTACTATAACTTCATACTTAATTTAATTTAACATCATTTTTAATTTATATAGAATATTCAAATTTAATATCTTCATTGTATGTTTATATTGAACATTTCATTTATTACATTTAATAAAATGTACATGTACTTTAGAAATCTTTAATTTTTCCATAATATTTCATTACCACATGACTCAATGCTAGTCATTTTCAAAAATACTTAGCTATTTATTCATGCACTAATTTATTAATTTAAATATGCTTGATATATGACAGTATTTTCAATCTTTCTTTTGCATAACAACTTTGGTACATTCAATACGTACATATATATATTTTTTATGACCGTTAAATGATTTTGGTTAAAACGTTTGCTAGTTTGTTTGTTTTTGTCTCTGCATTAACGTATCTCGTTTCATTTTCAGTCCATTAGTGCAGTGGTTCATGCAAAACGCTGAATTGCATTTTATCACTTATAACTATACCTAAGCTCCTCACTTATATCTGTGCTCCCCTTCAGTTTGTGCTCCGCTTACGTCTATCTGTATTTCAAGTACAACGATCTTTCTTTCATTTGTTTCGATTGACAATGCCCTTGACAATGAAATTGAGGTACTGACCTATCTCAAATATAGTGGCAATGTATATTTTATTTCTTTTGCTAATTCGTACTGAAATCTTTGCTTAATAATTATCTAATATAATCTTGTAAATCACTTTATTCCTTTATTCATTACACATTTTTTAATACATGATTTAATGCTAGTAACATTTTAAAATTAATACGTAGCTATTCCCTCATGCACTTATTTATTTGATTAAGATTTAAAAACATATTCCTAAAAAAAAATTATTATTAACGCGGCATTTCTTTACCTTATATTGTTGTTTGCAATTGTATGCATTTCATTCTAACATGATTACGATTTATGATCATCATGAACTATTGGTTCAGTTATTTATTTCTTTACATTTATTTATTTAATTGTGTAAAACTTCAAAATTATATGCTTTTAATAGGTTGTTATGGAATTTTTTCCCTTTTCCTTTGATGGAAATCATTGTCGTTACAGGACTTACTACCGAAAGTACCTCATAGGGTCCTACCCATATGGGAGAAAATTTATTCTTTCTATTTTGATTTTTTAATAATATTTTATCGCCTACTTTAAATATTGTTGGGTGTAATGCGCTGTCATAGCTTTGTTTAGATTTTTCTTTTGCTTTTTCTTGATTTTGTCTCACGATTTCATGTGTGCGTTGAATCTGATATTTTAATAATTTGTTGTAATCATCAGTATTATAAACTGGTGAACATTTACGTTTTAGATTAGTGGGCATATCAAAATCAAACCCATATAAAGTACGGAAAGGGGTTTGCCCTGTTGACATATGTACTGTGTTATTGTGCACGTGCATTGCCGAATTTAACCATTGGTCCCAGTTTGACCCATCTTCTTTTGCAAAACTTCGCAAATATTCTGCTAATGGTCGATGGCTTCTTTCCAAAGATCCATTAGCTTGTGGATGATATGGCGTAATATGTAACTTTTTAATTCCTAACAATTTACATGTATCTGAAAACAATTTAGAGACGAAATTTGAACCATTGTCGGTAACTAATACTTTTGGAATATTTAAGCGCGTAATGATTTCGTCGTAAAATGCTTTCGCTACAGTGCTTGCTTTTGCGTCCGGTATAGCTACGCAACACATATATTTTGAAAAATCATCTTGAAATGTTAATATATATTTATTTCCAGAGATAGTTTCTGGTAAAATTCCTACAAGATCCATGTATACTTTATCAAACTGGCGTATCAGTTAGGACCATTGGCATTTTTGTAAGCCTAAAACTTTTATTTACTTGGCATTTTGAACAATTTTTTACGTAATCTTTTATTTGTTTCTGCATACCTTTCCACTTAAATTGTCTTCTGATTCTAAAATATGTTTTTACTGCACCCTGATGGCCTCCTAATGCGGAATCATGAAAATCTTTTATTACCGTTTTAATTTCTGCCGGATCAGTTAATAAGTGTGCAGAATTTGTTTCGTTATTTGCATCTGTAATTGTTTCATCTACGACCGGTGTACTAATTTGGGGCTTTGTTTTTGTAATTTGTTGATCTAATTTATTTTGTGTAGTTTTAGAACGTGTTTGTACTGCTGTAATATCGGGTTGTAAATATGGTATTCTGCTTAAAGCATCCGCGTTCAAATTCTTTTTACCTGGTTTGTAAATTATTTCAAAATCGTATTCTGACAACTTATGTCGGAAACGCGCAAGGCGGGATGTCTGATCTTTTAAGTTTGCAATACCTTTTAGGGGCTGATGATCTGTAAAAATTTTAAATGGTCGCCCTAATAGGTATGCTCTGAAATTCTTAGTTGCCCAAACAATAGCTAAAAATTCTTTTTCAATGGTGGAGTATCGTTTTTCGGCCCCATTTAATGCCCTACTCGCAAATGCGACTGGTCTATCGCTTCCAACTTCGCCTTGCGACAGTACCGCGCCTATTGCTTCATTACTTGCATCAGTTGTAAGTAAAAAAGTTTTCGTAAAATCTGGATATGCGAGAATTGGTGATGAAATTATTGATTCTTTTAATTTAATAAATGAATTTTGACAATCGTCTGTCCATGTAAATTTAACGTCGTTTCTAAGTAAATTATTATTTGGTAATGATATTTTGGCCATATTGCCTATGAATTTTCTGTAATAATTAATTAATCCCAAAAATGCTTGTACTTCTTTTCTATTTCTTGGCACCGGAATATTTTTCACGCATTCGACCTTAGAGGGGTCTGGCAGCGCACCTAGTTCCGAACATTTATGTCCTAAATATACAACTTCGCGACGCAAAAACTGAAATTTTTCGGTATTTAATTTTAAATTATGTTCCCTTAATTTCTGTAATACATTATTTAATCTATGCTCATATTCGTTTAAATTTTTTCCATATACAACTATGTCATCAAGATACACAAAACAATCGATACCCTGTAAACCTGTTAATATGTGGTTCATTATTCTTTGAAAAGTGGCCGGTGCACCTGTTAAACCAAATGGCATACTATTAAATTCAAAATGTCCAAGTCCCGTACTGAAAGCAGTTTTTTCTTTATCTCTTTCATCTACTAAGACCTGATGATAACCACTTGCTAAATCCAATGTTGAAAAGTATCTACTATGCCCTAGCTGATCTAATATCTCGTCTATACGTGGAATCGGAAATACTTGTTTTATTGTTACATCATTTAGTTTACGAAAATCTATTACTAGTCTCCATTTCTTGCTACCGTCCTTATTGCTCTTTTTTGGTACTAACAATAACGGTGAATTCCAAGGTGAGGTGCTTGGAGATATAATGCCGTCATCTAACATTTTTATACCCTACACTAAGAGTGAAAGGGTATATTCAGTTTGGTACGCCGTTTGTAACACCCAGAAGGAAGCATCTCCGGTATGGAAAAGTATATATATTCTTGATCAGCATGACCTCCTGAGTCGATTTAGCGATGTCCGTCTGTCCGTCTGTCTGTCCGTCTGTCTGTCTGTCCGTCTGTCTGTCTGTCTGTCTGTTGAAATCCCTAAGACTTTTAAAATTGAAGAGCTAGATAAATGAAACTTATAACTTAGATTACTAATATACCTACGCTGTATGTGCGAAAAAATTGGCGAGATCGGTCCATTGTGACCTATGATCCGACCACTTATGTTCAAATACCTCATATAAAATGTACATATAAAGATCAATTTTTATGTATACGTGCTTAGGTAAACTTTTTTGGTCAAATATATATTGGCATCATGCTCAAATACATGATAATAATGTTTTCCGGCGAAAAGACTTGTGGTTCACAAAAAAAAAAATCGAAATTCGGTACACCTACCCATTTGTAAATATGGGTATCAAATGAATGGAAATTCTTCAGCGATTGAATGTTTGTAGTTATTTTCAGGATTCGTATACCTTGGTGATCTATATATCACTTTGAGTGGTAACCACACATATGTGTAGGGTATTTATAGTCGGCTTAGACCGACTATAATTTTGATAATCCTAACTATCATAATTACACCTACTTTAAAATTTCCCATGTGATCTTACCTTCCCAACTGGTTACTACTTGTCTATTAATTTCTTCCCTTTGTGTATGTGGAAGTTTATATTGTTTCTGATTAATTGGTGGTTGGTTCCATTGTGTAGTTATTTCATGTTTAAGCGCTGGCGTGAATGTTAATTCATCGCCATCTAAGTGAAAAACGTCATGATAAGAAATACACAAATTTTGTAAAGATGTAATTTCGTCTTTATTTAAAGTTTCGTCAATTTTAATTTCCCTTAACAATCTGTTAATTCTATTTGTTATATTTACTGAATTTACGCTATTTATTGTAGAATTTTTTGTATACGATTCTTTATACTGATTAAAATTCGAAAACTTTGGTTTAAATTTGTTGTCTACTAGAATTTCTTTTTCTGTAGCATTTAATATTGAAACATAAACTCTATTCTTGCTAACATTTGATAGGCTTTCGTCTAAATATACACCTGGAGAAATTTCTTGCTTATGTATTAATACGATTGGAATTTTTGTTTTTAAAGGTAATGATACTATTTTCGCGGTTCTCGCTTGAATTTTAATTTGTTGGTTGTAAAAAATGTTTTGTATTTCTGTCTGTGTTTTCATTGGTAGTTTTATAATATGATTTTTATCTATATCAAAGAACGTTATCGTTTTATCTATCGCATTTATTATAGATCGATTCCATAAATTGTCACGTCCGATTATTCCGTCTGCTGGTACTCCTTGTTCAAGTGACATTACGTGTAGCATTAAACTTAAGCACCCTATGCTCCCGTGTTGGACCTTGGTGGTTCCTAATGTCCTAACACAACCACCAAAAGTCCCATTCAAATCCTTTTGAATATTTTTGTTAAAACCTGGAAAATTTGTCATCGCACTTTCTTTTACTAAACTGGCATCTGCTCCTGAGTCTACTAATAAAATAAGTCTTCCATTTTTAGCTGCCTTGCAAGGTACTGAAATGAAAACGTCACTTATATTAGATAAATTCGAACAATCTCCATTCCAATTGTGTATTATGCAATTTTCTTTTGCATTTAATTCATATTTTAATTCATTGTTTACCTTCAGTTTTTGAAAGTTTAATGGGGTAGTAAATTTGACCACAGTCTCTTTCGACGTCTGATCTACAATTCCTAACTCATTTGGCCCTATATTACTTTTCTTTTGGGGTCCCCAGTTTATTGGCCTTGACTGAGCCCCTCTTAGTTTCCCTGATTATGATTATTATTTGTGACTGATTCAAATTTTGTTTTCGCATAACACTTATCTATTTTATGCCCTTGTCTATCACACCATAAGCATTTCATATTACTTGTTTTATTTTCTTTGCGATTATTATTTTTAATATCATTATTACCTAACTGTATTTTAGAATTTTTCATATTAGTATTTGCACATTCCCAATTAGCTTCATGGCCATAAGTTCCACATTCGTAGCAGAAAGGCTCATTTTTCCTACTAATACAATCGTCCCTAGTATGTCCTAATTTCATACAGAATGAACATGTTGGAACATTCCTTACATAGGTTGATTTATCATTCTTTTCTGGATTTTCTCTTTGCTTAATTATTTCTGAATTATGTTCTGCTTCAACATTACATTCGTATTCATTTAACTTTGGTCTTAGTTGCATAATAGCTTCAACATTTAATGCGTCTTCCAATAATGCATCTAATGTGTCTGACTTACTACTTAATAATACAACTTTTGTTGTTGGATCCTTCACACCTACTTTAAAAGAGATCAATACTGACTTCTGTAATTCCAATCTGAATACGTCATCATTACCTATCTTTTTACGGTATTTTTTACTTGCAATTTCTAATGCCATGGATTGCAATTCGTCTAATCGTCTTCCAAACGCTCTCAAACTCTCTTTACTATTTTGAAAAACTTTTTTAATCTTTTCTAGTACTGCATCTAAAGAAATATCATTTAAGTATGTATTTTTTAGCAACTCGTATAATTCTTCTATTTTTTGAAAATGTTTTATCCTAACCAATTTATAAGCATCTCCCTGCAAATGTAACCTAACGCATTTAATAAATTCCTCATAATCTGATTCTTTAATTTTAAGCTTTGCTGTTTCACAGCCTTCAATAAATTTATATAATTCAGTTTCTAGTAATGGAGATTCTGCCCCAGAAAAGTAAGGAACAACGTAATGTACGCGTTTAAATACATTTTCTGTACCCATTTTAATTATCGGTTTTTTATTGATTTATGTAATTAAACATTAATTACTTTCTTTATATATATATAGATTGCATTTATTATTTTTATATTTAATGTGAAACATTTTCAAGTTTATTAATTTATATTTATTTAGAACACAACAAAAAAAATATATTAATGAAAACCCGTTATATATTTGTATGTTAAAGGATGAAAATTGAAAATTAAATTAAAATTGGTATACTATATTTTATTTTCTGCAAAGCTATGTATATCTTTTGTTTAAACAGTAGATTGCTTAATAGTTGATTTAATTTTTCTGTTAAATTTAATACTGTTTTATTTAGCTCATTTTGATATATATACAATTATTTTTTTTCTAAAAACATCTCATCATTTTATAACTGAATACTGATTTTTTCTATGTAATTTAATTTTGTTAAAATTCTCCAATTTGTTATTTAATTAATTTCACAACGCTATGAAAACATTGCTGTATCAAAATTCTTAAATTATTCAACATTTTAATTTCACAGTTTTATTTAAAGTTAATTTAATTTCACAATATTATGAAATTTTTTAAAAATTTTATCATTTATTTAAAATGTTCAATTGCCTGTTTTTCAAATGTCTAATGTCATGATTTCAATATTCTCAAATGTTTCTTTTGTTTTATATCACAAATTCACAAAAATTATTTTCTTTTCGCACATTTTCTTTCACTGTTTTTCACAATACTCACGACTCCTAAAAAATATATTTTCCCTTGTCCAATATATTTATTTCATATACTTCTAATCTCCATCCAGTCCATCCTGTCCCCTGGGATTTGAAGTTTGGTTCGAAAACCGGCTGCGCCAAATGTTGTAATTAAAATGTCCGTTGCTTAGGCGTGAGGCCAAATGTCGCAACGTTCCATTTATAATTACCCATGATGTCGTACCAGAGAATGTCCAACGTTGAAGTTCCATTTTTATTAACCGAAATAATTCAAACAAGTCTTTTCTTCCAAGACATACTTTTATTTAATTGAAAGTTCTATTTTAATATTAACATTATTGTTTAACTTATAAAAGAAACACGTCTGCACTCTAAGGCAGTTAAAATCTTATCCAACTTAAAATATATTCTTAACCTCTACTCATCACCTCGGTCGCACCAATATTTACAAACACCAGATATGAGTGTCATCATATTGTGAAATAATCAATTCGTATTGGGGTGATCGTGAGAAAAACTTCTATGTGCTTTAGTTCCCTGTACGCCGCATGCAGGTGCTACCTGATGAGGCTCACATTACAACCAATACATTTGTTGTTGTCATCATATGTGTATAAGAGTAAGTGTATCAAATAAGTGTATGAGAAAAATACGAATGCATGCATAACAGTAAGCATTTTTGGTGTTACATTATTATGATTAATATGAATATGATATTGTGCTTACTGGCGATGTGCAGATTTTCAAACTAAAAGAAAAAGTATTTCTGATATACAACAGGTGCAAGGGTTCTTGAGAAATCACGTCTCAAACCTTAGAGTTCTTGAGAAATCACGTCTCAAACTTTAAATGCTCATAACTCTGTAAATACGCGTCGTATCGGTCTCAAAGTTGGCACCTATTTGTAATCTATTTTTGCCCTTTTAATTCCAGTATAAATTATTATAATCGGTGCAAGGGTTCTTGAGAACTCACGTCTCAAATTTTAAATGGTCATAACTCTGTAAATACGCGTCGTATCGGCCTCAAAGTTGGCACATTCAAAAATCCATATTTTTCCTTTTAATGTCAATATAAATCATTATAAGCGGTGCAAGGGTTCTTGAGAAATCACGTCTCAAACCTTAGATGCTCATAACTCTGTAAATACGCGTCGTAGCGGCCTCTAAGTTGGCACATTTTCAAATCCATATTTTTCATTTTAATTCCAATATAAATCATTATAATCGGTGCAAGGGTTCTTGAGAAATCACGTCTCAAACTTTAAATGCTCATAACTCTGTAAATACGCGTCGTATCGGCCTCAAAGTTGGCACATATTGTAATCTATTTTTGCCCTTTTAATTCCAATCTCGTCTCAAATTTTAAATGCTCAGAACTCCGTAAATACTCGTCGTATAGGCCTCAAAGTTGGCACATTTTGTAATCTATTTTTGCCCTTTTAATTCCAATATAAATCATTATAATCGGTTTAAGGGTTCTTGAGAAATCACGTCTCAAATTTTAAATGTGATTTTGGCACATTTTGTGATCTATTTTTGTCCTTTTAATTCCAATGCTCATAACTCTGTAAATACGCTTCGTAGCGGCCTCAAAGTTGGCACATTTTGTAATCTATTTGTGCCCTTTTAATTCCAATATAAATCATTGTAATCGGTGGAAGGGTTCTTGAGAAATCACTTCTCAAACTTTAAATGCTCATAACTCTGTAAATACGCGTCGTAGAAGCCTAAAAGTTGGCACATTTTGTAATCTATTTTTGCCCTTTAATTCCAATATAAATCATTATAATCAGTATAAGGGTTCTTAACAAAGTACGCCTCAAACTTTAAATTCCCATAACTCTGTAAATACGCGTCTTAGAAGCTTTCAAAGTTGGCACATTTTGTAATCTGTTTTTGCCCTTTTAATGCCAATAGAAATCATTGTAATCGGCGCAAGGGTTCTTGAGAAATCGCCTCTCAAACTTTAAATGCTCATAACTCTGTAAATACGCGTCGTAGAGGCCTCAAAGTTGCCATATTTTAAAATCCATATTTTTAATTTTAATTCCAATATAAATCATTATAATCGGTGCAAGGGCTCTTGAGAAATCACGTCTCAAACTTTAAATGCTCATAACTCTGTAAATATGCGTTGTATCGGCCTCAAAGTTGGCACATATTGTAATCTATTTTTGCCCTTTTAATTCTAATATAAATCATTATAATCAGTGCAAGGGTTCTTGAGAAATCGCGTCTCAAATTTCAAATGTGATTTTGGGACATTTTGTGATCTAGTTTTGTCCTTTTAATTCCAATGCTCATAACTCTGTAAATACGCATCGTATAGGCCTCAAAGTTGGCACTTTTGTAATCCATTTTTGCCCTTATAATTCCAATATAAATCATTATAATCAGTGTAAGGGTTCTTGAGAAAGTACGCCTCAAACTTCAAATTCTCATAACTCTGTAAATACGCGTTTTAGCTTTCAAAGTTGTTACATTTTGTAATCTTTTTTTGCCCTTTTAATTCCAATATAAATCATTGTAATCGGTGGAAGGGTTCTTGAGAAATCATGTCTCAAACTATAAATGCTTATAACTATGTAAATACGCGTCATAGAAGCCTCAAAGTTGGTACATTTTGTAATCTATTTTTTCCCTTTTAATTCCAATATAAATCATTATAATCAGTATAAGGGTTCTTGAGAAAGTACGCCTAAAACTTTAAATTCCCAAACTCTGTAAATACGCGTCGTACAAGCTTTCAAAGTTGGCACATTTTGTAATCTATTTTTGCCCTTTTAATGCCAATTGTAATCGGCGCAAGGGTTCTTGAGAAATCACGTCTCAAACTTTAAATGCTCATAACTATGTAAATACGCGTCGTAGAGGCCTCAAAGATGGCACATTTTGTAATCTATTTTTGCCCTTTTAATTGCAATAGAAATCATTGTAATCGGCGCAAGGGTTCTTGACAAATCACTTCTCAAACTTTAAATGCTCATAACTCTGTAAATACGCGTCGTGGCGGCCTCAAAGTTGGCACATTTTGTAATCTATTTTTAGCCTTTTAATTCAAATATAAATCATTATAATCAGTATAAGGGTTCTTGAGAAATCACGTCTCAAATTTTAAATGTGATTTTGGCACATTTTGTGATCTACTGATTTTTTCTATGTAATTTAATTTTGTTAAAATTCTCCAATTTGTTATTTAATTAATTTCACAACGCTATGAAAACATTGCTGTATCAAAATTCTTAAATTATTCAACATTTTAATTTCACAGTTTTATTTAAAGTTAATTTAATTTCACAATATTATGAAATTTTTTAAAAATTTTATCATTTATTTAAAATGTTCAATTGCCTGTTTTTCAAATGTCTAATGTCATGATTTCAATATTCTCAAATGTTTCTTTTGTTTTATATCACAAATTCACAAAAATTATTTTCTTTTCGCACATTTTCTTTCACTGTTTTTCACAATACTCACGACTCCTAAAAAATATATTTTCCCTTGTCCAATATATTTATTTCATATACTTCTAATCTCCATCCAGTCCATCCTGTCCCCTGGGATTTGAAGTTTGGTTCGAAAACCGGCTGCGCCAAATGTTGTAATTAAAATGTCCGTTGCTTAGGCGTGAGGCCAAATGTCGCAACGTTCCATTTATAATTACCCATGATGTCGTACCAGAGAATGTCCAACGTTGAAGTTCCATTTTTATTAACCGAAATAATTCAAACAAGTCTTTTCTTCCAAGACATACTTTTATTTAATTGAAAGTTCTATTTTAATATTAACATTATTGTTTAACTTATAAAAGAAACACGTCTGCACTCTAAGGCAGTTAAAATCTTATCCAACTTAAAATATATTCTTAACCTCTACTCATCACCTCGGTCGCACCAATATTTACAAACACCAGATATGAGTGTCATCATATTGTGAAATAATCAATTCGTATTGGGGTGATCGTGAGAAAAACTTCTATGTGCTTTAGTTCCCTGTACGCCGCATGCAGGTGCTACCTGATGAGGCTCACATTACAACCAATACATTTGTTGTTGTCATCATATGTGTATAAGAGTAAGTGTATCAAATAAGTGTATGAGAAAAATACGAATGCATGCATAACAGTAAGCATTTTTGGTGTTACATTATTATGATTAATATGAATATGATATTGTGCTTACTGGCGATGTGCAGATTTTCAAACTAAAAGAAAAAGTATTTCTGATATACAACAGGTGCAAGGGTTCTTGAGAAATCACGTCTCAAACCTTAGAGTTCTTGAGAAATCACGTCTCAAACTTTAAATGCTCATAACTCTGTAAATACGCGTCGTATCGGTCTCAAAGTTGGCACCTATTTGTAATCTATTTTTGCCCTTTTAATTCCAGTATAAATTATTATAATCGGTGCAAGGGTTCTTGAGAACTCACGTCTCAAATTTTAAATGGTCATAACTCTGTAAATACGCGTCGTATCGGCCTCAAAGTTGGCACATTCAAAAATCCATATTTTTCCTTTTAATGTCAATATAAATCATTATAAGCGGTGCAAGGGTTCTTGAGAAATCACGTCTCAAACCTTAGATGCTCATAACTCTGTAAATACGCGTCGTAGCGGCCTCTAAGTTGGCACATTTTCAAATCCATATTTTTCATTTTAATTCCAATATAAATCATTATAATCGGTGCAAGGGTTCTTGAGAAATCACGTCTCAAACTTTAAATGCTCATAACTCTGTAAATACGCGTCGTATCGGCCTCAAAGTTGGCACATATTGTAATCTATTTTTGCCCTTTTAATTCCAATCTCGTCTCAAATTTTAAATGCTCAGAACTCCGTAAATACTCGTCGTATAGGCCTCAAAGTTGGCACATTTTGTAATCTATTTGTGCCCTTTTAATTCCAATATAAATCATTGTAATCGGTGGAAGGGTTCTTGAGAAATCACTTCTCAAACTTTAAATGCTCATAACTCTGTAAATACGCGTCGTAGAAGCCTAAAAGTTGGCACATTTTGTAATCTATTTTTGCCCTTTAATTCCAATATAAATCATTATAATCAGTATAAGGGTTCTTAACAAAGTACGCCTCAAACTTTAAATTCCCATAACTCTGTAAATACGCGTCTTAGAAGCTTTCAAAGTTGGCACATTTTGTAATCTGTTTTTGCCCTTTTAATGCCAATAGAAATCATTGTAATCGGCGCAAGGGTTCTTGAGAAATCGCCTCTCAAACTTTAAATGCTCATAACTCTGTAAATACGCGTCGTAGAGGCCTCAAAGTTGCCATATTTTAAAATCCATATTTTTAATTTTAATTCCAATATAAATCATTATAATCGGTGCAAGGGCTCTTGAGAAATCACGTCTCAAACTTTAAATGCTCATAACTCTGTAAATATGCGTTGTATCGGCCTCAAAGTTGGCACATATTGTAATCTATTTTTGCCCTTTTAATTCTAATATAAATCATTATAATCAGTGCAAGGGTTCTTGAGAAATCGCGTCTCAAATTTCAAATGTGATTTTGGGACATTTTGTGATCTAGTTTTGTCCTTTTAATTCCAATGCTCATAACTCTGTAAATACGCATCGTATAGGCCTCAAAGTTGGCACTTTTGTAATCCATTTTTGCCCTTATAATTCCAATATAAATCATTATAATCAGTGTAAGGGTTCTTGAGAAAGTACGCCTCAAACTTCAAATTCTCATAACTCTGTAAATACGCGTTTTAGCTTTCAAAGTTGTTACATTTTGTAATCTTTTTTTGCCCTTTTAATTCCAATATAAATCATTGTAATCGGTGGAAGGGTTCTTGAGAAATCATGTCTCAAACTATAAATGCTTATAACTATGTAAATACGCGTCATAGAAGCCTCAAAGTTGGTACATTTTGTAATCTATTTTTTCCCTTTTAATTCCAATATAAATCATTATAATCAGTATAAGGGTTCTTGAGAAAGTACGCCTAAAACTTTAAATTCCCAAACTCTGTAAATACGCGTCGTACAAGCTTTCAAAGTTGGCACATTTTGTAATCTATTTTTGCCCTTTTAATGCCAATTGTAATCGGCGCAAGGGTTCTTGAGAAATCACGTCTCAAACTTTAAATGCTCATAACTATGTAAATACGCGTCGTAGAGGCCTCAAAGATGGCACATTTTGTAATCTATTTTTGCCCTTTTAATTGCAATAGAAATCATTGTAATCGGCGCAAGGGTTCTTGACAAATCACTTCTCAAACTTTAAATGCTCATAACTCTGTAAATACGCGTCGTGGCGGCCTCAAAGTTGGCACATTTTGTAATCTATTTTTAGCCTTTTAATTCAAATATAAATCATTATAATCAGTATAAGGGTTCTTGAGAAATCACGTCTCAAATTTTAAATGTGATTTTGGCACATTTTGTGATCTATTTTTGTCCTTTTAATTCCAATGCTCATAACTCTGTAAATACGCTTCGTAGCGGCCTCAAAGTTGGCACATTTTGTAATCTATTTGTGCCCTTTTAATTCCAATATAAATCATTGTAATCGGTGGAAGGGTTCTTGAGAAATCACTTCTCAAACTTTAAATGCTCATAAATCTGTAAATACGCGTCGTAGAAGCCTAAAAGTTGGCACATTTTGTAATCTATTTTTGCCCTTTTAATTCCAATATAAATCATTATAATCAGTATAAGGGTTCTTAACAAAGTACGCCTCAAACTTTAAATTCCCATAACTCTGTAAATACGCGTCTTAGAAGCTTTCAAAGTTGGCACATTTTGTAATCTGTTTTTGCCCTTTTAATGCCAATAGAAATCATCGTAATCGGCGCAAGGGTTCTTGAGAAATCGCGTCTCAAACTTTAAATGCTCATAACTCTGTAAATACGCGTCGTAGAGGCCTCAAAGTTGCCATATTTTAAAATCCATATTTTTAATTTTAATTCCAATATAAATCAATATAATCGGTGCAAGGGCTCTTGAGAAATCACGTCTCAAACTTGAAATGCTCATAACTCTGTAAATACGCGTTGTATCGGCCTCAAAGTTGGCACATATTGTAATTTAATTTTGCCCTTTTAATTCTAATATAAATCATTATAATCAGTGCAAGGGTTCTTGAGAAATCGCGTCTCAAATTTTAAATGTGATTTTGGGACATTTTGTGATCTATTTTTGTCCTTTTTATTCCAATGCTCATAACTCTTTAAATACGCATCGTATAGGCCTCAAAGTTGGCACTTTTGTAATCCATTTTTGCCCTTATAATTCCAATATAAATCATTATAATCAGTATAAGGGTTCTTAACAAAGTACGCCTCAAACTTTAAATTCCCATAACTCTGTAAATACGCGTCTTAGAAGCTTTCAAAGTTGGCACATTTTGTAATCTGTTTTTGCCCTTTTAATGCCAATAGAAATCATCGTAATCGGCGCAAGGGTTCTTGAGAAATCGCGTCTCAAACTTTAAATGCTCATAACTCTGTAAATACGCGTCGTAGAAGCCTCAAAGTTCGCACATTTTGTAATCTATGTTTGCCCTTTTAATTCCAATATAAATCATTATAATCAGTATAAGGGTTCTTGAGAAAGTACGCCTAAAACTTTAAATTCCCAAACTCTGTAAATACGCGTCGTACAAGCTTTCAAAGTTGGCACATTTTGTAATCTATTTTTGCCCTTTTGTTGTATATCAAAATTACTTTTTGATTTAGTTTTTGTTTAGTTTGTAAAAATCTGAACATCGCCAGTAAGCACAATGGCATATTTATATTAATCATAATAATGTAACACCAAAAATGCTTACTGTCATATTTCTCTCATACACTTATTCTTATGCAATGAATTGATTGTAATGTGAGCCTCATCAGGTGGCACCTGCATGCGGCGTACAGGAAACTAAAGCATATACAAGTTCTTCTCACGATCACCCCGGTACGAATTTATTAATACACAATATGACGAAACTCCGATCTGGTGTTCGTATATATCACACCAATACGAATTGACATTTTCACAATATAATGAAACTCCGATCTGGTGTTCGTAAATATTGGTGCGACCGAGGTGATGAGTAGAGGTTAAGATTAGTTTTTAAGGTGAATTGTGTTTTTCTACCGTTCAGTTCGGACGTCTTTAAAATTAAGTTAATACCGTGTAACAGTTTTAAAAACTAAATAAAATCTTCATTATATTTCAAAAATAAAATATCCTCGCGTGTTAATTTAAATCAAAAGGGTGTTAGGACGAATCAACGGTGGACCCTTAAGGTGAACTGTCACTGACTTCAGAAGTGAATAAAGTCAAGTACAGCAGGACCCCGGGAACGCACAACATTTTTGGCGCAGCCGGTTTTTCAAGAAACTACAGAAAGGACTGAAGAACGAATATACATTTTGGGAAAAATCCTGAAACAATACAAAAATAAAAAGGAAGTTATAACTAAATATTGAGACAATTTTGTGAGTATTAATGGAAGTGATAAGTGAATTGTGAATTTAAAATTGCAAAAACATTTAGTAAAAACAATCAATTGAATAAATTTAAAATTTTGTGAAATAAAAATGAAAGGAAATGGTTTAAAAATTTTGGAAATATTGAAAATTATTCAACGAAGTGTTTAATATTGTGAATATATTGTGAAAATCATAAATAACGTAAATTTACCAAGAAAGAATGAATTTAAACAAATTTATAAATTTTAATTGAATGTTTTAATGATTATATGGCGAATTTTGAGGAATTGGAAGTAGCATACAGAGGTATAATAGGACAACTTGGTAGGTTTACTGAGAAATTGTGGTACCAAATTAGTACGGAAGTTAACAATAAAGAAACTTTGGAATTAATAAAAAATAAAGTTAGTACCACGCGGGTATACTCAGAAGTCGAAAGAGTTGACGTAGTTTTTGAACAGTTAGTGTACTTTTTGGAACATAAAAGTGCACATAAAATAAAAGAATTAGAAGATTGGAAAGGAGAATTTACTGCATTAAATAAAAAATTAAACGATATTTTAGAAGAACGGCAGGAGTTGTTAGATCAGGCTAGCGGAATAGAAGAAGAAAACGAAAAATTGAGAACTTTGTTGAAAAACAAAGATATTTCTGACGCATCAATTGAACGAGCACTGAGCCAACAGCCCAGACTAGAATTTGAAACTTTAGAAGAAGCCAATAATAAAGTAAGGGAATTAGATTCGAAAATCAGATTTTTAGAATCGGAAGTTAAGCTAGCCCACGAAACATCATTATATCATAAGGAGGCCTTACAGATTGAAGGAAAGTTTGATAAAATAATAGCACCGGAGACAACACTCGAAATGTCGTTAGATAGTATAGCGAAGTACGTAGGAAGTGTGGTTCCATTTTTTTTGGGATCAGAGTCACCGTCCGTTAAAACCGAACTTTATAGATTCATGGACGGTTGTGCGTTAGCAAGTCTGAAAATTACGGAAGAAACTAAAGAAGAATTCATTAGCTGTGTCAAACTTCATCTACTTGGAGACGCTTATGATCTAGTCCGCACAAGAAAATTTAATGATTTAGAGGAGTTATTTGATGTTCTCAGAAATACATATTTAAAAATGACTACTTTAGATTCAGTTCAGGATAGTATAAGAAAAGCATATCAGACGGATGGTGAAAGTCTGAGGGTATTCGCAAGAAGATTAGAAGGATTGTGGGCAAACGCCAATGAAATAGCAGATTCAAGGTACAAAAATAAAAATCTACCTACAGATGTTTTTAATACGGAACTAAAAGATTCAGTTCTAACAGCATTCAAAGTAGGTGTGAAAGATCCGACAATAAAGGTTCTATTATTAAGTAGCAAAGCAGAAAACTTGAATGATTTATTAGGTGAAGCATTAAAAGCCCAGATAACAATTCAAAGAGGTCCGAGATTACCCGAGGAGGTGTACAGTTTCGAACAACGATCAGTAACGAGTCCAACGAATAGTATTCAAAACAATAATCTTCAAACTATACAACAGAATAATAGTAATTATCAACACAAAATAAACGACGGAAATAAAACGGAAGGATCAAAAATACGACCAACATGCTCTTTTTGCCAGAAAAAAGGACATACACGAGACGAATGTATTACGCGGAAAAACACACCGTTTTGTATGGAGTGTGAAAAATATGGGCACGAATCTAGTTGGAGATGTGTATCCATTAGATTAGAAGCTCAAAATAAGGAAGGGGTTGGGCATTTACAAAATCAACCAGTCGATAGTAGGAGATTTTTAAACAATAATTTGCAAACGGGACATAACACCACGTACCGTACCAATAATAATAATAGAAATAATAACAATGACAATGTGAATAATGTGGATAACGCTAGAAATAATTTAAAATGTGATTGGTGTCGTAGACTTGGTCATGGGGAAACTAATTGCTACGCCAAGAGGGATTATCTAGCAAGGGAGAACAATGCTCAAAACAAGGGAAACTACGAGGGGCCCAGCCAAGGCCAGTAAGCTGGGGACCCAATAAAAACAGCAAAATTAGGTCAAAAATGGTAGAAATAGTAAATCATGAGCCCAAAGCGCCTGTGATCACATTTACTACCCAAACTCCTAAAGAATCCAAAAAGACGGTGGAGGCAGATATTGTAAATTTGACGTCGGCAATGGCCGTTGATACACATTATAACCCACCGTGCTTTAATTGTGAGGGAGTGACAAAAACAATTTTTGCATTAATACATTTCTTAATATACATAATTATTACAATAGGGTCGGAAATCATTAATTTAGCAGCAGATAACACTGATCGGCTAAGATTTGTTTGGGAAGAAAGGCTAATAGGTCAAAAAGTAAAAAATATGTTTACAGGAATGTTGAAAAAGTTTGTAAATTTTATAACATGTTGTGATAAAAAAATCAGACAACAATTAAGTGAATTAAATAAAAAGAGAATTAACAAAATATACAGTAGAAAAGGGAATTGCTTCAAATTGTCTAATGTAAGTGATGTGTTCATTGAAGTACCTTGCGAGGCAGCTAAAAATGGAAAACTCATATTATTGGTAGACTCGGGAGCAGAGGCAAGCATAGTAAAAGAAAGTGCAATGAGACAACTACCGGATTTTGACAAAAATAACCAGAAAGATTTTAATGGGGCTTTTGGTGGATGCGTAAGGACTTTAGGCACGACCAATATAAAACACAGTAATATAAAGTGGTTAGATTTAATTATGCATGTAGTATCTCTTGAACAAGGAATACCAGCAGACGGGATAATAGGACGGGATAATATATGGAATAGTCCGTAATAAACGCTATTAATAAGACCATAACATTCTATAACAAAGGAAAGAATCACACTATCCGATTACCAATGAAAACTCGAGCGGACATAAAAAATATTTTTTACAATCATGAAATAAAAATCGAACCTAGAACCGCGAAAATAGTAGAAATTACACTAAAAACAAAAATTCCAATTGTGTTAATACATAAACAAGAAATTTATCCTGGAATATATTTGGGAGAAAGTTTATCGAATGTTAACAAAAATAAAGTTTATGTCTCAGTATTAAATTCTACAGAAAAATACATTATAATAGACAACAATTTTAAACCAAAATTTTCAAACTTTAATCAATATAAGGAATCAGATACCAACAATTCTACAATAAATACTATAAATTCAGTGAATATCAAAAATAGGATTAATAGATTATTAGAAAAGATTAACATCGATGAATCTCTAAATAAGGAGGAAATAACATCATTACAAAATCTTTGTATTTCATATCACGATGTTTTTCAATTAGAAGGTGACGAACTGTCATACACGCCGATACTTAAACACGACATAACAACACAATGGAATCAATCACCAATTAACCAAAAGCAATATAAGCTACCACACACACATAGAGAGGAAATTAATAGACAGGTTAATAAAATGTTAGATGAAGGCATTATATCGCCAAGCATATCACCCTGGAATTCGCCGTTATTATTAGTACCAAAAAGAAGCGATAAAGATGGTAACAAAAAATGGAGACTTGTCATAGATTTTCGTAAATTAAATGACGTAACAATAAAACAGGTATTTCCGATTCCGCGAATAGACGAAATATTAGATCAACTAGGTCACAGTCGATATTTTTCCACATTAGATTTAGCCAGTGGTTACCACCAGGTCTTAGTTGAAGATGGTGATAAAGGAAAAACTGCTTTCAGTACAGGACTTGGTCATTTTGAATTTAACAGGATGCCTTTCGGTTTAACAGGGGCACCAGCAACTTTCCAAAGAATAATGAATCACATCTTAACAGGGTTACAGGGCATCGATTGTTTTGTGTATCTTGATGATATAGTTGTATATGGGAAAAATATAAGCGAACATGAACACAGATTAAGTAAAGTATTACAAAAATTAAGAGACCATAACTTAAAATTGAATACCGATAAATGTCAGTTCTTACGTCGAGAAGTTGTATATTTAGGTCATAAATGTTCGGAATTAGGTGCGTTGCCAGACCCCTCTAAGGTCGAATGCGTAAAAAATATTCCGGTACCAAGAAACAGAAAAGAAGTACAAGCATTCTTGGGATTAATTAATTATTACAGAAAGTTCATAAGCAATATGGCAAAGTTATCGTTACCAATTAATAATTTACTTAAAAAGGACGTTAAATTTATATGGACAGACGATTGTCAAAATTCATTTAATAAACTCAAAGAATCAATAATTTCACCTCCAATACTAGCATATCCAGACTTTACAAAAACTTTTTTACTCACAACAGACGCAAGTAATGAAGCAATAGGTGCAGTCCTATCTCAAGGGGAAATAGGAAGCGACCGACCAATCGCGTTTGCAAGTAGAACCTTAAATGGAGCTGAAAAACGATATTCCACTATTGAAAAGGAATTTTTAGCTATTGTTTGGGCAACGAAGAATTTTAGAGCATATCTATTAGGACGGCCCTTCAATATATTTACAGATCATCAACCATTACGCGGCATAGCTAACTTGAAAGATCAAACTTCACGATTAGCAAGATTTAGGCATAAATTGTCAGAATACGATTTTGAAATAATTTACAAACCAGGTAAAAAGAATTTAAACGCGGATGCTTTAAGCAGAATACCAAATATTGAACCAGACATTACAGCCGTACAAACACGATCCAAAACTACACAAAACAATTTTGGTCACGAGATTACAAAAACAAAACCACAAATCAGTACACCAGTCCTAGATGAAACAATAATAGACACGAATAATGCAACAAATTTAGCTCAAATATTAACTGACCCAGAAGAAATTAAAACAGTGATAAAAGATTTTCATGATTCCGCGCTAGGAGGCCATCAGGGCACACTTAAAACATATTTCAGGATTAAAAAACAATTTAAATGGAAGGGTATGCAGAAGCAAATAAAAGAATATGTTAGAAACTGCCCCAAATGCCAAATGAATAAAAGATCAAAATTGACAAAAATGCCAATGGTTTTGACAGATACGCCAATACGTCCATTCGATAAAGTTTATATGGACTTGGTAGGAATCTTGCCCGAAACTGTAACAGGAAACAAATATATATTAACTTTTCAAGACGATTTTTCAAAATATATGTGCTGCGTAGCTATTCCAGACGCAGAAGCAAGCACAGTAGCCAAAGCATTTTACGAGGAAATAATCACGCGTTATAATATTCCAAAAATTTTAATTACAGATAACGGTTCAAATTTTGTATCAAAATTATTTTCAGACACGTGTAAATTATTACACATTAGAAAAATGCACATAACTCCTTATCACCCTCAGGCAAATGGCTCGTTAGAACGAAGTCACAGACCTTTAGCGGAGTATTTGAGATGTTTTGCAAAAGAAGATGGGTCCAACTGGGACCAATGGTTGAATTCGGCAATGCATGTACACAACAATACAGTGCATATGTCAACAGGGCAAACGCCTTGCCGTACTTTATATGGATTCGATTTCGATATGCCAACCAACCTCAAACGAAAATGTTCACCAATTTATAACAGCGAAGACTACAACAAAGTATTAAAATATCAAATACAACGTACGCATGAGATAGTCAGACAAAATCAAGAAAAAGCCAAGGAAAGATCTAAACGAAATTACGATAATACATTAAATGCAGTAGTTTTTAGGGAAGGCGATAAAGTTTTATTAAAAAACCAGAATAGGAAAAACAAATTTTCACCAATCTGGGTAGGACCATATGAGGTTCTTTCGATAATAAGTCCTGTGACAACAGTGATTTGTATCAAAGGAAAAGAAAAAAAATTTCATAATAACTTATTAAAATCATATAATTCCTAAGTTATGCACAATCAAATAAAAATAAATATATAAACATAAATGAATAAATCTTGATGAGCATTACTCGCAGTGTGGATTTTTTTTTTACTATGTATTAAAGATGAACAGCATTAAATCATGCACTAACAAAATTTTTTTTTATGAGAAAAATAGAAAAAGTATAATTTATAACTTTAATTACAAGATTATTTTAGATATTCCATAAAACTAAGATTTCTGTACGAATTAGCCAAAGAAAATATAATATGCATCATTATTATACTTGAGATAGGTCAGTACCTCAGTTCATTATCAAGGGCATTGTCAATAAAAACAAAACGATCATTGTAGTTAAAGTACAAATAGACGTTAGCGAAGCACTGGAGTGGAGCACAGATATAAGTAAGGAGCTTATGCATAAATATAAACGATAAAATGCAATTCAGCATCTCGCAAGAAGAAATCACAGCACTAGCAGACTGAACAAGCAAGAAGATACGCTAGTGTGCTACCCAAGATATAATGACCATTCACTGCTAATGATCATGTGGATAATATTTCAGTTGAATTTTCTATGTAGGCGTTTGCGCATATTGGCACATATCTTACATGTGCTTTACATACTTTATAATGCACATATCTCTAACAACCAAAGCAATAATTCGACAAGTAAAGAGAAAAACAAAAAAAAAAAAAACCGTCGACGACACTGCAATAAAAAACTCTCGGCAGTAGACAAAGAGAAGATAATAGAAAAAGAAAATGAAAAAGATGACACAGTATTTTATTTTTAGTTGTTTATTTGTATAAAAAAGGAATATATATATAATTATATTTAAAAAATTAGGACCCAAACATTTGACAAATACTTTGTTCATAAGTAGCTTAATAATGACCGAATATATATATATATATATATATATATATATATATATATATATATATATATATATATATATATATATATATATATATATATATATAAATTAAATTCAATAATCAGCCATATAATGTACAACATCAGGTACATGAGGAGTCGAGAAACCAGCCAAATCATCAACAAGACGGCTGATCTCTCGACAGATCTCCATAAGCGAAGTAAAAGATGGCGTCCAGCGGTGTCGAATGATTAGGCGACGGAGTGGATTCCCCACTCCGTCATCCCAGCACACGTTCTCGAGTTGTCCCAGCCACGTTTCCGCAAACAGAATGGGGTTGTCTGCCCAGAGAGTGTCCATTAGAGCCCTTTCTTCGGCCTCTAGACGCTCCAGGGCATCAACTTGAGCTCTTTCCACCTCCATGTCCAGGTCATCATCCGAGTCCAGTTCTTCATTGTCGTCCATAGAAAAGTCTTCCTCGCTGAAGACCGTGTCCCCGTCTGAAAAAAAAAGAAAAAAAAAAAAAAAGAAAACATAACAATAAAAATAAAACAAATATATATATATATACTTATATAATAAAAAATAATAACGAAATGAAAAGAAAAAAATAAGGCAACTTACCACAATCGCTGAAATGGGTGGTTACCCTCCCTGTAAGATTCCTTCCAAAAGCATCTCTTGGAAATCGTTGAGCAGCATAATCTGCGAGAAGCTCGTCCAGTTCCAGCCGTCTATACTCCTGAAACGCCTTCAGGGCCGCCTCATCAAGAGGTATAGTCTCCGTCTCATTGTCATCGACGGACAAATCTTCGATTTTTGATTCGTCAATTGTGACATCATCAACATTGACATCCTCGATTAGAGCGTTTAACAAATCTATAATATATTTAAATTTGTAATTTGAAAATAGAATAGCGCAATAACACTGCTCTTACCTGACATCTTTGTAGAATGGTTTAATTACAATTAAACCAAGAGAAAAACATGAAAAATAAGGAGACAAAATAACCAAACGAAAATTATAAAATGTTGAAGTAAGCTAATTCGCCACCTGCTTAGTACAACATTACCTACGACAACACAAATATCTGCACACAGAATAAACTTCTATATAAAAAAAAAAAAACCCAAATTGATTTTATTTTGGTGTGGCAAAATGTTAAATGCTATTATGTTAGACATATATTAAAAAGATTTAAAAAAAAAAAAAAATATATATATATAATATTATTTAAAAAAAAAACCCTATTATATATAATAACATAACACACATATAGATTAAGCAGACGGCATAGAGCTAATTAATAAGTTAAGTAAAATATTATGATTTTTCATAACAAACAAAAAAAAAAAAAAAAAAATGATATAGCACTCAAAAAAAAAAAAAAAAAATAAATAATTGCACAATTTAAGGAATAGATATAGGTAATTAAGGTTATTTCAACTAAATAGAAAAGGAGTTTTTAAGTTAGAAGAGGCTTTCGATTAGACTTTTAACAAATGTTTTTCTTTACAATAGGTAGAACACAAATTAAGAAAATGAACTTAATTTTTATACTGGTCTTGGTGTTGGCAACAGGAGAAGCAGCTAACATCAAACAGACAGCAATTAATGATACAAGGATTTTCTTTGAGAGAACAACGGATGCGTTATTTTTTAGTGACGAATGGACAATAATTGCAAATTTTAAACCACTGCAATTAAACAAATTTTTAGAATTAACAAACACCTATGCGGAAACGACGCAGGATATGTGTGAGCAGATGCGCGTAAAAATGCCTGATATGAACATCGAAAGTTCATGCAAAGCAGTAACACAGGAAACCAAATCGATAATTGCAACTTTAAAAAAAAAATGAAGAAATAATAAGGCGAACAATTAGGGGCAGACGCCTCAAACGAGCACTTAATTTCATTGGAGAAGGACTCAATTGGGCGTTTGGAGTGATGGATAGCAAGGACAAACAGGCTATATACAAACATTTCAAAAATATCGATCAGAATCAAAGTAAAACCTACAAAGTCATGCAAAAACAAATAACTGTAATGTCAACCAATTATAATAAGTTGACAAAACCATTATTAAATTCAATGAAGGAAGTCGAAGCTGTACAAAAGGAACTTACTAGAACTATTAAACAACAAACAGCTATTCATAAGAGTATAAACAATTCGATCGACAAGTTTCTATTCCTGATGCACTTATTGGAAATACAAACAACGATAAACGCAAACCTAATTGAAATACAGGGTCAACAATTAATAGAGATGGCTGTCATAGACGACTTATATAAAGGACGCTTGCATCCGTCGATTATTGATCAGAGGGAGCTGAATGAAATGCTGGCTAAACTAACTCTAAGAGGAAAAGCTAATTGGTTCATACAACAATCATTTGAGATGCATCATTCTTGTACGGTACGAGTTTTTCCGGACGCAGATAGTCTAATGATTGTCATCAAAACACCATTGCCTGACAATTTGATTTTTACATTGTACAGAGTCTACCCAATACCGACCAACATTAATAAAGAATGGGACGCGTTGGTTAAGACAACTTACGACTACTTAGCAGAAGCTAAAGACCGAAGTAAATTCATAGGACTAACCACCAGTGATTATAATAAATGCATAACTATCAGCCAGAGCATGAATAAAGAGGTCACACTGTGCAAACAACCCTGCACAGTACTAACAAACAGCAACAAACTTTGCGAAGTAAGTTTAATACAACACAAAACAGTTCCAACAGACAATTGCGATCACGTTGCAATCAAGAAAATCTCCGGTATGGTGGTGAAGCTGTGGTCCCCAAACACCTGGTTATATAAATTTGAAACACCAACAAAATTCGAAGCAGTATGCGGCACTGAAATGGCAACATTGACATTATCCGGACTAGGATGGATGTCAGTTAATGAGGCATGTGACCTTCATACTCAGGAACCGATATTACCATATGAACATACACAAATAACCAACGAAGAAATAATATACAAAAAAGAAGACCACACAACATTTTTGGAAAACCTGAAAGGAAACTGGTCATCATTCCCTAGCCCAAATGTAACAGCTACGCCACTACCAATTTTGGTTTCAGACCACAACAAAATAAGATCAGCATTAAGGGACGGTCAGCGAAATTTAGATGACTTGTTGGCCGAAATAAGTTATAATAAAGAACAAAAGGAGTTATTTAACCGCCAAAATGATATAAAAAAACACCGGTATGTCATTCGGAATAGTAATTTCGGTACTAATAATAATATTGGCAGCATATGTGGTATATTTCCAGTACCATCTGTTATGTAAAAGTAAATCCAATAACAAGAATGACAAAATGAATATGAATAAATCCAGTTTAGCGTCAATAGATGTGGAAACAGCCAAAGTGGAGGAGTTCGAAATGGCATCAAAGATACATCCTACCAAACTGTCGCCACTCCAAAGAAACAACTCACCGCGTGCAACAACAACTAGAAAGATAAAAACAACACCACCGTTAGCTACTGTACGTACAACAGCGCATATGTCGACGTCACTACAGTCAACGAAATCGCAGCAACCATCAACCGAGCAGCAGCAGTCAACACTAAAAACATCGGGACCAGGTTATGCTTGTATTTAATTTCCTTTTATAATTCAGATGTTTAGATTTAAGACGGGATATGGTATCTAAATAATTAGGAATAAAATAATCTGCGCTATAAGAATGTTATCAAGATTTTAACAATGTAAAAGAACAAACTATTATTACTTAATTAATAATAATTTTTTCTTAAAAATAAGGGGGGAAGAATGTTGTATATCAAAATTACTTTTTGATTTAGTTTTTGTTTAGTTTGTAAAAATCTGAACATCGCCAGTAAGCACAATGGCATATTTATATTAATCATAATAATGTAACACCAAAAATGCTTACTGTCATATTTCTCTCATACACTTATTCTTATGCAATGAATTGATTGTAATGTGAGCCTCATCAGGTGGCACCTGCATGCGGCGTACAGGAAACTAAAGCATATACAAGTTCTTCTCACGATCACCCCGGTACGAATTTATTAATACACAATATGACGAAACTCCGATCTGGTGTTCGTATATATCACACCAATACGAATTGACATTTTCACAATATAATGAAACTCCGATCTGGTGTTCGTAAATATTGGTGCGACCGAGGTGATGAGTAGAGGTTAAGATTAGTTTTTAAGGTGAATTGTGTTTTTCTACCGTTCAGTTCGGACGTCTTTAAAATTAAGTTAATACCGTGTAACAGTTTTAAAAACTAAATAAAATCTTCATTATATTTCAAAAATAAAATATCCTCGCGTGTTAATTTAAATCAAAAGGGTGTTAGGACGAATCAACGGTGGACCCTTAAGGTGAACTGTCACTGACTTCAGAAGTGAATAAAGTCAAGTACAGCAGGACCCCGGGAACGCACAACACTTTTAATGCCAATTGTAATCGGCGCAAGGGTTCTTGAGAAATCGCGTCTCAAACTTTAAATGCTCATAACTATGTAAATACGCGTCGTAGAGGCCTCAAAGTTGGCACATTTTGTAATCTATTTTTGCCCTTTTAATTGCAATAGAAATCATTGTAATCGGCGCAAGGGTTCTTGACAAATCACTTCTCAAACTTTAAGTGCTCATAACTCTGTAAATACGCGTCGTAGCGGCCTCAAAGTTGGCACATTTTGTAATCTATTTTTAGCCTTTTAATTCGAATATAAATCATTATAATCAGTATAAGGGTTCTTGAGAAATCACGTCTCAAATTTTAAATGTGATTTTGGCACATTTTGTGATCTATTTTTGTCCTTTTAATTCCAATGCTCATAACTCTGTAAATACGCTTCGTAGCGGCCTCAAAGTTGGCACATTTTGTAATCCATTTGTGCCCTTTTAATTCCAATATAAATCATTGTAATCGGCGCAAGGGTTCTTGAGAAATCACTTCTCAAATTTTAAATGCTCATAACTCTGTAAGTACGCGTCGTAGCGGCCTCAAAGTTGGCACATTTTGTAATCTTTTTTTGCTCTTTTAATTCCAATATAAATCATTGTAATCGGTGGATGGGTTCTTGAGAAATCATGTCTCAAATTTTAAATGCTCATAACTCCGTAAATACGCGTCGTAGAAGCCTCAAAGTTGGCACATTCAAAAATCCATATTTTTCCTTTTAATGTCTTTATAATCGGTGCAAATGTCAATTTATATCATTATATTCGGTGCAAAGGTTCTTGAGAAATCACGTCTCAAGCCTTAAAATTCTTGAGAAATCACGTCTCAAACCTTAGAGTTCTTGAGAAATCACGTCTCAAACTTTAAATGCTCATAACTCTGTAAATACGCGTCGTATCGGTTTCAAAGTTGGCACATATTGTAATCTATTTTTGCCCTTTTAATTCCAATATAAATTATAATAATCGGTGCAAGGGTTCTTGAGAAATCACGTCTCAAATTTTAAATGATCATAACTCTGTAAATACGCGTCGTATCGGCCTCAAAGTTGGCACATTCAAAAATCCATATTTTTCCTTTTAATGTCAATATAAATCATTATAATCGGTGCAAGGGTTCTTGAGAAATCACGTCTCAAAACTAAGATGCTCATAACTCTGTAAATACGCGTCGTAGCGGCCTCTAAGATGGCACATTTTAAAATCCATATTTTTCATTCAAAGTTGGCACATTTTGTATCTATTTTTGCCCTTTTAATTCCAATATAAATCATTATAATCGATTTAAGGGTTCTTGAGAAATCACGTCTCAAATTTTAAATGCTCATAACTCTGTAAATACGCGTCGTATCGGTTTCAAAGTTGGCACATATTGTAATCTATTTTTGCGCTTTTAATTCCAATATAAATTATTATAATCGGTGCAAGGGTTCTTGAGAAATCACGTCTCAAATTTTAAATGGTCATAACTCTGTAAATACGAGTCGTATCGGCCTCAAAGTTGGCACATTCAAAAATCCATAATTTTCCTTTTAATGTCAATATAAATCATTATAATCGGTGCAAGGGTTCTTGAGAAATAGCGTCTCAAACCATAGATGCTTATAACTCAGTAAATACGCGTCGTAGCGGCCTCTAAGATGGCACATTTTAAAATCCATATTTTTCATTCAAAGTTGGCACATTTTGTATCTATTTTTGCGCTTTTAATTCCAATATAAATTATTATAATCGGTGCAAGGGTTCTTGAGAAATCACGTCTCAAATTTTAAATGGTCATAACTCTGTAAATACGAGTCGTATCGGCCTCAAAGTTGGCACATTCAAAAATCCATAATTTTCCTTTTAATGTCAATATAAATCATTATAATCGGTGCAAGGGTTCTTGAGAAATCACGTCTCAAACCATAGATGCTTATAACTCAGTAAATACGCGTCGTAGAAGCCTTAAAGTTGGCACATTCAAAAATCCATATTTTTCCTTTTGTTGGCACATTTTGTATCTATTTTTGCCCTTTTAATTCCAATATAAATCATTATAATCGATTTAAGGGTTCTTGAGAAATCACGTCTCAAACTTTAAATGCTCATAACTCTGTAAATACGCGTCGTATCGGTCTCAAAGTTGGCACATATTGTAATCTATTTTTGCGCTTTTAATTCCAATATAAATTATTATAATCGGTGCAAGGGTTCTTGAGAAATCACGTCTCAAATTTTAAATGGTCATAACTCTGTAAATACGAGTCGTATCGGCCTCAAAGTTGGCACATTCAAAAATCCATAATTTTCCTTTTAATGTCAATATAAATCATTATAATCGGTGCAAGGGTTCTTGAGAAATCACGTCTCAAACCATAGATGCTTATAACTCAGTAAATACGCGTCGTAGCGGCCTCAAAGTTGGCACATTTTAAAATCCATATTTTTCCTTTTAGTTCCAATATAAATCATTATAATCGGTGCAAGGGTTCTTGAGAAATCACTCCTCAATCTTTAAATGCTCATAACTCTGTAAATACGCATCGTAGAGGCCTCAAAGTTGGCACTTTTGTAATCCATTTTTGCCCTTATAATTCCAATATAAATCATTCTAATCAGTATAAGGGTTCTTGAGAAAGTACGCCTCAAACTTTAAATTCTCATAACTCTGTAAATACGCGTTTCAGCTTTCAAAGTTGGCACATTTTGTAATCTTTTTTTGCCCTTTTAATTCCAATATAAATCATTGTAATCGGTGGAAGGGTTCTTGAGAAATCATACCTCAAACTTTAAATGCGTATAACTATGTAAATACGCGTCGTAGAATCCTAAAAGTTGGCACATTTTGTAATCTATTTTTGCCCTTTTAATTCCAATAGAAATCATTGTAATCGGCGCAAGGGTTCTTGATAAATCACGTCTCAAACTTTAAATGCTCATAACTCCGTAAATACGCGTCGTAGAGGCCTCAAAGTTGCCATATTTTAAAATCTATAGTTGTAATCGGCGCAAGGGTTCTTGAGAAATCACTTCTCAAACTTTAAATGCTCATAACTCTGTAAATACGCGTCGTAGCGGCCTCAAAGTTGGCACATTTTGTAATCTTTTTTTGCCCTATTAATTCCAATATAAATCATTGTAATCGGTGGAAGGGTTCTTGAGAAATCAAGTCTCAAATTTTAAATGCTCATAACTCCGTAAATACGCGTCGTAGAAGCCTCAAAGTTGGCACATTCAAAAATTCATATTTTTCCTTTTAATGTCAATATAAATCATTATATTCGGTGCAAAGGTTCTTGAGAAATCACGTCTCAAACCTTAGATGCTCATAACTCTGTAAATACGCGTCGTATCGGCCTCAAAGTTGGCACATATTGTAATCTATTTTTGCCCTTTTAATTCCAATCTCGTTTTAAATTTTAAATGCTCATAACTCCGTAAATACTCGTCGTATAGGTCCAAAGTTGGCACATTTTGTATCTATTTTTGCCCTTTTAATTCCAATATAAATCATTATAATCGGTTTAAGGAATCTTGAGAAATCACGTCTCAAATTTTAAATGTGATTTTGACACATTTTGTGATCTATTTTTGTCCTTTTAATTCCAATGCTCATAACTCTGTAAATACGCGTCGTAGCGGCCACAAAGTTGGCACATTTTGTAATCTATTTTTGCCCTTTTAATTCCAATATAAGTCATTGTAATCGGCGCAAGGGTTCTTGAGAAATCACTTCTCAAACTTTAAATGCTCATAATTCTGTAAATACGCGTCGTAGCGGCCTCAAAGTTGGCACATTTTGTAATCTCTTTTTGCCCTTTTAATTCCAATATAAATCATTGTAATCGGTGGAAGGGTTCTTGAGAAATCATGTTTTAAACCTTAGATGCTCATAACTCTGTAAATACGCGTCGTATCGGCCTCAAAGTTGGCACATATTGTAATCTATTTTTGCCCTTTTAATTCCAATCTCGTCTCAAATTTTAAATGCTCATAACTCCGTAAATACTCGTCGTATAGGTCCAAAGTTGGCACATTTTGTATCTATTTTTGACCTTTTAATTCCAATATAAATCATTATAAACGGTTTAAGGAATCTTGAGAAATCACGTCTCAAATTTTAAATGTGATTTTGACACATTTTGTGATCTATTTTTGTCCTTTTAATTCCAATGCTCATAACTCTGTAAATACGCTTCGTAGCGGCCTCAAAGTTGGCACATTTTGTAATCCATTTGTGCCCTTTTAATTCCAATATAAATCATTGTAATCGGCGCAAGGGTTCTTAAGAAATCACTTCTCAAACTTTAAATGCTCATAACTCTGTAAATACGCGTCGTAGCGGCCTCAAAGTTGGCACATTTTGTAATCTTTTTTTGCCCTATTAATTCCAATATAAATCATTGTAATCGGTGGAAGGGTTCTTGAGAAATCAAGTCTCAAATTTTAAATGCTCATAACTCCGTAAATACGCGTCGTAGAAGCCTCAAAGTTGGCACATTCAAAAATTCATATTTTTCCTTTTAATGTCAATATAAATCATTATATTCGGTGCAAAGGTTCTTGAGAAATCACGTCTCAAACCTTAGATGCTCATAACTCTGTAAATACGCGTCGTATCGGCCTCAAAGTTGGCACATATTGTAATCTATTTTTGCCCTTTTAATTCCAATCTCGTTTTAAATTTTAAATGCTCATAACTCCGTAAATACTCGTCGTATAGGTCCAAAGTTGGCACATTTTGTATCTATTTTTGCCCTTTTAATTCCAATATAAATCATTATAATCGGTTTAAGGAATCTTGAGAAATCACGTCTCAAATTTTAAATGTGATTTTGACACATTTTGTGATCTATTTTTGTCCTTTTAATTCCAATGCTCATAACTCTGTAAATACGCGTCGTAGCGGCCACAAAGTTGGCACATTTTGTAATCTATTTTTGCCCTTTTAATTCCAATATAAGTCATTGTAATCGGCGCAAGGGTTCTTGAGAAATCACTTCTCAAACTTTAAATGCTCATAATTCTGTAAATACGCGTCGTAGCGGCCTCAAAGTTGGCACATTTTGTAATCTCTTTTAGCCCTTTTAATTCCAATATAAATCATTGTAATCGGTGGAAGGGTTCTTGAGAAATCATGCCTCAAACTTTAAATGCGTATAACTATGTAAATACGCGTCGTAGAATCCTAAAAGTTGGCACATTTTGTAATCTATTTTTGCCCTTTTAATTCCAATATAAATCATTATAATCGGTGCAAGGGTTCTTGAGAAATCACTCCTCAAACTTTAAATGCTCATAATTCTGTAAATACGCATCGTAGAGGCCTCAAAGTTGGCACTTTTGTAATCCATTTTTGCCCTTATAATTCCAATATAAATCATTCTAATCACTATAAGGGTTCTTGAGAAAGTACGCCTCAAACTTTAAATTCTCATAACTCTGTAAATACGCGTTTCAGCTTTCAAAGTTGGCACATTTTGTAATCTTTTTTTGCCCTTTTAATTCTAATATAAATCATTGTAATCGGTGGAAGGGTTCTTGAGAAATCAAGTCTCAAATTTTAAATGCTCATAACTCCGTAAATACGCGTCGTAGAAGCCTCAAAGTTGGCACATTCAAAAATTCATATTTTTCCTTTTAATTCCAATATAAATCATTGTAATCGGCGCAAGGGTTCTTGAGAATCACTTCTCAAACTTTAAATGCTCATAATTCTGTAAATACGCGTCGTAGCGGCCTCAAAGTTGGCACATTTTGTAATCTTTTTTTGCCCTTTTAATTCCAATATAAATCATTGTAATCGGTGGAAGGGTTCTTGAGAAATCAAGTCTCAAATTTTAAATGCTCATAACTCCGTAAATACGCGTCGTAGAAGCCTCAAAGTTGGCACATTCAAAAATCCATATTTTTCCTTTTAATGTCATTATAATCGGTGCAAATGTCAATATAAATCATTATATTCGGTGCAAAGGTTCTTGAGAAATCACGTCTCAAGCCTTAAAATTCTTGAGAAATCACGTCTCAAACCTTAGAGTTCTTGAGAAATCACGTCTCAAACTTTAAATGCTCATAACTCTGTAAATACGCGTCGTATCGGTTTCAAAGTTGGCACATATTGTAATCTATTTTTGCGCTTTTAATTCCAATATAAATTATTATAATCGGTGCAAGGGTTCTTGAGAAATCACGTCTCAAATTTTAAATGGTCATAACTCTGTAAATACGAGTCGTATCGGCCTCAAAGTTGGCACATTCAAAAATCCATAATTTTCCTTTTAATGTCAATATAAATCATTATAATCGGTGCAAGGGTTCTTGAGAAATCACGTCTCAAACCATAGATGCTTATAACTCAGTAAATACGCGTCGTAGCGGCCTCTAAGATGGCACATTTTAAAATCCATATTTTTCATTCAAAGTTGGCACATTTTGTATCTATTTTTGCCCTTTTAATTCCAATATAAATCATTATAATCGATTTAAGGGTTCTTGAGAAACCACGTCTCAAACTTTAAATGCTCATAACTCTGTAAATACGCGTCGTATCGGTCTCAAAGTTGGCACATATTGTAATCTATTTTTGCGCTTTTAATTCCAATATAAATCATTATAATCGGTGCAAGGGTTCTTGAGAAATCACGTCTCAAACCATAGATGCTTATAACTCAGTAAATACGCGTCGTAGCGGCCTCAAAGTTGGCACATTTTAAAATCCATATTTTTCCTTTTAATTCCAATATAAATCATTATAATCGGTGCAAGGGTTCTTGAGAAATCACTCCTCAAACTTTAAATGCTCATAACTCTGTAAATACGCATCGTAGAGGCCTCAAAGTTGGCACTTTTGTAATCCATTTTTGCCCTTATAATTCCAATATAAATCATTCTAATCAGTATAAGGGTTCTTGAGAAAGTACGCCTCAAACTTTAAATTCTCATAACTCTGTAAATACGCGTTTCAGCTTTCAAAGTTGGCACATTTTGTAATCTTTTTTTGCCCTTTTAATTCCAATATAAATCATTGTAATCGGTGGAAGGGTTCTTGAGAAATCATACCTCAAACTTTAAATGCGTATAACTATGTAAATACGCGTCGTAGAATCCTAAAAGTTGGCACATTTTGTAATCTATTTTTGCCCTTTTAATTCCAATAGAAATCATTGTAATCGGCGCAAGGGTTCTTGATAAATCACGTCTCAAACTTTAAATGCTCATAACTCCGTAAATACGCGTCGTAGAGGCCTCAAAGTTGCCATATTTTAAAATCTATAGTTTTCCTTTTAATTCCAATAGAAATCATTGTAATCGGCGCAAGGGTTCTTGAGAAATCACTTCTCAAACTTTAAATGCTCATAACTCTGTAAATACGCGTCGTAGCGGCCTCAAAGTTGGCACATTTTGTAATCTTTTTTTGCCCTTTTAATTCCAATATAAATCATTGTAATCGGTGGAAGGGTTCTTGAGAAATCAAGTCTCAAATTTTAAATGCTCATAACTCCGTAAATACGCGTCGTAGAAGCCTCAAAGTTGGCACATTCAAAAATTCATATTATTCCTTTTAATGTCAATATAAATCATTATATTCGGTGCAAAGGTTCTTGAGAAATCACGTCTCAAACCTTAGATGCTCATAACTCTGTAAATACGCGTCGTATCGGCCTCAAAGTTGGCACATATTGTAATCTATTTTTGCCCTTTTAATTCCAATCTCGTTTTAAATTTTAAATGCTCATAACTCCGATAATACTCGTCGTATAGGTCCAAAGTTGGCACATTTTGTATCTATTTTTGCCCTTTTAATTCCAATATAAATCATTATACTCGGTTTAAGGAATCTTGAGAAATCACGTCTCAAATTTTAAATGTGATTTTGACACATTTTGTGATCTATTTTTGTCCTTTTAATTCCAATGCTCATAACTCTGTAAATACGCGTCGTAGCGGCCACAAAGTTTAATTCCAATATAAATCATTGTAATCGGCGCAAGGGTTCTTGAGAAATCACTTCTCAAACTTTAAATGCTCATAATTCTGTAAATACGCTTCGTAGCGGCCTCAAAGTTGGCACATTTTGTAATCTTTTTTTGCCCTTTTAATTCCAATATAAATCATTGTAATCGGTGAAAGGGTTCTTGAGAAATCATGTTTTAAACCTTAGATGCTCATAACTCTGTAAATACGAGTCGTATCGGCCTCAAAGTTGGCACATATTGTAATCTATTTTTGCCCTTTTAATTCCAATCTCGTCTCAAATTTTAAATGCTCATAACTCCGTAAATACTCGTCGTATAGGTCCAAA
This sequence comes from Dryomyza anilis, assembly GCA_951804985.1. NCBI lineage: Eukaryota > Metazoa > Arthropoda > Insecta > Diptera > Dryomyzidae > Dryomyza > Dryomyza anilis. Next base: position 826,976 of record OX638135.1, read on the forward strand.
GTTGGCACATTTTGTATCTATTTTTGCCCTTTTAATTCCAATATAAATCATTATAAACGGTTTAAGGAATCTTGAGAAATCACGTCTCAAATTTTAAATGTGATTTTGACACATTTTGTGATCTATTTTTGTCCTTTTAATTCCAATGCTCATAACTCTGTAAATACGCTTCGTAGCGGCCTCAAAGTTGGCACATTTTGTAATCCATTTGTGCCCTTTTAATTCCAATATAAATCATTGTAATCGGCGCAAGGGTTCTTAAGAAATCACTTCTCAAACTTTAAATGCTCATAACTCTGTAAATACGCGTCGTATCGGCCTCAAAGTTGGCACATTCAAAAATCCATATTTTTCCTTTTAATGTCAATATAAATAATTATAATCGGTGCAAGGGTTCTTGAGAAATCACGTCTCAAACCTTAGATGCTCATAACTCTGTAAATACGCGTCGTAGCGGCCTCTAAGTTGGCACATTTTAAAATCCATATTTTTCATTCAAAGTTGGCACATTTTGTATCTATTTTTGCCCTTTTAATTCCAATATAAATCATTATAATCGGTTTAAGGGTTCTTGAGAAATTACGTCTCAAATTTTAAATGTGATTTTGGCACATTTTGTGATCTATTTTTGTCCTTTTAATTCCAATGCTCATAACTCTGTAAATACGCATCGTAGCGGCCTCAAAGTTGGCACATTTTGTAATCCATTTGTGCCCTTTTAATTCCATTATAAATCATTGTAATCGGCGCAAGGGTTCTTGAGAAATCACTTCTCAAACTTTAAATGCTCATAACTCCGTAAATACGCGTCGTAGAAGCCTCAAAGTTGGCACATTCAAAAATCCATATTTTTCCTTTTGTTGGCACATTTTGTATCTATTTTTGCCCTTTTAATTCCAATATAAATCATTATAATCGATTTAAGGGTTCTTGAGAAATCACGTCTCAAACTTTAAATGCTCATAACTCTGTAAATACGCGTCGTATCGGTCTCAAAGTTGGCACATATTGTAATCTATTTTTGCGCTTTTAATTCCAATATAAATTATTATAATCGGTGCAAGGGTTCTTGAGAAATCACGTCTCAAATTTTAAATGGTCATAACTCTGTAAATACGAGTCGTATCGGCCTCAAAGTTGGCACATATTGTAATCTATTTTTGCGCATTTAATTCCAATATAAATTATTATAATCGGTGAAAGGGTTCTTGAGAAATCACGTCTCAAATTTTAAATGGTCATAACTCTGTAAATACGAGTCGTATCGGCCTCAAAGTTGGCACATATTGTAATCTATTTTTGCCCTATTAATTCCAATATAAATCATTGTAATCGGTGGAAGGGTTCTTGAGAAATCAAGTCTCAAACTTTAAATGCTCATAACTCTGTAAATACGCGTCGTAGAAGCCTCAAAGTTGGCACATTCAAAAATTCATATTATTCCTTTTAATGTCAATATAAATCATTATATTCGGTGCAAAGGTTCTTGAGAAATCACGTCTCAAATTTTAAATGGTCATAACTCTGTAAATACGAGTCGTATCGGCCTCAAAGTTGGCACATATTGTAATCTATTTTTGCGCTTTTAATTCCAATATAAATTATTATAATCGGTGCAAGGGTTCTTGAGAAATCACGTCTCAAATTTTAAATGGTCATAACTCTGTAAATAGGAGTCGTATCGGCCTCAAAGTTGGCACATTCAAAAATCCATAATTTTCCTTTTAATGTCAATATAAATCATTATAATCGGTGCAAGGGTTCTTGAGAAATCACGTCTCAAACCATAGATGCTTATAACTCAGTAAATACGCGTCGTAGCGGCCTCAAAGTTGGCACATTTTAAAATCCATATTTTTCCTTTTAATTCCAATATAAATCATTATAATCGGTGCAAGGGTTCTTGAGAAATCACTCCTCAAACTTTAAATGCTCATAACTCTGTAAATACGCATCGTAGAGGCCTCAAAGTTGGCACTTTTGTAATCCATTTTTGCCCTTATAATTCCAATATAAATCATTCTAATCAGTATAAGGGTTCTTGAGAAAGTACGCCTCAAACTTTAAATTCTCATAACTCTGTAAATACGCGTTTCAGCTTTCAAAGTTGGCACATTTTGTAATCTTTTTTTGCCCTTTTAATTCCAATATAAATCATTGTAATCGGTGCAAGGGTTCTTGAGAAATCATACCTCAAACTTTAAATGCGTATAACTATGTAAATACGCGTCGTAGAATCCTAAAAGTTGGCACATTTTGTAATCTATTTTTGCCCTTTTAATTCCAATAGAAATCATTGTAATCGGCGCAAGGGTTCTTGATAAATCACGTCTCAAACTTTAAATGCTCATAACTCCGTAAATACGCGTCGTAGAGGCCTCAAAGTTGCCATATTTTAAAATCTATAGTTTTCCTTTTAATTCCAATAGAAATCATTGTAATCGGCGCAAGGGTTCTTGAGAAATCACTTCTCAAACTTTAAATGCTCATAACTCTGTAAATACGCGTCGTAGCGGCCTCAAAGTTGGCACATTTTGTAATCTTTTTTTGCCCTATTAATTCCAATATAAATCATTGTAATCGGTGGAAGGGTTCTTGAGAAATCAAGTCTCAAATTTTAAATGCTCATAACTCCGTAAATACGCGTCGTAGAAGCCTCAAAGTTGGCACATTCAAAAATTCATATTATTCCTTTTAATGTCAATATAAATCATTATATTCGGTGCAAAGGTTCTTGAGAAATCACGTCTCAAACCTTAGATGCTCATAACTCTGTAAATACGCGTCGTATCGGCCTCAAAGTTGGCACATATTGTAATCTATTTTTGCCCTTTTAATTCCAATCTCGTTTTAAATTTTAAATGCTCATAACTCCGTAAATACTCGTCGTATAGGTCCAAAGTTGGCACATTTTGTATCTATTTTTGCCCTTTTAATTCCAATATAAATCATTATACTCGGTTTAAGGAATCTTGAGAAATCACGTCTCAAATTTTAAATGTGATTTTGACACATTTTGTGATCTATTTTTGTCCTTTTAATTCCAATGCTCATAACTCTGTAAATACGCGTCGTAGCGGCCACAAAGTTGGCACATTTTGTAATCTATTTTTGCCCTTTTAATTCCAATATAAATCATTGTAATCGGCGCAAGGGTTCTTGAGAAATCACTTCTCAAACTTTAAATGCTCATAATTCTGTAAATACGCGTCGTAGCGGCCTCAAAGTTGGCACATTTTGTAATCTTTTTTTGCCCTTTTAATTCCAATCTCGTCTCAAATTTTAAATGCTCATAACTCCGTAAATACTCGTCGTATAGGTCCAAAGTTGGCACATTTTGTATCTATTTTTGCCCTTTTAATTCCAATATAAATCATTATAAACGGTTTAAGGAATCTTGAGAAATCACGTCTCAAATTTTAAATGTGATTTTGACACATTTTGTGATCTATTTTTGTCCTTTTAATTCCAATGCTCATAACTCTGTAAATACGCTTCGTAGCGGCCTCAAAGTTGGCACATTTTGTAATCCATTTGTGCCCTTTTAATTCCAATATAAATCATTGTAATCGGCGCAAGGGTTCTTAAGAAATCACTTCTCAAACTTTAAATGCTCATAACTCTGTAAATACGCGTCTTATCGGCCTCAAAGTTGGCACATTTTAAAATCCATATTTTTCATTCAAAGTTGGCACATTTTGTATCTATTTTTGCCCTTTTAATTCCAATATAAATCATTATAATCGGTTTAAGGGTTCTGGAGAAATCACGTCTCAAATTTTAAATGTGATTTTGGCACATTTTGTGATCTATTTTTGTCCTTTTAATTCCAATGCTCATAACTCTGTAAATACGCATCGTAGCGGCCTCAAAGTTGGCACATTTTGTAATCCATTTGTGCCCTTTTAATTCCATTATAAATCATTGTAATCGGCGCAAGGGTTCTTGAGAAATCACTTCTCAAACTTTAAATGCTCATAACTCCGTAAATACGCGTCGTAGAAGCCTCAAAGTTGGCACATTCAAAAATCCATATTTTTCCTTTTGTTGGCACATTTTGTATCTATTTTTGCCCTTTTAATTCCAATATAAATCATTATAATCGATTTAAGGGTTCTTGAGAAATCACGTCTCAAACTTTAAATGCTCATAACTCTGTAAATACGCGTCGTATCGGTCTCAAAGTTGGCACATATTGTAATCTATTTTTGCGCTTTTAATTCCAATATAAATTATTATAATCGGTGCAAGGGTTCTTGAGAAATCACGTCTCAAATTTTAAATGGTCATAACTCTGTAAATACGAGTCGTATCGGCCTCAAAGTTGGCACATTCAAAAATCCATAATTTTCCTTTTAATGTCAATATAAATCATTATAATCGGTGCAAGGGTTCTTGAGAAATCACGTCTCAAACCATAGATGCTTATAACTCAGTAAATACGCGTCGTAGCGGCCTCAAAGTTGGCACATTTTAAAATCCATATTTTTCCTTTTAATTCCAATATAAATCATTATAATCGGTGCAAGGGTTCTTGAGAAATCACTCCTCAAACTTTAAATGCTCATAACTCTGTAAATACGCATCGTAGAGGCCTCAAAGTTGGCACATTTGTAATCCATTTTTGCCCTTATAATTCCAATATAAATCATTCTAATCAGTATAAGGGTTCTTGAGAAAGTACGCCTCAAACTTTAAATTCGCATAACTCTGTAAATACGCGTTTCAGCTTTCAAAGTTGGCACATTTTGTAATCTTTTTTTGCCCTTTTAATTCCAATATAAATCATTGTAATCGGTGGAAGGGTTCTTGAGAAATCATACCTCAAACTTTAAATGCGTATAACTATGTAAATACGCGTCGTAGAATCCTAAAAGTTGGCACATTTTGTAATCTATTTTTGCCCTTTTAATTCCAATAGAAATCATTATAATCGGCGCAAGGGTTCTTGATAAATCACGTCTCAAACTTTAAATGCTCATAACTCCGTAAATACGCGTCGTAGAGGCCTCAAAGTTGCCATATTTTAAAATCTATAGTTTTCCTTTTAATTCCAATAGAAATCATTGTAATCGGCGCAAGGGTTCTTGAGAAATCACTTCTCAAACTTTAAATGCTCATAACTCTGTAAATACGCGTCGTAGCGGCCTCAAAGTTGGCACATTTTGTAATCTTTTTTTGCCCTATTAATTCCAATATAAATCATTGTAATCGGTGGAAGGGTTCTTGAGAAATCAAGTCTCAAATTTTAAATGCTCATAACTCCGTAAATACGCGTCGTAGAAGCCTCAAAGTTGGCACATTCAAAAATTCATATTTTTCCTTTTAATGTCAATATAAATCATTATATTCGGTGCAAAGGTTCTTGAGAAATCACGTCTCAAACCTTAGATGCTCATAACTCTGTAAATACGCGTCGTATCGGCCTCAAAGTTGGCACATATTGTAATCTTTTTTTGCCCTTTTAATTCCAATCTCGTCTCAAATTTTAAATGCTCATAACTCCGTAAATACTCGTCGTATAGGTCCAAAGTTGGCACATTTTGTATCTATTTTTGCCCTTTTAATTCCAATATAAATCATTATAAACGGTTTAAGGAATCTTGAGAAATCACGTCTCAAATTTTAAATGTGATTTTGACACATTTTGTGATCTATTTTTGTCCTTTTAATTCCAATGCTCATAACTCTGTAAATACGCTTCGTAGCGGCCTCAAAGTTGGCACATTTTGTAATCCATTTGTGCCCTTTTAATTCCAATATAAATCATTGTAATCGGCGCAAGGGTTCTTAAGAAATCACTTCTCAAACTTTAAATGCTCATAACTCTGTAAATACGCGTCTTATCGGCCTCAAAGTTGGCACATTTTAAAATCCATATTTTTCATTCAAAGTTGGCACATTTTGTATCTATTTTTGCCCTTTTAATTCCAATATAAATCATTATAATCGGTTTAAGGGTTCTGGAGAAATCACGTCTCAAATTTTAAATGTGATTTTGGCACATTTTGTGATCTATTTTTGTCCTTTTAATTCCAATGCTCATAACTCTGTAAATACGCATCGTAGCGGCCTCAAAGTTGGCACATTTTGTAATCCATTTGTGCCCTTTTAATTCCATTATAAATCATTGTAATCGGCGCAAGGGTTCTTGAGAAATCACTTCTCAAACTTTAAATGCTCATAACTCCGTAAATACGCGTCGTAGAAGCCTCAAAGTTGGCACATTCAAAAATCCATATTTTTCCTTTTGTTGGCACATTTTGTATCTATTTTTGCCCTTTTAATTCCAATATAAATCATTATAATCGATTTAAGGGTTCTTGAGAAATCACGTCTCAAACTTTAAATGCTCATAACTCTGTAAATACGCGTCGTATCGGTCTCAAAGTTGGCACATATTGTAATCTATTTTTGCGCTTTTAATTCCAATATAAATTATTATAATCGGTGCAAGGGTTCTTGAGAAATCACGTCTCAAATTTTAAATGGTCATAACTCTGTAAATACGAGTCGTATCGGCCTCAAAGTTGGCACATTCAAAAATCCATAATTTTCCTTTTAATGTCAATATAAATCATTATAATCGGTGCAAGGGTTCTTGAGAAATCACGTCTCAAACCATAGATGCTTATAACTCAGTAAATACGCGTCGTAGCGGCCTCAAAGTTGGCACATTTTAAAATCCATATTTTTCCTTTTAATTCCAATATAAATCATTATAATCGGTGCAAGGGTTCTTGAGAAATCACTCCTCAAACTTTAAATGCTCATAACTCTGTAAATACGCATCGTAGAGGCCTCAAAGTTGGCACATTTGTAATCCATTTTTGCCCTTATAATTCCAATATAAATCATTCTAATCAGTATAAGGGTTCTTGAGAAAGTACGCCTCAAACTTTAAATTCGCATAACTCTGTAAATACGCGTTTCAGCTTTCAAAGTTGGCACATTTTGTAATCTTTTTTTGCCCTTTTAATTCCAATATAAATCATTGTAATCGGTGGAAGGGTTCTTGAGAAATCATACCTCAAACTTTAAATGCGTATAACTATGTAAATACGCGTCGTAGAATCCTAAAAGTTGGCACATTTTGTAATCTATTTTTGCCCTTTTAATTCCAATAGAAATCATTATAATCGGCGCAAGGGTTCTTGATAAATCACGTCTCAAACTTTAAATGCTCATAACTCCGTAAATACGCGTCGTAGAGGCCTCAAAGTTGCCATATTTTAAAATCTATAGTTTTCCTTTTAATTCCAATAGAAATCATTGTAATCGGCGCAAGGGTTCTTGAGAAATCACTTCTCAAACTTTAAATGCTCATAACTCTGTAAATACGCGTCGTAGCGGCCTCAAAGTTGGCACATTTTGTAATCTTTTTTTGCCCTATTAATTCCAATATAAATCATTGTAATCGGTGGAAGGGTTCTTGAGAAATCAAGTCTCAAATTTTAAATGCTCATAACTCCGTAAATACGCGTCGTAGAAGCCTCAAAGTTGGCACATTCAAAAATTCATATTTTTCCTTTTAATGTCAATATAAATCATTATATTCGGTGCAAAGGTTCTTGAGAAATCACGTCTCAAACCTTAGATGCTCATAACTCTGTAAATACGCGTCGTATCGGCCTCAAAGTTGGCACATATTGTAATCTATTTTTGCCCTTTTAATTCCAATCTCGTTTTAAATTTTAAATGCTCATAACTCCGTAAATACTCGTCGTATAGGTCCAAAGTTGGCACATTTTGTATCTATTTTTGCCCTTTTAATTCCAATATAAATCATTATAATCGGTTTAAGGAATCTTGAGAAATCACGTCTCAAATTTTAAATGTGATTTTGACACATTTTGTGATCTATTTTTGTCCTTTTAATTCCAATGCTCATAACTCTGTAAATACGCGTCGTAGCGGCCACAAAGTTGGCACATTTTGTAATCTATTTTTGCCCTTTTAATTCCAATATAAATCATTGTAATCGGCGCAAGGGTTCTTGAGAAATCACGTCTCAAATTTTAAATGGTCATAACTCTGTAAATACGAGTCGTATCGGCCTCAAAGTTGGCACATATTGTAATCTATTTTTGCGCTTTTAATTCCAATATAAATTATTATAATCGGTGAAAGGGTTCTTGAGAAATCACGTCTCAAATTTTAAATGGTCATAACTCTGTAAATACGAGTCGTATCGGCCTCAAAGTTGGCACATATTGTAATCTATTTTTGCCCTATTAATTCCAATATAAATCATTGTAATCGGTGGAAGGGTTCTTGAGAAATCAAGTCTCAAACTTTAAATGCTCATAACTCTGTAAATACGCGTCGTAGAAGCCTCAAAGTTGGCACATTCAAAAATTCATATTATTCCTTTTAATGTCAATATAAATCATTATATTCGGTGCAAAGGTTCTTGAGAAATCACGTCTCAAATTTTAAATGGTCATAACTCTGTAAATACGAGTCGTATCGGCCTCAAAGTTGGCACATATTGTAATCTATTTTTGCGCTTTTAATTCCAATATAAATTATTATAATCGGTGCAAGGGTTCTTGAGAAATCACGTCTCAAATTTTAAATGGTCATAACTCTGTAAATAGGAGTCGTATCGGCCTCAAAGTTGGCACATTCAAAAATCCATAATTTTCCTTTTAATGTCAATATAAATCATTATAATCGGTGCAAGGGTTCTTGAGAAATCACGTCTCAAACCATAGATGCTTATAACTCAGTAAATACGCGTCGTAGCGGCCTCAAAGTTGGCACATTTTAAATCCATATTTTTCCTTTTAATTCCAATATAAATCATTATAATCGGTGCAAGGGTTCTTGAGAAATCACTCCTCAAACTTTAAATGCTCATAACTCTGTAAATACGCATCGTAGAGGCCTCAAAGTTGGCACTTTTGTAATCCATTTTTGCCCTTATAATTCCAATATAAATCATTCTAATCAGTATAAGGGTTCTTGAGAAAGTACGCCTCAAACTTTAAATTCTCATAACTCTGTAAATACGCGTTTCAGCTTTCAAAGTTGGCACATTTTGTAATCTTTTTTTGCCCTTTTAATTCCAATATAAATCATTGTAATCGGTGCAAGGGTTCTTGAGAAATCATACCTCAAACTTTAAATGCGTATAACTATGTAAATACGCGTCGTAGAATCCTAAAAGTTGGCACATTTTGTAATCTATTTTTGCCCTTTTAATTCCAATAGAAATCATTGTAATCGGCGCAAGGGTTCTTGATAAATCACGTCTCAAACTTTAAATGCTCATAACTCCGTAAATACGCGTCGTAGAGGCCTCAAAGTTGCCATATTTTAAAATCTATAGTTTTCCTTTTAATTCCAATAGAAATCATTGTAATCGGCGCAAGGGTTCTTGAGAAATCACTTCTCAAACTTTAAATGCTCATAACTCTGTAAATACGCGTCGTAGCGGCCTCAAAGTTGGCACATTTTGTAATCTTTTTTTGCCCTATTAATTCCAATATAAATCATTGTAATCGGTGGAAGGGTTCTTGAGAAATCAAGTCTCAAATTTTAAATGCTCATAACTCCGTAAATACGCGTCGTAGAAGCCTCAAAGTTGGCACATTCAAAAATTCATATTATTCCTTTTAATGTCAATATAAATCATTATATTCGGTGCAAAGGTTCTTGAGAAATCACGTCTCAAACCTTAGATGCTCATAACTCTGTAAATACGCGTCGTATCGGCCTCAAAGTTGGCACATATTGTAATCTATTTTTGCCCTTTTAATTCCAATCTCGTTTTAAATTTTAAATGCTCATAACTCCGTAAATACTCGTCGTATAGGTCCAAAGTTGGCACATTTTGTATCTATTTTTGCCCTTTTAATTCCAATATAAATCATTATACTCGGTTTAAGGAATCTTGAGAAATCACGTCTCAAATTTTAAATGTGATTTTGACACATTTTGTGATCTATTTTTGTCCTTTTAATTCCAATGCTCATAACTCTGTAAATACGCGTCGTAGCGGCCACAAAGTTGGCACATTTTGTAATCTATTTTTGCCCTTTTAATTCCAATATAAATCATTGTAATCGGCGCAAGGGTTCTTGAGAAATCACTTCTCAAACTTTAAATGCTCATAATTCTGTAAATACGCGTCGTAGCGGCCTCAAAGTTGGCACATTTTGTAATCTTTTTTTGCCCTTTTAATTCCAATCTCGTCTCAAATTTTAAATGCTCATAACTCCGTAAATACTCGTCGTATAGGTCCAAAGTTGGCACATTTTGTATCTATTTTTGCCCTTTTAATTCCAATATAAATCATTATAAACGGTTTAAGGAATCTTGAGAAATCACGTCTCAAATTTTAAATGTGATTTTGACACATTTTGTGATCTATTTTTGTCCTTTTAATTCCAATGCTCATAACTCTGTAAATACGCTTCGTAGCGGCCTCAAAGTTGGCACATTTTGTAATCCATTTGTGCCCTTTTAATTCCAATATAAATCATTGTAATCGGCGCAAGGGTTCTTAAGAAATCACTTCTCAAACTTTAAATGCTCATAACTCTGTAAATACGCGTCTTATCGGCCTCAAAGTTGGCACATTTTAAAATCCATATTTTTCATTCAAAGTTGGCACATTTTGTATCTATTTTTGCCCTTTTAATTCCAATATAAATCATTATAATCGGTTTAAGGGTTCTTGAGAAATCACGTCTCAAATTTTAAATGTGATTTTGGCACATTTTGTGATCTATTTTTGTCCTTTTAATTCCAATGCTCATAACTCTGTAAATACGCATCGTAGCGGCCTCAAAGTTGGCACATTTTGTAATCCATTTGTGCCCTTTTAATTCCATTATAAATCATTGTAATCGGCGCAAGGGTTCTTGAGAAATCACTTCTCAAACTTTAAATGCTCATAACTCCGTAAATACGCGTCGTAGAAGCCTCAAAGTTGGCACATTCAAAAATCCATATTTTTCCTTTTGTTGGCACATTTTGTATCTATTTTTGCCCTTTTAATTCCAATATAAATCATTATAATCGATTTAAGGGTTCTTGAGAAATCACGTCTCAAACTTTAAATGCTCATAACTCTGTAAATACGCGTCGTATCGGTCTCAAAGTTGGCACATATTGTAATCTATTTTTGCGCTTTTAATTCCAATATAAATTATTATAATCGGTGCAAGGGTTCTTGAGAAATCACGTCTCAAATTTTAAATGGTCATAACTCTGTAAATACGAGTCGTATCGGCCTCAAAGTTGGCACATTCAAAAATCCATAATTTTCCTTTTAATGTCAATATAAATCATTATAATCGGTGCAAGGGTTCTTGAGAAATCACGTCTCAAACCATAGATGCTTATAACTCAGTAAATACGCGTCGTAGCGGCCTCAAAGTTGGCACATTTTAAAATCCATATTTTTCCTTTTAATTCCAATATAAATCATTATAATCGGTGCAAGGGTTCTTGAGAAATCACTCCTCAAACTTTAAATGCTCATAACTCTGTAAATACGCATCGTAGAGGCCTCAAAGTTGGCACATTTGTAATCCATTTTTGCCCTTATAATTCCAATATAAATCATTCTAATCAGTATAAGGGTTCTTGAGAAAGTACGCCTCAAACTTTAAATTCGCATAACTCTGTAAATACGCGTTTCAGCTTTCAAAGTTGGCACATTTTGTAATCTTTTTTTGCCCTTTTAATTCCAATATAAATCATTGTAATCGGTGGAAGGGTTCTTGAGAAATCAAGTCTCAAATTTTAAATGCTCATAACTCCGTAAATACGCGTCGTAGAAGCCTCAAAGTTGGCACATTCAAAAATTCATATTTTTCCTTTTAATGTCAATATAAATCATTATATTCGGTGCAAAGGTTCTTGAGAAATCACGTCTCAAACCTTAGATGCTCATAACTCTGTAAATACGCGTCGTATCGGCCTCAAAGTTGGCACATATTGTAATCTATTTTTGCCCTTTTAATTCCAATCTCGTTTTAAATTTTAAATGCTCATAACTCCGTAAATACTCGTCGTATAGGTCCAAAGTTGGCACATTTTGTATCTATTTTTGCCCTTTTAATTCCAATATAAATCATTATAATCGGTTTAAGGAATCTTGAGAAATCACGTCTCAAATTTTAAATGTGATTTTGACACATTTTGTGATCTATTTTTGTCCTTTTAATTCCAATGCTCATAACTCTGTAAATACGCGTCGTAGCGGCCACAAAGTTGGCACATTTTGTAATCTATTTTTGCCCTTTTAATTCCAATATAAATCATTGTAATCGGCGCAAGGGTTCTTGAGAAATCACTTCTCAAACTTTAAATGCTCATAATTCTGTAAATACGCGTCGTAGCGGCCTCAAAGTTGGCACATTTTGTAATCTATTTTTGCCCTTTTAATTCCAATATAAATCATTGTAATCGGTGGAAGGGTTCTTGAGAAATCATGTTTTAAACCTTAGATGCTCATAACTCTGTAAATACGCGTCGTATCGGCCTCAAAGTTGGCACATATTGTAATCTATTTTTGCCCTTTTAATTCCAATCTCGTCTCAAATTTTAAATGCTCATAACTCCGTAAATACTCGTCGTATAGGTCCAAAGTTGGCACATTTTGTATCTATTTTTGCCCTTTTAATTCCAATATAAATCATTATAAACGGTTTAAGGAATCTTGAGAAATCACGTCTCAAATTTTAAATGTGATTTTGACACATTTTGTGATCTATTTTTGTCCTTTTAATTCCAATGCTCATAACTCTGTAAATACGCTTCGTAGCGGCCTCAAAGTTGGCACATTTTGTAATCCATTTGTGCCCTTTTAATTCCAATATAAATCATTGTAATCGGCGCAAGGGTTCTTAAGAAATCACTTCTCAAACTTTAAATGCTCATAACTCTGTAAATACGCGTCGTAGCGGCCTCAAAGTTGGCACATTTTGTAAACTATTTTTGCCCTTTTAATTCCAATATAAATCATTGTAATCGGCGCAAGGGTTCTTGAGAAATCACTTCTCAAACTTTAAATGCTCATAATTCTGTAAATACGCGTCGTAGCGGCCTCAAAGTTGGCACATTTTGTAATCTTTTTTTGCCCTTTTAATTCCAATATAAATCATTGTAATCGGTGGAAGGGTTCTTGAGAAATCATGTCTCAAATTTTAAATGCTCATAACTCCGTAAATACGCGTCGTAGAAGCCTCAAAGTTGGCACATTCAAAAATTCATATTTTTCCTTTTAATGTCAATATAAATCATTATATTCGGTGCAAAGGTTCTTGAGAAATCACGTCTCAAGCCTTAGAGTTCTTGAAAAATCACGTCTCAAACTTTAAATGCTCATAACTCTGTAAATACGCGTCGTATCGGTCTCAAAGTTGGCACATATTGTAATCTATTTTTGCGCTTTTAATTCCAATATAAATTATTATAATCGGTGCAAGGGTTCTTGAGAAATTACGTCTCAAACTTTAAATGCTCATAACTCTGTAAATACGCGTCGTAGCGGCTTCAAAGTTGGCGCATTTTGTAATCTTTTTTTGCCCTTTTAATTCCAATATAAATCATTGTAATCGGTGGAAGGGTTCTTGAGAAATCATGTCTCAAATGCTCATAACTCCGTAAATACGCATCGTAGAGGCCTCAAAGTTGGCACTTTTGTAATCCATTTTTGCCCTTATAATTCCAATATAAATCATTCTAATCAGTATAAGGGTTCTTGAGAAAGTACGCCTCCACCTTTAAATTCTCATAACTCTGTAAATACGCGTTTCAGCTTTCAAAGTTGGCACATTTTGTAATCTTTTTTTGCCCTTTTAATTCCAATATAAATCATTGTAATCGGTGGAAGGGTTCTTGAGAAATCATGCCTCAAACTTTAAATGCGTATAACTATGTAAATACGCGTCGTAGAATCCTAAAAGTTGGCACATTTTGTAATCTATTTTTGCCCTTTTAATTCCAATAGAAATCATTGTAATCGGCGCAAGGGTTCTTGACAAATCACGTCTCAAATTTTAAATGCTCATAACTCAGTAAATACGCGTCGTAGCGGCCTCAAAGTTGGCACATTTTAAAATCCATATTTTTCCTTTTAATTCCAATATAAATCATTATAATCGGTGCAAGGGTTCTTGAGAAATCACTCCTCAAACTTTAAATGCTCATAACTCTGTAAATACGCATCGTAGAGGCCTCAAAGTTGGCACTTTTGTAATCCATTTTTGCCCTTATTATTCCAATATAAATCATTCTAATCAGTATAAGGGTTCTTGAGAAAGTATGCCTCAAACTTTAAATTCTCATAACTCTGTAAATACGCGTTTCAGCTTTCAAAGTTGGCACATTTTGTAATCTTTTTTTGCCCTTTTAATTCCAATATAAATCATTGTAATCGGTGGAAGGGTTCTTGAGAAATCACGTCTCAAACCATAGATGCTTATAACTCAGTAAATACGCGTCGTAGCGGCCTCAAAGTTGGCACATTTTAAAATCCATATTTTTCCTTTTAATTCCAATATAAATCATTATAATCGGTGCAAGGGTTCTTGAGAAATCACTCCTCAAACTTTAAATGCTCATAACTCTGTAAATACGCGTCGTAGAAGCCTCAAAGTTGGCACATTCAAAAATTAATATTTTTCCTTTTAATTCCAATATAAATCATTGTAATCGGCGCAAGGGTTCTTAAGAATCACTTCTCAAACTTTAAATGCTCATAATTCTGTAAATACGCGTCGTAGCGGCCTCAAAGTTGGCACATTTTGTAATCTTTTTTGCCCTTTTAATTCCAATATAAATCATTGTAATCGGTGGAAGGGTTCTTGAGAAATCATGTCTCAAATGCTCATAACTCCGTAAATACGCATCGTAGAGGCCTCAAAGTTGGCACTTTTGTAATCCATTTTTGCCCTTATAATTCCAATATAAATCATTCTAATCAGTATAAGGGTTCTTGAGAAAGTACGCCTCCACCTTTAAATTCTCATAACTCTGTAAATACGCGTTTCAGCTTTCAAAGTTGGCACATTTTGTAATCTTTTTTTGCCCTTTTAATTCCAATATAAATCATTGTAATCGGTGGAAGGGTTCTTGAGAAATCATGCCTCAAACTTTAAATGCGTATAACTATGTAAATACGCGTCGTAGAATCCTAAAAGTTGGCACATTTTGTAATCTATTTTTGCCCTTTTAATTCCAATAGAAATCATTGTAATCGGCGCAAGGGTTCTTGACAAATCACGTCTCAAATTTTAAATGCTCATAACTCAGTAAATACGCGTCGTAGCGGCCTCAAAGTTGGCACATTTTAAAATCCGTATTTTTCCTTTTAATTCCAATATAAATCATTATAATCGGTGCAAGGGTTCTTGAGAAATCACTCCTCAAACTTAAAATGCTCATAATTCTGTAAATACGCGTCGTAGCGGCCTCAAAGTTGGCACATTTTGTAATCTTTTTTGCCCTTTTAATTCCAATATAAATCATTGTAATCGGTGGAAGGGTTCTTGAGAAATCATGTCTCAAATGCTCATAACTCCGTAAATACGCATCGTAGAGGCCTCAAAGTTGGCACTTTTGTAATCCATTTTTGCCCTTATAATTCCAATATAAATCATTCTAATCAGTATAAGGGTTCTTGAGAAAGTACGCCTCCACCTTTAAATTCTCATAACTCTGTAAATACGCGTTTCAGCTTTCAAAGTTGGCACATTTTGTAATCTTTTTTTGCCCTTTTAATTCCAATATAAATCATTGTAATCGGTGGAAGGGTTCTTGAGAAATCACGTCTCAAACCATAGATGCTTATAACTCAGTAAATACGCGTCGTAGCGGCCTCAAAGTTGGCACATTTTAAAATCCATATTTTTCCTTTTAATTCCAATATAAATCATTATAATCGGTGCAAGGGTTCTTGAGAAATCACTCCTCAAACTTTAAATGCTCATAACTCTGTAAATACGCGTCGTAGAAGCCTCAAAGTTGGCACATTCAAAAATTCATATTTTTCCTTTTAATTCCAATATAAATCATTGTAATCGGCGCAAGGGTTCTTGAGAATCACTTCTCAAACTTTAAATGCTCATAATTCTGTAAATACGCGTCGTAGCGGCCTCAAAGTTGGCACATTTTGTAATATATTTTTGCGCTTTTAATTCCAATATAAATTATTATAATCGGTGCAAGGGTTCTTGAGAAATCACGTCTCAAATTTTAAATGGTCATAACTCTGTAAATACGAGTCGCATCGGCCTCAAAGTTGGCACATTCAAAAATCTATAATTTTCCTTTTAATGTCAATATAAATCATTATAATCGGTGCAAGGGTTCTTGAGAAATCACGTCTCAAACCATAGATGCTTATAACTCAGTAAATACGCGTCGTAGCGGCCTCAAAGTTGGCACATTTTAAAATCCATATTTTTCCTTTTAGTTCCAATATAAATCATTATATTCGGTGCAAAGGTTCTTGAGAAATCACGTCTCAAGCCTTAGAGTTCTTGAGAAATCACTCCTCAAACTTTAAATGCTCATAACTCCGTAAATACGCGTCGTAGAAGCCTCAAAGTTGGCACATTCAAAAATTCATATTTTTCCTTTTAATGTCAATATAAATCATTATATTCGGTGCAAAGGTTCTTGAGAAATCACGTCTCAAGCCTTAGAGTTCTTGAGAAATCACGTCTCAAACTTTAAATGCTCATAACTCTGTAAATACGCGTCGTATCGGTCTCAAAGTTGGCACATATTGTAATATATTTTTGTGCTTTTAATTCCAATATAAATTATTATAATCGGTGCAAGGGTTCTTGAGAAATCACGTCTCAAATTTTAAATGGTCATAACTCTGTAAATACGAGTCGCATCGGCCTCAAAGTTGGCACATTCAAAAATCTATAATTTTCCTTTTAATGTCAATATAAATCATTATAATCGGTGCAAGGGTTCTTGAGAAATCACGTCTCAAACCATAGATGCTTATAACTCAGTAAATACGCGTCGTAGCGGCCTCAAAGTTGGCACATTTTAAAATCCATATTTTTCCTTTTAATTCCAATATAAATCATTATAATCGGTGCAAGGGTTCTTGAGAAATCACTCCTCAAACTTTAAATGCTCATAACTCTGTAAATACGCATCGTAGAGGCCTCAAAGTTGGCACTTTTGTAATCCATTTTTGCCCTTATAATTCCAATATAAATCATTCTAATCAGTATAAGGGTTCTTGAGAAAATACGCCTCAAACTTTAAATTCTCATAACTCTGTAAATACGCGTTTCAGCTTTCAAAGTTGGCACATTTTGTAATCTTTTTTTGCCCTTTTAATTACAATATAAATCATTGTAATCGGTGGAAGGGTTCTTGAGAAATCATACCTCAAACTTTAAATGCGTATAACTATGTAAATACGCGTCGTAGAATCCTAAAAGTTGGCACATTTTGTAATCTATTTTTGCCCTTTTAATTCCAATAGAAATCATTGTAATCGGCGCAAGGGTTCTTGATAAATCACGTCTCAAACTTTAAATGCTCATAACTCCGTAAATACGCGTCGTAGAGGCCTCAAAGTTGCCATATTTTAAAATCTATAGTTTTCCTTTTAATTCCAATAGAAATCATTGTAATCGGCGCAAGGGTTCTTGAGAAATCACTTCTCAAACTTTAAATGCTCATAACTCTGTAAATACGCGTCGTAGCGGCCTCAAAGTTGGCACATTTTGTAATCTATTTTTGCCCTTTTAATTCCAATATAAATCATTGTAATCGGCGCAAGGGTTCTTCAGAAATCACTTCTCAAACTTTAAATGCTCATAATTCTGTAAATACGCGTCGTAGCGGCCTCAAAGTTGGCACATTTTGTAATCTTTTTTTGCCCTTTTAATTCCAATATAAATCATTGTAATCGGTGGAAGGGTTCTTGAGAAATCATGTCTCAAACCTTAGATGCTCATAACTCTGTAAATACGCGTCGTATCGGCCTCAAAGTTGGCACATATTGTAATCTATTTTTGCCCTTTTAATTCCAATCTCGTCTCAAATTTTAAATGCTCATAACTCCGTAAATACTCGTCGTATAGGTCCAAAGTTGGCACATTTTGTATCTATTTTTGCCCTTTTAATTCCAATATAAATTATTATAATCGGTTTAAGGAATCTTGAGAAATCACGTCTCAAATTTTAAATGTGATTTTGACACATTTTGTGATCTATTTTTGTCCTTTTAATTCCAATGCTCATAACTCTGTAAATACGCTTCGTAGCGGCCTCAAAGTTGGCACATTTTGTAATCCATTTGTGCCCTTTTAATTCCAATATAAATCATTGTAATCGGCGCAAGGGTTCTTGAGAAATCACTTCTCAAACTTTATATGCTCATAACTCTGTAAATACGCGTCGTAGCGGCCTCAAAGTTGGCACATTTTGTAATCTATTTTTGCCCTTTTAATTCCAATATAAATCATTGTAATCGGCGCAAGGGTTCTTGAGAAATCACTTCTCAAACTTTAAATGCTCATAATTCTGTAAATACGCGTCGTAGCGGCCTCAAAGTTGGCACATTTTGTAATCTTTTTTTGCCCTTTTAATTCCAATCTCGTCTCAAATTTTAAATGCTCATAACTCCGTAAATACTCGTCGTATAGGTCCAAAGTTGGCACATTTTGTATCTATTTTTGCCCTTTTAATTCCAATATAAATCATTATAATCGGTTTAAGGAATCTTGAGAAATCACGTCTCAAATTTTAAATGTGATTTTGACACATTTTGTGATCTATTTTTGTCCTTTTAATTCCAATGCTCATAACTCTGTAAATACGCTTCGTAGCGGCCTCAAAGTTGGCACATTTTGTAATCCATTTGTGCCCTTTTAATTCCAATATAAATCATTGTAATCGGCGTAAGGGTTCTTGAGAAATCACTTCTCAAACTTTAAATGCTCATAACTCTGTAAATACGCGTCGTAGCGGCCTCAAAGTTGGCACATTTTGTAATCTATTTTTGCCCTTTTAATTCCAATCTCGTTTTAAATTTTAAATGCTCATAACTCCGTAAATACTCGTCGTATAGGTCCAAAGTTGGCACATTTTGTATCTATTTTTGCCCTTTTAATTCCAATATAAATCATTATAATCGGTTTAAGGAATCTTGAGAAATCACGTCTCAAATTTTAAATGTGATTTTGACACATTTTGTGATCTATTTTTGTCCTTTTAATTCCAATGCTCATAACTCTGTAAATACGCGTCGTAGCGGCCTCAAAGTTGGCACATTTTGTAATCTATTTTTGTCCTTTTAATTCCAATATAAATCATTGTAATCGGCGCAAGGGTTCTTGAGAAATCACTTCTCAAACTTTAAATGCTCATAACTCTGTAAATACGCGTCGTAGCGGCCTCAAAGTTGGCACATTTTGTAATCTTTTTTTGCCCTTTTAATTCCAATCTCGTCTCAAATTTTAAATGCTCATAACTCCGTAAATACTCGTCGTATAGGTCCAAAGTTGGCACATTTTGTATCTATTTTTGCCCTTTTAATTCCAATATAAATCATTATAATCGGTTTAAGGAATCTTGAGAAATCACGTCTCAAATTTTAAATGTGATTTTGACACATTTTGTGATCTATTTTTGTTCTTTTAATTCCAATGCTCATAACTCTGTAAATACGCTTCGTAGCGGCCTCAAAGTTGGCACATTTTGTAATCCATTTGTGCCCTTTTAATTCCAATATAAATCATTGTAATCGGCGCAAGGGTTCTTGAGAAATCACTTCTCAAACTTTAAATGCTCATAACTCTGTAAATACGCGTCGTAGCGGCCTCAAAGTTGGCACATTTTGTAATCTATTTTTGCCCTTTTAATTCCAATATAAATCATTGTAATCGGCGCAAGGGTTCTTGAGAAATCACTTCTCAAACTTTATATGCTCATAATTCTGTAAATACGTAGAGGCCTCAAAGTTGGCACTTTTGTAATCCATTTTTGCCCTTATAATTCCAATATAAATCATTCTAATCAGTATAAGGGTTCTTGAGAAAGTACGCCTCAAATTTTAAATTCTCATAACTCTGTAAATACGCGTTTCAGCTTTCAAAGTTGGCACATTTTGTAATCTTTTTTTGCCCTTTTAATTCCAATATAAATCATTGTAATCGGTGGAAGGGTTCTTGAGAAATCATACCTCAAACTTTAAATGCGTATAACTATGTAAATACGCGTCGTAGAATCCTAAAAGTTGGCACATTTTGTAATCTAGTTTTGCCCTTTTAATTCCAATAGAAATCATTGTAATCGGCGCAAGGGTTCTTGATAAATCACGTCTCAAACTTTAAATGCTCATAACTCCGTAAATACGCGTCGTAGAGGCCTCAAAGTTGCCATATTTTAAAATCTATAGTTTTCCTTTTAATTCCAATAGAAATCATTGTAATCGGCGCAAGGGTTCTTGAGAAATCACTTCTCAAACTTTAAATGCTCATAACTCTGTAAATACGCGTCGTAGCGGCCTCAAAGTTGGCACATTTTGTAATCTTTTTTTGCCCTTTTAATTCCAATATAAATCATTGTAATCGGTGGAAGGGTTCTTGAGAAATCAAGTCTCAAATTTTAAATGCTCATAACTCCGTAAATAAGCGTCGTAGAAGCCTCAAAGTTGGCACATTCAAAAATTCATATTTTTCCTTTTAATGTCAATATAAATCATTATATTCGGTGCAAAGGTTCTTGAGAAATCACGTCTCAAACCTTAGATGCTCATAACTCTGTAAATACGCGTCGTATCGGCCTCAAAGTTGGCACATATTGTAATCTATTTTTGCCCTTTTAATTCCAATCTCGTTTTAAATTTTAAATGCTCATAACTCCGTAAATACTCGTCGTATAGGTCCAAAGTTGGCACATTTTGTATCTATTTTTGCCCTTTTAATTCCAATATAAACCATTATAATCGGTTTAAGGAATCTTGAGAAATCACGTCTCAAATTTTAAATGTGATTTTGACACATTTTGTGATCTATTTTTGTCTTTTAATTCCAATGCTCATAACTCTGTAAATACGCGTCGTAGCGGCCTCAAAGTTGGCACATTTTGTAATCTATTTTTGTCCTTTTAATTCCAATATAAATCATTGTAATCGGCGCAAGGGTTCTTGAGAAATCACTTCTCAAACTTTAAATGCTCATAATTCTGTAAATACGCGTCGTAGCGGCCTCAAAGTTGGCACATTTTGTAATCTTTTTTTGCCCTTTTAATTCCAATATAAATCATTGTAATCGGTGGAAGGGTTCTTGAGAAATCATGTCTCAAACCTTAGATGCTCATAACTCTGTAAATACGCGTCGTATCGGCCTCAAAGTTGGCACATATTGTAATCTATTTTTGCCCTTTTAATTCCAATCTCGTCTCAAATTTTAAATGCTCATAACTCCGTAAATACTCGTCGTATAGGTCCAAAGTTGGCACATTTTGTATCTATTTTTGCCCTTTTAATTCCAATATAAATCATTATAATCGGTTTAAGGAATCTTGAGAAATCACGTCTCAAATTTTAAATGTGATTTTGACACATTTTGTGATCTATTTTTGTCCTTTTAATTCCAATGCTCATAACTCTGTAAATACGCTTCGTAGCGGCCTCAAAGTTGGCACATTTTGTAATCCATTTGTGCCCTTTTAATTCCAATATAAATCATTGTAATCGGCGCAAGGGTTCTTGAGAAATCACTTCTCAAACTTTAAATGCTCATAATTCTGTAAATACGCGTCGTAGCGGCCTCAAAGTTGGCACATTTTGTAATCTTTTTTTGCCCTTTTAATTCCAATCTCGTCTCAAATTTTAAATGCTCATAACTCCGTAAATACTCGTCGTATAGGTCCAAAGTTGGCACATTTTGTATCTATTTTTGCCCTTTTAATTCCAATATAAATCATTATAATCGGTTTAAGGAATCTTGAGAAATCACGTCTCAAATTTTAAATGTGATTTTGACACATTTTGTGATCTATTTTTGTCCTTTTAATTCCAATGCTCATAACTCTGTAAATACGCTTCGTAGCGGCCTCAAAGTTGGCACATTTTGTAATCCATTTGTGCCCTTTTAATTCCAATATAAATCATTGTAATCGGCGCAAGGGTTCTTGAGAAATCACTTCTCAAACTTTAAATGCTCATAACTCTGTAAATACGCGTCGTAGCGGCCTCAAAGTTGGCACATTTTGTAATCTATTTTTGCCCTTTTAATTCCAATATAAATCATTGTAATCGGCGCAAGGGTTCTTGAGAAATCACTTCTCAAACTTTAAATGCTCATAATTCTGTAAATACGCGTCGTAGCGGCCTCAAAGTTGGCACATTTTGTAATCTTTTTTTGCCCTTTTAATTCCAATCTCGTCTCAAATTTTAAATGCTCATAACTCCGTAAATACTCGTCGTATAGGTCCAAAGTTGGCACATTTTGTATCTATTTTTGCCCTTTTAATTCCAATATAAAGCATTATAATCGGTTTAAGGAATCTTGAGAAATCACGTCTCAAATTTTAAATGTGATTTTGACACATTTTGTGATCTATTTTTGTCCTTTTAATTCCAATGCTCATAACTCTGTAAATACGCGTCGTAGCGGCCTCAAAGTTGGCACATTTTGTAATCTATTTTTGCCCTTTTAATTCCAATATAAATCATTGTAATCGGCGCAAGGGTTCTTGAGAAATCACTTCTCAAACTTTAAATGCTCATAATTCTGTAAATACGCGTCGTAGCGGCCTCAAAGTTGACACATTTTGTAATCTTTTTTTGCCCTTTTAATTCCAATCTCGTCTCAAATTTTGAATGCTCATAACTCCGTAAATACTCGTCGTATAGGTCCAAAGTTGGCACATTTTGTATCTATTTTTGCCCTTTTAATTCCAATATAAATCATTATAATCGGTTTAAGGAATCTTGAGAAATCACGTCTCAAATTTTAAATGTGATTTTGACACATTTTGTGATCTATTTTTGTCCTTTTAATTCCAATGCTCATAACTCTGTAAATACGCTTCGTAGCGGCCTCAAAGTTGGCACATTTTGTAATCCATTTGTGCCCTTTTAATTCCAATATAAATCATTGTAATCGGTGGAAGGGTTCTTGAGAAATCATGTCTCAAACCTTAGATGCTCATAACTCTGTAAATACGCGTCGTAGCGGCCTCAAAGTTGGCACATTTTGTAATCTTTTTTTGCCCTTTTAATTCCAATCTCGTCTCAAATTTTAAATGCTCATAACTCCGTAAATACTCGTCGTATAGGTCCAAAGTTGGCACATTTTGTATCTATTTTTGCCCTTTTAATTCCAATATAAATCATTATAATCGGTTTAAGGAATCTTGAGAAATCACGTCTCAAATTTTAAATGTGATTTTGACACATTTTGTGATCTATTTTTGTCCTTTTAATTCCAATGCTCATAACTCTGTAAATACGCTTCGTAGCGGCCTCAAAGTTGGCACATTTTGTAATCCATTTGTGCCCTTTTAATTCCAATATAAATCATTGTAATCGGCGCAAGGGTTCTTGAGAAATCACTTCTCAAACTTTAAATGCTCATAACTCTGTAAATACGCGTCGTAGCGGCCTCAAAGTTGGCACATTATGTAAACTTTTTTTGCCCTTTTAATTCCAATCTCGTCTCAAATTTTAAATGCTCATAACTCCGTAAATACTCGTCGTATAGGTCCAAAGTTGGCACATTTTGTATCTATTTTTGCCCTTTTAATTCCAATATAAATCATTATAATCGGTTTAAGGAATCTTGAGAAATCACGTCTCAAATTTTAAATGTGATTTTGACACATTTTGTGATCTATTTTTGTCCTTTTAATTCCAATGCTCATAACTCTGTAAATACGCTTCGTAGCGGCCTCAAAGTTGGCACATTTTGTAATCCATTTGTGCCCTTTTAATTCCAATATAAATCATTGTAATCGGCGCAAGGGTTCTTGAGAAATCACTTCTCAAACTTTAAATGCTCATAACTCTGTAAATACGCGTCGTAGCGGCCTCAAAGTTGGCACATTTTGTAATCTATTTTTGCCCTTTTAATTCCAATATAAATCATTGTAATCGGTGGAAGGGTTCTTGAGAAATCATGTCTCAAATTTTAAATGCTCATAACTCCGTAAATACGCGTCGTAGAAGCCCCAAAGTTGGCACATTCAAAAATTCATATTTTTTCTTTTAATGTCAATATAAACCATTATATTCGGTGCAAAGGTTCTTGAGAAATCACGTCTCAAGCCTTAGAGTTCTTGAGAAATCACGTCTCAAACTTTAAATGCTCATAACTCTGTAAATATGCGTCGTATCGGCCTCAAAGTTGACACATATTTTAATCTATTTTTGCGCTTTTAATTCCAATTTAAATTATTATAATCGGTGCAAGGGTTCTTGAGAAATCACGTCTCAAATTTTAAATGGTCATAACTCTGTAAATACGAGTCGTATCGGCCTCAAAGTTGGCACATTCAAAAATCCATAATTTTCCTTTTAATGTCAATATAAATCATTATAATCGGTGCAAGGGTTCTTGAGAAATCACGTCTCAAACCATAGATGCTTATAACTCAGTAAATACGCGTCGTAGCGGCCTCAAAGTTGGCACATTTTAAAATACATATTTTTCCTTTTAATTCCAATATAAATCATTATAATCGGTGCAAGGGTTCTTGAGAAATCACTCCTCAAACTTTAAATGCTCATAAGTCTGTAAATACGCATCGTAGAGGCCTCAAAGTTGGCACTTTTGTAATCCATTTTTGCCCTTATAATTCCAATATAAATCATTCTAATCAGTATAAGGGTTCTTGAGAAAGTACGCCTCCACCTTTAAATTCTCATAACTCTGTAAATACGCGTTTCAGCTTTCAAAGTTGGCACATTTTGTAATCTTTTTTTGCCCTTTTAATTCCAATATAAATCATTGTAATCGGTGGAAGGGTTCTTGAGAAATCATGCCTCAAACTTTAAATGCGTATAACTATGTAAATACGCGTCGTAGAATCCTAAAAGTTGGCACATTTTGTAATCTATTTTTGCCCTTTTAATTCCAATAGAAATCATTGTAATCGGCGCAAGGGTTCTTGACAAATCACGTCTCAAATTTTAAATGCTCATAACTCCGTAAATACCCGTCGTAGAGGCCTCAAAGTTGCCATATTTTAAAATCCATATTTTTAATTTTAATTTCAATATAAATCATTATAATCGGTGCAAGGGTTCATGAGAAATCACGTTTTAAACCTTAGAGTTCTTGAGAAATCACGTCTCAAACTTTAAATGCTCATAACTCTGTAAATACGCGTCGTATCGGTCTCAAAGTTGGCACATATTGTAATCTATTTTTGCCCTATTAATTCCAATATAAATCATTGTAATCTGCGCAAGGGTTCTTGAGAAATCACTTCTCAAATTTTAAATGCTCATAACTCTGTAAATACGCGTCGTAGCGGCCTCAAAGTTGGCACATTTTGTAATCTATTTTTGCCCTTTTAATTCCAATAGAAATCATTGTAATCGGTGGAAGGGTTCTTGAGAAATCATGTCTCAAACTTTAATTGCTTATAACTATGTAAATACGCGTCGTAGAAGCCTAAAAGTTGGCACATTTTGTAATCTATTTGTGCCCTTTTAATGCCAATAGAAATCATTGTAATCGGCGCAAGGGTTCTTCAGAAATCACGTCTCAAATTTTAAATGCTCAAAGTTGGCACATTTTGTAATCTATTTTTGCCCTTTTAATTCCAATATAAATCATTATAATCAGTATAAGGGTTCTTGAGAAAGTACGCCTCAAACTTTAAATTCCCATAATTCTGTAAATACGCGTCGTAGAAGCTTTCAAAGTTGTCACATTTTGTAATCTGTTTTTGCCCTTTTAATGCCAATAAAAATCATTGTAATCGGCGCAAGGGTTCATGAGAAATCGCGCCTCAAACTTTAAATGCTCATAACTCTATAAATACGCGTCGTAGAGGCCTCAAAGTTGGCACATTTTAAAATCTATAGTTTTCCTTTTAATTCCAATAGAAATCATTGTAATCGGCGCAAGGGTTCTTGAGAAATCATGTCTCAAACTTTAAATGCGCGTCGTAGAGGCCTCAAAGTTAGCACATTCTGTAATCTATTTTTGCCCTTTTAATTCCAATATAAATCATTATAATCGGTTCAAGGGTTCTTGAGAAATCATGTCTCAAATTTTAAATGCTCATAAGTCTGTAAGAGTTACAACGCTGCCACATTTTGTAATTTATTTTTGCCCTTTTAATTCCAATATAAATCATTATAATCGGTTCAACGGTTCTTGAGAAATCACTTTTAATGCCAATAAAAATCATTGTAATCGGCGCAAGGGTTCATGAGAAATCGCGCCTCAAACTTTAAATGCTCAAACTTCAAATTCTCATAACTCTGTAAATACGCGTTTCAGCTTTCAAAGTTAACACATTTTGTAATCTTTTTTTGCCCTTTTAATTCCAATATAAATCATTGTAATCGGCGCAAGGGTTCTTGAGAAATCATGTCTCAAACTTTAAATGCGCGTCGTATAGGCCTCAAAGTTGGCACTTTTGTAATCCATTTTTGCCCTTATAATTTCAATATAAATCATTATAATCAGTGTAAGGGTTCTTGAGAAAGTACGCCTCAAACTTCAAATTCTCATAACTCTGTAAATACGCGTTTCAGCTTTCAAAGTTAACACATTTTGTAATCTTTTTTTGACCTTTTAATTCCAATATAAATCATTGTAATCGGCGCAAGGGTTCTTGAGAAATCATGTCTCAAACTTTAAATGCGCGTCGTAGAGGCCTCAAAGTTAGCACATTTTGTAATCTATTTTTGCCCTTTTAATTCCAATATAAATCATTATAATCGGTTCAAGGGTTCTTGAGAAATCTTGTCTCAAATTTTAAATGCTCATAACTCTGTAAATACGCGTCGTAGAGGCCTCAAAGTTGCCATATTTTAAAATCTATAGTTTTCCTTTTAATTCCAATAGAAATCATTGTAATCGGCGCAAGGGTTCTTGACAAATCACGTCTCAAATTTTAAATGCTCATAACTCCGTAAGTACGCGTCGTAGAGGCCTCAAAGTTGCCATATTTTAAAATCCATGTTTTTAATTTTAATTCCAATATAAATCATTATAATCGGTGCAAGGGTTCTTAAGAAATCACGTCTCAAATTTTAAATGCTCATAACTCTGTAAATACGAGTCTAATCGGCCTCAAAGTCGGCACATTTTGTAATCTATTTTTGCCCTTTTAATTCTAATATTAATCTTTATAATCGGCGCAAGGGTTCTTGAGAAATCGCGTCTCAAATTTTAAATGTGATTTTGGGACATTTTGTGATCTATTTTTGTCCTTTTAATTCCAATGCTCATAACTCTGTAAATACGCATCGTATAGGCCTCAAAGTTGGCACTTTTGTAATCCATTTTTGCCCTTATAATTTCAATATAAATCATTATAATCAGTGTAAGGGTTCTTGAGAAAGTACGCCTCAAACTTCAAATTCTCATAACTCTGTCAATACGCGTTTCAGCTTTCAAAGTTAACACATTTTGTAATCTTTTTTTGCCCTTTTAATTCCAATATAAATCATTGTAATCGGTGGAAGGGTTCTTGAGAAATCATGTCTCAAACTTTAAATGCTTATAACTATGTAAATACGCGACGTAGAATCCTAAAAGTTGGCACATTTTGTAATATATTTTTGCCATTTTAATTCCAATAGAAATCATTGTAATCGGCGCAAGGGTTCTTGACAAATCACGTCTCAAATTTTAAATGCTCATAACTCCGTAAATACGCGTCGTAGAGGCCTCAAAGTTCCATATTTTTAATGTTAATTCCAATATAAATTATTATAATCGGTGCAAGGGTTCTTGAGAAATCACGTCTTAAACCTTAGAGTTCTTGAGAAATCACGTCTCAAACATTAAATGCTCATAACTCTGTAAATACGCGTCGTATCGGTCTCAAAGTTGGCACATATTGTAATCTATTTTCGCCCTATTAATTCCAATATAAATCATTGTAATCTGCGGAAGGGTTCTTGAGAAATCACTTCTTAAACTTTAAATGCTCATAACTCTGTAAATACGTGTCGTAGCGGCCTCAAAGTTGGCACATTTTGTAATCTATTTTTGCCCTTTTAATTCCAATATAAATCATTGTAATCGGTGGAAGGGTTCTTGAGAAATCATGTCTCAAACTTTAAATGCTTATAACTATGTATCGGCCTCAAAGTTGGCACATTTTGTAATCTATTTTTGCCCTTTTAATTCCAATATAAATCATTATAATCGGTTCAAGGGTTCTTAAGAAAGTACGCCTCAAACTTTAAATGCTTATAACTATGTAAATACGCGTCGTAGAAGCCTAAAAGTTGGCACATTTTGTAATCTATTTTTGCCCTTTTAATTCCAATATAAATCATTATAATCAGTATAAGGGTTCTTAAGAAAGTACGCCTCAAACTTTAAATTCCCATAACTCTGTAAATACGCGTCGTAGAAGCTTTCAAAGTTGGCACATTTTGTAATCTGTTTTTGCCCTTTTAATGCCAATAGAAATCATTGTAATCGGCGCAAGGGTTCTTCAGAAATCACGTCTCAAATTTTAGAGGCCTCAAAGTTGCCATATTTTAAAATCCATGTTTTTAATTTTAATTCTAATATAAATCATTATAATCGGTGCAAGGGTTCTTAAGAAATCACGTCTCAAATTTTAAATGCTCATAACTCTGTAAATACGAGTCTAATCGGCCTCAAAGTCGGCACATTTTGTAATCTATTTTTGCCCTTTTAATTCCAATATAAATCATTATAATCAGTATAAGGGTTCTTGAGAAAGTACGCCTAAAACTTTAAAATCCCATAACTCTGTAAATACGCGTCGTAGAAGCCTCAAAGTTCGCACATTTTGTAATCTATTTTTGCCCTTTTAATTTCAATATAAATCATTATAATCAGTGTAAGGGTTCTTGAGAAAGTACGCCTCAAACTTCAAATTCTCATAACTCTGTAAATACGCGTTTTAGCTTTCAAAGTTAACGCATTTTGTAATCTTTTTTTCCCTTTTAATTCCAATATAAATCATTGTAATCGGTGGAAGGGTTCTTGAGAAATCATGTCTCAAACTTTAAATGCTTATAACTATGTAAATAGGCGTCGTAGAAGCCTCAAAGTTCGCACATTTTGTAATCTATTTTTGCCATTTTAATTTCAATATAAATCATTATAATCAGTATAGGGGTTCTTGAGAAAGTACGCCTAAAACTTTAAATTCCCAGAACTCTGTAAATACGCGTCGTAGAAGCTTTCAAAGTTGGCACATTTTGTAATCTATTTTTGCCCTTTTAATGCCAATAGAAATCATTGTAATCGGTGCAAGGGTTCTTGAGAAATCGCGTCTAAAACTTTAAATGCTCATAACTCTGTAAATACGCGTCGTAGAGGCCTCAAGGTTGGCACATTTTGTAATCTATTTTTGCCCTTTTAATTCCAATAGAAATCATTGTAATCGGCGCAAGGGTTCTTGAGAAATCACTTCTCAATTTTAAATGCTCATAACTCTGTAAATACGCGTCGTAGCGGCCTCAAAGTTGGCACATTTTGTAATCTATTTTTACCCTTTTAATTCCAATATAAATCATTATAATCAGTGCAAGGGTTCTTGAGAAATCACGTCTCAAACTTTAAATGCTCATAACTCTGTAAATACGCGTCGTAGAAGCCTCAAAGTTGGCACATTCGAAAATCCATATTTTTCCTTTTAATGTCAATATAAATCATTATAATCGGTGCAAGGGTTCTTGAGAAATCACGTCTCAAATTTTAAATGGTCATAACTCTGTAAATACGCGTCGTATCGGCCTTAAAGTTGGCACATTCAAAAATCCATATTTTTCCTTTTAATGTCAATATAAATCATTATAATCGGTGCAAGGGTTCTTAAGAAATCACGTCTCAAACCTTAGATGCTCATAACTCTGTAAATACGCGTCGTAGCGGCCTCTAAGTTGGCACATATTCAAATCCATATTTTTCATTTTAATTCCAATATAAATCATTATAATCGGTGCAAGGGTTCTTGAGAAATCACGTCTCAAACTTTAAATGCTCATAACTCTGTAAATACGCGTCGTATCGGCCTCAAAGTTGGCACATTTTGTAATCTATTTTTGCCCTTTTAATTCCAATATAAATCATTATAATCAGTATAAGGGTTCTTGAGAAAGTACGCCTAAAACTTTAAATTCCCATAACGCGTCGTACAAGCTTTCAAAGTTGTCACATTTTGTAACCTATTTTTGCCCTTTTAATGCCAATCTCGTCTCAAATTTTAAATGCTCATAACTCCGTAAATACTCGTCGTATAGGCCTCAAAGTTGGCACATTTTGTAATCTATTTTTGCCCTTTTAATTCCAATAGAAATCATTGTAATCGGCGCAAGGGTTCTTGAGAAATCACTTCTCAATTTTAAATGCTCATAACTCTGTAAATACCCGTCGTAGCGGCCTCAAAGTTGGCACATTTTGTAATCTATTTTTACCCTTTTAATTCCAATATAAATCATTATAATCAGTGCAAGGGTTCTTGAGAAATCACGTCTCAAACTTTAAATGCTCATAACTCTGTAAATACGTGTCGTAGAAGCCTCAAAGTTGGCACATTCGAAAATCCATATTTTTCCTTTTAATGTCAATATAAATCATTATAATCGGCGCAAGGGTTCATGAGAAATCGCACCTCAAACTTTAAATGCTCATAACTCTGTAAATACGCGTCGTAGAGGCCTCTAAGTCGGCACATTTTGTAATCTATTTTTGCCCTTTTAATTCTAATATTAATCTTTATAATCGGCGCAAGGGTTCTTGAGAAATCGCGTCTCAAATTTTAAATGTGATTTTGGGACATTTTGTGATCTATTTTTGTCCTTTTAATTCCAATGCTCATAACTCTGTAAATACGCATCGTATAGGCCTCAAAGTTGGCACTTTTGTAATCCATTTTTGCCCTTATAATTTCAATATAAATCATTATAATCAGTGTAAGGGTTCTTGAGAAAGTACGCCTCAAACTTCAAATTCTCATAACTCTGTAAATACGCGTTTCAGCTTTCAAAGTTAACACATTTTGTAATCTATTTTTGCCCTTTTAATTCCAATATAAATCATTATAATCGGTGCAAGGGTTCTTGAGAAATCACTCCTCAAATTTTAAATGCTCATAACTCTGTAAATACGCGTCGTAGAGGCCTCAAAGTTGCCATATTTTAAAATCTATAGTTTTCCTTTTAATTCCAATAGAAATCATTGTAATCGGCGCAAGGGTTCTTGACAAATCACTTCTCAAATTTTAAATGCTCATAACTCCGTAAGTACGCGTCGTAGAGGCCTCAAAGTTGCCATATTTTAAAATCCATGTTTTTAATTTTAATTCCAATATAAATCATTATAATCGGTGCAAGGGTTCTTAAGAAATCACGTCTCAAATTTTAAATGCTCATAACTCTGTAAATACGAGTCTAATCGGCCTCAAAGTCGGCACATTTTGTAATCTATTTTTGCCCTTTTAATTCTAATATTAATCTTTATAATCGGCGCAAGGGTTCTTGAGAAATCGCGTCTCAAATTTTAAATGTGATTTTGGGACATTTTGTGATCTATTTTTGTCCTTTTAATTCCAATGCTCATAACTCTGTAAATACGCATCGTATAGGCCTCAAAGTTGGCACTTTTGTAATCCATTTTTGCCCTTATAATTTCAATATAAATCATTATAATCAGTGTAAGGGTTCTTGAGAAAGTACGCCTCAAACTTCAAATTCTCATAACTCTGTAAATGTTTCAGCTTTCAAAGTTAACACATTTTGTAATCTTTTTTTGCCCTTTTAATTCCAATATAAATCATTGTAATCGGTGGAAGGGTTCTTGAGAAATCATGTCTCAAACTTTAAATGCTTATAACTATGTAAATAGGCGTCGTAGAAGCCTCAAAGTTCGCACATTTTGTAATCTATTTTTGCCATTTTAATTCCAATATAAATCATTATAATCAGTATAAGGGTTCTTGAGAAAGTACGCCTAAAACTTTAAATTCCCAGAACTCTGTAAATACGCGTCGTAGAAGCTTTCAAAGTTGGCACATTTTGTAATACATTTTTGCCCTTTTAATGCCAATATAAATCATTGTAATCGGCGCAAGGGTTCTTGAGAAATCATGTCTCAAACTTTAAATGCGCGTCGTAGAGGCCTCAAAGTTAGCACATTTTGTAATCTATTTTTGCCATTTTAATTCCAATAGATATCATTGTAATCGGCGCAAGGGTTCTTGACAAATCATGTCTCAAATTTTAAATGCTCATAACTCCGTAAATACGCGTCGTAGAGGCCTCAAAGTTGCCATATTTTAAAAACCATATTTTTAATGTTAATTCCAATATAAATTATCATAATCGGTGCAAGGGTTCTTGAGAAATCACGTCTTAAACCTTAGAGTTCTTGAGAAATCACGTCTCAAACATTAAATGCTCATAACTTTGTAAATACGCGTCGTATCGGTCTCAAAGTTGGCACATATTGTAATCTATTTTTGCCCTATTAATTCCAATATAAATCATTGTAATCTGCGCAAGGGTTCTTGAGAAATCACTTCTTTTACTTTAAATGCTCATAACTCTGTAAATACGCGTCGTAGCGGCCTCAAAGTTGGCACATTTTGTAATCTATTTTTGCCCTTTTAATTCCAATATAAATCATTATAATCAGTGCAAGGGTTCTTGAGAAATCACGTCTCAAACTTTAAATGCTCATAACTCTGTAAATACGCGTCGTAGAAGCCTCAAAGTTGGCACATTCGAAAATCCATATTTTTCCTTTTAATGTCAATATAAATCATTATAATCGGTGCAAGGGTTCTTGAGAAATCACGTCTCAAATTTTAAATGGTCATAACTCTGTAAATACGCGTCGTATCGGCCTCAAAGTTGGCACATTCAAAAATCCATATTTTTCCTTTTAATGTCAATATAAATCATTATAATCGGTGCAAGGGTTCTTGAGAAATCACGTCTCAAACTTTAAATGCTCATAACTCTGTAAATACGCGTCGTAGCGGCCTCAAAGTTGGCACATTTTGTAATCTATTTTTACCCTTTTAATTCCAATATAAATCATTATAATCAGTGCAAGGGTTCTTGAGAAATCACGTCTCAAACTTTAAATGCTCATAACTCTGTAAATACGCGTCGTAGAAGCCTCAAAGTTGGCACATTCGAAAATCCATATTTTTCCTTTTAATGTCAATATAAATCATTATAATCGGTGCAAGGGTTCTTGAGAAATCACGTCTCAAACTTTAAATGCTCATAACTCTGTAAATACGCGTCGTATCGGCCTCAAAGTTGGCACATTTTGTAATCTATTTTTGCCCTTTTAATTCCAATATAAATCATTATAATCAGTATAAGGGTTCTTGAGAAAGTACGCCTAAAACTTTAAATTCCCATAACGCGTCGTACAAGCTTTCAAAGTTGTCACATTTTGTAACCTATTTTTGCCCTTTTAAGGCCAATCTCGTCTCAAATTTTAAATGCTCATAACTCCGTAAATACTCGTCGTATAGGCCTCAAAGTTGGCACATTTTGTAATCTATTTTTGCCCTTTTAATTCCAATATAAATCATTATAATCGGTTTAAGGGTTCTTGAGAAATCACGTCTCAAATTTTAAATGTGATTTTGGCACATTTTGTGATCTATTTTTGTCCTTTTAATTCCAATGCTCATAACTCTGTAAATACGCTTCGTAGCGGCCTCAAAGTTGGCACATTTTGTAATCTATTTGTGCCCTTTTAATTCCAATATAAATCATTGTAATCTGCGCAAGGGTTCTTGAGAAATCACGTCTCAAACTTTAAATGCTCATAACTCTATAAATACGCGTGGTATCGGCCTCAAAGTTGGCACATATTGTAATCTATTTTTGCCCTTTTAATTCTAATATAAATCATTATAATCAGTGCAAGGGTTCTTGAGAAATCGCGTCTCAAATTTTAAATGTGATTTTGGGACATTTTGTGATCTATTTTTGTCCTTTTTATTCCAATGCTCATAACTCTTTAAATACGCATCGTATAGGCCTCAAAGTTGGCACTTTTGTAATCCATTTTTGCCCTTATAATTCCAATATAAATCATTATAATCAGTGTAAGGGTTCTTGAGAAAATACGCCTCAAACTTCAAATTCTCATAACTCTGTAAATACGCGTTTCACCTTTCAAAGTTGTCACATTTTGTAATCTTTTTTTGCCCTTTTAATTCCAATATAAATCATTGTAATCGGCGCAAGGGTTCTTGAGAAATCATGTCTCAAACTTTAAATGCTTATAAATATGTAAATACGCGTCGTAGGAGCCTCAAAGTTGGCACATTTTGTAATCTATTTTTGCCCTTTTAATTCCAATAGAAATCATTGTAATCGGCGCAAGGGTTCTTGAGAAATCACTTCTCAATTTTAAATGCTCATAACTCTGTAAATACGCGTCGTAGCGGCCTCAAAGTTGGCACATTTTGTAATCTATTTTTACCCTTTTAATTCCAATATAATCATTATAATCAGTGCAAGGGTTCTTGAGAAATCACGTCTCAAACTTTAAATGCTCATAACTCTGTAAATACGCGTCGTAGAAGCCTCAAAGTTGGCACATTCGAAAATCCATATTTTTCCTTTTAATGTCAATATTAATCATTATAATCGGTGCAAGGGTTCTTGAGAAATCACGTCTCAAATTTTAAATGGTCATAATTCTGTAAATATGCGTCGTATCGGCCTCAAAGTTGGCACATTCAAAAATCCATATTTTTCCTTTTAATGTCAATATAAATCATTATAATCGGTGCAAGGGTTCTTAAGAAATCACGTCTCAAACCTTAGATGCTCATAACTCTGTAAATACGCGTCGTAGCGGCCTCTAAGTTGGCACATTTTCAAATCCATATTTTTCATTTTAATTCCAATATAAATCATTATAATCGGTGCAAGGGTTCTTGAGAAATCACGTCTCAAACTTTAAATGCTCATAACTCTGTAAATACGCGTCGTATCGGCCTCAAAGTTGACACATATTGTAATCTATTTTTGCCCTTTTAATTCCAATCTCGTCTCAAATTTTAAATGCTCATAACTCCGTAAATACTCGTCGTATAGGCCTTAAAGTTGGCACATTTTGTAATCTATTTTTGCCCTTTTAATTCCAATATAAATCATTATAATCGGTTTAAGGGTTCTTGAGAAATCACGTCTCAAATTTTAAATGTGATTTTGGCACATTTTGTGATCTATTTTTGTCCTTTTAATTCCAATGCTCATAACTCTGTAAATACGCTTCGTAGCGGCCTCAAAGTTGGCACATTTTGTAATCTATTTGTGCCCTTTTAATTCCAATATAAATCATTGTAATCTGCGCAAGGGTTCTTGAGAAATCACGTCTCAAACTTTAAATGCTCATAACTCTGTAAATACGCGTGATATCGGCCTCAAAGTTGGCACATATTGTAATCTATTTTTACCTTTTTAATTCTAATATAAATCATTATAATCAGTGCAAGGGTTCTTGAGAAATCGCGTCTCAAATTTTAAATGTGATTTTGGGACATTTTGTGATCTATTTTTGTCCTTTTTATTCCAATGCTCATAACTCTTTAAATACGCATCGTATAGGCCTCAAAGTTGGCACTTTTGTAATCCATTTTTGCCCTTTAATTCCAATATAAATCATTATAATCAGTGTAAGGGTTCTTGAGAAAGTACGCCTCAAACTTCAAATTCTCATAACTCTGTAAATACGCGTCGTATCGGTCTCAAAGTTGGCACATATTGTAATCTATTTTTGCCCTTTTAATTCCAATATAAATCATTATAATCAGTGCAAGGGTTCTTGAGAAATCACGTCTCAAACTTTAAATGCTCATAACTCTGTAAATACGCGTCGTAGCGGCCTCAAAGTTGGCACATTTTGTAATCTATTTTTACCCTTTTAATTCCAATATAAATCATTATAATCAGTGCAAGGGTTCTTGAGAAATCAAGTCTCAAACTTTAAATGCTCATAACTCTGTAAATACGCGTCGTAGAAGCCTCAAAGTTGGCACATTCGAAAATCCATATTTTTCCTTTTAATGTCAATATTAATCATTATAATCGGTGCAAGGGTTCTTAAGAAATCACGTCTCAAACCTTAGATGCTCATAACTCTGTAAATACGCGTCGTAGCGGCCTCTAAGTTGGCACATTTTCAAATCCATATTTTTCATTTTAATTCCAATATAAATCATTATAATCGGTGCAAGGGTTCTTGAGAAATCACGTCTCAAACTTTAAATGCTCATAACTCTGTAAATACGCGTCGTATCGGCCTCAAAGTTGGCACATATTGTAATCTATTTTTGCCCTTTTAATTCCAATCTCGTCTCAAATTTTAAATGCTCATAACTCCGTAAATACTCGTCGTATAGGCCTCAAAGTTGGCACATTTTGTAATCTATTTTTGCCCTTTTAATTCCAATATAAATCATTATAATCGGTTTAAGGGTTCTTGAGAAATCACGTCTCAAATTTTAAATGTGGTTTTGGCACATTTTG
Source organism: Dryomyza anilis (assembly GCA_951804985.1). Classification (NCBI taxonomy): domain Eukaryota; kingdom Metazoa; phylum Arthropoda; class Insecta; order Diptera; family Dryomyzidae; genus Dryomyza; species Dryomyza anilis. Next base: position 863,661 of record OX638135.1, read on the forward strand.
TGATCTATTTTTGTCCTTTTAATTCCAATGCTCATAACTCTGTAAATACGCTTCGTAGCGGCCTCAAAGTTGGCACATTTTGTAATCTATTTGTGCCCTTTTAATTCCAATATAAATCATTGTAATCTGCGCAAGGGTTCTTGAGAAATCACGTCTCAAACTTTAAATGCTCATAACTCTGTAAATACGCGTGGTATCGGCCTCAAAGTTGGCACATATTGTAATCTATTTTTGCCTTTTTAATTCTAATATAAATCATTATAATCAGTGCAAGGGTTCTTGAGAAATCGCGTCTCAAATTTTAAATGTGATTTTGGGACATTTTGTGATCTATTTTTGTCCTTTTTATTCCAATGCTCATAACTCTTTAAATACGCATCGTATAGGCCTCAAAGTTGGCACTTTTGTAATCCATTTTTGCCCTTTAATTCCAATATAAATCATTATAATCAGTGTAAGGGTTCTTGAGAAAGTACGCCTCAAACTTCAAATTCTCATAACTCTGTAAATACGCGTTTCAGCTTTCAAAGTTGTCACATTTTGTAATCTTTTTTTGCCCTTTTAATTCCAATATAAATCATTGTAATCGGTGGAAGGGTTCTTGAGAAATCATGTCTCAAACTTTAAATGCTTATAAATATGTAAATACGCGTCGTAGGAGCCTCAAAGTTGGCACATTTTGTAATCTATTTTTGCCCTTTTAATTCCAATATAAATCATTATAATCAGTATAAGGGTTCTTGAGAAAGTACGCCTAAAACTTTAAATTCCCATAACGCGTCGTACAAGCTTTCAAAGTTGTCACATTTTGTAATCTATTTTTGCCCTTTTAATGCCAATTGTAATCGGCGCAAGGGTTCTTGAGAAATCGCGTCTCAAACTTTAAATGCTCATAACTATGTAAATACGCGTCGTAGAGGCCTCAAAGTAAATCATTGTAATCGGCGCAAGGGTTCTTGAGAAATCACGTCTCAAGCCTTAGAGTTCTTGAGAAATCACGTCTCAAACCTTAGGGTTCTTGAGAAATCACGTCTCAAACTTTAAATGCTCATAACTCTGTAAATACGCGTCGTAGAAGCCTCAAAGTTGGCACATTCGAAAATCCATATTTTTCCTTTTAATGTCAATAAATCATTATAATCGGTGCAAGGGTTCTTGAGAAATCACTTCTCAAACTTTAAATGCTCATAACTCTGTAAATACGCGTCGTAGCGGCCTCAAAGTTGGCACATTTTGTAATCTTTTTTTCCCTTTTAATTCCAATATAAATCATTGTAATCGGTGGAAGGGTTCTTGAGAAAGTACGCCTCAAATCCGCGTTTCAGCTTTCAAAGTTGACACATTTTGTAATCTATTTTTGCCCTTTTAATTCCAATATAAATCATTATAATCGGTTTAAGGGTTCTTGAGAAATCACTTCTCAAACTTTAAATGCTCATAACTCTGTAAATACGCGTCGTAGCGGCCTCAAAGTTGGCACATTTTGTAATCTTTTTTTCCCTTTTAATTCCAATATAAATCATTGTAATCGGTGGAAGGGTTCTTGAGAAAGTACGCCTCAAATACGCGTTTCAGCTTTCAAAGTTGACACATTTTGTAATCTATTTTTGCCCTTTTAATGCCAATAGAAATCATTGTAATCGGCGCAAGGGTTCTTGAGAAATCACGTCTCAAGCCTTAGATTTCTTGAGAAATCACGTCTCAAACTTTAAATGCTCATAACTCTGTAAATACGCGTCGTAGAAGCCTCAAAGTTGGCACATTCGAAAATCCATATTTTTCCTTTTAATGTCAATATAAATCATTATAATCGGTGCAAGGGTTCTTGAGAAATCACGTCTCAAACCTTAGAGTTCTTGAGAAATCACGTCTCAAACTTTAAATGCTCATAACTCTGTAAATACGCGTCGTATCGGTCTCAAAGTTGGCACATATTGTAATCTATTTTTGCCCTTTTAATTTCAATATAAATCATTATAATCGGTGCAAGGGTTCTTGAGAAATCACGTCTCAAACTTTAAATGCTCATAACTCTGTAAATACGCGTCGTATCGGCCTCAAAGTTGGCACATATTGTAATCTATTTTTGCCCTTTTAATTCCAATCTCGTCTCAAATTTTAAATGCTCAGAACTCCGTAAATACTCGTCGTATAGGCCTCAAAGTTGGCACATTTTGTAATCTATTTTTGCCCTTTTAATTCCAATATAAATCATTATAATCGGTTTAAGGGTTCTTGAGAAATCACTTCTCAAACTTTAAATGCTCATAACTCTGTAAATACGCGTCGTAGCGGCCTCAAAGTTGGCACATTTTGTAATCTTTTTTTCCCTTTTAATTCCAATATAAATCATTATAATCGGTTTAAGGGTTCTTGAGAAATCACTTCTCAAACTTTAAATGCTCATAACTCTGTAAATACGCGTCGTAGCGGCCTCAAAGTTGGCACATTTTGTAATCGTTTTTTCCCTTTTAATTCCAATATAAATCATTGTAATCGGTTGAAGGGTTCTTGAGAAAGTACGCCTCAAATACGCGTTTCAGCTTTCAAAGTTGACACATTTTGTAATCTATTTTTGCCCTTTTAATGCCAATAGAAATCATTGTAATCGGCGCAAGGGTTCTTAAAAAATCACTTCTCAAACTTTAAATGCTCATAACTCTGTAAATACGCGTCGTAGCGGCCTCAAAGTTGGCACATTTTGTAATCTATTTTTGCCCTTTTAATTCCAATATAAATCATTGTAATCGGCGCAAGGGTTCTTGAGAAATCACGTCTCAAGCCTTAAAGTTCTTGCGAAATCACGTCTCAAACCTTAGGGTTCTTGAGAAATCACGTCTCAAACTTTAAATGCTCATAACTCTGTAAATACGCGTCGTAGAAGCCTCAAAGTTGGCACATTCGAAAATCCATATTTTTCCTTTTAATGTCAATATAAATCATTATAATCGGTGCAAGGGTTCTTGAGAAATCACGTCTCAAACCTTAGAGTTATTGAGAAATCACGTCTCAAACTTTAAATGCTCATAACTCTGTAAATACGCGTCGTAGCGGCCTCAAAGTTGGCACATTTTGTAATCTATTTTTACCCTTTTAATTCCAATATAAATCATTATAATCAGTGCAAGGGTTCTTGAGAAATCACGTCTCAAACTTTAAATGCTCATAACTCTGTAAATACGCGTCGTAGAAGCCTCAAAGTTGGCACATTCGAAAATCCATAGTTTTCCTTTTAATGTCAATATTAATCATTATAATCGGTGCAAGGGTTCTTAAGAAATCACGTCTCAAACCTTAGATGCTCATAACTCTGTAAATACGCGTCGTAGCGGCCTCTAAGTTGGCACATTTTCAAATCCATATTTTTCATTTTAATTCCAATATAAATCATTATAATCGGTGCAAGGGTTCTTGAGAAATCACGTCTCAAACTTTAAATGCTCATAACTCTGTAAATACGCGTCGTATCGGCCTCAAATTTGGTACATATTGTAATCTATTTTTGCCCTTTTAATTCCAATCTCGTCTCAAATTTTAAATGCTCATAACTCCGTAAATACTCGTCGTATAGGCCTCAAAGTTGGCACATTTTGTAATCTATTTTTGCCCTTTTAACTCCAATATAAATCATTATAATCGGTTTAAGGGTTCTTGAAAAATCACGTCTCAAATTTTAAATGTGGTTTTGGCACATTTTGTGATCTATTTTTGTCCTTTTAATTCCAATGCTCATAACTCTGAAAATACGCTTCGTATCGGCCTCAAAGTTGGCACATTTTGTAATCTATTTGTGCCCTTTTAATTCCAATATAAATCATTGTAATCTGCGCAAGGGTTCTTGAGAAATCACGTCTCAAGCCTTAGATTTCTTGCGAAATCACGTCTCAAACCTTAGGGTTCTTGAGAAATCACGTCTCAAACTTTAAATGCTCATAACTCTGTAAATACGCGTCGTAGAAGCCTCATAGTTGGCACATTCGAAAATCCATATTTTTCCTTTTAATGTCAATATAAATCATTATAATCGGTGCAAGGGTTCTTGAGAAATCACGTCTCAAACCTTAGAGTTCTTGAGAAATCACGTCTCAAACTTTAAATGCTCATAACTCTGTAAATACGCGTCGTATCGGTCTCAAAGTTGGCACATATTGTAATCTATTTTTGCCCTTTTAATTCCAATATAAATCATTATAATCGGTGCAAGGGTTCTTGAGAAATCACGTCTCAAACTTTAAATGCTCATAACTCTGTAAATACGCGTCGTATCGGCCTCAAAGTTGGCACATATTGTAATCTATTTTTGCCCTTTTAATTCCAATCTCGTCTCAAATTTTAAATACTCCGTAAATACTCGTCGTATAGGCCTCAAAGTTGGCACATTTTGTAATCTATTTTTGCCCTTTTAATTCCAATATAAATCATTATAATCGGTTTAAGGGTTCTTGAGAAATCACTTCTCAAACTTTAAGTGCTCATAACTCTGTAAATACGCGTCGTAGCGGCCTCAAAGTTGGCACATTTTGTAATCTTTTTTTCCCTTTTAATTCCAATATAAATCATTATAATCGGTTTAAGGGTTCTTGAGAAATCACTTCTCAAACTTTAAATGCTCATAACTCTGTAAATACGCGTCGTAGCGGCCTCAAAGTTGGCACATTTTGTAATCTTTTTTTCCCTTTAAATTCCAATATAAATCATTGTAATCGGTGGAAGGGTTCTTGAGAAAGTACGCCTCAAATACGCGTTTCAGCTTTCAAAGTTGACACATTTTGTAATCTATTTTTGCCCTTTTAATGCCAATAGAAATCATTGTAATCGGCGCAAGGGTTCTTAAAAAATCACTTCTCAAACTTTAAATGCTCATAACTCTGTAAATACGCGTCGTAGCGGCCTCAAAGTTGGCACATTTTGTAATCTATTTTTGCCCTTTTAATTCCAATATAAATCATTGTAATCGGCGCAAGGGTTCTTGAGAAATCACGTCTCAAGCCTTAGAGTTCTTGCGAAATCACGTCTCAAACCTTAGGGTTCTTGAGAAATCACGTCTCAAACTTTAAATGCTCATAACTCTGTAAATACGCGTCGTAGAAGCCTCAAAGTTGGCACATTCGAAAATCCATATTTTTCCTTTTAATGTCAATATAAATCATTATAATCGGTGCAAGGGTTCTTGAGAAATCACGTCTCAAACCTTAGAGTTATTAAGAAATCACGTCTCAAACTTTAAATGCTCATAACTCTGTAAATACGCGTCGTATCGGTCTCAAAGTTGGCACATATTGTAATCTATTTTTGCCCTTTTAATTCCAATATAAATCATTATAATCAGTGCAAGGGTTCTTGAGAAATCACGTCTCAAACTTTAAATGCTCATAACTCTGTAAATACGCGTCGTAGCGGCCTCAAAGTTGGCACATTTTGTAATCTATTTTTACCCTTTTAATTCCAATATAAATCATTATAATCAGTGCAAGGGTTCTTGAGAAATCACGTCTCAAACTTTAAATGCTCATAACTATGTAAATACGCGTCGTAGAAGCCTCAAAGTTGGCACATTCGAAAATCCATATTTTTCCTTTTAATGTCAATATTAATCATTATAATCGGTGCAAGGGTTCTTAAGAAATCACGTCTCAAACCTTAAATGCTCATAACTCTGTAAATACGCGTCGTAGCGGCCTCTAAGTTAACACATTTTCAAATCCATATTTTTCATTTTAATTCCAATATAAATCATTATAATCGGTGCAAGGGTTCTTGAGAAATCACGTCTCAAACTTTAAATGCTCATAACTCTGTAAATACGCGTCGTATCGGCCTCAAAGTTGGTACATATTGTAATCTATTTTTGCCCTTTTAATTCCAATATAAATCATTATAATCGGTTTAAGGGTTCTTGAGAAATCACGTCTCAAATTTTAAATGTGGTTTTGGCACATTTTGTGATCTATTTTTGTCCTTTTAATTCCAATGCTCATAACTCTGTAAATACGCTTCGTAGCGGCCTCAAAGTTGGCACATTTTGTAATCTATTTGTGCCCTTTTAATTCCAATATAAATCATTGTAATCTGCGCAAGGGTTCTTGAGAAATCACGTCTCAAGCCTTAGATTTCTTGCGAAATTACGTCTCAAACCTTAGGGTTCTTGAGAAATCACGTCTCAAACTTTAAATGCTCATAACTCTGTAAATACGCGTCGTAGAAGCCTCATAGTTGGCACATTCGAAAATCCATATTTTTCCTTTTAATGTCAATATAAATCATTATAATCGGTGCAAGGGTTCTTGAGAAATCACGTCTCAAACCTTAGAGTTATTGAGAAATCACGTCTCAAACTTTAAATGCTCATAACTCTGTAAATACGCGTCGTATCGGTCTCAAAGTTGGCACATATTGTAATCTATTTTTGCCCTTTTAATTCCAATATAAATCATTATAATCGGTGCAAGGGTTCTTGAGAAATCACGTCTCAAACCTTAGAGTTATTGAGAAATCACGTCTCAAACTTTAAATGCTCATAACTCTGTAAATACGCGTCGTATCGGTCTCAAAGTTGGCACATATTGTAATCTATTTTTGCCCTTTTAATTCCAATATAAATCATTATAATCAGTGCAAGGGTTCTTGAGAAATCACGTCTCAAACTTTAAATGCTCATAACTCTGTAAATACGCGTCGTAGCGGCCTCAAAGTTGGCACATTTTGTAATCTATTTTTACCCTTTTAATTCCAATATAAATCATTATAATCAGTGCAAGGGTTCTTGAGAAATCACGTCTCAAACTTTAAATGCTCATAACTATGTAAATACGCGTCGTAGAAGCCTCAAAGTTGGCACATTCGAAAATCCATATTTTTCCTTTTAATGTCAATATTAATCATTATAATCGGTGCAAGGGTTCTTAAGAAATCACGTCTCAAACCTTAAATGCTCATAACTCTGTAAATACGCGTCGTAGCGGCCTCTAAGTTAACACATTTTCAAATCCATATTTTTCATTTTAATTCCAATATAAATCATTATAATCGGTGCAAGGGTTCTTGAGAAATCACGTCTCAAACTTTAAATGCTCATAACTCTGTAAATACGCGTCGTATCGGCCTCAAAGTTGGTACATATTGTAATCTATTTTTGCCCTTTTAATTCCAATATAAATCATTATAATCGGTTTAAGGGTTCTTGAGAAATCACGTCTCAAATTTTAAATGTGGTTTTGGCACATTTTGTGATCTATTTTTGTCCTTTTAATTCCAATGCTCATAACTCTGTAAATACGCTTCGTAGCGGCCTCAAAGTTGGCACATTTTGTAATCTATTTGTGCCCTTTTAATTCCAATATAAATCATTGTAATCTGCGCAAGGGTTCTTGAGAAATCACGTCTCAAGCCTTAGATTTCTTGCGAAATTACGTCTCAAACCTTAGGGTTCTTGAGAAATCACGTCTCAAACTTTAAATGCTCATAACTCTGTAAATACGCGTCGTAGAAGCCTCATAGTTGGCACATTCGAAAATCCATATTTTTCCTTTTAATGTCAATATAAATCATTATAATCGGTGCAAGGGTTCTTGAGAAATCACGTCTCAAACCTTAGAGTTCTTGAGAAATCACGTCTCAAACTTTAAATGCTCATAACTCTGTAAATACGCGTCGTATCGGTCTCAAAGTTGGCACATATTGTAATCTATTTTTGCCCTTTTAATTCCAATATAAATCATTATAATCGGTGCAAGGGTTCTTGAGAAATCACGTCTCAAACTTTAAATGCTCATAACTCTGTAAATACGCGTCGTATCGGCCTCAAAGTTGGCACATATTGTAATCTATTTTTGCCCTTTTAATTCCAATCTCGTCTCAAATTTTAAATACTCCGTAAATACTCGTCGTATAGGCCTCAAAGTTGGCACATTTTGTAATCTATTTTTGCCCTTTTAATTCCAATATAAATCATTATAATCGGTTTAAGGGTTCTTGAGAAATCACTTCTCAAACTTTAAGTGCTCATAACTCTGTAAATACGCGTCGTAGCGGCCTCAAAGTTGGCACATTTTGTAATCTTTTTTTCCCTTTTAATTCCAATATAAATCATTATAATCGGTTTAAGGGTTCTTGAGAAATCACTTCTCAAACTTTAAATGCTCATAACTCTGTAAATACGCGTCGTAGCGGCCTCAAAGTTGGCACATTTTGTAATCTTTTTTTCCCTTTAAATTCCAATATAAATCATTGTAATCGGTGGAAGGGTTCTTGAGAAAGTACGCCTCAAATACGCGTTTCAGCTTTCAAAGTTGACACATTTTGTAATCTATTTTTGCCCTTTTAATGCCAATAGAAATCATTGTAATCGGCGCAAGGGTTCTTAAAAAATCACTTCTCAAACTTTAAATGCTCATAACTCTGTAAATACGCGTCGTAGCGGCCTCAAAGTTGGCACATTTTGTAATCTATTTTTACCCTTTTAATTCCAATATAAATCATTATAATCAGTGCAAGGGTTCTTGAGAAATCACGTCTCAAACTTTAAATGCTCATAACTCTGTAAAAGAAGCCTCAAAGTTGGCACATTCGAAAATCCATATTTTTCCTTTTAATGTCAATATTAATCATTATAATCGGTGCAAGGGTTCTTAAGAAATCACGTCTCAAACCTTAGATGCTCATAACTCTGTAAATACGTGTCGTAGCGGCCTCTAAGTTGGCACATTTTCAAATCCATATTTTTCATTTTAATTCCAATATAAATCATTATAATCGGTGCAAGGGTTCTTGAGAAATCACGTGTTAAACTTTAAATGCTCATAACTCTGTAAATACGCGTCGTATCGGCCTCAAAGTTGGTACATATTGTAATCTATTTTTGCCCTTTTAATTCCAATCTCGTCTCAAATTTTAAATGCTCATAACTCCGTAAATACTCGTCGTATAGGCCTCAAAGTTGGCACATTTTGTAATCTATTTTTGCCCTTTTAATTCCAATATAAATCATTATAATCGGTTTAAGGGTTCTTGAGAAATCACGTCTCAAACTTTTCAAACTTTAAATGCTCATAACTCTGTAAATACGCGTCGTAGCGGCCTCAAAGTTGGCACATTTTGTAATCTTTTTTTCCCTTTAAATTCCAATATAAATCATTGTAATCGGTGGAAGGGGTCTTGAGAAAGTACGCCTCAAATACGCGTTTCAGCTTTCAAAGTTGACACATTTTGTAATCTATTTTTGCCCTTTTAATGCCAATAGAAATCATTGTAATCGGCGCAAGGGTTCTTAAAAAATCACTTCTCAAACTTTAAATGCTCATAACTCTGTAAATACGCGTCGTAGCGGCCTCAAAGTTGGCACATTTTGTAATCTATTTTTGCCCTTTTAATTCCAATATAAATCATTGTAATCGGCGCAAGGGTTCTTGAGAAATCACGTCTCAAGCCTTAGAGTTCTTGCGAAATCACGTCTCAAACCTTAGGGTTCTTGAGAAATCACGTCTCAAACTTTAAATGCTCATAACTCTGTAAATACGCGTCGTAGAAGCCTCAAAGTTGGCACATTCGAAAATCCATATTTTTCCTTTTAATGTCAATATAAATCATTATAATCGGTGCAAGGGTTCTTGAGAAATCACGTCTCAAACCTTAGAGTTATTGAGAAATCACGTCTCAAACTTTAAATGCTCATAACTCTGTAAATACGCGTCGTATCGGTCTCAAAGTTGGCACATATTGTAATCTATTTTTGCCCTTTTAATTCCAATATAAATCATTATAATCAGTGCAAGGGTTCTTGAGAAATCACGTCTCAAACTTTAAATGCTCATAACTCTGTAAATACGCGTCGTAGCGGCCTCAAAGTAGGCACATTTTGTATTCTATTTTTACCCTTTTAATTCCAATATAAATCATTATAATCAGTGCAAGGGTTCTTGAAAAATCACGTCTCAAACTTTAAATGCTCATAACTCTGTAAATACGCGTCGTAGAAGCCTCAAAGTTGGCACATTCGAAAATCCATATTTTTCCTTTTAATGTCAATATTAATCATTATAATCGGTGCAAGGGTTCTTAAGAAATCACGTCTCAAACCTTAGATGCTCATAACTCTGTAAATACGCGTCGTAGCGGCCTCTAAGTTGGCACATTTTCAAATCCATATTTTTCATTTTAATTCCAATATAAATCATTATAATCGGTGCAAGGGTTCTTGAGAAATCACGTCTCAAACTTTAAATGCTCATAACTCTGTAAATACGCGTCGTATCGGCCTCAAAGTTGGCACATATTGTAATCTATTTTTGCCCTTTTAATTCCAATCTCGTCTCAAATTTTAAATGCTCATAACTCCGTAAATACTCGTCGTATAGGCGTCAAAGTTGGCACATTTTGTAATCTATTTTTGCCCTTTTAATTCCAATATAAATCATTATAATCGGTTTAAGGGTTCTTGAGAAATCACGTCTCAAATTTTAAATGTGGTTTTGGCACATTTTGTGATCTATTTTTGTCCTTTTAATTCCAATGCTCATAACTCTGTAAATACGCTTCGTAGCGGCCTCAAAGTTGGCACATTTTGTAATCTATTTGTGCCCTTTTAATTCCAATATAAATCATTGTAATCTGCGCAAGGGTTCTTGAGAAATCACGTCTCAAACTTTAAATGCTCATAACTCTGTAAATACGCGTGGTATCGGCCTCAAAGTTGGCACATATTGTAATCTATTTTTGCCCTTTTAATTCTAATATAAATCATTATAATCAGTGCAAGGGTTCTTGAGAAATCGCGTCTCAAATTTTAAATGTGATTTTGGGACATTTTGTGATCTATTTTTGTCCTTTTTATTCCAATGCTCATAACTCTTTAAATACGCATCGTATAGGCCTCAAAGTTGGCACTTTTGTAATCCATTTTTGCCCTTATAATTCCAATATAAATCATTATAATCAGTGTAAGGGTTCTTGAGAAAGTACGCCTCAAACTTCAAATTCTCATAACTCTGTAAATACGCGTTTCAGCTTTCAAAGTTGTCACATTTTGTAATCTTTTTTTGCCCTTTTAATTCCAATATAAATCATTGTAATCGGTGGAAGGGTTCTTGAGAAATCATGTCTCAAACTTTAAATGCTTATAAATATGTAAATACGCGTCGTAGGAGCCTCAAAGTTGGCACATTTTGTAATCTATTTTTGCCCTTTTTTTTTGGCCTCAAAGTTGGCACATTTTGTAATCTATTTTTGCCCTTTTAATTCCAATATAAATCATTATAATCGGTTTAAGGGTTCTTGAGAAATCACGTCTCAAATTTTAAATGTGATTTTGGCACATTTTGTGATCTATTTTTGTCCTTTTAATTCCAATGCTCATAACTCTGTAAATACGCTTCGTAGCGGCCTCAAAGTTGGCACATTTTGTAATCTATTTGTGCCCTTTTAATTCCAATATAAATCATTGTAATCGGTGGAAGGGTTCTTGAGAAATCATGTCTCAAACGTTAAATGCTTATAACTATGTAAATACGCGTCGTAGAAGCCTAAAAGTTGGCACATTTTGTAATCTATTTTTGCTCTTTTAATTCCAATATAAATCATTATAATCAGTATAAGGGTTCTTAACAAAGTACGCCTCAAACTTTAAATTCCCATAACTCTGTAATCGGCGCAAGGGTTCTTGCAAGGGCGCAAGGGTTCTTGAGAAATCACTTCTCAAACTTTAAATGCTCATAACTCTGTAAATAAGCGTCGTAGCGGCCTCAAAGTTGGCACATTTTGTAATCTTTTTTTCCCTTTAAATTCCAATATAAATCATTGTAATCGGTGGAAGGGGTCTTGAGAAAGTACGCCTCAAATACGCGTTTCAGCTTTCAAAGTTGACACATTTTGTAATCTATTTTTGCCCTTTTAATGCCAATAGAAATCATTGTAATCGGCGCAAGGGTTCTTAAAAAATCACTTCTCAAACTTTAAATGCTCATAACTCTGTAAATACGCGTCGTAGCGGCCTCAAAGTTGGCACATTTTGTAATCTATTTTTGCCCTTTTAATTCCAATATAAATCATTGTAATCGGCGCAAGGGTTCTTGAGAAATCACGTCTCAAGCCTTAGAGTTCTTGCGAAATCACGTCTCAAACCTTAGGGTTCTTGAGAAATCACGTCTCAAACTTTAAATGCTCATAACTCTGTAAATACGCGTCGTAGAAGCCTCAAAGTTGGCACATTCGAAAATCCATATTTTTCCTTTTAATGTCAATATAAATCATTATAATCGGTGCAAGGGTTCTTGAGAAATCACGTCTCAAACCTTAGAGTTATTGAGAAATCACGTCTCAAACTTTAAATGCTCATAACTCTGTAAATACGCGTCGTATCGGTCTCAAAGTTGGCACATATTGTAATCTATTTTTGCCCTTTTAATTCCAATATAAATCATTATAATCAGTGCAAGGGTTCTTGAGAAATCACGTCTCAAACTTTAAATGCTCATAACTCTGTAAATACGCGTCGTAGCGGCCTCAAAGTAGGCACATTTTGTATTCTATTTTTACCCTTTTAATTCCAATATAAATCATTATAATCAGTGCAAGGGTTCTTGAAAAATCACGTCTCAAACTTTAAATGCTCATAACTCTGTAAATACGCTTCGTAGAAGCCTCAAAGTTGGCACATTCGAAAATCCATATTTTTCCTTTTAATGTCAATATTAATCATTATAATCGGTGCAAGGGTTCTTAAGAAATCACGTCTCAAACCTTAGATGCTCATAACTCTGTAAATACGCGTCGTAGCGGCCTCTAAGTTGGCACATTTTCAAATCCATATTTTTCATTTTAATTCCAATATAAATCATTATAATCGGTGCAAGGGTTCTTGAGAAATCACGTCTCAAACTTTAAATGCTCATAACTCTGTAAATACGCGTCGTATCGGCCTCAAAGTTGGCACATATTGTAATCTATTTTTGCCCTTTTAATTCCAATCTCGTCTCAAATTTTAAATGCTCATAACTCCGTAAATACTCGTCGTATAGGCGTCAAAGTTGGCACATTTTGTAATCTATTTTTGCCCTTTTAATTCCAATATAAATCATTATAATCGGTTTAAGGGTTCTTGAGAAATCACGTCTCAAATTTTAAATGTGGTTTTGGCACATTTTGTGATCTATTTTTGTCCTTTTAATTCCAATGCTCATAACTCTGTAAATACGCTTCGTAGCGGCCTCAAAGTTGGCACATTTTGTAATCTATTTGTGCCCTTTTAATTCCAATATAAATCATTGTAATCTGCGCAAGGGTTCTTGAGAAATCACGTCTCAAACTTTAAATGCTCATAACTCTGTAAATACGCGTGGTATCGGCCTCAAAGTTGGCACATATTGTAATCTATTTTTGCCCTTTTAATTCTAATATAAATCATTATAATCAGTGCAAGGGTTCTTGAGAAATCGCGTCTCAAATTTTAAATGTGATTTTGGGACATTTTGTGATCTATTTTTGTCCTTTTTATTCCAATGCTCATAACTCTTTAAATACGCATCGTATAGGCCTCAAAGTTGGCACTTTTGTAATCCATTTTTGCCCTTATAATTCCAATATAAATCATTATAATCAGTGTAAGGGTTCTTGAGAAAGTACGCCTCAAACTTCAAATTCTCATAACTCTGTAAATACGCGTTTCAGCTTTCAAAGTTGTCACATTTTGTAATCTTTTTTTGCCCTTTTAATTCCAATATAAATCATTGTAATCGGTGGAAGGGTTCTTGAGAAATCATGTCTCAAACTTTAAATGCTTATAAATATGTAAATACGCGTCGTAGGAGCCTCAAAGTTGGCACATTTTGTAATCTATTTTTGCCCTTTTTTTTGGTCTCAAAGTTGGCACATTTTGTAATCTATTTTTGCCCTTTTAATTCCAATATAAATCATTATAATCGGTTTAAGGGTTCTTGAGAAATCACGTCTCAAATTTTAAATGTGATTTTGGCACATTTTGTGATCTATTTTTGTCCTTTTAATTCCAATGCTCATAACTCTGTAAATACGCTTCGTAGCGGCCTCAAAGTTGGCACATTTTGTAATCTATTTGTGCCCTTTTAATTCCAATATAAATCATTGTAATCGGTGGAAGGGTTCTTGAGAAATCATGTCTCAAACGTTAAATGCTTATAACTATGTAAATACGCGTCGTAGAAGCCTAAAAGTTGGCACATTTTGTAATCTATTTTTGCTCTTTTAATTCCAATATAAATCATTATAATCAGTATAAGGGTTCTTAACAAAGTACGCCTCAAACTTTAAATTCCCATAACTCTGTAATCGGCGCAAGGGTTCTTGCAAGGGCGCAAGGGTTCTTGAGAAATCACTTCTCAAACTTTAAATGCTCATAACTCTGTAAATAAGCGTCGTAGCGGCCTCAAAGTTGGCACATTTTGTAATCTTTTTTTCCCTTTTAATTCCAATATAAATCATTGTAATCGGTGGAAGGGTTCTTGAGAAAGTACGCCTCAAATACGCGTTTCAGCTTTCAAAGTTGACACATTTTGTAATCTATTTTTGCCCTTTTAATGCCAATAGAAATCATTGTAATCGGCGCAAGGGTTCTTGAGAAATCACGTCTCAAATTTTAAATGTAAATACGCGTCGTAGCGGCCTCAAAGTTGGCACATTTTGTAATCTATTTTTGCCCTTTAAATTCCAATAGAAATCATTGTAATCGGCGCAAGGGTTCTTGAGAAATCACGTCTCAAACGTTAAATGCTTATAACTACGTAAATACGCGTCGTAGAAGCCTAAAAGTTGGCACATTTTGTAATCTATTTTTGCCCTTTTAATTCCAATATAAATCATTATAATCAGTATAAGGGTTCTTAACAAAGTACGCCTCAAACTTTAAATTCCCATAACTCTGTAAATACGCGTCTTAGAAGCTTTCAAAGTTGGCACATTTTGTAATCTGTTTTTGCCCTTTTAATGCCAATAGAAATCATCGTAATCGGCGCAAGGGTTCTTGAGAAATCGCGTCTCAAACTTTAAATGCTCATAACTCTGTAAATACGCGTCGTAGAAGCCTCAAAGTTGCCATATTTTAAAATCCATATTTTTAATTTTAATTCCAATATAAATCATTATAATCGGTGCAAGGGCTCTTGAGAAATCACGTCTCAAACTTTAAATGCTCATAACTCTGTAAATACGAGTTGTATCGGCCTCAAAGTTGGCACATATTGTAATCTATTTTTGCCCTTTTAATTCTAATATAAATCATTATAATCAGTGCAAGGGTTATTGAGAAATCGCGTCTCAAATTTTAAATGTGATTTTGGGACATTTTGTGATCTATTTTTGTCCTTTTAATTCCAATGCTCATAACTCTGTAAATACGCATCGTATAGGCCTCAAAGTTGGCACTTTTGTAATCCATTTTTGCCCTTATAATTCCAATATAAATCATTATAATCAGTGTAAGGGTTCTTGAGAAAGTACGCCTCAAACTTCAAATTCTCATAACTCTGTAAATACGCGTTTCAGCTTTCAAAGTTGTCACATTTTGTAATCTTTTTTTGCCCTTTTAATTCCAATATAAATCATTGTAATCGGTGGAAGGGTTCTTGAGAAATCATGTCTCAAACTTTAAATGCTTATAACTATGTAAATACACGTCGTAGAAGCCTCAAAGTTCGCACATTTTGTAATCTATTTTTGCCCTTTTAATTCCAATATAAATCAATATAATCAGTATAAGGGTTCTTGAGAAAGTACGCCTAAAACTTTAAATTCCCAAACTCTGTAAATACGCGTCGTACAAGCTTTCAAAGTTGGCACATTTTGTAATCTATTTTTGCCCTTTTAATGCCAATTGTAATCGGCGCAAGGGTTCTTGAGAAATCGCATCTCAAACTTTAAATGCTCATAACTATGTAAATACGCGTCGTAGAGGCCTCAAAGTTGGCACATTTTGTAATCTATTTTTGCCCTTTTAATTGCTATAGAAATCATTGTAATCGGCGCAAGGGTTCTTGACAAATCACTTCTCAAACTTCAAATTCTCATAACTCTGTAAATACGCGTCGTAGCGGCCTCAAAGTTGGCACATTTTGTAATCTATGTTTAGCCTTTTAATTCAAATATAAATCATTATAATCAGTATAAGAGTTCTTGAGAAATCACGTCTCAAATTTTAAATGTGATTTTGGCACATTTTGTGATCTATTTTTGTCCTTTTAATTCCAATGCTCATAACTCTGTAAATACGCTTCGTAGCGGCCTCAATGTTGGCACATTTTGTAATCCATTTGTGCCCTTTTAATTCCAATATAAATCATTGTAATCGGCGCAAGGGTTCTTGAGAAATCACTTCTCAAACTTTAAATGCTCATAACTCTGTAAATACGCGTCGTAGCGGCCTCAAAGTTGGCACATTTTGTAATCTTTTTTTGCTCTTTTAATTCCAATATAAATCATTGTAATCGGTGGAAGGGTTCTTGAGAAATCATGTCTCAAATTTTAAATGCTCATAACTCCGTAAATACGCGTCGTAGAACCCTCAAAGTTGGCACATTCAAAAAATCCATATTTTTCCTTTTAATGTCATTATAATCGGTGCAAATGTCAATATAAATCATTATATTCGGTGCAAAGGTTCTTGAGAAATCACGTCTCAAGCCTTAAAATTCTTGAGAAATCACGTCTCAAACCTTACAGTTTTTGAGAAATCACGTCTCAAACTTTAAATGCTCATAACTCTGTAAATACGCGTCGTATCGGTTTCAAAGTTGGCACATATTGTAATCTATTTTTGCCCTTTTAATTCCAATAAATTATAATAATAAATTATTATAATAATCGGTGCAAGGGTTCTTGAGAAATCACGTCTCAAATTTTAAATGGTCATAACTCTGTAAATACGCGTCGTAGAAGCCTCAAAGTTGGCGCTTTCAAAAATCCATATTTTTCCTTTTAATGTCAATATAAATCATTATAATCGGTGCAAGGGTTCTTGAGAAATCACGTCTCAAACCTTAGATGCTCATAACTCTGTAAATACGCGTCGTAGCGGCCTCTAAGATGGCACATTTTAAAATCCATATTTTTCATTCAAAGTTGGCACATTTTGTATCTATTTTTGCCCTTTTAATTCCAATATAAATCATTATAATCGGTTTAAGGGTTCTTGAGAAATCACGTCTCAAACATTAAATGCTCATAACTCTGTAAATACGGGTCGTATCGGTCTCAAAGTTGGCACATATTGTAATCTATTTTTGCCCTTTTAATTCCAATATAAATTATTATAATCGATGCAAGGGTTCTTGAGAAATCACGTCTCAAATTTTAAATGGTCATAACTCAAAGTTGCCATATTTTAAAATCCATATTTTTAATTTTAATTCCAATATAAATCATTATAATCGGTGCAAGGGCTCTTGAGAAATCACGTCTCAAACTTTAAATGCTCATAACTCTGTAAATACGAGTTGTATCGGCCTCAAAGTTGGCACATATTGTAATCTATTTTTGCCCTTTTAATTCTAATATAAATCATTATAATCAGTGCAAGGGTTATTGAGAAATCGCGTCTCAAATTTTAAATGTGATTTTGGGACATTTTGTGATCTATTTTTGTCCTTTTAATTCCAATGCTCATAACTCTGTAAATACGCATCGTATAGGCCTCAAAGTTGGCACTTTTGTAATCCATTTTTGCCCTTATAATTCCAATATAAATCATTATAATCAGTGTAAGGGTTCTTGAGAAAGTACGCCTCAAACTTCAAATTCTCATAACTCTGTAAATACGCGTTTCAGCTTTCAAAGTTGTCACATTTTGTAATCTTTTTTTGCCCTTTTAATTCCAATATAAATCATTGTAATCGGTGGAAGGGTTCTTGAGAAATCATGTCTCAAACTTTAAATGCTTATAACTATGTAAATACGCGTCGTAGAAGCCTCAAAGTTCGCACATTTTGTAATCTATTTTTGACCTTTTAATTCCAATATAAATCATTATAATCAGTATAAGGGTTCTTGAGAAAGTACGCCTAAAACTTTAAATTCCCAAACTCTGTAAATACGCGTCGTACAAGCTTTCAAAGTTGGCACATTTTGTAATCTATTTTTGCCCTTTTAATGCCAATTGTAATCGGCGCAAGGGTTCTTGAGAAATCGCATCTCAAACTTTAAATGCTCATAACTATGTAAATACGCGTCGTAGAGGCCTCAAAGTTGGCACATTTTGTAATCTATTTTTGCCCTTTTAATTGCAATAGAAATCATTGTAATCGGCGCAAGGGTTCTTGAGAAATCACTTCTCAAACTTTAAATGCTCATAACTCTGTAAATACGCGTCGTAGCGGCCTCAAAGTTGGCACATTTTGTAATCTATGTTTAGCCTTTTAATTCAAATATAAATCATTATAATCAGTATAAGAGTTCTTGAGAAATCACGTCTCAAATTTTAAATGTGATTTTGGCACATTTTGTGATCTATTTTTGTCCTTTTAATTCCAATGCTCATAACTCTGTAAATACGCTTCGTAGCGGCCTCAAAGTTGGCACATTTTGTAATCCATTTGTGCCCTTTTAATTCCAATATAAATCATTGTAATCGGCGCAAGGGTTCTTGAGAAATCACTTCTCAAACTTTAAATGCTCATAACTCTGTAAATACGCGTCGTAGCGGCCTCAAAGTTGGCACATTTTGTAATCTTTTTTTGCTCTTTTAATTCCAATATAAATCATTGTAATCGGTGGAAGGGTTCTTGAGAAATCATGTCTCAAATTTTAAATGCTCATAACTCCGTAAATACGCGTCGTAGAACCCTCAAAGTTGGCACATTCAAAAATCCATATTTTTCCTTTTAATGTCATTATAATCGGTGCAAATGTCGATATAAATCATTATATTCGGTGCAAAGGTTCTTGAGAAATCACGTCTCAAGCCTTAAAATTCTTGAGAAATCACGTCTCAAACCTTACAGTTTTTGAGAAATCACGTCTCAAACTTTAAATGCTCATAACTCTGTAAATACGCGTCGTATCGGTTTCAAAGTTGGCACATATTGTAATCTATTTTTGCCCTTTTAATTCCAATATAAATTATAATAATCGGTGCAAGGGTTCTTGAGAAATCACGTCTCAAATTTTAAATGGTCATAACTCTGTAAATACGCGTCGTAGAAGCCTCAAAGTTGGCACATTCAAAAATCCATATTTTTCCTTTTAATGTCAATATAAATCATTATAATCGGTGCAAGGGTTCTTGAGAAATCACGTCTCAAACCTTAGATGCTCATAACTCTGTAAATACGCGTCGTAGCGGCCTCTAAGATGGCACATTTTAAAATCCATATTTTTCATTCAAAGTTGGCACATTTTGTATCTACTTTTGCCCTTTTAATTCCAATATAAATCATTATAATCGGTTTAAGGGTTCTTGAGAAATCACGTCTCAAACATTAAATGCTCATAACTCTGTAAATACGGGTCGTATCGGTCTCAAAGTTGGCACATATTGTAATCTATTTTTGCCCTTTTAATTCCAATATAAATTATTATAATCGATGCAAGGGTTCTTGAGAAATCACGTCTCAAATTTTAAATGGTCATAACTCAAAGTTGGCACATTAAAAAATCCATATTTTTCCTTTTAATGTCAATATAAATCATTATAATCGGTGCAAGGGTTCTTGAGAAATCACGTCTCAAACCTAAGATGCTCATAACTCTGTCGTAGCGGCCTCTAAGTTGGCATATTTTAAAATCCATATTTTTCATTCAAAGTTGGCACATTTTGTATCTATTTTTGCCCCTTTAATTCCAATATAAATCATTATAATCAGTTTAAGAGTTCTTGAGAAATCACGTCTCAAATTTTAAATGTGATTTTGGCACATTTTGTGATCTATTTTTGTCCTTTTAATTCCAATGCTCATAACTCTGTAAATACGCTTCGTAGCGGCCTCAAAGTTGGCACATTTTGTAATCGATTTGTGCCGTTTTAATTCCAATATAAATCATTGTAATCGGCGCAAGGGTTCTTGAGAAATCACTTCTCAAACTTTAAATGCTCATAACTCTGTAAATACGCGTCGTAGCGGCCTCAAAGTTGGCACATTTTGTAATCTTTTTTTGCTCTTTTAATTCCAATATAAATCATTGTAATCGGTGGAAGGGTTCTTGAGAAATCATGTCTCAAATTTTAAATGCTCATAACTCCGTAAATACGCGTCGTAGAACCCTCAAAGTTGGCACATTCAAAAATCCATATTTTTCCTTTTAATGTCATTATAATCGGTGCAAATGTCAATATAAATCATTATATTCGGTGCAAAGGTTCTTGAGAAATCACGTCTCAAGCCTTAAAATTCTTGAGAAATCACGTCTCAAACCTTACAGTTTTTGAGAAATCACGTCTCAAACTTTAAATGCTCATAACTCTGTAAATACGCGTCGTATCGGTTTCAAAGTTGGCACATATTGTAATCTATTTTTGCCCTTTTAATTCCAATATAAATTATAATAATCGGTGCAAGGGTTCTTGAGAATTCACGTCTCAAATTTTAAATGGTCATAACTCTGTAAATACGCGTCGTAGAAGCCTCAAAGTTGGCACATTCAAAAATCCATATTTTTCCTTTTAATGTCAATATAAATCATTATAATCGGTGCAAGGGTTCTTGAGAAATCACGTCTCAAACCTTAGATGCTCATAACTCTGTAAATACGCGTCGTAGCGGCCTCTAAGATGGCACATTTTAAAATCCATATTTTTCATTCAAAGTTGGCACATTTTGTATCTACTTTTGCCCTTTTAATTCCAATATAAATCATTATAATCGGTTTAAGGGTTCTTGAGAAATCACGTCTCAAACATTAAATGCTCATAACTCTGTAAATACGGGTCGTATCGGTCTCAAAGTTGGCACATATTGTAATCTATTTTTGCCCTTTTAATTCCAATATAAATTATTATAATCGGTGCAAGGGTTCTTGAGAAATCACGTCTCAAATTTTAAATGGTCATAACTCTGTAAATACGCGTCGTAGAAGCCTCAAAGTTGGCACATTCAAAAATCCATATTTTTCCTTTTAATGTCAATATAAATCATTATAATCGGTGCAAGGGTTCTTGAGAAATCACGTCTCAAACCTTAGATGCTCATAACTCTGTAAATACGCGTCGTAGCGGCCTCTAAGATGGCACATTTTAAAATCCATATTTTTCATTCAAAGTTGGCACATTTTGTATCTATTTTTGCCCTTTTAATTCCAATATAAATCATTATAATCGGTTTAAGGGTTCTTGAGAAATCACGTATCAAACTTTATATGCTCATAACTCTGTAAATACGGGTCGTATCGGTCTCAAAGTTGGCACATATTGTAATCTATTTTTGCCCTTTTAATTCCAATATAAATTATTATAATCGATGCAAGGGTTCTTGAGAAATCACGTCTCAAATTTTAAATGGTC
The DNA here is from genome assembly GCA_951804985.1 of Dryomyza anilis. NCBI lineage: Eukaryota > Metazoa > Arthropoda > Insecta > Diptera > Dryomyzidae > Dryomyza > Dryomyza anilis. The sequence goes on from OX638135.1 coordinate 885,112, forward strand.
ATAACTCAAAGTTGACACATTCAAAAATCCATATTTTTCCTTTTAATGTCAATATAAATCATTATAATCGGTGCAAGGGTTCTTGAGAAATCACGTCTCAAACCTTAGATGCTCATAACTCTGTCGTAGCGGCCTCTAAGTTGGCATATTTTAAAATCCATATTTTTCATTCAAAGTTGGCACATTTTGTATCTATTTTTGCCCTTTTAATTCCAATATAAATCATTATAATCGGTTTAAGGAATCTTGATAAATCACGTCTCAAATTTTAAATGTGATTTTGGCACATTTTGTGATCTATTTTTGTCCTTTTAATTCCATTGCTCATAACTCTGTAAATACGCTTCGTAGCGGCCTCAAAGTTGGCACATTTTGTAATCCATTTGTGCCCTTTTAATTCCAATATAAATCATTGTAATCGGCGCAAGGGTTCTTGAGAAATCACTTCTCAAACTTTAAATGCTCATAACTCTGTAAATACGCGTCGTAGCGGCCTCAAAGTTGGCACATTTTGTAATCTATTTTTGAACTTTTAATTCCAATATAAATCATTGTAATCGGCGCAAGGGTTCTTGAGAAATCACTTCTCAAATTTTAAATGCTCATAATTCTGTAAATACGCGTCGTAGCGGCCTCAAAGTTGGCACATTTTGTAATCCATTTGTGCCCTTTTAATTCCAATATAAATCATTGTAATCGGCGCAAGGGTTCTTGAGAAATCACTTCTCAAACTTTAAATGCTCATGTAAATACGCGTCGTAGCGGCCTCAAAGTTGGCACATTTTGTAATCTTTTTTTGCTCTTTTAATTCCAATATAAATCATAGTAATCGGTGGAAGGGTTCTTGAGAAATCATGTCTCAAATTTTAAATGCTCATAACTCCGTAAATACGCGTCGTAGAAGCCTCAAAGTTGGCACATTCAAAAATCCATATTTTTCCTTTTAATGTCATTATAATCGGTGCAAATGTCAATATAAATCATTATATTCGGTGCAAAGGTTCTTGAGAAATCACGTCTCAAGCCTTAAAATTCTTGAGAAATCACGTCTCAAACCTTAGAGTTCTTGAGAAATCACGTCTCAAACTTTAAATGCTCATAACTCCGTAAATACGCGTCGTATCGGTTTCAAAGTTGGCACATATTGTAATCTATTTTTGCCCTTTTAATTCCAATATAAATTATAATAATCGGTGCAAGGGTTCTTGAGAAATCACGTCTCAAATTTTAAATGGTCATAACTCTGTAAATACGCGTCGTATCGGCCTCAAAGTTGGCACATTCAAAATCCATATTTTTCCTTTTAATGTCAATATAAATCATTATAATCGGTGCAAGGGTTCTTGAGAAATCACGTCTCAAACCTACGATTCTCATAACTCTGTAAATTCGCGTCGTAGCGGCCTCTAAGATGGCACATTTTAAAATCCATATTTTTCATTCAAAGTTGGCACATTTTGTATCTATTTTTGCTCTTTTAATTCCAATATAAATCATTATAATCGGTTTAAGGGTTCTTGAGAAATCACGTCTCAAACTTTAAATGCTCATAACTCTGTAAATACGGGTCGTATCGGTCTCAAAGTTGGCACATATTGTAATCTATTTTTGCCCTTTTAATTCCAATATAAATTATTATAATCGATGCAAGGGTTCTTGAGAAATCACGTCTCAAATTTTAAATGGTCATAACTCAAAGTTGGTACATTCAAAAATCCATATTTTTCCTTTTAATGTCAATATAAATCATTATAATCGGTGCAAGGGTTCTTGAGAAATCACGTCTCAAACCTTAGATGCTCATAACTCTGTCGTAGCGGCCTCTAAGTTGGCATATTTTAAAATCCATATTTTTCATTCAAAGTTGGCACATTTTGTATCTATTTTTGCCCCTTTAATTCCAATATAAATCATTATAATCGGTTTAAGGGTTCTTGAGAAATCACGTCTCAAATTTTAAATGTGATTTTGGCACATTTTGTGATCTATTTTTGTCCTTTTAATTCCAATGCTCATAACTCTGTAAATACGCTTCGCAGCGGCCTCAAAGTTGGCACATTTTGTAATCCATTTGTGCCCTTTTAATTAAAATATAAATCATTGTAATCGGCGCAAGGGTTCTTGAGAAATCACTTCTCAAACTTTAAATGCTCATAACTCTGTAAATACGCGTCGTAGCGGCCTCAAAGTTGGCACATTTTGTAATCTATTTTTTCCCTTTTAATTCCAATATAAATCATTGTAATCGGCGCAAGGGTTCTTGAGAAATCACTTCTCAAACTTTAAATGCTCATAACTCTGTAAATACGCGTCGTAGCGGCCTCAAAGTTGGCACATTTTGTAATCTTTTTTTGCCCTTTTAATTCCAATATAAATCATTGTAATCGGTGGAAGGGTTCTTGAGAAATCAAGTCTCAAATTTTAAATGCTCATAACTCCGTAAATACGCGTCGTAGAAGCCTCAAAGTTGGCACATTCAAAAATTCATATTTTTCCTTTTAATGTCAATATAAATCATTATATTCGGTGCAAGGGTTCTTGAGAAATCACGTCTCAAACCATAGATGATTATAACTCAGTAAATACGCGTCGTAGCGGCCTCAAAGTTGGCACATTTTAAAAACCATATTTTTCCTTTTAATTCCAATATAAATCATTATAATCGATGCAAGGGTTCTTGAGAAATCACTCCTCAAACTTTAAATGCTCATAACTATGTAAATACGCGTCGTAGAAGCCTAAAAGTTGGCACATTTTGTAATCTATTTTTGCTCTTTTAATTCCAATATAAATCATTATAATCAGTATAAGGGTTCTTAACAAAGTACGCCTCAAACTTTAAATTCCCATAACTCTGTAATCGGCGCAAGGGTTCTTGCAAGGGCGCAAGGGTTCTTGAGAAATCACTTCTCAAACTTTAAATGCTCATAACTCTGTAAATAAGCGTCGTAGCGGCCTCAAAGTTGGCACATTTTGTAATCTTTTTTTCCCTTTTAATTCCAATATAAATCATTGTAATCGGTGGAAGGGTTCTTGAGAAAGTACGCCTCAAATACGCGTTTCAGCTTTCAAAGTTGACACATTTTGTAATCTATTTTTGCCCTTTTAATGCCAATAGAAATCATTGTAATCGGCGCAAGGGTTCTTGAGAAATCACGTCTCAAATTTTAAATGTAAATACGCGTCGTAGCGGCCTCAAAGTTGGCACATTTTGTAATCTATTTTTGCCCTTTAAATTCCAATAGAAATCATTGTAATCGGCGCAAGGGTTCTTGAGAAATCACGTCTCAAACGTTAAATGCTTATAACTACGTAAATACGCGTCGTAGAAGCCTAAAAGTTGGCACATTTTGTAATCTATTTTTGCCCTTTTAATTCCAATATAAATCATTATAATCAGTATAAGGGTTCTTAACAAAGTACGCCTCAAACTTTAAATTCCCATAACTCTGTAAATACGCGTCTTAGAAGCTTTCAAAGTTGGCACATTTTGTAATCTGTTTTTGCCCTTTTAATGCCAATAGAAATCATCGTAATCGGCGCAAGGGTTCTTGAGAAATCGCGTCTCAAACTTTAAATGCTCATAACTCTGTAAATACGCGTCGTAGAAGCCTCAAAGTTGCCATATTTTAAAATCCATATTTTTAATTTTAATTCCAATATAAATCATTATAATCGGTGCAAGGGCTCTTGAGAAATCACGTCTCAAACTTTAAATGCTCATAACTCTGTAAATACGAGTTGTATCGGCCTCAAAGTTGGCACATATTGTAATCTATTTTTGCCCTTTTAATTCTAATATAAATCATTATAATCAGTGCAAGGGTTATTGAGAAATCGCGTCTCAAATTTTAAATGTGATTTTGGGACATTTTGTGATCTATTTTTGTCCTTTTAATTCCAATGCTCATAACTCTGTAAATACGCATCGTATAGGCCTCAAAGTTGGCACTTTTGTAATCCATTTTTGCCCTTATAATTCCAATATAAATCATTATAATCAGTGTAAGGGTTCTTGAGAAAGTACGCCTCAAACTTCAAATTCTCATAACTCTGTAAATACGCGTTTCAGCTTTCAAAGTTGTCACATTTTGTAATCTTTTTTTGCCCTTTTAATTCCAATATAAATCATTGTAATCGGTGGAAGGGTTCTTGAGAAATCATGTCTCAAACTTTAAATGCTTATAACTATGTAAATACACGTCGTAGAAGCCTCAAAGTTCGCACATTTTGTAATCTATTTTTGCCCTTTTAATTCCAATATAAATCAATATAATCAGTATAAGGGTTCTTGAGAAAGTACGCCTAAAACTTTAAATTCCCAAACTCTGTAAATACGCGTCGTACAAGCTTTCAAAGTTGGCACATTTTGTAATCTATTTTTGCCCTTTTAATGCCAATTGTAATCGGCGCAAGGGTTCTTGAGAAATCGCATCTCAAACTTTAAATGCTCATAACTATGTAAATACGCGTCGTAGAGGCCTCAAAGTTGGCACATTTTGTAATCTATTTTTGCCCTTTTAATTGCTATAGAAATCATTGTAATCGGCGCAAGGGTTCTTGACAAATCACTTCTCAAACTTCAAATTCTCATAACTCTGTAAATACGCGTCGTAGCGGCCTCAAAGTTGGCACATTTTGTAATCTATGTTTAGCCTTTTAATTCAAATATAAATCATTATAATCAGTATAAGAGTTCTTGAGAAATCACGTCTCAAATTTTAAATGTGATTTTGGCACATTTTGTGATCTATTTTTGTCCTTTTAATTCCAATGCTCATAACTCTGTAAATACGCTTCGTAGCGGCCTCAATGTTGGCACATTTTGTAATCCATTTGTGCCCTTTTAATTCCAATATAAATCATTGTAATCGGCGCAAGGGTTCTTGAGAAATCACTTCTCAAACTTTAAATGCTCATAACTCTGTAAATACGCGTCGTAGCGGCCTCAAAGTTGGCACATTTTGTAATCTTTTTTTGCTCTTTTAATTCCAATATAAATCATTGTAATCGGTGGAAGGGTTCTTGAGAAATCATGTCTCAAATTTTAAATGCTCATAACTCCGTAAATACGCGTCGTAGAACCCTCAAAGTTGGCACATTCAAAAAATCCATATTTTTCCTTTTAATGTCATTATAATCGGTGCAAATGTCAATATAAATCATTATATTCGGTGCAAAGGTTCTTGAGAAATCACGTCTCAAGCCTTAAAATTCTTGAGAAATCACGTCTCAAACCTTACAGTTTTTGAGAAATCACGTCTCAAACTTTAAATGCTCATAACTCTGTAAATACGCGTCGTATCGGTTTCAAAGTTGGCACATATTGTAATCTATTTTTGCCCTTTTAATTCCAATAAATTATAATAATAAATTATTATAATAATCGGTGCAAGGGTTCTTGAGAAATCACGTCTCAAATTTTAAATGGTCATAACTCTGTAAATACGCGTCGTAGAAGCCTCAAAGTTGGCGCTTTCAAAAATCCATATTTTTCCTTTTAATGTCAATATAAATCATTATAATCGGTGCAAGGGTTCTTGAGAAATCACGTCTCAAACCTTAGATGCTCATAACTCTGTAAATACGCGTCGTAGCGGCCTCTAAGATGGCACATTTTAAAATCCATATTTTTCATTCAAAGTTGGCACATTTTGTATCTATTTTTGCCCTTTTAATTCCAATATAAATCATTATAATCGGTTTAAGGGTTCTTGAGAAATCACGTCTCAAACATTAAATGCTCATAACTCTGTAAATACGGGTCGTATCGGTCTCAAAGTTGGCACATATTGTAATCTATTTTTGCCCTTTTAATTCCAATATAAATTATTATAATCGATGCAAGGGTTCTTGAGAAATCACGTCTCAAATTTTAAATGGTCATAACTCAAAGTTGCCATATTTTAAAATCCATATTTTTAATTTTAATTCCAATATAAATCATTATAATCGGTGCAAGGGCTCTTGAGAAATCACGTCTCAAACTTTAAATGCTCATAACTCTGTAAATACGAGTTGTATCGGCCTCAAAGTTGGCACATATTGTAATCTATTTTTGCCCTTTTAATTCTAATATAAATCATTATAATCAGTGCAAGGGTTATTGAGAAATCGCGTCTCAAATTTTAAATGTGATTTTGGGACATTTTGTGATCTATTTTTGTCCTTTTAATTCCAATGCTCATAACTCTGTAAATACGCATCGTATAGGCCTCAAAGTTGGCACTTTTGTAATCCATTTTTGCCCTTATAATTCCAATATAAATCATTATAATCAGTGTAAGGGTTCTTGAGAAAGTACGCCTCAAACTTCAAATTCTCATAACTCTGTAAATACGCGTTTCAGCTTTCAAAGTTGTCACATTTTGTAATCTTTTTTTGCCCTTTTAATTCCAATATAAATCATTGTAATCGGTGGAAGGGTTCTTGAGAAATCATGTCTCAAACTTTAAATGCTTATAACTATGTAAATACGCGTCGTAGAAGCCTCAAAGTTCGCACATTTTGTAATCTATTTTTGACCTTTTAATTCCAATATAAATCATTATAATCAGTATAAGGGTTCTTGAGAAAGTACGCCTAAAACTTTAAATTCCCAAACTCTGTAAATACGCGTCGTACAAGCTTTCAAAGTTGGCACATTTTGTAATCTATTTTTGCCCTTTTAATGCCAATTGTAATCGGCGCAAGGGTTCTTGAGAAATCGCATCTCAAACTTTAAATGCTCATAACTATGTAAATACGCGTCGTAGAGGCCTCAAAGTTGGCACATTTTGTAATCTATTTTTGCCCTTTTAATTGCAATAGAAATCATTGTAATCGGCGCAAGGGTTCTTGAGAAATCACTTCTCAAACTTTAAATGCTCATAACTCTGTAAATACGCGTCGTAGCGGCCTCAAAGTTGGCACATTTTGTAATCTATGTTTAGCCTTTTAATTCAAATATAAATCATTATAATCAGTATAAGAGTTCTTGAGAAATCACGTCTCAAATTTTAAATGTGATTTTGGCACATTTTGTGATCTATTTTTGTCCTTTTAATTCCAATGCTCATAACTCTGTAAATACGCTTCGTAGCGGCCTCAAAGTTGGCACATTTTGTAATCCATTTGTGCCCTTTTAATTCCAATATAAATCATTGTAATCGGCGCAAGGGTTCTTGAGAAATCACTTCTCAAACTTTAAATGCTCATAACTCTGTAAATACGCGTCGTAGCGGCCTCAAAGTTGGCACATTTTGTAATCTTTTTTTGCTCTTTTAATTCCAATATAAATCATTGTAATCGGTGGAAGGGTTCTTGAGAAATCATGTCTCAAATTTTAAATGCTCATAACTCCGTAAATACGCGTCGTAGAACCCTCAAAGTTGGCACATTCAAAAATCCATATTTTTCCTTTTAATGTCATTATAATCGGTGCAAATGTCGATATAAATCATTATATTCGGTGCAAAGGTTCTTGAGAAATCACGTCTCAAGCCTTAAAATTCTTGAGAAATCACGTCTCAAACCTTACAGTTTTTGAGAAATCACGTCTCAAACTTTAAATGCTCATAACTCTGTAAATACGCGTCGTATCGGTTTCAAAGTTGGCACATATTGTAATCTATTTTTGCCCTTTTAATTCCAATATAAATTATAATAATCGGTGCAAGGGTTCTTGAGAAATCACGTCTCAAATTTTAAATGGTCATAACTCTGTAAATACGCGTCGTAGAAGCCTCAAAGTTGGCACATTCAAAAATCCATATTTTTCCTTTTAATGTCAATATAAATCATTATAATCGGTGCAAGGGTTCTTGAGAAATCACGTCTCAAACCTTAGATGCTCATAACTCTGTAAATACGCGTCGTAGCGGCCTCTAAGATGGCACATTTTAAAATCCATATTTTTCATTCAAAGTTGGCACATTTTGTATCTACTTTTGCCCTTTTAATTCCAATATAAATCATTATAATCGGTTTAAGGGTTCTTGAGAAATCACGTCTCAAACATTAAATGCTCATAACTCTGTAAATACGGGTCGTATCGGTCTCAAAGTTGGCACATATTGTAATCTATTTTTGCCCTTTTAATTCCAATATAAATTATTATAATCGATGCAAGGGTTCTTGAGAAATCACGTCTCAAATTTTAAATGGTCATAACTCAAAGTTGGCACATTAAAAAATCCATATTTTTCCTTTTAATGTCAATATAAATCATTATAATCGGTGCAAGGGTTCTTGAGAAATCACGTCTCAAACCTAAGATGCTCATAACTCTGTCGTAGCGGCCTCTAAGTTGGCATATTTTAAAATCCATATTTTTCATTCAAAGTTGGCACATTTTGTATCTATTTTTGCCCCTTTAATTCCAATATAAATCATTATAATCAGTTTAAGAGTTCTTGAGAAATCACGTCTCAAATTTTAAATGTGATTTTGGCACATTTTGTGATCTATTTTTGTCCTTTTAATTCCAATGCTCATAACTCTGTAAATACGCTTCGTAGCGGCCTCAAAGTTGGCACATTTTGTAATCGATTTGTGCCGTTTTAATTCCAATATAAATCATTGTAATCGGCGCAAGGGTTCTTGAGAAATCACTTCTCAAACTTTAAATGCTCATAACTCTGTAAATACGCGTCGTAGCGGCCTCAAAGTTGGCACATTTTGTAATCTTTTTTTGCTCTTTTAATTCCAATATAAATCATTGTAATCGGTGGAAGGGTTCTTGAGAAATCATGTCTCAAATTTTAAATGCTCATAACTCCGTAAATACGCGTCGTAGAACCCTCAAAGTTGGCACATTCAAAAATCCATATTTTTCCTTTTAATGTCATTATAATCGGTGCAAATGTCAATATAAATCATTATATTCGGTGCAAAGGTTCTTGAGAAATCACGTCTCAAGCCTTAAAATTCTTGAGAAATCACGTCTCAAACCTTACAGTTTTTGAGAAATCACGTCTCAAACTTTAAATGCTCATAACTCTGTAAATACGCGTCGTATCGGTTTCAAAGTTGGCACATATTGTAATCTATTTTTGCCCTTTTAATTCCAATATAAATTATAATAATCGGTGCAAGGGTTCTTGAGAATTCACGTCTCAAATTTTAAATGGTCATAACTCTGTAAATACGCGTCGTAGAAGCCTCAAAGTTGGCACATTCAAAAATCCATATTTTTCCTTTTAATGTCAATATAAATCATTATAATCGGTGCAAGGGTTCTTGAGAAATCACGTCTCAAACCTTAGATGCTCATAACTCTGTAAATACGCGTCGTAGCGGCCTCTAAGATGGCACATTTTAAAATCCATATTTTTCATTCAAAGTTGGCACATTTTGTATCTACTTTTGCCCTTTTAATTCCAATATAAATCATTATAATCGGTTTAAGGGTTCTTGAGAAATCACGTCTCAAACATTAAATGCTCATAACTCTGTAAATACGGGTCGTATCGGTCTCAAAGTTGGCACATATTGTAATCTATTTTTGCCCTTTTAATTCCAATATAAATTATTATAATCGGTGCAAGGGTTCTTGAGAAATCACGTCTCAAATTTTAAATGGTCATAACTCTGTAAATACGCGTCGTAGAAGCCTCAAAGTTGGCACATTCAAAAATCCATATTTTTCCTTTTAATGTCAATATAAATCATTATAATCGGTGCAAGGGTTCTTGAGAAATCACGTCTCAAACCTTAGATGCTCATAACTCTGTAAATACGCGTCGTAGCGGCCTCTAAGATGGCACATTTTAAAATCCATATTTTTCATTCAAAGTTGGCACATTTTGTATCTATTTTTGCCCTTTTAATTCCAATATAAATCATTATAATCGGTTTAAGGGTTCTTGAGAAATCACGTATCAAACTTTATATGCTCATAACTCTGTAAATACGGGTCGATCGGTCTCAAAGTTGGCACATATTGTAATCTATTTTTGCCCTTTTAATTCCAATATAAATTATTATAATCGATGCAAGGGTTCTTGAGAAATCACGTCTCAAATTTTAAATGGTCATAACTCAAAGTTGACACATTCAAAAATCCATATTTTTCCTTTTAATGTCAATATAAATCATTATAATCGGTGCAAGGGTTCTTGAGAAATCACGTCTCAAACCTTAGATGCTCATAACTCTGTCGTAGCGGCCTCTAAGTTGGCATATTTTAAAATCCATATTTTTCATTCAAAGTTGGCACATTTTGTATCTATTTTTGCCCTTTTAATTCCAATATAAATCATTATAATCGGTTTAAGGAATCTTGATAAATCACGTCTCAAATTTTAAATGTGATTTTGGCACATTTTGTGATCTATTTTTGTCCTTTTAATTCCATTGCTCATAACTCTGTAAATACGCTTCGTAGCGGCCTCAAAGTTGGCACATTTTGTAATCCATTTGTGCCCTTTTAATTCCAATATAAATCATTGTAATCGGCGCAAGGGTTCTTGAGAAATCACTTCTCAAACTTTAAATGCTCATAACTCTGTAAATACGCGTCGTAGCGGCCTCAAAGTTGGCACATTTTGTAATCTATTTTTGAACTTTTAATTCCAATATAAATCATTGTAATCGGCGCAAGGGTTCTTGAGAAATCACTTCTCAAATTTTAAATGCTCATAATTCTGTAAATACGCGTCGTAGCGGCCTCAAAGTTGGCACATTTTGTAATCCATTTGTGCCCTTTTAATTCCAATATAAATCATTGTAATCGGCGCAAGGGTTCTTGAGAAATCACTTCTCAAACTTTAAATGCTCATGTAAATACGCGTCGTAGCGGCCTCAAAGTTGGCACATTTTGTAATCTTTTTTTGCTCTTTTAATTCCAATATAAATCATAGTAATCGGTGGAAGGGTTCTTGAGAAATCATGTCTCAAATTTTAAATGCTCATAACTCCGTAAATACGCGTCGTAGAAGCCTCAAAGTTGGCACATTCAAAAATCCATATTTTTCCTTTTAATGTCATTATAATCGGTGCAAATGTCAATATAAATCATTATATTCGGTGCAAAGGTTCTTGAGAAATCACGTCTCAAGCCTTAAAATTCTTGAGAAATCACGTCTCAAACCTTAGAGTTCTTGAGAAATCACGTCTCAAACTTTAAATGCTCATAACTCCGTAAATACGCGTCGTATCGGTTTCAAAGTTGGCACATATTGTAATCTATTTTTGCCCTTTTAATTCCAATATAAATTATAATAATCGGTGCAAGGGTTCTTGAGAAATCACGTCTCAAATTTTAAATGGTCATAACTCTGTAAATACGCGTCGTATCGGCCTCAAAGTTGGCACATTCAAAATCCATATTTTTCCTTTTAATGTCAATATAAATCATTATAATCGGTGCAAGGGTTCTTGAGAAATCACGTCTCAAACCTACGATTCTCATAACTCTGTAAATTCGCGTCGTAGCGGCCTCTAAGATGGCACATTTTAAAATCCATATTTTTCATTCAAAGTTGGCACATTTTGTATCTATTTTTGCTCTTTTAATTCCAATATAAATCATTATAATCGGTTTAAGGGTTCTTGAGAAATCACGTCTCAAACTTTAAATGCTCATAACTCTGTAAATACGGGTCGTATCGGTCTCAAAGTTGGCACATATTGTAATCTATTTTTGCCCTTTTAATTCCAATATAAATTATTATAATCGATGCAAGGGTTCTTGAGAAATCACGTCTCAAATTTTAAATGGTCATAACTCAAAGTTGGTACATTCAAAAATCCATATTTTTCCTTTTAATGTCAATATAAATCATTATAATCGGTGCAAGGGTTCTTGAGAAATCACGTCTCAAACCTTAGATGCTCATAACTCTGTCGTAGCGGCCTCTAAGTTGGCATATTTTAAAATCCATATTTTTCATTCAAAGTTGGCACATTTTGTATCTATTTTTGCCCCTTTAATTCCAATATAAATCATTATAATCGGTTTAAGGGTTCTTGAGAAATCACGTCTCAAATTTTAAATGTGATTTTGGCACATTTTGTGATCTATTTTTGTCCTTTTAATTCCAATGCTCATAACTCTGTAAATACGCTTCGCAGCGGCCTCAAAGTTGGCACATTTTGTAATCCATTTGTGCCCTTTTAATTAAAATATAAATCATTGTAATCGGCGCAAGGGTTCTTGAGAAATCACTTCTCAAACTTTAAATGCTCATAACTCTGTAAATACGCGTCGTAGCGGCCTCAAAGTTGGCACATTTTGTAATCTATTTTTTCCCTTTTAATTCCAATATAAATCATTGTAATCGGCGCAAGGGTTCTTGAGAAATCACTTCTCAAACTTTAAATGCTCATAACTCTGTAAATACGCGTCGTAGCGGCCTCAAAGTTGGCACATTTTGTAATCTTTTTTTGCCCTTTTAATTCCAATATAAATCATTGTAATCGGTGGAAGGGTTCTTGAGAAATCAAGTCTCAAATTTTAAATGCTCATAACTCCGTAAATACGCGTCGTAGAAGCCTCAAAGTTGGCACATTCAAAAATTCATATTTTTCCTTTTAATGTCAATATAAATCATTATATTCGGTGCAAAGGTTCTTGAGAAATCACGTCTCAAACCTTAGATGCTCATAACTCTGTAAATACGCGTCGTATCGGCCTCAAAGTTGGCACATATTGTAATCTATTTTTGCCCTTTTAATTCCAATCTCGTCTCAAATTTTAAATGCTCATAACTCCGTAAATACTCGTCGTATAGGTCCAAAGTTGGCACATTTTGTATCTATTTTTGCCCTTTTAATTCCAATATAAATCATTATAATCGGTTTAAGGAATCTTGATAAATCACGTCTCAAATTTTAAATGTGATTTTGGCACATTTTGTGATCTATTTTTGTCCTTTTAATTCCAATGCTCATAACTCTGTAAATACGCTTCGTATCGGCCTCAAAGTTGGCACATTTTGTAATCCATTTGTGCCCTTTTAATTCCAATATAAATCATTGTAATCGGCGCAAGGGTTCTTGAGAAATCACTTCTCAAACTTTAAATGCTCATAACTCTGTAAATACGCGTCGTAGCGGCCTCAAAGTTGGCACATTGTAATCGGCGCAAGGGTTCTTGAGAAATCACTTCTCAAACTTTAAATGCTCATAATTCTGTAAATACGCGTCGTAGCGGCCTCAAAGTGTGCACATTTTGTAATCTTTTTTTGCCCTTTTAATTCCAATATAAATCATTGTAATCGGTTTAAGGGTTCTTGAGAAATCATGTCTCAAATTCCGTAAATACGCGTCGTAGAAGCCTCAAAGTTGGCACATTAAAAAATCCATATTTTTCCTTTTAATGTCAATATAAATCCTTATAATCGGTGCAAGGGTTCTTGAGAAATCACGTCTCAAGCCTTAGAGTTCTTGAGAAATCACGTCTCAAACTTTAAATGCTCATAACTCTGTAAATACGCGTCGTATCGGTCTCAAAGTGCCAACGCACATATTGTAATCTATTTTTGCGCTTTTAATTCCAATATAAATTATTATAATCGGTGCAAGGGTTCTTGAGAAATCACGTCTCAAACCATAGATGATTATAACTCAGTAAATACGCGTCGTAGCGGCCTCAAAGTTGGCACATTCAAAAATCCATAATTTTCCTTTTAATGTCAATATAAATCATTATAATCGGTGCAAGGGTTCTTGAGAAATCACGTCTCAAACCATAGATGATTATAACTCAGTAAATACGCGTCGTAGCGGCCTCAAAGTTGGCACATTTTAAAAACCATATTTTTCCTTTTAATTCCAATATAAATCATTATAATCGATGCAAGGGTTCTTGAGAAATCACTCCTCAAACTTTAAATGCTCATAACTCTGTAAATACGCATCGTAGAGGCCTCAAAGTTGGCACTTTTGTAATCCATTTTTGACCTTATAATTCCAATATAAATCATTCTAATCAGTATAAGGGTTCTTGAGAAAGTACGCCTCAAAATTTAAATTCTCATAACTCTGTAAATACGCGTCGTAGAAGCCTCAAAGTTGGCACATTCAAAAATTCATATTTTTCCTTTTAATGTCAATATAAATCATTATAATCGGTGCAAGGGTTCTTGAGAAATCACGTCTCAAGCCTTAGAGTTCTTGAGAAATCACGTCTCAAACTTTAAATGCTCATAACTCTGTAAATACGCGTCGTATCGGTCTCAAAGTGCCAACGCACATATTGTAATCTATTTTTGCGCTTTTAATTCCAATATAAATTATTATAATCGGTGCAAGGGTTCTTGAGAAATCACGTCTCAAATTTTAAATGGTCATAACTCTGTAAATACGAGTCGTATCGGCCTCAAAGTTGGCACATTCAAAAATCCATAATTTTCCTTTTAATGTCAATATAAATCATTATAATCGGTGCAAGGGTTCTTGAGAAATCACGTCTCAAACCATAGATGATTATAACTCAGTAAATACGCGTCGTAGCGGCCTCAAAGTTGGCACATTTTAAAAACCATATTTTTCCTTTTAATTCCAATATAAATCATTATAATCGGTGCAAGGGTTCTTGAGAAATCACTCCTCAAACTTTAAATGCTCATAACTCTGTAAATACGCATCGTAGAGGCCTCAAAGTTGGCACTTTTGTAATCCATTTTTGACCTTATAATTCCAATATAAATCATTCTAATCAGTATAAGGGTTCTTGAGAAAGTACGCCTCAAAATTTAAATTCTCATAACTCTGTAAATACGCGTTTCAGCTTTCAAAGTTGGCACATTTTGTAATCTTTTTTTGCCCTTTTAATTCCAATATAAATCATTGTAATCGGTAGAAGGGTTCTTGAGAAATCATACCTCAAATTTAAATGCGTATAACTATGTAAATACGCGTCGTAGAATCCTAAAAGTTGGCACATTTTGTAATCTATTTTTGCCCTTTTAATTCCAATAGAAATTATTGTAATCGGCGCAAGGGTTCTTGATAAATCACGTCTCAAACTTTAAAGGCTCATAACTCCGTAAATACGCGTCGTAGAGGCCTCAAAGTTGCCATATTTTAAAATCTATAGTTTTCCTTTTAATTCCAATAGAAATCATTGTAATCGGCGCAAGGGTTCTTGAAAAATCACTTATCAAACTTTAAATGCTCATAACTCTGTAAATACGCGTCGTAGCGGCCTCAAAGTTGGCACATTTTGTAATCTTTTTTTGCCCTTTTAATTCCAATATAAATAATTGTAATCGGTGGAAGGGTTCTTGAGAAATCAAGTCTCAAATTTTAAATGCTCATAACTCATGCTCATACGCGTCGTAGAAGCCTCAAAGTTGGCACATTCAAAAATTCATATTTTTCCTTTTAATGTCATTATAATCGGTGCAAATGTCAATATAAATCATTATATTCGGTGCAAAGGTTCTTGAGAAATCACGTCATTATATATTAATCATTATAATCGGTGCAAGGGTTCTTGAGAAATCACGTCTCAAACCTTAGATGCTCATAACTCTGTAAATACGCGTCGTAGCGGCCTCTAAGATGGCACATTTTAAAATCCATATTTTTCATTCAAAGTTGGCACATTTTGTATCTATTTTTGTCCTTTTAATTCCAATATAAATCATTATAATCGGTTTAAGGGTTCTTGAGAAATCACGTCTCAAACTTTAAATGCTCATAAATCTGTAAATACGGGTCGTATCGGTCTCAAAGTTGGCACATATTGTAATCTATTTTTGCCCTTTTAATTCCATTATAAATTATTATAATCGATGCAAGGGTTCTTGAGAAATCACGTCTCAAATTTTAAATGGTCATAACTCAAAGTTGGCACATTCAAAAATCCATATTTTTCCTTTTAATGTCAATATAAATCATTATAATCGGTGCAAGGGTTCTTGAGAAATCACGTCTCAAACCTTAGATGCTCATAACTCTGTCGTAGCGGCCTCTAAGTTGGCATATTTTAAAATCCATATTTTTCATTCAAAGTTGGCACATTTTGTATCTATTTTTGCCCCTTTAATTCCAATATAAATCATTATAATCGGTTTAACGGTTCTTGAGAAATCACGTCTCAAATTTTAAATGTGATTTTGGCACATTTTGTGATCTATTTTTGTCCTTTTAATTCCAATGCTCATAACTCTGTAAATACGCTTCGTAGCGGCCTCAAAGTTGGCACATTTTGTAATCCATTTGTGCCCTTTTAATTCCAATATAAATCATTGTAATCGGCGCAAGGGTTCTTGAGAAATCACTTCTCAAACTTTAAATGCTCATAACTCTGTAAATACGCGTCGTAGCGGCCTCAAAGTTGGCACATTTTGTAATCTATTTTTGCCCTTTTAATTATAATATAAATCATTGTAATCGGCGCAAGGGTTCTTGAGAAATCACTTCTCAAATTTTAAATGCTCATAACTCTGTAAATACGCGTCGTAGCGGCCTCAAAGTTGGCACATTTTGTAATCTTTTTTTGCCCTTTTAATTCCAATATAAATCATTGTAATCGGTGGAAGGGTTCTTGAGAAATCAAGTCTCAAATTTTAAATGCTCATAACTCCGTAAATACGCGTCGTAGAAGCCTCAAAGTTGGCACATTCAAAAATTCATATTTTTCCTTTTAATGTCAATATAAATCATTATATTCGGTGCAAAGGTTCTTGAGAAATCACGTCTCAAACCTTAGATGCTCATAACTCTGTAAATACGCGTCGTATCGGCCTCAAAGTTGGCACATTTTAAAATCCATATTTTTCCTTTTAATTCCAATATAAATCATTATAATCGGTGCAAAGGTTCTTGAGAAATCACGTCTCAAGCCTTAGAGTTCTTGAGAAATCACGTCTCAAACTTTAAATGCTCATAACTCTGTAAATACGCGTCGTATCGGTCTCAAAGTGCCAACGCACATATTGTAATCTATTTTTGCGCTTTTAATTCCAATATAAATTATTATAATCGGTGCAAGGGTTCTTGAGAAATCACGTCTCAAACCATAGATGATTATAACTCAGTAAATACTCGTCGTAGCGGCCTCAAAGTTGGCACATTTTAAAATCCATATTTTTCCTTTTAATTCCAATATAAATCATTATAATCGGTGCAAGGGTTCTTGAGAAATCACTCCTCAAACTTTAAATGCTCATAACTCTGTAAATACGCATCGTAGAGGCCTCAAAGTTGGCACTTTTGTAATCCATTTTTGACCTTATAATTCCAATATAAATCATTCTAATCAGTATAAGGGTTCTTGAGAAAGTACGCCTCAAAATTTAAATTCTCATAACTCTGTAAATACGCGTTTCAGCTTTCAAAGTTGGCACATTTTGTAATCTTTTTTTGCCCTTTTAATTCCAATATAAATCATTGTAATCGGTGGAAGGGTTCTTGAGAAATCATACCTCAAACTTTAAATGCGTATAACTATGTAAATACGCGTCGTAGAATCCTAAAAGTTGCCACATTTTGTAATCTATTTTTGCCCTTTTAATTCCAATAGAAATCATTGTAATCGGCGCAAGGGTTCTTGATAAATCACGTCTCAAACTTTAAAGACTCATAACTCCGTAAATACGCGTCGTAGAGGCCTCAAAGTTGCAATATTTTAAAATCTATAGTTTTCCTTTTAATTCCAATAGAAATCATTATAATCGGTGCAAGGGTTCTTGAGAAATCACTCCTCAAACTTTAAATGCTCATAACTCTGTAAATACGCGTCGTAGCGGCCTCAAAGTTGGCACATTTTGTAATCTTTTTTTGCCCTTTTAATTCCAATATAAATCATTTTAATCGGTGGAAGGGTTCTTGAGAAATCAAGTCTCAAATTTTAAATGCTCATAACTCCGTAAATACGCGTCGTAGAAGCCTCAAAGTTGGCACATTCAAAAATTCATATTTTTCCTTTTAATGTCAGTATAAATCATTATATTCGGTGCAAAGGTTCTTGAGAAATCACGTCTCAAACCTTAGATGCTCATAACTCTGTAAATACGCGTCGTATCGGCCTCAAAGTTGGCACATATTGTAATCTATTTTTGCCCTTTTAATTCCAATCTCGTCTCAAATTTTAAATGCTCAAAACTCTGTAAATACTCGTCGTATATCTATTTTTTTAATTTCCTTTTAATTCCAATAGAAATCATTGTAATCGGCGCAAGGGTTCTTGACAAATCACGTCTCAAATTTTAAATGCTCATAACTCTGTAAATACGCGTCGTAGAGGCCTCAAAGTTGCCATATTTTAAAATCCATATTTTTAATTTTAATTCCAATATAAATCATTATAATCGTTGCAAGGGTTCTTGAGAAATCACGTCTCAAATTTTAGATGCTCATAACTCTGTAAATACGCGTCTAATCGGCCTCAAAGTCGGCACATTTTGTAATCTATTTTTGCCCTTTTAATTTTAATATAAATCATTATAATCGGCGCAAGATAGTGTCTCAAATTTTAAATGTGATTTTAGGACATTATGTGATCTATTTTTTCCTTTTAATTCCAATGCTCATAACTCTGTAAATACGCATCGTATAAGCCTCAAAGTTGGCACTTTTGTAATCCATTTTTGCCCTTATAATTCCAATATAAATCATTATAATCAGTGTAAGGGTTCTTGAGAAAGTACGCCTCAAACTTCAAATTCTCATAACTCTGTAAATACGCGTTTCAGCTTTCAAAGTTGGCACATTTTGTAATCTTTTTTTGCCCTTTTAATTCCAATATAAATCATTGTAATCGGTGGAAGGGTTCTTGAGAAATCATGTCTCAAATTTTAAATGCTCATAACTCCGTAAATACGCGTCGTAGAAGCCTCAAAGTTGGCACATTCAAAAATTCATATTTTTCCTTTTAATGTCAATATAAATCATTATATTCGGTGCAAAGGTTCTTGAGAAATCACGTCTCAAGCCTTAGAGTTCTTGAGAAATCACGTCTCAAACTTTAAATGCTCATAACTCTGAAAATTCGCGTCGTATCGGTCTCAAAGTTGGCACATATTGTAATCTATTTTTGCGCTTTTAATTCCAATATAAATTATTATAATCGGTGCAAGGGTTCTTGAGAAATCACGTCTCAAATTTTAAATGGTCATAACTCTGTAAATACGAGTCGTATCGGCCTCAAAGTTGGCACATTCAAAAATCCATAATTTTCCTTTTAATGACAATATAAATCATTATAATCGGTGCAAGGGTTCTTGAGAAATCACGTCTCAAACCATAGATGCTTATAACTCAGTAAATACGCGTCGTAGCGGCCTCAAAGTTGGCACATTTTAAAATTCATATTTTTCCTTTTAATTCCAATATAAATCATTATAATCGGTGCAAGGGTTCTTGAGAAATCACTCCTCAAACTTTAAATGCTCATAACTCTGTAAATACGCATCGTAGAGGCCTCAAAGTTGGCACTTTTGTAATCCATTTTTGCCCTTATAATTCCAATATAAATCATTCTAATCAGTATAAGGGTTCTTGAGAAAGTACGCCTCAAAATTGAAATTCTCATAACTCTGTAAATACGCGTTTCAGCTTTCAAAGTTGGCACATTTTGTAATCTTTTTTTGCCCTTTTAATTCCAATATAAATCATTGTAATCGGTAGAAGGGTTCTTGAGAAATCATACCTCAAACTTTAAATGCGTATAACTATGTAAATACGCGTCGTAGAATCCTAAAAGTTGGCACATTTTGTAATCTATTTTTGCCCTTTTAATTCCATTAGAAATCATTGTAATCGGCGCAAGGGTTCTTGATAAATCACGTCTCAAACTTTAAATGCTCATAACTCCGTAAATACGCGTCGTAGAGGCCTCAAAGTTGCCATATTTTAAAATCTATAGTTTTCCTTTTAATTCCAATAGAAATCATTGTAATCGGCGCAAGGGTTCTTGAGAAATCACTTATCAAACTTTAAATGCTCATAACTCTGTAAATACGCGTCGTAGCGGCCTCAAAGTTGGCACATTTTGTAATCTTTTTTTGCCCTATTAATTCCAATATAAATCATTGTAATCGGTGGAAGGGTTCTTGAGAAATCAAGTCTCAAATTTTAAATGCTCATAACCCCGTAAATACGCGTCGTAGAAGCCTCAAAGTTGGCACATTCAAAAATTCATATTTTTCCTTTTAATGTCAATATAAATCATTATATTCGGTGCAAAGGTTCTTGAGAAATCACGTCTCAAACCTTTGATGCTCATAACTCTGTAAATACGCGTCGTATCGGCCTTAAAGTTGGCACATATTGTAATCTATTTTTGCCCTTTTAATTCCAATCTCGTCTCAAATTTTAAATGCTCATAACTCCGTAAATACTCGACGTATATCTATTTTTTTAATTTCCTTTTAATTCCAATAGAAATCATTGTAATCGGCGCAAGGGTTCTTGACAAATCACGTCTCAAATTTTAGATGCTCATAACTCTGTAAATACGCGTCTAATCGGCCTCAAAGTCGGCACATTTTGTAATCTATTTTTGCCCTTTTAATTTTAATATAAATCATTATAATCGGCGCAAGGGTTCTTGAGAAATCGCGTCTCAAATTTTAAATGTGATTTTAGGACATTTTGTGATCTATTTTAGTCCTTTTAATTCCAATGCTCATAACTCTGTAAATACGCATCGTATAGGCCTCAAAGTTGGCACTTTTGGTATCCATTTTTGCCCTTATAATTCCAATATAAATCATTATAATCAGTGTAAGGGTTCTTGAGAAAGTACGCCTCAAACTTCAAATTCTCATAACTCTGTAAATACGCGTTTCAGCTTTCAAAGTTGGCACATTTTGTAATCTTTTTTTGCCCTTTTAATTCCAATATAAATCATTGTAATCGGTGGAAGGGTTCTTGAGAAATCATGTCTCAAACTTTAAATGCTTATAACTATGTAAATACGCGTCGTAGAAGCCTCAAAGTTGGCACATTTTGTAATCTATTTTTGCCCTTTTAATTCCAATAGAAATCATTGTAATCGGCGCAAGGGTTCTGGAGAAATCATGTCTCAAATTTTAAATGCTCATAACTCCGTAAATACGCGTCGTAGAAGCCTCAAAGTTGGTACATTCAAAAATTCATATTTTTCCTTTTAATGTCAATATAAATCATTATATTCGGTGCAAAGGTTCTTGAGAAATCACGTCTCAAGCCTTAGAGTTCTTGAGAAATCACGTCTCAAACTTTAAATGCTCATAACTCTGAAAATACGCGTCGTATCGGTCTCAAAGTTGGCACATATTGTAATCTATTTTTGCGCTTTTAATTCCAATATAAATTATTATAATCGGTGCAAGGGTTCTTGAGAAATCACGTCTCAAATTTTAAATGGTCATAACTCTGTAAATACGAGTCGTATCGGCCTCAAAGTTGGCACATTCAAAAATCCATAATTTTCCTTTTAATGACAATATAAATCATTATAATCGGTGCAAGGGTTCTTGAGAAATCACGTCTCAAACCATAGATGCTTATAACTCAGTAAATACGCGTCGTAGCGGCCTCAAAGTTGGCACATTTTAAAATCCATATTTTTCCTTTTAATTCCAATATAAATCATTATAATCGGTGCAAGGGTTCTTGAGAAATCACTCCTCAAACTTTAAATGCTCATAACTCTGTAAATACGCATCGTAGAGGCCTCAAAGTTGGCACTTTTGTAATCCATTTTTGCCCTTATAATTCCAATATAAATCATTCTAATCAGTATAAGGGTTCTTGAGAAAGTACGCCTCAAAATTTAAATTCTCATAACTCTGTAAATACGCTTTTCAGCTTTCAAAGTTGGCACATTTTGTAATCTTTTTTTGCCCTTTTAATTCCAATATAAATCATTGTAATCGGTAGAAGGGTTCTTGAGAAATCATACCTCAAACTTTAAATGCGTATAACTATGTTAATACGCGTCGTAGAATCCTAAAAGTTGGCACATTTTGTAATCTATTTTTGCCCTTTTAATTCCATTAGAAATCATTGTAATCGGCGCAAGGGTTCTTGATAAATCACGTCTCAAACTTTAAATGCTCATAACTCCGTAAATACGCGTCGTAGAGGCCTCAAAGTTGCCATATTTTAAAATCAATAGTTTTCCTTTTAATTCCAATAGAAATCATTGTAATCGGCGCAAGGGTTCTTGAGAAATCACTTATCAAACTTTAAATGCTCATAACTCTGTAAATACGCGTCGTAGCGGCCTCAAAGTTGGCACATTTTGTAATCTTTTTTTGCCCTTTTAATTCCAATATAAATCATTGTAATCGGTGGAAGGGTTCTTGAGAAATCAAGTCTCAAATGCTCATAACCCCGTAAATACGCGTCGTAGAAGCCTCAAAGTTGGCACATTCAAAATCGAGACCAAGTTTGAGACGTGATTTCTCAAGAACTCTTGCACCGATTATAATGATTTATATTAGTCTTAAAAGGGCAAAAATAGATTACAAAATGTGACAACTTTGAGGCCTCTACGACGCGTATTTACAGAGTTATGAGCATTTTAAGTTTGAGACGTGATTTCTCAAGAAGCCTTGCACCGATTATAATGATTTATATTGGTATTAAAAGGGAAAATATGGATTACAAAATGTGCCAACTTTGAGGCCTCTACGACCCGTAATTACGGAGTTACAAGCATTTTAAGTTTGAGACGTGATTTCTCAAGAACCCTTGCACCGATTATAATGATTTATATTGGAATTAAAAGGGCAAAAATAGATTACAAAATGTGACGCCTCTACGACACGTATTTCGGAGTTATGAGCATTTTAATTTTGAGACGTGATTTCTCAAGAACCCTTGCACCGATTATAATGATTTATATTAAAATTAAAAGGGATAATATGGATGATAAAATGTGCCAACTTTGAGGCCTCTACAACGCGTATGATGAGCATTTTAAGTTTGCGCAAGAACCCTTGCAACGATCATAATGATTTATATTGGTAAAAGGGCAAAAATAGATTACAAAATGTGCCAACTTTGAGGCCTTTATGACGCGTATTTCTGAGTTATGAGCATTTTAAGTTTGAGACGTGATTTCTCAAGCACCCTGGCACCGATTATAATGGTTTATTTTGGAATTAAAAGGGCAAAAATAGATTACAAAACGTAAGGCCTCTACGACGCGTATTTACGGAGTTATGAACATTTTAAGTTTGAGACGTGATTTCTCAAGAACCCTTGCACCTATTGTAATGATTTATATTAGTCTTAAAAGGGCAAAAATAGATTACAAAATGTGCCAACTTTGAGGCCTCTACGACGCGTATTTACAGAGTTATGAGCATTTTAAGTTTGAGACGTGATTTCTCAAGAAGCCTTGCACCGATTATAATGATTTATATTGGAATTAAAATGGAAAATATGTATTACAAAATGTGCCAACTTTGAGGCCTCTACGACGCGTATTTACACAGTTATGAGCATTTTACGTTTGAGACGTGATTTCTCAAGAACCCGTGCACCGATTATAATGATTTATATTAAAATTAAAAGGGATAATATGGATGATAAAATGTGCCAACTTTGAGGCCTCTACAACGCGTATGATGAGCATTTTAAGTTTGCGACGTGATTTCGCAAGAACCCTTGCAACGATCATAATGATTTATATTGGAATTAAAAGGGCAAAAATAGATTACAAAATGTGCCAACTTTGAGGCCTCTACGACGTTTATTTAGGAGTTATGAGCATTTTCAGTTTAAGAAGTGATTTCTCAAGAACCAGTGCACCGATTATAATGATTTATATTGGATTTCAAATGGAAAATGTGGATTACAAAATGTGCCAACTTTGAGGTCTCTACGATGCGTATGTACGGAGTTATGAGCATTTTAACTTTCTCAAGAACCTTTGCATCGCTTATAATGATTTATATTGGAATTAAAAGGGCAAAAATAGATCACAAAATGTGCCAACTTTGAGGCATATACGACGCGTAATTACGGAGTTACGGGCATTTTAAGTTTGAGACGTGGTTTCTCAAGAACCCTTGCACCGATTATAATTATTTATATTGGAATTAAAAGGGCAAAAATAGCTCACAAAATGTGGCAACTTTGAGACCTCTAAGATGCGTATTTCGGAGTTATGAGCGTTTTAAGTTCGAGACGTGATTTCTCAAGAACCCTTGCACCAATTATAACGATTTATATTGAAACTTTGAGGCCTCTACGACGCGTATTTACGGAGTTATGAACATTTTAAGTTTGAGACGTGATTTCTCAAGAACTCTTGCACCGATTATAATGATTTATATTGGAATTAAAAGGGCAAAATAGATTACAAAATGTGCCAACTTGAGGCCTCTACGATGAGTATTTATGGAGTTATGAGCATTTTAAGTTTGCGACGTGATTTCTCAAGAACTCTTGCACCGATTTAATGATTTATATTGGATTTAAAATGGAAAATATGGATTAAAAATGTGACAAATTTGAGGCCGCTACGACGCGTATTTACGGAGTTATGAGCATTTTAACTTTCTTAAGAACCTTTGCATCGATTATAATGATTTATATTGGAATTGATAGGGACGTGATTTTTCAAGAACCCTTTCACCGATTATAATGATTTATATTGGAATTAAAAGGGCAAAAATAGATTACAAAATGTGCCAACTTTGAGGCCTCTACGACGTGTATTTAGGAGTTATGAGCATTTTCTGTTTAAGACGTGATTTCTCAAGAACCCTTGCACCTATTGTAATGATTTATATTAGTCTTAAAAGGGCAAAAATAGATTACAAAATGTGACAACTTTGAGGCCTCTACGACGCGTATTTACAGAGTTATGAGCATTTTAAGTTTGAGACGTGATTTCTCAAGAAGCCTTGCACCGATTATAATGATTTATATTGGTATTAAAAGGGAAAATATGGATTACAAAATGTGCCAACTTTGAGGCCTCTACGACCCGTAATTACGGAGTTACAAGCATTTTAAGTTTGAGACGTGATTTCTCAAGAACCCTTGCACCGATTATAATGATTTATATTGGAATTAAAAGGGCAAAAATAGATTACAAAATGTGACGCCTCTACGACACGTATTTCGGAGTTATGAGCATTTTAATTTTGAGACGTGATTTCTCAAGAACCCTTGCACCGATTATAATGATTTATATTAAAATTAAAAGGGATAATATGGATGATAAAATGTGCCAACTTTGAGGCCTCTACAACGCGTATGATGAGCATTTTAAGTTTGCGACGTGATTTCGCAAGAACCCTTGCAACGATCATAATGATTTATATTGGTAAAAGGGCAAAAATAGATTACAAAATGTGCCAACTTTGAGGCCTTTATGACGCGTATTTCTGAGTTATGAGCATTTTAAGTTTGAGACGTGATTTCTCAAGCACCCTGGCACCGATTATAATGGTTTATTTTGGAATTAAAAGGGCAAAAATAGATTACAAAACGTAAGGCCTCTACGACGCGTATTTACGGAGTTATGAACATTTTAAGTTTGAGACGTGATTTCTCAAGAACCCTTGCACCTATTGTAATGATTTATATTAGTCTTAAAAGGGCAAAAATAGATTACAAAATGTGCCAACTTTGAGGCCTCTACGACGCGTATTTACAGAGTTATGAGCATTTTAAGTTTGAGACGTGATTTCTCAAGAAGCCTTGCACCGATTATAATGATTTATATTGGAATTAAAATGGAAAATATGTATTACAAAATGTGCCAACTTTGAGGCCTCTACGACGCGTATTTACACAGTTATGAGCATTTTACGTTTGAGACGTGATTTCTCAAGAACCCGTGCACCGATTATAATGATTTATATTAAAATTAAAAGGGATAATATGGATGATAAAATGTGCCAACTTTGAGGCCTCTACAACGCGTATGATGAGCATTTTAAGTTTGCGACGTGATTTCGCAAGAACCCTTGCAACGATCATAATGATTTATATTGGAATTAAAAGGGCAAAAATAGATTACAAAATGTGCCAACTTTGAGGCCTCTACGACGTTTATTTAGGAGTTATGAGCATTTTCAGTTTAAGAAGTGATTTCTCAAGAACCAGTGCACCGATTATAATGATTTATATTGGATTTCAAATGGAAAATGTGGATTACAAAATGTGCCAACTTTGAGGTCTCTACGATGCGTATGTACGGAGTTATGAGCATTTTAACTTTCTCAAGAACCTTTGCATCGCTTATAATGATTTATATTGGAATTAAAAGGGCAAAAATAGATCACAAAATGTGCCAACTTTGAGGCATATACGACGCGTAATTACGGAGTTACGGGCATTTTAAGTTTGAGACGTGGTTTCTCAAGAACCCTTGCACCGATTATAATTATTTATATTGGAATTAAAAGGGCAAAAATAGCTCACAAAATGTGGCAACTTTGAGACCTCTAAGATGCGTATTTCGGAGTTATGAGCGTTTTAAGTTCGAGACGTGATTTCTCAAGAACCCTTGCACCAATTATAACGATTTATATTGAAACTTTGAGGCCTCTACGACGCGTATTTACGGAGTTATGAACATTTTAAGTTTGAGACGTGATTTCTCAAGAACTCTTGCACCGATTATAATGATTTATATTGGAATTAAAAGGGCAAAATAGATTACAAAATGTGCCAACTTGAGGCCTCTACGATGAGTATTTATGGAGTTATGAGCATTTTAAGTTTGCGACGTGATTTCTCAAGAACTCTTGCACCGATTTAATGATTTATATTGGATTTAAAATGGAAAATATGGATTAAAAATGTGACAAATTTGAGGCCGCTACGACGCGTATTTACGGAGTTATGAGCATTTTAACTTTCTCAAGAACCTTTGCATCGATTATAATGATTTATATTGGAATTGATAGGGACGTGATTTTTCAAGAACCCTTTCACCGATTATAATGATTTATATTGGAATTAAAAGGGCAAAAATAGATTACAAAATGTGCCAACTTTGAGGCCTCTACGACGTGTATTTAGGAGTTATGAGCATTTTCTGTTTAAGACGTGATTTCTCAAGAACCCTTGCACCTATTGTAATGATTTATATTAGTCTTAAAAGGGCAAAAATAGATTACAAAATGTGACAACTTTGAGGCCTCTACGACGCGTATTTACAGAGTTATGAGCATTTTAAGTTTGAGACGTGATTTCTCAAGAAGCCTTGCACCGATTATAATGATTTATATTGGTATTAAAAGGGAAAATATGGATTACAAAATGTGCCAACTTTGAGGCCTCTACGACCCGTAATTACGGAGTTACAAGCATTTTAAGTTTGAGACGTGATTTCTCAAGAACCCTTGCACCGATTATAATGATTTATATTGGAATTAAAAGGGCAAAAATAGATTACAAAATGTGACGCCTCTACGACACGTATTTCGGAGTTATGAGCATTTTAATTTTGAGACGTGATTTCTCAAGAACCCTTGCACCGATTATAATGATTTATATTAAAATTAAAAGGGATAATATGGATGATAAAATGTGCCAACTTTGAGGCCTCTACAACGCGTATGATGAGCATTTTAAGTTTGCGACGTGATTTCGCAAGAACCCTTGCAACGATCATAATGATTTATATTGGTAAAAGGGCAAAAATAGATTACAAAATGTGCCAACTTTGAGGCCTTTATGACGCGTATTTCTGAGTTATGAGCATTTTAAGTTTGAGACGTGATTTCTCAAGCACCCTGGCACCGATTATAATGGTTTATTTTGGAATTAAAAGGGCAAAAATAGATTACAAAACGTAAGGCCTCTACGACGCGTATTTACGGAGTTATGAACATTTTAAGTTTGAGACGTGATTTCTCAAGAACCCTTGCACCTATTGTAATGATTTATATTAGTCTTAAAAGGGCAAAAATAGATTACAAAATGTGCCAACTTTGAGGCCTCTACGACGCGTATTTACAGAGTTATGAGCATTTTAAGTTTGAGACGTGATTTCTCAAGAAGCCTTGCACCGATTATAATGATTTATATTGGAATTAAAATGGAAAATATGTATTACAAAATGTGCCAACTTTGAGGCCTCTACGACGCGTATTTACACAGTTATGAGCATTTTACGTTTGAGACGTGATTTCTCAAGAACCCGTGCACCGATTATAATGATTTATATTAAAATTAAAAGGGATAATATGGATGATAAAATGTGCCAACTTTGAGGCCTCTACAACGCGTATGATGAGCATTTTAAGTTTGCGACGTGATTTCGCAAGAACCCTTGCAACGATCATAATGATTTATATTGGAATTAAAAGGGCAAAAATAGATTACAAAATGTGCCAACTTTGAGGCCTCTACGACGTTTATTTAGGAGTTATGAGCATTTTCAGTTTAAGAAGTGATTTCTCAAGAACCAGTGCACCGATTATAATGATTTATATTGGATTTCAAATGGAAAATGTGGATTACAAAATGTGCCAACTTTTAGGTCTCTACGATGCGTATGTACGGAGTTATGAGCATTTTAACTTTCTCAAGAACCTTTGCATCGCTTATAATGATTTATATTGGAATTAAAAGGGCAAAAATAGCTCACAAAATGTGGCAACTTTGAGACCTCTAAGATGCGTATTTCGGAGTTATGAGCGTTTTAAGTTCGAGACGTGATTTCTCAAGAACCCTTGCACCAATTAT
This sequence comes from Dryomyza anilis, assembly GCA_951804985.1. NCBI lineage: Eukaryota > Metazoa > Arthropoda > Insecta > Diptera > Dryomyzidae > Dryomyza > Dryomyza anilis. Next base: position 913,693 of record OX638135.1, read on the forward strand.
AACGATTTATATTGAAACTTTGAGGCCTCTACGACGCGTATTTACGGAGTTATGAACATTTTAAGTTTGAGACGTGATTTCTCAAGAACTCTTGCACCGATTATAATGATTTATATTGGAATTAAAAGGGCAAAATAGATTACAAAATGTGCCAACTTGAGGCCTCTACGATGAGTATTTATGGAGTTATGAGCATTTTAAGTTTGCGACGTGATTTCTCAAGAACTCTTGCACCGATTTAATGATTTATATTGGATTTAAAATGGAAAATATGGATTAAAAATGTGACAAATTTGAGGCCGCTACGACGCGTATTTACGGAGTTATGAGCATTTTAACTTTCTCAAGAACCTTTGCATCGATTATAATGATTTATATTAGAATTGATAGGGAAAATATGGATTATAAAATGTGCCAACTTTGAGGCCTCTACGACGCGTAATTACGGAGTTACGAGCATTTTAAGTTTGAGACGTGATTTCTCAAGAACCCTTGCATCGATTATAATGATTTATATTGAAATTAAAAGGGCAAAAATAGATCACAAAAAGTGCCAACTTTGAGGCCTCTAAGACGCGTATTTCGGAGTTATGAGCGTTTTAAGTTTGAGACGTGATTTCTCAAGAACCCTTGCACCGATTATAATGATTTATATTAAAATTAAAGGGGATAATATGGATGATAAAATGTGCCAACTTTGAGGCCTCTACAACGCGTATGATGAGCATTTTAAGTTTGCGACGTGATTTCGCAAGAACCCTTGCAACGATCATAATGATTTATATTGGTAAAAGGGCAAAAATAGATTACAAAATGTGCCAACTTTGAGGCCTTTATGACGCGTATTTCTGAGTTATGAGCATTTTAAGTTTGAGACGTGATTTCTCAAGCACCCTGGCACCGATTATAATGGTTTATTTTGGAATTAAAAGGGCAAAAATAGAATACAAAACGTAAGGCCTCTACGACGCGTATTTACGGAGTTATGAACATTTTAAGTTTGAGACGTGATTTCTCAAGAACCCTTGCACCTATTGTAATGATTTATATTAGTCTTAAAAGGGCAAAAATAGATTACAAAATGTGCCAACTTTGAGGCCTCTACGACGCGTATTTACAGAGTTATGAGCATTTTAAGTTTGAGACGTGATTTCTCAAGAAGCCTTGCACCGATTATAATGATTTATATTGGAATTAAAATGGAAAATATGTATTACAAAATGTGCCAACTTTGAGGCCTCTACGACGCGTATTTACACAGTTATGAGCATTTTACGTTTGAGACGTGATTTCTCAAGAACCCGTGCACCGATTATAATGATTTATATTAAAATTAAAAGGGATAATATGGATGATAAAATGTGCCAACTTTGAGGCCTCTACAACGCGTATGATGAGCATTTTAAGTTTGCGACGTGATTTCGCAAGAACCCTTGCAACGATCATAATGATTTATATTGGAATTAAAAGGGCAAAAAAAAATTACAAAATGTGCCAACTTAGAGGCCTCTACGACGTTTATTTAGGAGTTATGAGCATTTTCAGTTTAAGAAGTGATTTCTCAAGAACCAGTGCACCGATTATAATGATTTATATTGGATTTCAAATGGAAAATATGGATTACAAAATGTGCCAACTTTGAGGTCTCTACGATGCGTATGTACGGAGTTATGAGCATTTTAACTTTCTCAAGAACCTTTGCATCGCTTATAATGATTTATATTGGAATTAAAAGGGCAAAAATAGATCACAAAATGTGCCAACTTTGAGGCATCTACGACGCGTAATTACGGAGTTACGGGCATTTTAAGTTTGAGACGTGGTTTCTCAAGAACCCTTGCACCGATTATAATTATTTATATTGGAATTAAAAGGGCAAAAATAGCTCACAAAATGTGGCAACTTTGAGACCTCTAAGATGCGTATTTCAGAGTTATGAGCGTTTTAAGTTCGAGACGTCATTTCTCAAGAACCCTTGCACCAATTATAATGATTTATATTGGAACTAAAAGGGAAAATATGGATTACAAAATGTGCCAACTTTGAGGCCTCTACGACGCGTATTTACACAGTTATGAGCATTTTAAGTTTGAGACGTGATTTCTCAAGAACCCTTGCACCTATTATAATAATTTATAATAAACCTTTGAGGCCTCTACGACGCGTATTTACGGAGTTATGAGCATTTTAAGTTTCAGACGTGATTTCTCAAGAACCCTTGCACCGATTATAATGATTTATATTAAAATTAAAAGGGATAATATGGATGATAAAATGTGCCAACTTTGAGGCCTCTACAACGCGTATGATGAGCATTTTAAGTTTGCGACGTGATTTCGCAAGAACCCTTGCAACGATCATAATGATTTATATTGGTAAAAGGGCAAAAATAGATTACAAAATGTGCCAACTTTTAGGCCTCTATGACGCGTATTTCTGAGTTATGAGCATTTTAAGTTTGAGACGTGATTTCTCAAGCACCCTGGCACCGATTATAATGGTTTATTTTGGAATTAAAAGGGCAAAAATAGATTACAAAACGTAAGGCCTCTACGACGCGTATTTACGGAGTTATGAACATTTTAAGTTTGAGACGTGATTTCTCAAGAACCCTTGCACCTATTGTAATAATTTATATTAGTCTTAAAAGGGCAAAAATAGATTACAAAATGTGCCAACTTTGAGGCCTCTACGACGCGTATTTACAGAGTTATGAGCATTTTAAGTTTGAGACTTGATTTCTCAAGAAGCCTTGCACCGATTATAATGATTATAATGATTGGAATTAAAATGGAAAATATGTATTACAAAATGTGCAAACTTTGAGGCCTCTACGACGAGTATTTACACAGTTATGAGCATTTTACGTTTGAGACGTGATTTCTCAAGAACCCTTGCACCTATTATAATAATTTATATTGAAACTTTGAGGTCTCTACGATGCGTATTTACGGAGTTATGAGCATTTTAAGTTTTAGACGTGATTTCTCAAGAACCGTTTTACCGATTATAATGATTTATATTGAAACGAATAATGTTTTATATTTATATTGAACTTCAAGAACCCTTGCACCAATTTAATGATTTTTATTGGATTTAAAATGGAAAATGTTGATTACAAAATGTGCCAAATTTGAGGCCTCTACGACGCGTATTTACGGAGTTATGAGCATTTTAACATTCAGACGTGATTTCTCAGGAACCTTTGCATCGATTATAATGATTTATATTGGAATTAAAAGAGAAAATATGAATTATAAAATGTGCCAACTTTGAGGCCTCTACGACGTGTATTTCGGAGTTATGAGCATTTTCAGTTTGAGACGTGATTTCTCAAGAACCCTTGCACCGATTATAATGATTTATATTGAAATTAAAAGGGCAAAAATAGATTACAAAATGTGACGCCTCTACGACACGTATTTCGGAGTTATGAGCATTTTAATTTTGAGACGTGATTTCTCAAGCACCCTTGCACCGATTATAATTGTTTATTTTAAAATTAAAAGTGCAAAAATAGATTACAAAATGTGAGGCCTCTACGACGCGTATTTACGGAGTAATGAGCATTTTAGGTTTGAGACGTGATTTCTCAAGAAGCCTTGCACCGATTATAATGATTTATATTGGAATTAAAAGGGAAAATATGGATTACAAAATGTGCCAACTTTAAGGCCTCTACGACGCGTATTTACACAGTTATGAGCATTTTAAATTTGAGACGTGATTTCTCAAGAACCCTTGCACCTATTATAATAATTTATATTAAACCTTTGAGGCCTCTACGACGCGTATTTACGGAGTTATGAGCATTTTAAGTTTCAGACGTGATTTCTCAAGAACCCTTTCACCGATTTTAATGATTTATATTGGAATTAAAAGGGCAAAAATAGATTACAAAATGTGCCAACTTTGCGGCCTCTACGACGTGTATTTCGGAGTTATGAGCATTTTCAGTTTGAGACGTGATTTCTCAAGAACCCTTGCACCGATTATAATGATTTATATTGAAACTTTGAGGCCTCTACGACGCGTATTTACGGAGTTATGAACATTTTAAGTTTGAGACGTGATTTCTCAAGAACTCTGGCACCGATTATTATGATTTATATTGGAATTAAAAGGGCAAAATAGATTACAAAATGTGCCAACTTGAGGCCTCTACGATGAGTATTTATGGATTTATGAGCATTTTAAGTTTGCGACGTGATTTCTCAAGAACACTTGCACCGATTTAATGATTTATATTGAATTTAAAAAGGAAAATATGGATTACAAAATGTGCCAAATTTGAGGCCTCTACGACGCGTATTTACGGAGTTATGAGCATTTTAACTTTCTCAAGAACCTTTGCATCGATTATAAAGATTTATATTGGAATTGATAGGGAAAATATGGATTATAAAATGCGCCAACTTTGAGGCCTCTACGACGCGTAGTTACGGAGTTACGAGCATTTTAAGTTTGAAACGTGATTTCTCAAGAACCCTTGCATCGATTATAATGATTTATATTGGAATTAAAAGGGCAAAAATAGATCACAAAATGTGCCAACTTTGAGGCCTCTAAGACGCGTATTTCAAAATTATGAGCGTTTTAAGTTTGAGACGTGATTTCTCAAGAACCCTTGCACCGGTTATAATGATTTATATTGGTAAAAGGGCAAAAATAGATTACAAAATGTGCCAACTTTAAGGCCTCTACGACGAGTATTTACGGAGTTATGAGCATTTTAAGTTTTAGACGTGATTTCTCAAGAACCCTTGCACCGATTATAATGATTTATATTGAAACTTTGAGGCCTCTACGACGCGTATTTACGGAGTTATGAGCATTTTAAGTTTTAGACGTGATTTCTCAAGAACCCTTTCACCGATTATAATGATTTATATTGGAATTAAAAGGGCAAAAATAGATTACAAAATGTGCCAACTTTGAGGCCTCTACGACGTGTATTTAGGAGTTATGAGCATTTTTAGTTTAAGACGTGATTTCTCAAGAACCCTTGCACCGATTACAATGATTTATGTTGGAATTAAAAGGGCAAAATAAATTACAAAATGTGCCAACTTGAGGCCTCATTTTAAGTTTGCGACGTGATTTCTCAAGAACCCTTGCACCGATTTAATGATTTATATTGGATTTAAAATGGAAAATATGAATTACAAAATGTGCCAAATTTGAGGCCTCTACGGCGCGTATTTACTTAGTTGTTCCAGTTACGTCGTAGACGTTATGTTAAGTTAACATGCATCTGTTATTGTGCTTTTAGATTTGAACTTTATGTGCATACTGGTTATGTGCAGGCTTTCTTAAATACAACAAAAAAACGTTTCTGATTCACAACATTCTTCCCCCCTTATTTTAAGAAAAAATTATTATTAAAAAGTATAATAGTTTTTTCTTTTACATCATTAATATTTCAATATATTTCTTAATTTATTTAACTTACAATAATATTTAAAATCAATAATTATTTTTCATATTATTATAATTTATTTTACTTATTTTCATTTTAAGAATCTTATTAATGCTTATCTTCGTTACTCAATTACTTAATTAATGGTCGCAGTTTTAGTGATATTTATATACTTTATGTAACGTTAAAAAGAAAATTGTATAACATTACAAGTCACTGAACGTTGCAATTGACAAAACAGTAGTTGATCAAGTTACCGCTTTGCAATCGCTGCGTTCCGTGTTGCTCTGTTGTTTTTCTTGTTTATTCATTTAAGTCATTAAATGCTTTAATTTGTGTAACGATTTGTTTTCTTTTAAATATTTTGCGGTATTTATTGAAAATAATACATTTAATTTTATTGAGTATATCTTTAGTTATTGTTTATATTTATAGTTTTCATATTTTAATGTTTCTTCAAGTTTTTCATTACTTATTTCTAGTCTATTAAATTAATTATACAAAAAAAATATAATTGTGTTTTCTATCAATTTAAAACATAAACTGCTGTGATCGATAGTTCTGTTACTCTCTATTTACGTATATAGGTTGGCTGGCTGCATTTTATTTGTTTCTGCCACTGTTTCGAAAAACATTGTTATTATCATTTATTCTCATCTTTCGTCTTCATTTTCTTAGCTTTGTTAAATTTGATGTCTTCTATGTAGCGTTGTTTTTTCAGTCAAATTGAATCGTATTTTGTTGAGAGCAGATACTAAAATGGGTAATTTTGTAATTTTATATTTCTGGATATTAAGACGAATTTGTCTTCTTTAAATGTTTTAAGAGTTCTTGTAGCGAAATTGTCATCTTCGGAAATCATCTTTAATTATACGTACATGTTGTTGTTTGATGTTGTTCTTTTATATTTCACTTGTTGTAAAAATATTTGAATATTTGAAGTTCTTAGTGTTTTTAATTTTCGTCTTCTCTTTTAAGAAATTATGTTCTTTTGTTGAAGAAATTGTCAGCATAATGTGTGAAATGTTGTTGATTTAGTACAATTATGATAACTTTGTTGATGTGTCAAATTTATTTTTCCATAAGGTTAGCATTGACAGCTGAATAAGTGTATATGGAATAGCTCCTTCAACTTATTTACAAAATATTAGCTTGTTCCTTGAGTGATAAAATTGTTATCTTTTAATTATATGTACGTAAAGATGTAAAATGTTGTTGCTTCTTTATGGTAGAATAGTCGCAATTTTGCTGATTTGTCGAAATTCCACATTCATGTTTATATTGAGCTCCTTTCTTTTAATTAAACATGTTATTGATGTACAATTGTTGTTGTCCGCGCCATGACTCTCACATGTTTCTTTATCATTCGTCTCTTGTACTTCATTACATAATATTACCATTTCAGACCTTTACCCAACAAAATCAAACGATCTTCTTTGACAATTAAAATTTAAACTTAGTGTCTTCTGCGTCGAATTTTATTGTTTGGTGGATTGCTAGCTCTTTTTCGTGCATGTTTTATTTCTTTGTCGTGGTTGAAATGCATTTCCAGAGCCAGGATTATTTTTAAAAATACTTATTACTTTGTAATATTTACTATAACTTTATAAATAATTTATATTTAACATCATTTTTACTTTCAGTATTCATAATCTTTGTTTATATTACCTTACATCATAGTATTAAAATTTTATATTTTAATTGTATATTTATATCGAACATTTTACTGTAAATCTTTAATTGCAAAATCTTAAATTTTTTTCTTAATATATAGACATTATTTTATTTATAATTTCATTAGCACATGAATCAATGCTAATTCTATTCAAAAATACTTAGCTATTTATTCATGCACTAATTTGTGAATTTAATCATTATTGACAATTTTCAATAATGGTAAGCGCGCGCGATTTATGCATAACTACTTTTGTACATTCAATAGGTACATATATATTTCCATTACCGTGTAATGATCACATTTAAAACGTTTGTTAATTTTGTTAGATTGTGTATTGTATTTTTTCCTTATTATTCAATTATTGTTCAAATTTTTACGCTGCATTAACGTATCTCGTTTCATTTTCGGTACATTAGTGCATTGTTCCTAGATGCAAAACGCTGAATTGCATTTTATCGCTTATAACATTAGCTCCTCACTTCTATATGTGCTCCACTTTAGTGTGTGCTACGCTAACACCTATCTGTACTTCAAGTGCAATGATCTTTCTGTTGCCTGTTTCCATTGAAAATGATCTTGACAATGAAACTGAAGTACTGACCTATCTCAATTATGACAATGTATATTTTATTGCTTTTCGTTCTGAATTCTTGTTTATGAAATATCTAATATAATATTCTTTATACTTTATTCCTTTCTCATTTAATACATGATCTAATGCTAGTCATCTTCTAAAATTAATACATAGCTATTTCCTCATCCACTAATTTAGATTTTAAAAACATATTTTCTAAAAAAAAAATGTACGCGTACTTTATTTACGTTGTTTGCAATATTATGCATTGCGGTTAATGATCATTATGAACTGTTGGTTCAGTTATTAATTTCGTTGTTTTTGTTCGTTCGATTGTGTATAACTTAAGAGTTATATGCTTTTAATAAGTTATTATGGAATTTTTTCCCTTTTCTCTTGATACAGATCACTGTTGTCACAGGACTTATTATCGAAAGGACATACCCAGATTGGTGAAAATTTGTTTTTCCTATTCTGGTTATACCCTACACCTATGAGGTACAGGGTATATTAACTTTGTGCATATATTGTAACGCCCCTTAGGAGGCGTGTCCGGTATGGAAAAGTATATATATTCTTGATCAGCATCACTACCCGAGTGCGTTTAGCCATGTCCGTCTGTCTGTCTGTCTGTCTGTCTGTCTGTCTGTCTGTCTGTCTGTCTGTCTGTCTGTCCGTCTTGCTGTCTTGCTGTCCGAATACAAAATAACTTGAGAAATACTGATCAGAATGCGATGAAATTTCGTCTCAATATAGTTTAGCCAAAAGTAGGAACTGAGTTTGAAAATGAGCAAAATCGGTCAACGGACACGCCCACCTCCCATACAAGTCACTTTTATATAACTTTTTCGAAACTAATAACTCGAAAAGTATTCAAGGTATAGTTATAAAATTTAAAACGTATTGTTAGAATTCACCTAAAAATATGTGGTCCAAAAATGGGCGTGATCCGCCCACTTTTTTTTTTCATTATTTCCCGGGTTTTCATAGTGGAAATTTGATCCGTAAATTATTAAAATCAAATCTATGAAATATTAGCCTTTCAAAATTTTAAATATAGGCGTGGTCCGCCCAATTATATTTTTAAATTTTTTTTATTTTTTTTATTTTAAAATTTTTTTTAATTTATGGGGATATAAGACGTAAATTTCTGATATATGTATAATATTCTGAGGGTTAATATCCCCACCAAAGGTGTAGGGTATTCCATAGTCGGGCCCGTACCGACTATAAAAATTCGCCCCATGTGACCGAACTTACCCATGTGACCTAACTTTCCCAACTCGTTTCTTTATCACCTTCTTCTACTAAGACCTGATGATAGCCACTTGCTAAATCTAAAGTTGAAAAATACCGACTGTGACCTAATTGATCTAATATTTCATCTATTCGCGGAATAGGAAATACCTGTTTTACGGTTACGTCATTTAATTTACGGAAATCTATGACAAGTCTCCATTTTTTGTTACCGTCTTTATCGCTCTCTTCGGGAACAATAGTAATGGTGAATTCCAGGGTGATATGCTTGGCGATATAATGCCAGCATCTAACATTTTGTTAACCTGTCTATTAATTTCCACTCTATGTGTGTGTGGAAGTTTGTATTGCTTTTGGTTAATTGGTGGTTGATTCCATTGTGTTGTTATGTCGTGTTTGAGTATCGGCGTGTATGACAGTTCGTCACCTTCTAAGTGAAAAACGTCGTGGTAAGAAATACAAAGATTTTGTAATGATGTGATTTCCTCCTTATTTAAAGATTCATCGATGTTAATTTTTTCTAATAATCTATTAATCCTATTTTTTATATTCACTGAATTTATAGTATTTATTGAAAATTTCGGTTTAAAATTGTTGTCTATTATAATGTCCTTTTCTGTAGCATTTAATACTGAGACATAAACTTTATTTTTGTTAACATTCGATAAGCTTTCTCCCAAATATACTCCATGATAAATTTCTTGTTTATGTAATAATACAATTGGAATTTTTGTTTTTAGTGTAATTTCTACTATTTTTGCGGTTCTCGGCATGATTTTTATTTCATGATTGTAATAAATATTTTCTATGTCGGCTCGCGTTTTCATTGGTAATCGGATAGTGTGATTCTTTCCTTTATCGTAGAATGTTATGGTCTTATTAATTGCGTTTATTACGGATCTATTCCATATGTTATCCCGTCCTATTATTCCGTCTGCTGGTATTCCTTGTTCAAGTGATACTACATGCATTATTAAATGTAACCACTTTATATTACTGTGTTGTATATTGGTCGTGCCTAACGTCCTTACGCATCCACCAAAAGCCCCATTAAAATCTTTCTTACTATTTTTGTCAAATTCCGGTAGTTGTGTCATTGCACCTTCTTTTATTATGCTTGCATCTGTTATTGAGTCTACTAGTAATATGAGTTTTCCATTTTTAGCTGCCTCGCAAGGTACTTCAATGAACACATCACTTACATTAGACAATTTGAAGCAGTCCCCCTTTCTATTGTATATTTTGTTAATTCTCTTTTTATTTAATCCACTCAACTGTTGTCTGATTTTTTATCATAACATGTAATAAAATTTCCAAACTTTTTCAACATTCCTGTAAATATATTGTTCACCTTTTGACCTATTTGCATTTCTTCCCATACACATCTTTGCCGATTAGTTTCATCTGCTACTAATTTAATCATTTTTGCCCCTATTGCTATTATTATATATATAAAGAAATGTATTAATGCAACAATTGCCATTGTCACTCCCTCACAATCAAACCACGGTGGATCAATATGTGTATCAACGGTCACTTCAGACGTCTGATTTGCAATATTTTCCTCCATCGGTTTTCTCTTATTTTTAGGAGTTTGGGTAGTTAATGTGATCACAGACCCTTCAGCCTTATGATTTACTATTTCTACCTCCTCTTACTATTTACTATAACTCCTCTAAATCATTGAACATTCTTGTGCGGACTAGATCATAAGCGTCACCAAGAAGATGCAGTTTGACACAGCTAATGAATTCTTCTTTGTTTTCTTTTGTAATTTTTAGACTTGCTAATGCACAAGCGTCCATGAATCTATAAAGGTCAGTTTTAACGGATGGTGATTCCGATCCCATAAAAAATGGAACCACACTTCCTACGTAATTCGATACAGTATCTAACGACATTTCTAATGTTGTTTCCGGTGCTGTTATTTTATCAAATTTACCTTCAATCTGTAATGCCTCCTTATGATATAATGATGTTTCGTGGGCTAGCTTAACTTCCGATTCTAAAAATCTGATTTTCGAGTCTAATTCCCTTACTTTATTATTTGCTTCTTCTAATGTTTCGAATTCTAGTCTGGGCTGTTGGCTCAGTGCTCGTTCAATTGATTCGTCCGAAATATCTTTATTTTTCAGCAAAGTTCTTAATTTTTCGTTTTCTTCCTCTATTCCACTAGCCTGATCTAACAACTCCTGCCGTTCTTCTACAATATCGTTTAATTTTTTATTTAATGCAGTAAATTCCCCTTTCCAATCTTCTAATTCTTTTATTTTATGAGCACTTTTATGTTCCAAGAAGTATACTAATTGTTCAAAAACTACGTCAACTCTTTCGACTTCTGAGTATACCCGTGTGGAACTGACTTTATTTTTTATTAATTCTAAAGTTTCTTTATTGTTAACTTCCGTACTAATTTGATTCCACAATTTCTCAGTAAATCTGCCTAGTTGTCCTAATATATTTCTATATGCTACTTCCAATTCCTCAAACTTCGCCATATAATCATTAAAATTTTCAATTAAAATTTATAAATTTGTTTAATTTCATTCTTTCTATAATTTAATTTCACCATTTATTTACTGCTTTCACTCAAACTCACTAAAATTTATTCAATATTTAATTATACCTTCCTTTCCACTTCTGTGTTTCTTCATTTATTTTTTTGTTAATTCTCCTTCAAATTCGTCCTTCAGTCCTTTTTGTAGATTCTTGAAAAACCGGCTGCGCCAAAATGTTGCGGGCTCCAGGGGTCTTTTGTACTTGCCTTTATTGGTGAAACCGTCAGTGACAATATTCCCTCGAAGTCCACAATTCTTTCCTAACAATTATTATTAAATAAAAACGCAAGAATATTTTAGACTTGCTTTATACTTTTATTAATTATTTTTAAGTATTTTTACAAGCTTGAGTTTAAACTGAAAACACGTCTGCACTATAAGGCAGTTAAAACCATAATGCTTAAAATCTAAACTTAACATCTACTCATCACCTCGGTATCGTGCGACATATTCTTAAATCTACGTACTACTAAAAACCTCATGAACCCCACATCATATATTTACTAATATTGTGAAATCATTAATTGAGAAAATTCCAATGTGCTAAATTCTTAATTGGTTCCCATGCTGGCGTTAGTCTTGACTTAAATTACAACCAATGCTTTTGTTGTTGCTTTTAAACAGACGGCACACTTGCTAGCGTGTGCCTCGGATCAAATTGCAACCAGTGCATTTTTCGTTGCTTTCAAACGGGCTTAATTTTATATCCTGAAAGTATGCACTCATAAACTTTATGTACTTGTTCCAGTTACGTCGTAGACGTTATGTTAAGTTAACATGCATCTCTTATTGTGCTTTTAGATTTGAACTTTATGTGCATACTGGTTATGTGCAGGCTTTCTTAAATACAACAAGAAAACGTTTCTGATTCACAACAATTTTAAAAATGGGTCAATTTTGTGTTTTGGTCACGATAATTCAGGAATGCGATTTTGTGCAGACATACCGATTACACCATAAGATTCAGCAACATTTCAGGATTCAGATGTAAACATCTTGAGTTCTTGTTAATTTAGGATGGTCCTTTTTTGATCCTTTTTTCAAAGTTAAGATGTGAACATCTTGAGTACTTGTTAATTCAGGAAGGTCCTATTTTGATCCTTTTTTCAAAGTCATATGTCAGAATTTTTAAAAAATGTGTCAATTTTGGGTTTTTGTCACGATAATTCAGGAATGCTATTTTGTACAGACAAACCGATTACACCACAAGATTCAGCAACATTTCAGGATTCAGATGTGAATATCTTAAGTATGTCAGAATATTCAAGAATGTGTCAATTTTGTGATTTTTTCACGATAATTCAGGAATGCGATTTTGTACGGACAACCCGATTACACCACAAGATTCAACAATATTTCAGGATTCAGATGTGAACATCTTGAGTCCTTGCTAATTCAGGAAGGTTCTTTTTTGATCATTTTTTTTAAAGTAATATGTCAAAATTTTCAAAAATGTGTCAATTTTGTGTTTTTGTCACGATAATTCAGGAATGCGATTTTGTGCAGACAAACCGATTACACCACAAGATTCAGCAACATTTCAGGAGTCAGATCTTGTGAAGGACTCTGAATCCTTGCAAATTCAGGAAGGTCCTTTTTTGATCCTTTTTTCAAAGTAATATGTCAGACTATGGGGGCGATTATCACAAGGCAACGTGTCTGAGTGCTTCAACATGGCGAAGCCAGTGCAATCCTTGTCGGTGTCGTCTCAAGTCAACTCAATGGTCACCAGAATTGACAAACTGTCAAATGGTGACACCTCCACTTCGGTGGAAGTTCTCCTCGTGGAAGTCCCTGGAAACGGCGCTCTACACCACCCGGTGTAGAAGTCGGCTAAAGTGAGTGGCGAGCATCTCCCTCAGAGTGAGGGTTCGTGCGTTGGGTTTGGGTCCCACCACGGAAAAAACCTATGCGCCCAATGAAAACAAAAAGGAAACCTCGGATAACGACCGAGTACAACGATGACGACCCACGCAAACGTTTTAAGGACCATGATTTACGGATATGCACCTGGAATGTCTGGACCCTTTATGGGGAAGGTGCCTCTATCCAGCTGGCAGATGTCCTCGAAAAATATAAGGCTGACATCACCGCTATCCAGGAGATGCGATGGACGGGACAGGGCTGTTCGAAACAAGCGTCCTGTGATATCTACTACAGCTGCCATGCGGAGAGACACGAATTTGGATGTGGATTTGTGGTCGGCAAGAGACTCCGCCATCTTGTCTCTAGGTTCACGCCCGTGGACGAAAGGCTGGCAACAATCCGCATCAAGGCTAAATATTTCCATATCAGCCTAATTTGTGCACACGCTCCGACGAACGAGAAAGATGACGAGACAAAAGAGCGCTTCTACGAGCGCCTAGACAACGCATACGAGCGCTGCCCCCGCCACGATATCAAAATCGTGCTAGGCGATTTTAACGCCAAGGTGGGCAGAGAAGCCATCTATTGTCCCACAATCGGAAAATTTAGCCTCCATGCCAACACTTCCGATAACGGAACGAGGCTAATCGACTTCGCCGCAGCACGAAACATGGTAGTTAGTAGCACTACATTCGAACATTTCGATATCCACAAGGCCACAATGTTGTCGCCCGATCAAAAAACTGGAAATCAAATTGATCACGTTGTGATTGACGGAAGGCACGCTTCAAGCGTGATGGACGTACGCACTATCCGAGGTGCCAATATGGACTCGGATCATTACCTTGTAGCAGCCAAGGTCCGCACACGCTTAAGCGCTGCGAAGAACGTACGGAACCAAACGCAGAGAAAGCTAGACGTCGGAAAGCTGCAATCACAACAGACAACGCAAGCCTTTTCCACTCAACTCTCACACCTGCTTAGACAAAGCACTCCTCCTCTCGATGATATAAGCGCGCAGTGGAATCATATCTCCTGCTCTATGCGTACGGCCTTGCAGCAGCCAAGGTCCGCACACGCTTAAGCGCTGCGAAGAACGTACGGAACCAAACGCAGAGAAAGCTAGACGTCGGAAAGCTGCAATCACAACAGACAACGCAAGCCTTTTCCACTCGACTCTCACACCTGCTTAGACAAAGCACTCCTCCTCTCGATGATACAAGCGTGCAGTGGAATCATATCTCCTGCTCTATGCGTACGGCTGCCGAAGAGGTGCTTGGATTCCAACGCGCCCTGAGGAATCAGTGGTATGACCAAGAGTGTCGCGCGGCCACTGCAGAGAAAGACGCTGCGTACAAATCCACCCTGCAGTCAGTAGCTACGCGAGCTGCGAAGGAGCGATACAAAGAGAAGAGGAGGGAAGAGAGACGTCTTTTCAGGCGTAAAAAAAGCGAGGCAGAAAGACGTGAGTGTGAGGAGATTGAGATGCATGGGGACAGGAATGAGGCTCGAAAATTCTTCGAGAAAATAAGACGCCTAGCCGGAGGTTCAAAATCCGGAGCATCTTCCTGTAAAGATGAGAACGGAAATCTAGTGACAGATATCCAGAGCACACTGAAAATATGGAGGGATCACTTCTCTAAACTGCTGACCGGTGATGATGACCTCAATTCCACCGATAGAGAAGCAAACCCGGCAACCCCAGTACTTGATGACGACGTTGAGATTCCGCCACCCGACCATGACGAGGTCAGAACAGCCATTGCTCGGCTGAAAAACAACAAAGCCGCAGGTGCTGATGGCCTGCCTGCTGAATTGTTTAAGACCGGAGTCGAAGAGCTAATAGAGAGCATGCTCGTAAGCAGAATATGGTCGGATGAAAGCATGCCAAGTGACTGGAACCTCAGTGTACTCTGCCCAATCCTTAAGAAAGGGGATCCCACTATCTGCGCCAACTACCGTGGGATCAGCCTACTCAATATCGCATACAAGGTTCTATCGAGCGTATTATGTGAAAGACTGAAGCCCATCGTCAACAGACTGATTGGACCTTATCAGTGCGGCTTCAGACCTGGAAAGTCCACCATAGACCAGATTTTCACATTGCGCCTAATCCAGGAAAAGACCCTAGAAAAACAGATCGACACCTACCACCTATTAGTCGACTATAAAGCCGCCTTCGACACTCCGATAAGGGAACGATTATACGCCGCAATGTCTGAGTTCGGTATACCTGCGAAACTTATAAGGCTTTGCAGGATGACCCTGAGCAACACACGTTGCTCAGTGAGAATAGGAAAAGACCTCATACCGAACGAGGTTTCAGACAGGGTGACTCCCTATCGTGCGACTTTTTTAACTTATTGATGGAGAAAATAGTTCGAGCTGCCGAACTCCGTCAAAGCGGCACTATCCTCAACAAAAGTGTCATGCTGCTCGCATATGCCGACGATATTGATATCATTGGCAGGAGCACACGAGCAGTCAGCGCAGCATTCTCCAGATTGGAGAAAGAGTCGCGTCGAATGGGTCTAGCGGTGAACGAGGACAAGACGAAGTTCCTTGTGTCAACAAGCAAAAAAGAGTCCGTGCGTCTTGGACAAAAAGCTGATTTTGACACCCACAAGTTCGACATTGTGAAGGACTTCGTCTATCTGGGATCCAGCGTAAACAGCAACAACGACGTCAGCCTGGAGATCAAACGGAGAACAACTCTAGCCGCGGTAGCTCAATGGTTAGTGCGTTGGACTGCGAGCCGAAAGGTCCCCGGTTCAAGCCTGGACTGGGGCTAACAACATCTTTTCATAGAAACGAATTTCTATACCGCGCTACCTCTCGGCAGTAAATGGCAAACCTACGAGAGTAAAACCATTGCCTATGAAAAGCTCTCACCCGCCGTTCGGATTCGGCAATAAACTGTAGGTCCCACCACTTTGAGTACAAATATAACACGCACAGCTCAAAATGGTGAGAGAGCTCGGCCGAAGTTCTATACAGGACTGTAGCGCCAAACTATTATTATTATTAACAGGTGCTACTTTGGGCTCAGTAGGCAATTGAGAAGCAGAGCCCTCTCTCGCCGGACAAAAATAACGCTCTACAAGTCACTCATCATGCCCGTCCTACTTTATGGTGCAGAAACATGGACGCTGGCCACCACCGATGAGAGAGTACTGGGAGCGTTCGAGAGAAAGATTCTCCGTAAAATCTTTGGCCCTATCTGCTTTGCTAACGAGTATCGAATCAGGATGAACCACGAGCTGTATGAGTTATTCGACGACATTGACATAGTCAAGAGCATCAAGATCCAGCGGCTTCGCTGGCTAGGTCATGTCGAACGAATGGATGAAAACACTCCAGCCAAGAAGGTGCTTGAATCGAAACTCGAAGGTGGACAGCGTAGAAGAGGGCGTCCAAATCTGCGTTGGAAAGACCAAGTTGAGGACAACCTGGCAACGCTTGGTATTTCTAACTGGCGTCAGCGCGCGCAAAGCAGATCCGACTGGCGCGGCTTCATCTCAGCGGCCAAAACCGATCCACGGTTGTAAGGGACATTTAAGTAAGTAAGTAAGTATATGTCAGAATTTGCAAAAATGAGTCAATTTTGTGGTTTTTTCACGATAGTTCAGGAAAGCGATTTTGTACAGACAAACCGATTACGCCAGAAGATTCAGCAACAATTCAGGATTCAGATGTAAACATCTTGAGTCCTTGTTAATTCAGGATGGTCCTTTTTTGATCCTTTTCTCAAAGTTAAGATGTGAACATCTTGAGTACTTGTTAATTCAGGAAGGTCCTATTTTGATCCTTTTTTCAAAGTCATATGTCAGAATATTAAAAAATTTGTCAATTTTGTGTTTTTTTCACGATAATTAAGGAATGCGATTTTGTACAGACAAACCGATTACGCCATAAGATTCAGCAACAATTCAGTCCTTGTTTATTCAGGATGGTCCTTTTTTGACCCTTTTTTCAAAGTTAAGATGTGAACATCTTGAGTCCTTGTTAATTCAGGAAGGTCGTTTTTTGATCCTTTTTTCAAAGTCATATGTCAGAATTTTCAAAAATGTGTCAGTTTTGTGGTTTTTTCACTATAATTCAGGAATGCGATTTTGTACAGACAGATGTGAACATCTCGAGTCCATCCTAATTCAGGAAAGTCCTTAATGATCCTTTTTTCAAAGACAAATGTCCGAATTTCTTGAGTCTGTCAGAATATTCAAAAATGTGTCAGTTTTGTGTTTTTTTCACGATAATTCAGGAATGCGATTTTGTACAGACAAACCGATTACACCGCAAGATTCAGCAACATTTCGGTAAATAGATGTGAGCCGCGGTAGCTCAGTGGTTCAAGCCTGGGCAAGCCTGGACTGGGGCTAACAACATCTTTTCATAGAAACACTTTTCTATACCGCGCTACCTCTCGTCAGTAAATGGCAAACCTACGAGAGTAAAACCATTGCCTATGAAAAAGCTCTCAACCGCCGTTCGGATTCGGCAATAAACTGTAGGTCCCACCACTTTGAGTACAAATATAACTCACACAACTCAAAATGGTGAGAGAGCTCGGCCGAAGTTCTATACAGGACTGTAGCGCCAAACTATTATTATATTATGTGAACATCATGAGTCCTCGCTATTTCAGGATGGTCCTTTTTTGATCTTTTTTCAAAGTTAAGATGTGAACATCTTGAGTCCTTGTTAATTCAGGAAGGTCCTTTTTTGATCCTTTTTTCATAGCATATGTCAGAATTTTCAAAAATGTGTCAGTTTTGTGGTTTTTTCACGATAATTCAGGAATGCGATTTTGTACAGACAGATGTAAACATCTCGAGTCCTTGCTAATTCAGGAAAGTCCTTAATGATCCTTTTTTCAAAGACATATGTCCTAATTTCGTGAGTCTGTCAGAATATTCAAAAATGTGTCAGTTTTGTGGTTTTTTCACGATAATTCAGGAATGCGATTTTGTTAAGACAAACTGATTACAGCACAAGATTCAGCAACATTTCAGGCTACAGCTGTGAACATCTTCAGTTCTTGCTAATTCAGGAAGGTCCATTTTGATTTTTTTTTTAAAGTCATATGTCAGAATATTTTGTGATAATTCTGGAATACGATTTTGTACAGACAAACCGATTACACCATAAGATTCAGCAACAATTCAGTATATAGATGTGAACATCTTGAGTCCTCGATAATTCAGGACGGTCCTTTTTGATCCTTTTTTCAAAGTCATATGTCAGAATATTCAAAAATGTGTCAGTTTTGTGGTTTTTTCACGATAATTCAGGAATGCGATTTTGTACAGACAAACTGATTACAGCACAAGATTCAGCAACATTTCAGGATACAGCTGTGAACATCTTCAGTCCTTGCTAATTCAGGAAGGTCCATTTTGATTCTTTTTTTAAAGTCATATGTCAGAATATTTTGTGATAATTCAGGAATACGATTTTGTACAGACAAACCGATTACACCATAAGATTCAGCAACAATTAAGTTTATAGATGTAAACATCTTGAGTCCTCGCTAATTCAGGACGGTCCTTTTTGATCCTTTTTTTAAAGTCATATGGTAGAATTTTTAAACTGGGACAATTTTGTGGTTTTTTCACAATAATTCAGGAATTCTATTTTGTAGAGACAAGCCGATTACACCACAAGATTCAGCAAGATTTCGGGATTCAGATGCGAATATCTTGAGTATGTCAGAATATTCAAAAATTTGTCAATTTTGTGGTTTTTTCACAATAATTCAGATATGCGATTTTGTACAGACAAACCGATTACACCACAAGATTCAGCAACTTTTCAGGATTCAGATGTGAATATTTTGAGTATGTCAGAATATTCAAGAATGTGTAAATTCTGTGGTTTTTTCACGATAATTCAGATATGCGATTTTGTACAGACAAACCGATTACACCATAAAATTCAGCAACAATTCAGAATTTAGATGTGAACATCTTGAGTCTTCGCTAATTCAGGACGGTACTTTTCGATACTTTTTTCAAAGTCATATGTCAGAATTTTAAAAATGGGTCAATTTTGTGTTTTTGTCACGATAATTCAGGAATGCGATTTTGTGCAGACAAACCGATTACACCATAAGATTCAGAAACAATTCAGGATTCAGATGTAAACATCTTGAGTCCTTGTTAATTCAGGATGGTCCTTTTTTGATCCTTTTTTCAAAGTTAAGATGTGAACATCTTGAGTACTTGTTAATTCAGGAAGGTCCTATTTTGATCCTTTTTTCAAAGTCATATTTCAGAATTTTTAAAAAAATGTGTCAATTTTGTGTTTTTGTCACGATAATTCAGGAATGCGATTTTGTACAGACAAACCGATTACACCACAAGATTCAGCAACATTTCAGGATTCAGATGTGAATATCTTGAGTATGTCAGAATATTCAAGAATGTGTCAATTTTGTGATTTTTTCACGATAATTCGGGAATGCGATTTTGTACGGACAACCCGATTACACCACAAGATTCAGCAACATTTCAGGAGTCAGATCTTGTGAAGGACTCTGAATCCTTGCTAATTCAGGAAGGTCCTTTTTTGATCCTTTTTTCAAAGTAATATGTCAGAATTTGCAAAAATGTGTCAATTTTGTGGTTTTTTCACGATAGTTCAGGAATGCGATTTTGTACAGACAAACCGATTACGCCATAAGATTCAGCAACAATTCTTGAGTCCTTGTTTATTCAGGATGGTCGTTTTTTGATCCTTTTTTCAATATCCAATTTTCAAAAAATACAAAGATTTTGTAATGATGTGATTTCCTCCTTATTAAAGATTCATCGATGTTAATTTTTTCTAATAATCTATTAATCCTATTTTTTATATTCACTGAATTTATAGTATTTATTGTAGAATTGTTTGTATCTGATTCCCTATACTGATTAAAATTTGAAAATTTCGGTTTAAAATTGTTGTCTATTATAATGTCCTTTTCTGTAGCATTTAATACTGAGACATAAACTTTATTTTTGTTAACATTCGATAAGCTTTCTCCCAAATATACTCCAGGATAAATTTCTTGTTTATGTATTAATACAATTGGAATTTTTGTTTTTAGTGTAATTTCTACTATTTTTGCGGTTCTCGGCATGATTTTTATTTCATGATTGTAATAAATATTATCTATGTCGGCTCGCGTTTTCATTGGTAATCGGATAGTGTGATTCTTTCCTTTATCGTAGAATGTTATGGTCTTATTAATTGCGTTTATTTCGGATCTATTCCATATGTTATCCCGTCCTATTATTCCGTCTGCTGGTATTCCTTGTTCAAGTGATACTACATGCATTATTAAATGTAACCACTTTATATTACTGTGTTGTATATTGGTCGTGCCTAGCGTCCTTACGCATCCACCAAAAGCCCCATTAAAATCTTTCTTACTATTTTTGTCAAATTCCGGTAGTTGTGTCATTGCACCTTCTTTTATTATGCTTGCATCTGCTCCTGAGTCTACTAGTAATATGAGTTTTCCATTTTTAGCTGCCTCGCAAGGTACTTCAATGAACACATCACTTACATTAGACAATTTGAAGCAGTCCCCCT
Source organism: Dryomyza anilis (assembly GCA_951804985.1). Taxonomy (NCBI): domain Eukaryota; kingdom Metazoa; phylum Arthropoda; class Insecta; order Diptera; family Dryomyzidae; genus Dryomyza; species Dryomyza anilis. The sequence continues at coordinate 934,620 of OX638135.1, forward strand.
TTCTATTGTATATTTTGTTAATTCTCTTTTTATTTAATCCACTCAACTGTTGTCTGATTTTTTTATCATAACATGTTATAAAATTTTCAAACTTTTTCAACATTCCTGTAAACATATTGTTCACCTTTTGACCTATTTGCATTTCTTCCCATACACATCTTTGCCGATTAGTTTCATCTGCTACTAATTTAATCATTTTTGCCCCTATTGCTATTATCATATATATATAAAGAAATGTATTAATGCAACAATTACCATTGTCACTCCCTCACAATCAAACCATGGTGGATCAATATGTGTATCAACGGTCACTTCAGACGTCTTCTTGCAAATGTTCTCAGACTTTCACCATCCGTCTGATATGCTTTTCTAATACTATCCTGAACCGAATCTAACGTAGTCATTTTTAAATATGTATTTCTTAGAACGTCAAATAACTCCTCTAAATCATTGAACATTCTTGTGCGGACTAGATCATAAGCGTCACCAAGAAGATGCAGTTTGACACAGCTAATGAATTCTTCTTTGTTTTCTTTTGTAATTTTTAGACTTGCTAATGCACAAGCGTCCATGAATCTATAAAGTTCAGTTTTAACGGATGGTGATTCCGATCCCATAAAAAATGGAACCACACTTCCTACGTAATTCGATACAGTATCTAACGACATTTCTAATGTTGTTTCCGGTGCTGTTATTTTATCAAATTTACCTTCAATCTGTAATGCCTCCTTATGATATAATGATGTTTCGTGGGCTAGCTTAACTTCCGATTCTAAAAATCTGATTTTCGAGTCTAATTCCCTTACTTTATTATTTGCTTCTTCTAATGTTTCGAATTCTAGTCTGGGCTGTTGGCTCAGTGCTCGTTCAATTGATTCGTCCGAAATATCTTTATTTTTCAGCAAAGTTCTTAATTTTTCGTTTTCTTCCTCTATTCCACTAGCCTGATCTAACAACTCCTGCCGTTCTTCTACAATATCGTTTAATTTTTTATTTAATGCAGTAAATTCCCCTTTCCAATCTTCTAATTCTTTTATTTTATGAGCACTTTTATGTTCCAAGAAGTATACTAATTGTTCAAAAACTACGTCAACTCTTTCGACTTCTGAGTATACCCGTGTGGAACTGACTTTATTTTTTATTAATTCTAAAGTTTCTTTATTGTTAACTTCCGTACTAATTTGATTCCACAATTTCTCAGTAAATCTGCCTAGTTGTCCTAATATATTTCTATATGCTACTTCCAATTCCTCAAACTTCGCCATATAATCATTAAAATTGTCAATTAAAATTTATAAATTTGTTTAATTTCATTCTTTCTATAATTTAATTTCACCATTTATTTACTGCTTTCACTCAAACTCACTAAAATTTATTCAATATTTAATTATACCTTCCTTTCCACTTCTGTGTTTCTTCATTTATTTTTTTGTTAATTCTCCTTCAAATTCGTCCTTCAGTCCTTTTTGTAGATTCTTGAAAAACCGGCTGCGCCAAAATGTTGCGGGCTCCAGGGGTCTTTTGTACTTGCCTTTATTGGTGAAACCGTCAGTGACAATATTCCCTCGAAGTCCACAATTCTTTCCTAACAATTATTATTAAATAAAAACGCAAGAATATTTTAGACTTGCTTTATACTTTTATTAATTATTTTTAAGTATTTTTACAAGCTTGAGTTTAAACTGAAAACACGTCTGCACTCTAAGGCAGTTAAAACCATAATGCTTAAAATCTAAACTTAACATCTACTCATCACCTCGGTATCGTGCGACATATTCTTAAATCTACGTACTACTAAAAACCTCATGAACCCCACATCATATATTTACTAATATTGTGAAATCATTAATTGAGAAAATTCCAATGTGCTAAATTCTTAATTGGTTCCCATGCTGGCGTTAGTCTTGACTTAAATTACAACCAATGCTTTTGTTGTTGCTTTTAAACAGACGGCACACTTGCTAGCGTGTGCCTCGGATCAAATTGCAACCAGTGCATTTTTCGTTGCTTTCAAACGGGCTTAATTTTATATTCTGAAAGTATGCACTCATAAACTTTATGTACTTGTTCCAGTTACGTCGTAGACGTTATGTTAAGTTAACATGCATCTCTTATTGTGCTTTTAGATTTGAACTTTATGTGCATACTGGTTATGTGCAGGCTTTCTTAAATACAACAAGAAAACGTTTCTGATTCACAACAATTTTAAAAATGGGTCAATTTTGTGTTTTGGTCACGATAATTCAGGAATGCGATTTTGTGCAGACAAACCGATTACACCATAAGATTCAGCAACATTTCAGGATTCAGATGTGAACATCTTGAGTTCTTGTTAATTTAGGATGGTCCTTTTTTGATCCTTTTTTCAAAGTTAAGATGTGAACATCTTGAGTACTTGTTAATTCAGGAAGGTCCTATTTTGATCCTTTTTTCAAAGTCATATGTCAGAATTTTTAAAAAATGTGTCAATTTTGGGTTTTTGTCACGATAATTCAGGAATGCTATTTTGTACAGACAAACCGATTACACCACAAGATTCAGCAACATTTCAGGATTCAGATGTGAATATCTTAAGTATGTCAGAATATTCAAGAATGTGTCAATTTTGTGATTTTTTCACGATAATTCAGGAATGCGATTTTGTACGGACAACCCGATTACACCACAAGATTCAACAATATTTCAGGATTCAGATGTGAACATCTTGAGTCCTTGCTAATTCAGGAAGGTTCTTTTTTGATCATTTTTTTTAAAGTAATATGTCAAAATTTTCAAAAATGTGTCAATTTTGTGTTTTTGTCACGATAATTCAGGAATGCGATTTTGTGCAGACAAACCGATTACACCACAAGATTCAGCAACATTTCAGGAGTCAGATCTTGTGAAGGACTCTGAATCCTTGCAAATTCAGGAAGGTCCTTTTTTGATCCTTTTTTCAAAGTAATATGTCAGACTATGGGGGCGATTATCACAAGGCAACGTGTCTGAGTGCTTCAACATGGCGAAGCCAGTGCAATCCTTGTCGGTGTCGTCTCAAGTCAACTCAATGGTCACCAGAATTGACAAATTGTCAAATGGTGACACCTCCACTTCGGTGGAAGTTCTCCTCGTGGAAGTCCCTGGAAACGGCGCTCTACACCACCCGGTGTAGAAGTCGGCTAAAGTGAGTGGCGAGCATCTCCCTCAGAGTGAGGGTTCGTGCGTTGGGTTTGGGTCCCACCACGGAAAAAACCTATGCGCCCAATGAAAACAAAAAGGAAACCTCGGATAACGACCGAGTACAACGATGACGACCCACGCAAACGTTTTAAGGACCATGATTTACGGATATGCACCTGGAATGTCTGGACCCTTTATGGGGAAGGTGCCTCTATCCAGCTGGCAGATGTCCTCGAAAAATATAAGGCTGACATCACCGCTATCCAGGAGATGCGATGGACGGGACAGGGCTGTTCGAAACAAGCGTCCTGTGATATCTACTACAGCTGCCATGCGGAGAGACACGAATTTGGATGTGGATTTGTGGTCGGCAAGAGACTCCGCCATCTTGTCTCTAGGTTCACGCCCGTGGACGAAAGGCTGGCAACAATCCGCATCAAGGCTAAATATTTCCATATCAGCCTAATTTGTGCACACGCTCCGACGAACGAGAAAGATGACGAGACAAAAGAGCGCTTCTACGAGCGCCTAGACAACGCATACGAGCGCTGCCCCCGCCACGATATCAAAATCGTGCTAGGCGATTTTAACGCCAAGGTGGGCAGAGAAGCCATCTATTGTCCCACAATCGGAAAATTTAGCCTCCATGCCAACACTTCCGATAACGGAACGAGGCTAATCGACTTCGCCGCAGCACGAAACATGGTAGTTAGTAGCACTACATTCGAACATTTCGATATCCACAAGGCCACAATGTTGTCGCCCGATCAAAAAACTGGAAATCAAATTGATCACGTTGTGATTGACGGAAGGCACGCTTCAAGCGTGATGGACGTACGCACTATCCGAGGTGCCAATATGGACTCGGATCATTACCTTGTAGCAGCCAAGGTCCGCACACGCTTAAGCGCTGCGAAGAACGTACGGAACCAAACGCAGAGAAAGCTAGACGTCGGAAAGCTGCAATCACAACAGACAACGCAAGCCTTTTCCACTCAACTCTCACACCTGCTTAGACAAAGCACTCCTCCTCTCGATGATATAAGCGCGCAGTGGAATCATATCTCCTGCTCTATGCGTACGGCCTTGCAGCAGCCAAGGTCCGCACACGCTTAAGCGCTGCGAAGAACGTACGGAACCAAACGCAGAGAAAGCTAGACGTCGGAAAGCTGCAATCACAACAGACAACGCAAGCCTTTTCCACTCGACTCTCACACCTGCTTAGACAAAGCACTCCTCCTCTCGATGATACAAGCGTGCAGTGGAATCATATCTCCTGCTCTATGCGTACGGCTGCCGAAGAGGTGCTTGGATTCCAACGCGCCCTGAGGAATCAGTGGTATGACCAAGAGTGTCGCGCGGCCACTGCAGAGAAAGACGCTGCGTACAAATCCACCCTGCAGTCAGTAGCTACGCGAGCTGCGAAGGAGCGATACAAAGAGAAGAGGAGGGAAGAGAGACGTCTTTTCAGGCGTAAAAAAAGCGAGGCAGAAAGACGTGAGTGTGAGGAGATTGAGATGCATGGGGACAGGAATGAGGCTCGAAAATTCTTCGAGAAAATAAGACGCCTAGCCGGAGGTTCAAAATCCGGAGCCTCTTCCTGTAAAGATGAGAACGGAAATCTAGTGACAGATATCCAGAGCACACTGAAAATATGGAGGGATCACTTCTCTAAACTGCTGACCGGTGATGATGACCTCAATTCCACCGATAGAGAAGCAAACCCGGCAACCCCAGTACTTGATGACGACGTTGAGATTCCGCCACCCGACCATGACGAGGTCAGAACAGCCATTGCTCGGCTGAAAAACAACAAAGCCGCAGGTGCTGATGGCCTGCCTGCTGAATTGTTTAAGACCGGAGTCGAAGAGCTAATAGAGAGCATGCTCGTAAGCAGAATATGGTCGGATGAAAGCATGCCAAGTGACTGGAACCTCAGTGTACTCTGCCCAATCCTTAAGAAAGGGGATCCCACTATCTGCGCCAACTACCGTGGGATCAGCCTACTCAATATCGCATACAAGGTTCTATCGAGCGTATTATGTGAAAGACTGAAGCCCATCGTCAACAGACTGATTGGACCTTATCAGTGCGGCTTCAGACCTGGAAAGTCCACCATAGACCAGATTTTCACATTGCGCCTAATCCAGGAAAAGACCCTAGAAAAACAGATCGACACCTACCACCTATTAGTCGACTATAAAGCCGCCTTCGACACTCCGATAAGGGAACGATTATACGCCGCAATGTCTGAGTTCGGTATACCTGCGAAACTTATAAGGCTTTGCAGGATGACCCTGAGCAACACACGTTGCTCAGTGAGAATAGGAAAAGACCTCTCCGAGCCATTTCATACCGAACGAGGTTTCAGACAGGGTGACTCCCTATCGTGCGACTTTTTTAACTTATTGATGGAGAAAATAGTTCGAGCTGCCGAACTCCGTCAAAGCGGCACTATCCTCAACAAAAGTGTCATGCTGCTCGCATATGCCGACGATATTGATATCATTGGCAGGAGCACACGAGCAGTCAGCGCAGCATTCTCCAGATTGGAGAAAGAGTCGCGTCGAATGGGTCTAGCGGTGAACGAGGACAAGACGAAGTTCCTTGTGTCAACAAGCAAAAAAGAGTCCGTGCGTCTTGGACAAAAAGCTGATTTTGACACCCACAAGTTCGACATTGTGAAGGACTTCGTCTATCTGGGATCCAGCGTAAACAGCAACAACGACGTCAGCCTGGAGATCAAACGGAGAACAACTCTAGCCGCGGTAGCTCAATGGTTAGTGCGTTGGACTGCGAGCCGAAAGGTCCCCGGTTCAAGCCTGGACTGGGGCTAACAACATCTTTTCATAGAAACGAATTTCTATACCGCGCTACCTCTCGGCAGTAAATGGCAAACCTACGAGAGTAAAACCATTGCCTATGAAAAGCTCTCACCCGCCGTTCGGATTCGGCAATAAACTGTAGGTCCCACCACTTTGAGTACAAATATAACACGCACAGCTCAAAATGGTGAGAGAGCTCGGCCGAAGTTCTATACAGGACTGTAGCGCCAAACTATTATTATTATTAACAGGTGCTACTTTGGGCTCAGTAGGCAATTGAGAAGCAGAGCCCGCTCAGGAAAGCGATTTTGTACAGACAAACCGATTACGCCATAAGATTCAGCAACAATTCAGGATTCAGATGTAAACATCTTGAGTCCTTGTTAATTCAGGATGGTCCTTTTTTGATCCTTTTTTCAAAGTTAAGATGTGAACATCTTGAGTACTTGTTAATTCAGGAAGGTCCTATTTTGATCCTTTTTTCAAAGTCATATGTCAGAATATTAAAAAATTTGTCAATTTTGTGGTTTTTTCACGATAATTAAGGAATGCGATTTTGTACAGACAAACCGATTACGCCATAAGATTCAGCAACAATTCAGGATTCAGATGTAAACATCTTGAGTCCTTGTTTATTCAGGATGGTCCTTTTTTGACCCTTTTTTCAAAGTTAAGATGTGAACATCTTGAGTCCTTGTTAATTCAGGAAGGTCGTTTTTTGATCCTTTTTTCAAAGTCATATGTCAGAATTTTCAAAAATGTGTCAGTTTTGTGGTTTTTTCACTATAATTCAGGAATGCGATTTTGTACAGACAGATAAGAACATCTCGAGTCCATCCTAATTCAGGAAAGTCCTTAATGATCCTTTTTTCAAAGACATATGTCCGAATTTCTTGAGTCTGTCAGAATATTCAAAAATGTGTCAGTTTTGTGTTTTTTTCACGATAATTCAGGAATGCGATTTTGTACAGACAAACCGATTACACCGCAAGATTCAGCAACATTTCGGTAAATAGATGTGAACCGCGGTAGCTCAGTGGTTAGTGCGTTGGACTGCGAAGCGAAAGGTCCCCGGTACAAGCCTGGACTGGGGCTAACAACATCTTTTCATAGAAACACTTTTCTATACCGCGCTACCTCTCGTCAGTAAATGGCAAACCTACGAGAGTAAAACCATTGCCTATGAAAAAGCTCTCAACCGCCGTTCGGATTCGGCAATAAACTGTAGGTCCCACCACTTTGAGTACAAATATAACTCGCAACACTCAAAATGGTGAGAGAGCTCGGCCGAAGTTCTATACAGGACTGTAGCGCCAAACTATTATTATATTATGTGAACATCATGAGTCCTCGCTATTTCAGGATGGTCCTTTTTTGATCTTTTTTCAAAGTTAAGATGTGAACATCTTGAGTCCTTGTTAATTCAGGAAGGTCCTTTTTTGATCCTTTTTTCATAGCATATGTCAGAATTTTCAAAAATGTGTCAGTTTTGTGGTTTTTTCACGATAATTCAGGAATGCGATTTTGTACAGACAGATGTAAACATCTTGAGTCCTTGCTAATTCAGGAAAGTGCTTAATGATCCTTTTTTCAAAGACATATGTCCTAATTTCGTGAGTCTGTCAGAATATTCAAAAATGTGTCAGTTTTGTGGTTTTTTCACGATAATTCAGGAATGCGATTTTGTAAAGACAAACTGATTACAGCACAAGATTCAGCAACATTTCAGGATACAGCTGTGAACATCTTCAGTTCTTGCTAATTCAGGAAGGTCCATTTTGATTTTTTTTTTAAAGTCATATGTCAGAATATTTTGTGATAATTCTGGAATACGATTTTGTACAGACAAACCGATTACACCATAAGATTCAGCAACAATTCAGTATATAGATGTGAACATCTTGAGTCCTCGATAATTCAGGACGGTTCTTTTTGATCCTTTTTTCAAAGTCATATGTCAGAATATTCAAAAATGTGTCAGTTTTGTGGTTTTTTCACGATAATTCAGGAATGCGATTTTGTACAGACAAACTGATTACAGCACAAGATTCAGCAACATTTCAGGATACAGCTGTAAACATCTTCAGTCCTTGCTAATTCAGGAAGGTCCATTTCGATTCTTTTTTTAAAGTCATATGTCAGAATATTTTGTGATAATTCAGGAATACGATTTTGTACAGACAAACCGATTACACCATAAGATTCAGCAACAATTAAGTATATAGATGTGAACATCTTGAGTCCTCGCTAATTCAGGACGGTCCTTTTTGATCCTTTTTTTAAAGTCATATGGCAGAATTTTTAAACTGAGACAATTTTGTGGTTTTTTCACAATAATTCAGGAATGCTATTTTGTAGAGACAAGCCGATTACACCACAAGATTCAGCAACATTTCGGGATTCAGATGCGAATATCTTGAGTATGTCAGAATATTCAAAAATGTGTCAATTTTGTGGTTTTTTCACAATAATTCAGATATGCGATTTTGTACAGACAAACCGATTACACCACAAGATTCAGCAACTTTTCAGGATTCAGATGTGAATATCTTGAGTATGTCAGAATATTCAAGAATGTGTAAATTCTGTGGTTTTTTCACGATAATTCAGATATGCGATTTTGTACAGACAAACCGATTACACCGCAAGATTCAGCAACATTTCAGGAGTCAGATCTTGTGAAGGACTCTGAATCCTTGCTAATTCAGGAAGGTCCTTTTTTGATCATTTTTTCAAAGTCATATGTCAGAGTTTTAAAAATGTGTCAATTTTGTATTTTTTTCACGATAATTCAGGAATGCGATTTTGTACAGACAAACCGATTACACCATAAAATTCAGCAACAATTCAGAATTTAGATGTGAACATCTTGAGTCTTCGCTAATTCAGGACGGTACTTTTCGATACTTTTTTCAAAGTCATATGTCAGAATTTTAAAAATGGGTCAATTTTGTGTTTTTGTCACGATAATTCAGGAATGCGATTTTGTGCAGACAAACCGATTACACCATAAGATTCAGAAACAATTCAGGATTCAGATGTAAACATCTTGAGTCCTTGTTAATTCAGGATGGTCCTTTTTTGATCCTTTTTTCAAAGTTAAGATGTGAACATCTTGAGTACTTGTTAATTCAGGAAGGTCCTATTTTGATCCTTTTTTCAAAGTCATATTTCAGAATTTTTAAAAAAATGTGTCAATTTTGTGTTTTTGTCACGATAATTCAGGAATGCGATTTTTTACAGACAAACCGATTACACCACAAGATTCAGCAACATTTCAGGATTCAGATGTGAATATCTTGAGTATGTCAGAATATTCAAGAATGTGTCAATTTTGTGATTTTTTCACGATAATTCGGGAATGCGATTTTGTACGGACAACCCGATTACACCACAAGATTCAGCAACATTTCAGGAGTCAGATCTTGTGAAGGACTCTGAATCCTTGCTAATTCAGGAAGGTCCTTTTTTGATCCTTTTTTCAAAGTAATATGTCAGAATTTGCAAAAATGTGTCAATTTTGTGGTTTTTTCACGATAGTTCAGGAATGCGATTTTGTACAGACAAACCGATTACGCCATAAGATTCAGCAACAATTCAGGATTCAGATGTAAATATCTTGAGTCCTTGTTTATTCAGGATGGTCGTTTTTTGACCCTTTTTTGATCCTTTTTTCAAAGTTAAGATGTGAACATCTTGAGTACTTGTTAATTTAGGAAGGTCCTATTTTGATCCTTTATTCAAAGTCATATGTCAGAATTTTTAAAAAATGTGTCAATTTTGTGTTTTTGTCACGATAATTCAGGAATGCGATTTTGTATAGACAGATGTGAACATCTCGAGTCCTTGCTAATTCAGGAAAGTCCTTAATGATACGTTTTTCAAAGACATATGTCCGAATTTCTTGAGTCTGTCAAAATATTCAAAAATTTGTCAATTTTGTGGTTTTTTCACGATAATTAAGGAATGCAATTTTGTACAGACAAACCGATTACACCACAAGATTCAGCAACATTTCAGGATTCAGATGCAAACATTTTGAGACTTGTTAATTTAGGATGGTCCTTTTTTGATCCTTTTTTCAAAGTTAGGATGTGAACATCTTGAGTCCTTCTTAATTCAGGAAGATCCTTTTTTGATCCTTTTTTCAAAGTCATATGTCAGAATTTTTACAAATGTGTCAGTTTTGTGGTTTTTTCACGATAATTCAGGAATGCGATTTTGTACAGACAGATCTGAACATCTCGAGTCCTTGCTAATTCAGGAAAGTCCTTAATGATCCTTTTTTCAAAGACATATGTCCGAATTTCTTGAGTCTGTCAGAAAACTCAAAAATGTGTCAGTTTTGTGGATTTTTCACGATAATTCAGGAATGCGATTTTGTACAGACAAACCGATTACACCGCAAGATTCAGAAACATTTCAGGATACAGCTGTGAACATCTCCAGTCCTTGCTAATTCAGGAAGGTCCATTTTGATTCTATTTTTAAAGTCATATGTCAGAATATTTTGTGAAAATTCAGGAATACGATTTTGTACAGACAAACCGATTACACCATAAGATTCAGCAACAATTCACTATATAGTTGTGAACATCTTGAGTCCTCGCTAATTCAAGAAGGTCAATTTTTGATTCTTTTTTCAAAGTCATATGTTAGAATATTCAAAAAATTATCAATTTCGTGGTTTTTTCACGATAATTAGGGAATGCGATTTTGTACAGACAAACCGATTACACCACAAGATTCAGCAATATTTCAGGATTCAGATGTGAACAACTTGAGTCCTTGTTTTTCAGGATGGTCCTATTTTAATCCTTTTTTCAAAGTCAAGATGTGAACATCTTGAGTCCTTGTTAATTCAGGAATGTCCTTTTTTGATCCTTTTTTCAAAATCATATGTCAGAATTTTCAATAATTGTCATTTCCAGTCCTTGCTAATTCAAGAAGGTCAATTTTTGATTCTTTTTTCAAAGTCATATGTTAGAATATTCAAAAAAGTATCAATTTCGTGTTTTTTTCACGATAATTCGGGAATGCGATTTTGTACAGACAAACCGATTACACCACAAGATTCAGCAACATTTCTGGATTCAGCTGTGAACATCTTCAGTCTTTGCTAATTCAGGAAGGTCCATTTTGATTCTTTTTTTAAAGTCATATGTCAGAATATTTTGTGATAATTCAGGAATACGATTTTGTACAGACAAACCGATTACATCATAAGATTCAGCAACAATTCAGTATATAGATGTGAGCATCTTGAGTCCTCGCTAATTCAGGACGGTCCTTTTTGATCCTTTTTTCAAAGCCATATGTCAGAATATTCAAGAATGTGTCAGTTTTGTGGTTTTTTCACGATAATTCAGGAATGCAATTTTGTACAGACAAACTGATTACGGCACAAGATTCAGCAACATTTCAGGATACAACTGTGAACATCTTCAGTCCTTGCTAATTCAGGAAGGTCCATTTTGATTCTTTTTTTAAAGTCATATGTCAGAATATTTTGTGATAATTCAGGAATACGATTTTGTACAGACAAACCGATTACACCATAAGATTCAGCAACAATTCAGTATATAGATGTGAACATCTTGAGTCCTCGCTAATTCAGGACGGTTCTTTTTGATCCTTTTTTCAAAGACATATGTCAGAATATTCAAAAATGTGTCAGTTTTGTGGTTTTTTCACGATAATTCAGGAATGCGATTTTGTACAGACAAACTGATTACAGCACAAGATTCAGCAGCATTTCAGGATTTAGCTGTGAACATCTTCAGTCCTTGCTAATTCAGGAAGGTCAATTTTTGATTCTTTTTTCAAAGTCATATGTTAGAATATTCAAAAAAGTATCAATTTCGTGGTTTTTTCACGATAATTAGGGAATGCGATTTTGTACAGACAAACCGATTACACCACAATATTCAGCAATATTTCAGGATTCAGATGTGAACATCTTCAGTCTTTGCTAATCAGGAAGTTCCATTTTTGATTCTTTTTTCAAAGTCATGTGTCAGAATATTCAAAAATGTGTCAATTTCGTAGTTTTTTCATGATAATTCAGGAATGCGATTTTGTACAGACAACCGATTACACCACAAAATTCAGCAACATTTCAGGATTCAGATGTGAATACCTTGAGTATGTCAGAATATTCAAGAATGTGTAAATTTTGTGGTTTTTTCACGATAATTCAGGAATGCGATTTTGTACAGACAAACCGACACCAAAAGATTCATCAGCATTTCAGGATTCAGCTCTGAACATCTTCAGTCCTTGCTAAGTCAGGAAGGTCCATTTTTGATTCCTTTTTCAAAGTCATATGTCAGAATTTTTAAAAAATGTGTCAATTTTGAGTTTTTGTCACGATAATTAAGGAATGCGATTTTGTACAGACAAACCGAATACACCACAAGATTCAGCATCATTTCAGGATTCAGATGTGAGCATCTTGAGTCCTTGCTAATTCAGGAAGGTCAATTTTGATCCTTTTTTTATAGTCATATGTCAGAATTTTCAAAAATGTGTCAAGTTTGGATTTTTCACGATAATTCAGGAATACGATTTTGTACAGACAGATGTGAACATCTCGAGTCCTTGTTAATTCAGAAAGGTCCTTTATGATCCTTTTTTTAAGGTCATATGTCAGAATTTTTAAAATGGGTCAATTTTGTGGTTTTTTCACGATAATTCAGGAATGCTATTTTGTAGAGACAAACCGATTACACCACAAGATTCAGCAACATTTCAGGATTCAGATGTGAATATCTTGAGTATGTCAGAATATTCAAAAATGTGTGAATTTTGTGGTTTTTTCACAATAATTCAGATATGCGATTTTGTACAGACAAACCGATTACACCACAAGATTCAGCAACATTTCAGGATTCAGATGTGAATATCTTGAGTATGTCAGAATATTCAAGAATGTGTAGATTTTGTGGTTTTTTCACGATAATTCAGATATGCGATTATGTACAGACAAACCGATTACACCGCAAGATTCAGCAATATTTGAGGATTCAGATGTGAAATTGAGTTTTCGCTAATTCAGGACGGTACTTTTTGATCCTTTTTTCAAAGTCATATGTCAGAATTTTCAAAAATGTGTCAATTTTGTGGTTTTTCACGATAATTCAGGAATGCGATTTTGTACAGACAAACCGATTACACCATAAAATTCAGCAACAATTCAGAATTTAGATGTGAACATCTTGAGTCTTCGCTAATTCAGGACGGTACTTTTCGATACTTTTATCAAAGTCATATGTCAGAATTTTAAAAATGGGTCAATTTTGTGTTTTTGTCACGATAATTCAGGAATGCGATTTTGTGCAGACAAACCGATTACACCATAAGATTCAGCAACAATTCAGGATTCAGATGTAAACATCTTGAGTCCTTGTTAATTCAGGATGGTCCTTTTTTGATCCTTTTTTCAAAGTTAAGATGTGAACGTCTTGAGTACTTGTTAATTCAGGAAGGTCCTATTTTGATCCTTTTTTCAAAGTCATATGTCAGAATTTTTAAAAAATGTGTCAATTTTGAGTTTTTGTCACGATAATTCAGGAATGCGATTTTGTACAGACAAACCGATTACACCACAAGATTCAGCAACAATTCAGGATTCAGATGTAAACATCTTGAGTCCTTGTTAATTCAGGATCCTTTTTTGATCCTTTTTTCAAAGTTAAGATGTGAACGTCTTGAGTACTTGTTAATTCAGGAAGGTCCTATTTTGATCCTTTTTTCAAAGTCATATGTCAGAATTTTTAAAAAATGTGTCAATTTTGTGTTTTTGTCACGATAATTCAGGAATGCGATTTTGTACAGACAAACCGATTACACCACAAGATTCAGCAACATTTCAGGATTCAGATGTGAACATCTTGAGTTCTTGTTAATTCAGGATGGTCCTTTTTGATCCTTTTTTCAAAGTTAAGATGTGTACATCTTGAGTGCTTGTTAATTCAGGAAGGTCCTATTTTGATCCTTTTTTCAAAGTCATATGTCAGAATTTTTAAAAGTGTGTCAATTTTGTGTTTTTGTCACGATAATTCAGGAATGCGATTTTGTACAGACAAACCGATTACACCGCAAGATTCAGCAACATTTCAGGATTCAGATGTGAACATCTTGAGTTCTTGTTACTTCAGGATGGTCCTTTTTTGATCCTTTTTTTCAAAGTTAAGATGTGAACATCTTGAGTACTTGTTAATTCAGGAAGGTCCTATTTTGATCCTTTTTTCAAAGTCATATGTCAGAATTTTTAAAAAATGTGTCAATTTTGTGTTTTTGTCACGATAATTCAGGAATGCGATTTTGTGCAGACAAACCGATTACACCACAAGATTCAGCAACGTTTCAGGATTCAGATGTGAATATCTTGAGTATGTCAGAGTATTCAAGAATGTGTCAATTTTGTGTTTTTTTCACGATAATTTAGGAATGCAATGTTGTACAGACAAACCGACACCAAAAGATTCAGCAGCATTTCAGGATTCAGCTCTGAACATCTTGAGTCCTTCTAAATTGGTCCATTTTTGATTCTTTTTTCAAAGTCATATGTCAGAATATTTTGTGATAATTCAGGAATGCGATTTTGTACAGACAAACCGATTACACCACAAGATTCAGCAACATTTCAGGATTCAGATGTGAGCATCTTGAGTCCTTGCTAATTCAGGAAGGTCCATTTTGATCCTTTTTTCAACGTCATATGAATTTTCAAAAATGTGTCAAGTTTGGTTTTTTCACGATAATTCATGAATACGATTTTGTACAGACAGATGTGAACATCTCGAGTCCTTGCTAATTCAGAAAGGTCCTTTATAATCCTTTTTTTAAAGTCATATGTCAGAATTTTTAAAATGGGTCAATTTTGTGGTTTTTTCACGATAATTCAGGAATGCTATTTTGTAGAGACAAACCGATTACACCACAAGATTCAGCAACATTTCAGGATTCAGATGTGAATATCTTGAGTATGTCAGAATATTCAAAATGTGTCAATTTTGTGGTTTTTTCACAATAATTCAGATATGCGATTTTGTACGGACAAACCGATTACACCACAAGATTTAGCAACATTTCAGGATTCAGATGTGAATATCTTGAGTATGTCAGAATATTCAAGAATGTGTAAATTTTGTGGTTTTTTCACGATAATTCAGATATGCGATTTTGTACAGACAAACCGATTACACCACAAGATTCAGCAACATTTCAGGATTCAGATGTGAATATCTTGAGTATGTCAGAATATTCAAGAATGTGTCAATTTTGTGTTTTTTTTCACGATTTTTTAGGAATGCGATGACAAACCGACACCAAGAGATTCAGAAGCATTTCAGGATTCAGCTCTGAACATCTTCAGTCTTTGCTAATCAGGAGGGTCAACTTTTGATTCTTTTTTCAAAGTCATGTGTCAGAATATTCAAAAATGTGTCAATTTCGTAGTTTTTGTCACGATAATTCAGGAATGCGATTTTGTACAGACAAACCGATTACACCACAAGATTCAGCAACATTTCAAGATGCACATGTGAATATCTTGAGTATGTCAGAATATTCAAGAATGTGTCAATTTTGTGATTTTTTCACGATAATTCAGGAATGCGATTTTGTACGGACAACCCGTTTACACCACAAGATTCAGCAACATTTCAGGATTCAGATGTGAACATCTTGAGTTCTTGTTAATTCAGGATGGTCCTTTTTGATCCTTTTTTTCAAAGTTTAGATGTGTACATCTTGAGTGCTTGTTAATTCAGGAAGGTCCTATTTTGATCCTTTTTTCAAAGTCATATGTCAGAATTTTTAAAAAATGTGTCAATTTTGTGTTTTTGTCACGATAATTCAGGAATGCGATTTTGTACAGACAAACCGATTACACCACAAGATTCAGCAACATTTCAGGATTCAGATGTGAACATCTTGAGTTCTTGTTACTTCAGGATGGTCCTTTTTTAACCTTTTTTTCAAAGTTAAGATGTGAACATCTTGAGTACTTGTTAATTCAGGAAGGTTCTATTTTGATCCTTTTTTAAAAGTCATATGTCAAAATTTTTAAAAAATGTGTCAATTTTGTGTTTTTGTCACGGTAATTCAGGAATGCGATTTTGTACAGACAAACGGATTACACCACAAGATTCAGCAACATTTCAAGATGCACATGTGAATATCTTGAGTATGTCAGAATATTCAAGAATGTGTCAATTTTGTGATTTTTTCACGATAATTCAGGAATGCGATTTTGTACGGACAACCCGATTACACCACAAGATTCAGCAACATTTCAGGATTCAGATGTGAACATCTTGAGTTCTTGTTAATTCAGGATGGTCCTTTTTGATCCTTTTTTCAAAGTTTAGATGTGTACATCTTGAGTGCTTGTTAATTCAGGAAGGGCCTATTTTGATCCTTTTTTCAAAGTCATATGTCAGAATTTTTAAAAAATGTGTCAATTTTGTGTTTTTGTCACGATAATTCAGGAATGCGATTTTGTACAGACAAACCGATTACACCACAAGATTCAGCAACATTTCAGGATTCAGATGTGAACATCTTGAGTTCTTGTTACTTCAGGGTGGTCCTTTTTTAACCTTTTTTTCAAAGTTAAGATGTGAACATCTTGAGTACTTGTTAATTCAGGAAGGTCCTATTTTGATCCTTTTTTCAAAGTCATATGTCAGAATTTTTAAAAAATGTGTCAATTTTGTGTTTTTGTCACGATAATTCAGGAATGCGACTTTGTACAGACAAACCGATTACACCACAAGATTCAGCAACATTTCAGGATTCAGATGTGAATATCTTGAGTATGTCAGAATATTCAAGAATGTGTCAATTTTGTGATTTTTTCACGATAATTCAGGAATGCGATTTTGTACGGAAAACCCGATTACACCACAAGATTCAGCAACATTTCAGGATTCAGATGTAAACATCTTGAGTCCTCGCTAATTCAGGAAGGTTCTTTTTTGATCATTTTTTTCAAAGTAATATGTCAGAATTTTCAAAAATGTGTCAATTTTGTGTTTTTGTCACGATAATTCAGGAATGCGATTTTGTGCAGACAAACCGATTACACCACAAGATTCAGCAACATTTCAGGAGTCAGATCTTGTGAAGGACTCTGAATCCTTGCTAATTCAGGAATGATCCTTTTTTCAAAGTAATATGTCAGAATTTGCAAAAATGTGTCTATTTTGTGGTTTTTTCACGATAGTTCAGGAATGCGATTTTGTACAGACAAACCACTACGCCATAAGATTCAGCAACAATTCAGGATTCAGAATCATCTTGAGTCCTTGTTAATTCAGGATGGTCCTTTTTTGATCCTTTTTTCAAACAAGTACTCAAGATGTGCACATCTTGAGTACTTGTTAATTTAGGAAGGTCCTATTTTGATCCTTTTTTCAAAGTCATATGTCAGAATTTTTAAAAAATGTGCCAATTTTGTGTTTTTGTCACGATAATTCAGGAATGCGATTTTGTATAGACAAACCGATTACACCACAAGATTCAGCAACATTTCAGGATTCAGATGTGAACATCTTGAGTTCTTGTTAATTCAGGATGGTCCTTTTTTGATCCTTTTTTCAAAGTTAAGATGTGAACATCTTGAGTACTTGTTAATTTATGAAGGTCCTATTTTGATCCTTTTTTCAAAGTCATATGTCAGAATTTTTAAAAAATGTGTCAATTTTGTGTTTTTGTCACGATAATTCAGGAATGCGATTTTGTACAGACAAACCGATTACACCACAAGATTCAGCAACATTTCAGGATTCAGATGTGAACATCTTGAGTTCTTGTTAATTCAGGATGGTCCTTTTTTGATCCTTTTTTTCAAAGTTAAGATGTGAACATCTTGAGTACTTGTTAATTCAGGAAGGTCCTATTTTGATCCTTTTTTCAAAGTCATATGTCAGAATTTTTAAAAAATGTGTCAATTTTGTGTTTTTGTCACGATAATTCAGGAATGCGATTTTGTACAGACAAACCGATTACACCACAAGATTCAGCAACATTTCAGGATTCAGATGTGAATATCTTGAGTATGTCAGAATATTCAAGAATGTGTCAATTTTGTGATTTTTTCACTATAATTCAGGAATGCGATTTTGTACGGACAACCCGATTACACCACAAGATTCAGCAACATTTCAGGATTCTGATGTGAACATCTTGAGTCCTTGCTAATTCAGGAAGGTTCTTTTTTGATCATTTTTTTTCAAAGTAATATGTCAGAATTTTCAGAAATGTGTAAATTTTGTGTTTTTGTCACGATAATTCAGGAATGCGATTTTGTGCAGACAAACCGATTACACAACAAGATTTCGCAACATTTCAGGAGTCAGATCTTGTGAAGGACTCTGAATCCTTGCTAATTCAGGAAGGTCCTTTTTTGATCCTTTTTTCAAAGTAATATGTCAGAATTTTCAAAAATGTGTCAGTTTTGTGGTTTTTTCACGATAATTCAGGAATGCGATTTTGTACAGACAGATGTGAACATCTCGAGTCCTTGCTAATTCAGGAAAGTCCTTAATGATCCTTTTTTCAAAGACATATGTCAGAATTTCTTGAGTCTGTCAGAATATTCAAAAATTTGTCAATTTTGTGGTTTTTTCACGATAATTAAGGAATGCGATTGTACAGACAATTACACCACAAGATTCAGCAACATTTCAGGATTCAGATGCAAACATCTTGAGTCCTTGCTAATTCAGGAAGGTCATTTTTTGATTCTTTTTTCAAAGTAATATGTCAGAATTTGCAAAAATGTGTCAATTGTGTGGTTTTTTCACAATAGTTCAGGAATGCGATTTGGTACAAACAAACCGATTACACCGCAAGATTCAGCAACAATTCAGGATTCAGATGTAAACATCTTGAGTCCTTGTTAATTCAGGATGGTCCTTTTTTGATCCTTTTTTCATAGTTAAGATGTGAACATCTTGAGTACTTGTTAATTCAGGAAGGTCCTATTTTGATCCTTTTTTCAAAGTAATATGTCAGAAATGCAAAAATGTGTCAATTTTGTGGTTTTTTCACGATAGTTCAGGAATGCGATTTTGTACACCGATTACGCCATAAGATTCAGCAACAATTCAGGATTCAGATGTGAGCATCTTGAGTCCTTGCTAATTCAGGAAGGTCCATTTTGATCCTTTTTTCAACGTCATATGAATTTTCAAAAATGTGTCAAGTTTGGTTTTTTCACGATAATTCATGAATACGATTTTGTACAGACAGATGTGAACATCTCGAGTCCTTGCTAATTCAGAAAGGTCCTTTATAATCCTTTTTTTAAAGTCATATGTCAGAATTTTTAAAATGGGTCAATTTTGTGTTTTTTTCACGATAATTCAGGAATGCTATTTTGTAGAGACAAACCGATTACACCACAAGATTCAGCAACATTTCAGGATTCAGATGTGAATATCTTGAGTATGTCAGAATATTCAAAAATGTGTCAATTTTGTGGTTTTTTCACAATAATTCAGATATGCGATTTTGTACGGACAAACCGATTACACCACAAGATTTAGCAACATTTCAGGATTCAGATGTGAATATCTTGAGTATGTCAGAATATTCAAGAATGTGTAAATTTTGTGGTTTTTTCACGATAATTCAGATATGCGATTTTGTACAGACAAACCGATTACACCACAAGATTCAGCAACATTTCAGGATTCAGATGTGAATATCTTGAGTATGTCAGAATATTCAAGAATGTGTCAATTTTGTGTTTTTTTTCACGATTTTTTAGGAATGCGATGACAAACCGACACCAAGAGATTCAGAAGCATTTCAGGATTCAGCTCTGAACATCTTCAGTCTTTGCTAATCAGGAGGGTCCACTTTTGATTCTTTTTTCAAAGTCATGTGTCAGAATATTCAAAAATGTGTCAATTTCGTAGTTTTTGTCACGATAATTCAGGAATGCGATTTTGTACAGACAAACCGATTACACCACAAGATTCAGCAACATTTCAGGATTCAGATGTGAGCATCTTGAGTCCTTGCTAATTCAGGAAGGTCCATTTTGATCCTTTTTTCAACGTCATATGAATTTTCAAAAATGTGTCAAGTTTGGTTTTTTCACGATAATTCATGAATACGATTTTGTACAGACAGATGTGAACATCTCGAGTCCTTGCTAATTCAGAAAGGTCCTTTATAATCCTTTTTTTAAAGTCATATGTCAGAATTTTTAAAATGGGTCAATTTTGTGGTTTTTTCACGATAATTCAGGAATGCTATTTTGTAGAGACAAACCGATTACACCACAAGATTCAGCAACATTTCAGGATTCAGATGTGAATATCTTGAGTATGTCAGAATATTCAAAAATGTGTCAATTTTGTGGTTTTTTCACAATAATTCAGATATGCGATTTTGTACGGACAAACCGATTACACCACAAGATTTAGCAACATTTCAGGATTCAGATGTGAATATCTTGAGTATGTCAGAATATTCAAGAATGTGTAAATTTTGTGGTTTTTTCACGATAATTCAGATATGCGATTTTGTACAGACAAACCGATTACACCACAAGATTCAGCAACATTTCAGGATTCAGATGTGAATATCTTGAGTATGTCAGAATATTCAAGAATGTGTCAATTTTGTGTTTTTTTTCACGATTTTTTAGGAATGCGATGACAAACCGACACCAAGAGATTCAGAAGCATTTCAGGATTCAGCTCTGAACATCTTCAGTCTTTGCTAATCAGGAGGGTCCACTTTTGATTCTTTTTTCAAAGTCATGTGTCAGAATATTCAAAAATGTGTCAATTTCGTAGTTTTTGTCACGATAATTCAGGAATGCGATTTTGTACAGACAAACCGATTACACCACAAGATTCAGCAACATTTCAGGAGTCAGATCTTGTGAAGGACTCTGAATCCTTGCTAATTCAGGAAGGTCCTTTTTTGATCCTTTTTTCAAAGTAATATGTCAGAATTTGAAAAATGTGTCAATTTTGTGGTTTTTTCACGATAGTTCAGGAATGCAATTTTGTACAGACAAACCGACTACGCCATAAGATTCAGCAACAATTCAGGATTCAGATTCATTTTGAGTCCTTGTTAATTCAGGATGGTCCTTTTTTGATCCTTTTTTCAAAGTTAAGATGTGAACATCTTGAGTACTTGTTAATTTAGGAAGGTCCTATTTTGATCCCTTTTTCAAAGTCATATGTCAGAATTTTTAAAAAATGTGTGAATTTTGTGTTTTTGTCACGATAATTCAGGAATGCGATTTTGTACAGACAAACCGATTACACCACAAGATTCAGCAACATTTCAAGATGCACATGTGAATATCTTGAGTATGTCAGAATATTCAAGAATGTGTCAATTTTGTGATTTTTTCACGATAATTCAGGAATGCGATTTTGTACGGACAACCCGATTACACCACAAGATTCAGCAACATTTCAGGATTCAGATGTGAACATCTTGAGTTCTTGTTAATTCAGGATGGTCCTTTTTGATCCTTTTTTCAAAGTTTAGATGTGTACATCTTGAGTGCTTGTTAATTCAGGAAGGTCCTATTTTGATCCTTTTTTCAAAGTCATATGTCAGAATTTTTAAAAAATGTGTCAATTTTGTGTTTTTGTCACGATAATTCAGGAATGCGATTTTGTACAGACAAACCGATTACACCACAAGATTCAGCAACATTTCAGGATTCAGATGTGAACATCTTGAGTTCTTGTTACTTCAGGATGGTCCTTTTTTAACCTTTTTTTCAAAGTTAAGATGTGAACATCTTGAGTACTTGTTAATTCAGGAAGGTTCTATTTTGATCCTTTTTTAAAAGTCATATGTCAGAATTTTTAAAAAATGTGTCAATTTTGTGTTTTTGTCACGGTAATTCAGGAATGCGATTTTGTACAGACAAACGGATTACACCACAAGATTCAGCAACATTTCAAGATGCACATGTGAATATCTTGAGTATGTCAGAATATTCAAGAATGTGTCAATTTTGTGATTTTTTCACGATAATTCAGGAATGCGATTTTGTACGGACAACCCGATTACACCACAAGATTCAGCAACATTTCAGGATTCAGATGTGAACATCTTGAGTTCTTGTTAATTCAGGATGGTCCTTTTTGATCCTTTTTTCAAAGTTTAGATGTGTACATCTTGAGTGCTTGTTAATTCAGGAAGGTCCTATTTTGATCCTTTTTTCAAAGTCATATGTCAGAATTTTTAAAAAATGTGTCAATTTTGTGTTTTTGTCACGATAATTCAGGAATGCGATTTTGTACAGACAAACCGATTACACCACAAGATTCAGCAACATTTCAGGATTCAGATGTGAACATCTTGAGTTCTTGTTACTTCAGGGTGGTCCTTTTTTAACCTTTTTTTCAAAGTTAAGATGTGAACATCTTGAGTACTTGTTAATTCAGGAAGGTCCTATTTTGATCCTTTTTTCAAAGTCATATGTCAGAATTTTTAAAAAATGTGTCAATTTTGTGTTTTTGTCACGATAATTCAGGAATGCGACTTTGTACAGACAAACCGATTACACCACAAGATTCAGCAACATTTCAGGATTCAGATGTGAATATCTTGAGTATGTCAGAATATTCAAGAATGTGTCAATTTTGTGATTTTTTCACGATAATTCAGGAATGCGATTTTGTACGGACAACCCGATTACACCACAAGATTCAGCAACATTTCAGGATTCAGATGTGAACATCTTGAGTCCTCGCTAATTCAGGAAGGTTCTTTTTTGATCATTTTTTTCAAAGTAATATGTCAGAATTTTCAAAAATGTGTCAATTTTGTGTTTTTGTCACGATAATTCAGGAATGCGATTTTGTGCAGACAAACCGATTACACCACAAGATTCAGCAACATTTCAGGAGTCAGATCTTGTGAAGGACTCTGAATCCTTGCTAATTCAGGAATGATCCTTTTTTCAAAGTAATATGTCAGAATTTGCAAAAATGTGTCTATTTTGTGGTTTTTTCACGATAGTTCAGGAATGCGATTTTGTACAGACAAACCACTACGCCATAAGATTCAGCAACAATTCAGGATTCAGAATCATCTTGAGTCCTTGTTAATTCAGGATGGTCCTTTTTTGATCCTTTTTTCAAACAAGTACTCAAGATGTGCACATCTTGAGTACTTGTTAATTTATGAAGGTCCTATTTTGATCCTTTTTTCAAAGTCATATGTCAGAATTTTTAAAAAATGTGCCAATTTTGTGTTTTTGTCACGATAATTCAGGAATGCGATTTTGTACAGACAAACCGATTACACCACAAGATTCAGCAACATTTCAGGATTCAGATGTGAACATCTTGAGTTCTTGTTAATTCAGGATGGTCCTTTTTTGATCCTTTTTTTCAAAGTTAAGATGTGAACATCTTGAGTACTTGTTAATTCAGGAAGGTCCTATTTTGATCCTTTTTTCAAAGTCATATGTCAGAATTTTTAAAAAATGTGTCAATTTTGTGTTTTTGTCACGATAATTCAGGAATGCGATTTTGTACAGACAAACCGATTACACCACAAGATTCAGCAACATTTCAGGATTCAGATGTGAATATCTTGAGTATGTCAGAATATTCAAGAATGTGTCAATTTTGTGATTTTTTCACTATAATTCAGGAATGCGATTTTGTACGGACAACCCGATTACACCACAAGATTCAGCAACATTTCAGGATTCTGATGTGAACATCTTGAGTCCTTGCTAATTCAGGAAGGTTCTTTTTTGATCATTTTTTTTCAAAGTAATATGTCAGAATTTTCAGAAATGTGTAAATTTTGTGTTTTTGTCACGATAATTCAGGAATGCGATTTTGTGCAGACAAACCGATTACACAACAAGATTTCGCAACATTTCAGGAAACAGATCTTGTGAAGGACTCTGAATCCTTGCTAATTCAGGAAGGTCCTTTTTTGATCCTTTTTTCAAAGTAATATGTCAGAATTTTCAAAAATGTGTCAGTTTTGTGGTTTTTTCACGATAATTCAGGAATGCGATTTTGTACAGACAGATGTGAACATCTCGAGTCCTTGCTAATTCAGGAAAGTCCTTAATGATCCTTTTTTCAAAGTCATATGTCAGAATTTCTTGAGTCTGTCAGAATATTCAAAAATTTGTCAATTTTGTGGTTTTTTCACGATAATTAAGGAATGCGATTGTACAGACAATTACACCACAAGATTCAGCAACATTTCAGGATTCAGATGCAAACATCTTGAGTCCTTGCTAATTCAGGAAGGTCCTTTTTTGATTCTTTTTTCAAAGTAATATGTCAGAATTTGCAAAAATGTGTCAATTTTGTGGTTTTTTCACAATAGTTCAGGAATGCGATTTGGTACAAACAAACCGATTACACCGCAAGATTCAGCAACAATTCAGGATTCAGATGTAAACATCTTGAGTCCTTGTTAATTCAGGATGGTCCTTATTTGATCCTTTTTTCATAGTTAAGATGTGAACATCTTGAGTACTTGTTAATTCAGGAAGGTCCTATTTTGATCCTTTTTTCAAAGTAATATGTCAGAAATGCAAAAATGTGTCAATTTTGTGGTTTTTTCACGATAGTTCAGGAATGCGATTTTGTACAGACAAACCGATTACGCCATAAGATTCAGCAACATTTCAGGATTCAGATGTGAATATCTTGAGTATGTCAGAATATTCAAGAATGTGTCAATTTTGTGATTTTTTCACTATTATTCAGGAATGCGATTTTGTACGGACAACCCGATTACGCCATAAGATTCAGCAACATTTCAGGATTCAGATGTGAATATCTTGAGTATGTCAGAATATTCAAGAATGTGTCAATTTTGTGATTTTTTCACTATTATTCAGGAATGCGATTTTGTACGGACAACCCGATTACACCGCAAGATTCAGCAACAATTCAGGATTCAGATGTAAACATCATGAGTCCTTGTTAATTCAGGATGGTCCTTTTTTGATAATTTTTTCAAAGTTTAGATGTGAACATCTTGAGTACTTGTTAATTTAGGAAGGTCCTATTTTGATCCTTTTTTCAAAGTCATATGTCAGAATTTTTAAAAAATGTGTCAATTTTGTGTTTTTGTCACGATAATTCAGGAATGCGATTTTGTACAGACAAACCGATTACACCACAAGATTCAGCAACATTTCAGGATTCAGATGTGAATATCTTGAGTATGTCAGAATATTCAAGAATGTGTCAATTTTGTGATTTTTTCACGATAATTCAGGAATGCGATTTTGTACGGAAAACCCGATTACACCACAAGATTCAGCAACATTTCAGGATTCAGATGTGAACATCTTGAGTCCTTGCTAATTCAGGAAGGTTTTTTTTTTGATCATTTTTTTCAAAGTAATATGTCAGAATCAGATTACACCATAAGATTCATCAACAATTCAGGATTCAGATGTAAACATCTTGAGTCCTTGTTAATTCAGGATGGTCCTTTTTTGATCCTTTTTTAAAAGTTAAGATGTGAACATCTTGAGTACTTGTTAATTCAGGAAGGTCTTATTTTGATCCTTTTTTCAAAGTCATTTGTCAGAATGTTTAAAAAATGTGCTAATTCAGGAAGGCTCTTTTTTGATCATTTTTTTCAAAGTAATATGTCAGAATTTTCAAAAATGTGTCAATTTTGTATTTTTGTCACGATAATTCAGGAATGCGATTTTGTGCAGACAAACCGATTACACCACAAGATTCAGCAACATATCAGAAGTCAGATCTTGTGATGGATTCTGAATCCTTGCTAATTCAGGAAGGTCCTTTTTTGATCCTTTTTTCAAAGTAATATGTCAGAATTTGCAAAAATGTGTCAATTTTGTGGTTTTTTCACGATAGTTCAGGAATGCGATTTTGTACAGACAAACCGATTACGCCATAAGATTCAGCAACAATTCAGGATTCAATATTCAAAAATGTGTCAATTTTGTGTTTTTGTCACGATAATTCAGGAATGCGATTTTGTACAGACAAGCCGATTACACCAAAAGATTCAGCAACATTTCAGGATTCAGATGTGAAATTGAGTTTACGCTAATTCAGTACGGTACTTTTTGATCCTTTTTTCAAAGTCATATGTCAGAATTTTCAAAAATGTGTCAATTTTGTGGTTTTTTCACAATAATTCAGGAATGCGATTTTGTACAGACAAACCGATTACACCATAAAATTCAGCAACAATTCAGAAATTAGATGTGAACATCTTGAGTCTTCGCTAATTCAGGACGCTACTTTTCGATACTTTTTTCAAAGTCATATGTCAGAATTTTAAAAATGGGGCAATTTTGTGTTTTTGTCACGATAATTCAGTAATGCGATTTTGTGCAGACAAACCGATTACACCATAAGATTCAGCAACAATTCAGGATTCAGATGTGAACATCTTGAGTTCTTGTTAATTCAGGATGGTCCTTTTTTGATCCTTTTTTCAAAGTTAAGATGTGAACATCTTGAGTACTTGTTAATTCAGGAAGGTCCTATTTTGATCCTTTTTTCAAAGTCATATGTCAGAATTTTTAAAAAATGTGTCAATTTTTTGTTTTTGTCACAATAATTCAGGAATGCGATTTTGTACAGACAAACCGATTACACCACAAGATTCAGCAACATTTCAGGATGCAGATGTGAATATCTTGAGTATGTCAGAATATTCAAGAATGTGTCAATTTTGTGATTTTTTTCACGATAATTCAGGAATGCGATTTTGTACGGACAACCCGATTACACCACAAGATTCAGCAACATTTCAGGATTCAGATGTGAACATCTTGAGTTCTTGTTAATTCAGGATGGTCCTTTTTTGATCCTTTTTTTCAAAGTTAAGATGTGAACATCTTGAGTACTTGTTAATTCAGGAAGGTCCTATTTTGATCCTTTTTTCAAAGTCATATGTCAGAATTTTTAAAAAATGTGTCAATTTTGTGTTTTTGTCACGATAATTCAGGAATGCGATTTTGTACAGACAAACCGATTACACCACAAGATTCAGCAACATTTCAGGATTCAGATGTGAATATCTTGAGTATGTCAGAATATTCAAGAATGTGTCAATTTTGTGATATTTTCACGATAATGCAGGAATGCGATTTTGTAGGGACAACCCGATTACACCACAAGATTCAGCAACATTTCAGGATTCAGATGTGAACATCTTGAGTCCTTGCTAATTCAGGAAGGTTTTTGTTTGATCATTTTTTTTTCAAAGTAATAAGTCAGAATTTTCAAAAATGTGTCAATTTTGTGTTTTTGTCACGATAATTCAGGAATGCGATTTTGTGCAGACAAACCGATTACACAACAAGATACAGCAACATTTCAGGATTCAGATGTGAAATTGAGTTTTCGCTAATTCAGGACGGTACTTTTTGATCCTTTTTTCAAAGTCATATGTCAGAATTTTCAAAAATGTGTCAGTTTTGTGGTTTTTTTCACGATAATTCAGGAATGCGATTTTGTACAGACAAACCGATTACACCATAAAATTCAGCAACAATTCAGAATTTAGATGTGAACATCTTGAATCTTCGCTAATTCAGGACGGTACTTTTCGATACATTTTTCAAAGTCATATGTCAGAATTTTAAAAATGGGTCAATTTTGTGTTTTTGTCACGATAATTCAGGAATGCGATTTTGTGCAGACAAACCGATTACACCATAAGATTCAGCAACAATTCAGGATTCAGATGTAAACATCATGAGTCCTTGTTAATTCAGGATGGTCCTTTTTTGATCCTCTTTTCAAAGTTATGATGTGAACATCTTGAGTACTTGTTAATTCAGGAAGGTCCTATTTTGATCCTTTTTTCAAAGTCATATGTCAGAATTTTTAAAAAATGTGCTAATTCAGGAAGGCTCTTTTTTGATCATTTTTTTCAAAGTAGTATGTCAGAATTTTCAAAAATGTGTCAATTTTGTGTTTTTGTCACGATAATTCAGGAATGCGATTTTGTGCAGACAAACCGATTACACCACAAGATTCAGCAACATTTCAGGAGTCAGATCTTGTGAAGGACTCTGAATCCTTGCTAATTCAGGAAGGCTCTTTTTTGATCATTTTTTTCAAAGTAATATGTCAGAATTTGCAAAAATGTGTCAGTTTTGTGGTTTTTTCACGATAGTTCAGGAATGCGATTTTGTACAGACAAACCGATTACGCCATAAGATTCAGCAACATTTCAGGATTCAGATGTAAACATCTTGAGTCCATGTTAATTCAGGATGGTCCTTTTTTGATCCTTTTTTCAAAGTTAAGATGTGATCATCTTGAGTGCTTGTTAATTTAGGAAGGTTCTATTTTGATCCTTTTTTCAAAGTCATATGTCAGAATTTTTAAAAAATGTGTAAATTTTGTGTTTTTGTCACGATAATTCAGGAATGCAATTTTGTACAGACAAACCGATTACACCACAAGATTCAGCAACATTTCAGGATTCAGATGTGAACATCTTGAGTTCTTGTTACTTCAGGATGGTCCTTTTTTGATCCTTTTTTCAAAGTTAAGATGTGAACATCTTGAGTCCTTGTTAATTCAGGAAGGTCCTTTTTTGATCCTTTTTTCAAAGTCATATGTCAGAATTTTTAAAAAATGTGTCAATTTTGTGTTTTTGTCACGATAATTCAGGAATGCGATTTTGTACAGACAAACCGATTACACCACAAGATTCAGCAACATTCAGATGTGAATATCTTGAGTATGTCAGAATATTCAAGAATGTGTAGATTTTGTGTTTTTTTCACGATAATTCAGATATGCGATTTTGTACAGACAAACCGATTACACCGCAAGATTCAGCAATATTTGAGGATTCAGATGTGAAATTGAGTTTACGCTAATTCAGTACGGTACTTTTTGATCCTTTTTTCAAAGTCATATGTCAGAATTTTCAAAAATGTGTCAATTTTGTGGTTTTTTCACAATAATTCAGGAATGCGATTTTGTACAGACAAACCGATTACACCATAAAATTCAGCAACAATTCAGAAATTAGATGTGAACATCTTGAGTCTTCGCTAATTCAGGACGGTACTTTTGGATACTTTTTTCAAAGTCTTATGTCAGAATTTTAAAAATGGGTCAATTTTGTGTTTTTGTCACGATAATTCAGGAATGCGATTTTGTGCAGACAAACCGATTACACCATAAGATTCAGCAACATTTCAGGATTCAGATGTGAACATCTTGAGTTCTTGTTAATTCAGGATGGTCCTTTTTTGATCCTTTTTTCAAAGTTAAGATGTGAACATCTTGAGTCCTTGTTAATTCAGGAAGGTCCTTTTTTGATCCTTTTTTCAAAGTCATATGTAAGAATTTTCAAAAATGTGTCAGTTTTGTGGTTTTTTCTCGATAATTCAGGAATGCGATTTTGTACAGACAGATGTGAACATCTCGAGTCCTTGCTAATTCAGGAAAGTCCTTAATGATCCTTTTTTCAAAAACATATGTCAGAATTTCATGAGTCTGTCAGAATATTCAAAAATTTGTCAATTTTGTGGTTTTTTCACGATAATTAAGGAATGCTATTTTGTACAGACAAACCGATTACACCGCAAGATTCAGCAACATTTCAGGATTCAGATGCAAACATCTAGAGTCCTTGCTAATTCAGGAAGGTCCTTTTTTGATACTTTTTTCAAAGTAATATGTCAGAATTTGCAAAAATGTGTCAATTTTGTGGTTTTTTCACGATATTTCAGGAATGCGATTTTGTACAGACAAACCGATTAAACCATAAGATGTGTCAATTTTGTGGTTTTTTTAACGATAATTCAGGAATGCAATTTTGTAAAGACAAACTGATTACACCACAAGATTCAGCAACTTTTAAGGATTCCGATGTAAATATCTTGAGTATGTCAGAATATTCAAAAATGTGTCAGTTTTGTGGTTTTTTCACGATAATTCAGGAATGCGATTTTGTACAGACAAACCGATTACACCGCAAGATTCAGCAACATTTTGGTATATAGATGTAAACATCATGAGTCCTCGCTATTTCAGGACGGTCCTTTTTAATCCTTTTTTCAAAGTCATATGTCAGAATATTCAAAAATGTGTCAGTTTTGTGGTTTTTTCACGATAATTCAGGATGCGATTTTGTACAGACAAACTGATTACAGCACAAGATTCAGCAACATTTCAGGATACAGCTGTGAACATCTTCAGTCCTTGCTAATTCAGGAAGGTCCATTTTGATTCTTTTTTTAAAGTCATATGTCAGAATATTTTGTGATAATTCAGGAATACGATTTTGTACAGACAAACCGATTACACCATAAGATTCAGCAACAATTCAGTATATAGATGTGAACATCTTGAGTCCTCGCTAATTCAGGACGGTACTTTTCGATACTTTTTTCAAAGTCATATGTCAGAATATTCAAAAATGTGTCAGTTTTGTGGTTTTTTCACGATAATTCAGGATGCGATTTTGTACAGACAAACTGATTACAGCACAAGATTCAGCAACATTTCAGGATACAGCTGTGAACATTTTCAGTCCTTGCTAATTCAGGAAGGTCCATTTTTGATTCTATTCTCAAAGTCATATGTTAGAATATTCAAAAAAGTATCAATTTCGTGTTTTTTTCACGATAATTCAGGAATGCGATTTTGTACAGACAAACCGATTACACCATAAGATTCAGCAATATTTCAGGATTCAGATGTACACAACTTGAGTCCTTGTTTTCCAGGATGGTCCTTTTTTAATCCTTTTTTCAAAGTCAAGATGTCAACATCTTGAGTCCTTGTTAATTCAGGAATGTCCTTTTTTGATCCTTTTTTCAAAATCATATGTCAGAATTTTCAATAATTGTCAATTTCGTGGTTTCTTCACGATAATTCAGGATTGCGATTTTGTACAGACAAGCCGATTACACCACAAGATTCAGTAACAATTCAGGATTCAATATTCAAAAATGTGTCAGTTTTGTGTTTTTTTTCACGATAATTCGGGAATGCGATTTTGTACAGACAAACCGATTACACCACAAGATTCAGCAACATTTCTGGATTCAGCTGTGAACATCTTCAGTCCTTTCTAATCGGGAAGGTCAATTTTTGATTCTTTTTTCAAAGTCATGTGTCAGAATATTCAAAAATGCGTCAATTTTGTGGTTTTTTCACGATAATTCAGGAATGCGATTTTGTACAGACAAACCGATTACACCACAAGATTCAGCAACATTTCAGGATTCAGATGTAAACATCTTCAGTCCTTGCTAGTTCAAGAAGGTCCATTTTTGATTCTTTTTTCAAAGTCATATGTCAGAATATTTCGTGATAATTCAGGAATGCGATTTTGTACAGACAAACCAATTACACCACAAGATTCAGCAACATTTCAGGATTAAGCTGTGAACATCTTCAGTCCTTGCTAATTAGGAAAGTCGTATGTCAGAATATTCAAAAATGTGTCAATTTCGCAGTTTTTTCATGATAATTGGAATGCGATTTTGTACAGACAAACCGATTACACCACAAGATTCAGCAACATTTCAGGATTAAGATATGAATATTTTGAGTGCTTGTCAATTCAGATAGTCCTTTTTTGATTATTTTTTCAAAGTCATATGTCAGAATTTTCAAAAATGTGTCAATTTTGTGTTTTTGTCACGATAATTCAGGAATGCGATTTTGTACAGACAAACCGATTACACCACAAGATTCAGCAACATTTCAGGATTTAGACTTTGTGGAGGACTCTGAGTCCTTGCAAATTCAGGAATGTCATTTTTTGATCCTTTTTTCAAAGTCATATGTCAGAATTTTCAAAAATGTGTCAATTTTGTGTTTTTTTTCACGATAATTCAGGAATGCGATTTTGTACAGACAAACCGATTACACCATAAGATTCAGCAACATTTCAGGATTCAGCTGTGAACATCTTCATTCCTTGCTAATTCAGGAAGATCCATTTTTGATTCTTTTTTCAAAGTCATCATTCAGAATATTTTGTAATAATTCAGGAATGCGATTTTGTACAGACAAACCGATTAAGCCACAAGATTCAGCAACATTTCAGGATTCAGATGTGAACATCTTGAGTCCTTGCTAATTCATGAAGGTTCTTTTTTGCTCCTTTTTTCAAAGTCATATGTCAGAATTTTCAAAAATGTGTCAATTTTGTGTTTTTTTCAAGATAATTCAAGATTGCGATTTTGTACAGACAAACCGATTACAGCACAAGATTCAGCAACATTTCAGGATTCAGCTGTGAACATCTTCAGTCCTTGCTAATTCAGGAAGGTTCATTTTTGATTCTTGAACCGATTACACCGCAAGATTCAGCAACATTTCACGATTCAGATGTGAATATCTTGAGTATGT
Organism: Dryomyza anilis; assembly: GCA_951804985.1. Lineage (NCBI taxonomy): Eukaryota > Metazoa > Arthropoda > Insecta > Diptera > Dryomyzidae > Dryomyza > Dryomyza anilis. The sequence goes on from OX638135.1 coordinate 966,973, forward strand.
CAGAATATTCAAAAATGTGTCAATTTTGTGTTTTTTTCACGAAAATTCAGGAATGCGATTTTGTACAGACAAACCGATTACAGCACAAGATTCAGCAACATTTCAGGATACAGTCCTTGCTAATTCAGGAAGGTCCATTTTGATTCTTTTTTTAAAGTCATATGTCCGAATATTTTGTGATAATTCAGGAATACGATTTTGTACAGACAAACCGATTACACCATAAGATTCAGCAACAATGCAGTATATAGATGTGAACATCTTGAGTCCTCGCTAATTCAGGACGGTCCTTTTTGATCTTTTTTCAAAGTCATATGTCAGAATATTCAAAAATGTGTCAGTTTTGTGTTTTTTTCACGATAATTCAGGAATGCGATTTTGTACAGACAAACTGATTACAGCACAAGATTCAGCAGCATTTCAGGATTTAGCTGTGAACATCTTCAGTCCTTGCTAATTCAGGAAGGTACATTTTTGATTCTATTCTCAAAGTCATATGTTAGAATATTCAAAAAAGTATCAATTTCGTGGTTTTTTCACGATAATTCAGGAATGCGATTTTGTACAGACAAACCGATTACACCACAAGATTCAGCAGCATTTCAGGATTTAGCTATGAACATCTTAAGTCCTTGCTAATCAGGAAGGTCCATTTTTGATTCTTTTTTCAAAGTCATGTGTCAGAATATTCAAAAATGTGTCAATTTCGTAGTTTTTTCATGATAATTCAGGAATGCGATTTTGTACAGACAAACCGATAACACCACAAGATTCAGCAATATTCAGCAACATTTCAGGATTCAGATGTGAATATCTTGAGTATGTCAGAATATTCAAAAATGTGTCAGTTTTGTGGTTTTTCACGATAATTCAGGAATGCGATTTTGTACAGACAAACCGATTACACCACAAGATTCCGCAACATTTCAGGATTCAGATGTGAACAGGAATGTCCTGTTTCGATCCTTTTTTAAAAATCATATTCCAGAATTTTCAAGAATGTGTCAATTTTGTGGTTTTTCACGATAATTCTGGAATGCGATTTTGTACAGACAAACCGATTACACAAAAGATGCAGCAACACTTCAGGATTCAGATGTCAACATCTTGAATCCTTGTTAATTCAGGAGGTCATTTTTTGATCCTTTTTTTTTAAAGTCACATGTCAGAATTTTCAAAAATGTGTCAATTTTGTGGTTTTTTCACGATAATTCAGAAATGCGATTTTGTACAGACAAACCGATTGCACCACAAGATTCAGCAACATTTCAGAATTCAGATGTATACATCTTCAGTCCTTGCTAATTCAGGAAGGTCCATTTTTGATTCTTTTTTCAAAGTCATATGTCAGAATATTTTGTGATAATTCAGGAATGCGGTTCTGTACAGACAAACCGATTACACTACAAGATTCAGCAACATTTCTGGATTCAGATGTGAACATTTTGAGTCCTCGCTAATTCAGGAAGGTCTTTTTTTGATGCTTTTCAAATGGAATATGTCAGAATTTTCAAAAATGTGTCAATTTTGTGGTTTTTTTTTACGATAACTTCGGAATGCGATTTTGCACAGACAAACCGATTACACCACAAGATTCAGCAACATTTCAGGATTAAGCTGTGAACATCTTCAATCCTTGCTAATTAGGAAATTCATATGTCAGAATATTCAAAAATGTGTCAATTTCGTAGTTTTTTCATGATAATTCAGGAATGCGATTTTGTACAGACAAACCGATTACACCACAAGATTCAGCAACATTTCAGGATTCAGATATGAATATCTTGATTGCTTGTCAATTCAGATAGTCCTTTTTTGATTCTTTTTTCAAAGTCATATGTCAGAATTTTCAAAAATGTGTCAATTTTGTGTTTTTGTCACGATAATTCAGGAATGCGATTTTGTACAGACAAACCGATTACACCACAAGATTCAGCAACATTTCAGGATTTAGACCTTGTGGAGGACTCTGAGTCCTTGCAAATTCAGGAAGGTCATTTTTTGATCCTTTTTTCAAAGTCATATGTCAGAATTTTCAAAAATGTGTCAATTTTGTGTTTTTTTTCACGATAATTCAGGAATGCGATTTTGTACAGACAAACCGATTACACCATAAGATTCAGCAACATTTCAGGATTCAGCTGTGAACATCTTCATTCCTTGCTAATTCAGGAAGATCCATTTTTGATTCTTTTTTCAAAGTCATATTTCAGAATATTTTGTAATAATTCAGGAATGCGATTTTGTACAGACAAACCGATTACACCACAAGATTCAGCAACATTTCAGGATTTAGACCTTGTGGAGGACTCTGAGTCCTTGCAAATTCAGGAAGGTCATTTTTTGATCCTTTTTTCAAAGTCATATGTCAGAATTTTCAAAAATGTGTCAATTTTGTGTTTTTTTCAAGATAATTCAGGATTGCGATTTTGCACAGACAAACCGATTACAGCACAAGATTCAGCAACATGTCAGGATTCAGCTGTGAACATCTTCAGTCCTTGCTAATTCAGGAAGGTTCATTTTTGATTCTTGAACCGATTACACCACAAGATTCAGCAACATTTCACGATTCAGATGTGAATATCTTGAGTATGTCAGAATATTCAAAAATGTGTCAATTTTGTGTTTTTTTCACGAAAATTCAGGAATGCGATTTTGTACAGACAAACCGATTACATCACAAGATTCGGCAACATTTCAGGATTCAGATGTGAACATTTTTGAGTCCTGGCTAATTCAGGAATGTCCTTTTTTGATCCTTTTTTCAAAGTCAAGATGTGAACATCTTGAGTCCTTGTTAGTTCACGAATGTCCTTTTGTGATCCTTTTTTCAAAATCATATGTCAGAATTTTCAAAAATGTGTCAATTTTGTGGTTTTTTCACGATAATTCAGGAATGCGATTTTGTACAGACAACCCGATTACACCACAAGATGCAGCAACATTTCAGGATTCAGATGTAAACATCTTCAGTCCTTGCTAGTTCACGAAGGTCCATTTTTGATTCTTTTTTCAAAGTCATGTCAGAATATTTTGTGAGAATTCAGGCATGCAATTTTGTACAGACAAACCGATTACACCACAAGAATCAGCAACATTTCAGGATTCAGATGTGAATATCTTGAGTATGTCAGAATATTCAAAAATGTGTCAGTTTTGTGGTTTTTCACGATAATTCAGGAATGCGATTTTGTACAGACAAACCGATTACACCACAAGATTCCGCAACATTTCAGGATTCAGATGTGAACAGGAATGTCCTGTTTCGATCCTTTTTTAAAAATCATATTCCAGAATTTTCAAGAATGTGTCAATTTTGTGGTTTTTCACGATAATTCTGGAATGCGATTTTGTACAGACAAACCGATTACACAAAAGATGCAGCAACACTTCAGGATTCAGATGTCAACATCTTGAATCCTTGTTAATTCAGGAGGTCATTTTTTGATCCTTTTTTTTTAAAGTCACATGTCAGAATTTTCAAAAATGTGTCAATTTTGTGGTTTTTTCACGATAATTCAGAAATGCGATTTTGTACAGACAAACCGATTGCACCACAAGATTCAGCAACATTTCAGAATTCAGATGTATACATCTTCAGTCCTTGCTAATTCAGGAAGGTCCATTTTTGATTCTTTTTTCAAAGTCATATGTCAGAATATTTTGTGATAATTCAGGAATGCGGTTCTGTACAGACAAACCGATTACACTACAAGATTCAGCAACATTTCTGGATTCAGATGTGAACATTTTGAGTCCTCGCTAATTCAGGAAGGTCTTTTTTTGATGCTTTTCAAATGGAATATGTCAGAATTTTCAAAAATGTGTCAATTTTGTGGTTTTTTTTTTACGATAACTTCGGAATGCGATTTTGCACAGACAAACCGATTACACCACAAGATTCAGCAACATTTCAGGATTAAGCTGTGAACATCTTCAATCCTTGCTAATTAGGAAATTCATATGTCAGAATATTCAAAAATGTGTCAATTTCGTAGTTTTTTCATGATAATTCAGGAATGCGATTTTGTACAGACAAACCGATTACACCACAAGATTCAGCAACATTTCAGGATTCAGATATGAATATCTTGATTGCTTGTCAATTCAGATAGTCCTTTTTTGATTCTTTTTTCAAAGTCATATGTCAGAATTTTCAAAAATGTGTCAATTTTGTGTTTTTGTCACGATAATTCAGGAATGCGATTTTGTACAGACAAACCGATTACACCACAAGATTCAGCAACATTTCAGGATTTAGACCTTGTGGAGGACTCTGAGTCCTTGCAAATTCAGGAAGGTCATTTTTTGATCCTTTTTTCAAAGTCATATGTCAGAATTTTCAAAAATGTGTCAATTTTGTGTTTTTTTTCACGATAATTCAGGAATGCGATTTTGTACAGACAAACCGATTACACCATAAGATTCAGCAACATTTCAGGATTCAGCTGTGAACATCTTCATTCCTTGCTAATTCAGGAAGATCCATTTTTGATTCTTTTTTCAAAGTCATATTTCAGAATATTTTGTAATAATTCAGGAATGCGATTTTGTACAGACAAACCGATTACACCACAAGATTCAGCAACATTTCAGGATTTAGACCTTGTGGAGGACTCTGAGTCCTTGCAAATTCAGGAAGGTCATTTTTTGATCCATTTTTCAAAGTCATATGTCAGAATTTTCAAAAATGTGTCAATTTTGTGTTTTTTTCAAGATAATTCAGGATTGCGATTTTGCACAGACAAACCGATTACAGCACAAGATTCAGCAACATGTCAGGATTCAGCTGTGAACATCTTCAGTCCTTGCTAATTCAGGAAGGTTCATTTTTGATTCTTGAACCGATTACACCACAAGATTCAGCAACATTTCACGATTCAGATGTGAATATCTTGAGTATGTCAGAATATTCAAAAATGTGTCAATTTTGTGTTTTTTTCACGAAAATTCAGGAATGCGATTTTGTACAGACAAACCGATTACATCACAAGATTCGGCAACATTTCAGGATTCAGATGTGAACATTTTTGAGTCCTGGCTAATTCAGGAATGTCCTTTTTTGATCCTTTTTTCAAAGTCAAGATGTGAACATCTTGAGTCCTTGTTAGTTCACGAATGTCCTTTTGTGATCCTTTTTTCAAAATCATATGTCAGAATTTTCAAAAATGTGTCAATTTTGTGGTTTTTTCACGATAATTCAGGAATGCGATTTTGTACAGACAACCCGATTACACCACAAGATGCAGCAACATTTCAGGATTCAGATGTAAACATCTTCAGTCCTTGCTAGTTCACGAAGGTCCATTTTTGATTCTTTTTTCAAAGTCATGTCAGAATATTTTGTGAGAATTCAGGCATGCAATTTTGTACAGACAAACCGATTACACCACAAGAATCAGCAACATTTCAGGATTCAGATGTGAACATTTTGAGTCCTGGCTAATTCAGGAAGGTCCTTTTTTGATCCTTTTTTCAAAGTCATATGTCAGAATTTTCAAAAATGTGTCAATTTTGTGGTTTTTTCACGATAATTCAGGAATGCAATTTTGTACAGACAAACCGATTACACCATAAGATTCAGCAACAATTCAGGATTCAGATGTGAATATCTTGAGTGCTTGTCAATTCAGAAAGTCCTTTTTTGATCCTTATTTCAAAGTCATATGTCAGAATTTTCAAAAATGTGATCCTTTTTTTAAAAGTCATATGTCAGAATTTTCAAAAATGTGTCAATTTTGTGGTTTTTTCACGATAATTCAGAAATGCGATTTTGTACAGACAAACCACAAGATTCAGCAACATTTCAGGATTCAGATGTAAACATCTTCAGTCCTTGCTAATTTAGGAACGTCCATTTTTGATTCTTTTTTCAAAGTCATATGTCAGAATATTTTGTGATAGACAAACCGATTACACTACAGGATGCAGCAACACTTCAGGATTCAGATGTCAACATCTTGAATCCTTGTTAATTCAGGAGGTCATTTTTTGATCCTTTTTTTTTAAGTCACATGTCAGAATTTTCAAAAATGTGTCAATTTTTTAGTTTTTTCACGATAATTCAGAAATGCGATTTTGTACAGACAAACCGATTACACCACAAGATTCAGCAACATTTCAGGATTCAGATGTAAACATCTTCAGTCCTTGCTAATTTAGGAAGGTCCATTTTTGATTCTTTTTTCAAAGTCATATGTCAGAATATTTTGTGATAATTCAGGAATTCGGTTTTGTACAGACAAAGCGATTACACCACAAGATTCAGCAAGATTTCAGGATTCAGATGTAAACATCTTCAGTCCTTGCTAATTTAGGAAGGTCCATTTTTGACTCTTTTTTCAAAGTCATATGTCAGAATATTTTGTGATAATTCAGGAATGCGGTTTTGTACAGACAAAGCGATTACACCACAAGATTCAGCAAGATTTCTGGATTCAGATGTGAACATTTTGAGTCCTGGCTAATTCAGGAATGTCTTTTTTTGATGCTTTTCAAATGGAATATGTCAGAATTTTCAAAAATGTGTCAATTTTGTGGTTTTTTTCACGATAACTTAGGAATGCGATTTTGTACAGACAAACCGATTACACCACAAGATTCAGAAACATTTCAGGATTAAGCTGTGAACATCTTCAGTCCTTGCTAATTAGGAAAGTCATATGTCAGAATATTCAAATATGTGTCAATTTCGTAGTTTTTTCATGATAATTCAGGAATGCGATTTTGTGCAGACAAACCGATTACACAACAAGATTCAGGATTCAGATATGAATATCTTGAGTGCTTGTCAATTCAGATAGTCCTTTTTTGATTCTTTTTTCAAAGTCATATGTCAGAATTTTCAAAAATATGTCAATTTTGTGTTTTTGTCACGATAATTCAGGAATGCGATTTTGTACAGACAAACCGATTACACCACAAGATTCAGCAACATTTCAGGATTTAGACCTTGTGGAGGACTCTGAGTCCTTGCAAATTCAGGAAGGTCATTTTTTGATCCTTTTTTCAAAGTCATATATCAGAATTTTCAAAAATGTGTCAATTTTGTGTTTTTTTTCACGATAATTCAGAAATGCGATTTTGTACAGACAAACCGATTACACCATAAGATTCAGCAACATTTCAGGATTCAGCTGTGAACATCTTCAGTCCTTGCTAATTCAGGAAGGTTCATTTTTGATTCTTGAACCGATTACACCACAAGATTCAGCAACATTTCACGATTCAGATGTGAATATCTTGAGTATGTCAGAATATTCAAAAATGTGTCAATTTTGTGTTTTTTTCACGAAAATTCAGGAATGCGATTTTGTACAGACAAACCGATTACACCACAAGATTCAGGATTCAGATATGAATATCTTTAGTGCTTGTCAATTCAGATAGTCCTTTTTTGATTCTTTTTTCAAAGTCATATGTCAGAATTTTCAAAAATATGTCAATTTTGTGTTTTTGTCACGATAATTCAGGAATGCGATTTTGTACATACAAACCGATTACACCACAAGATTCAGCAACATTTCAGGATTTAGACCTTGTGGAGGACTCTGAGTCCTTGCAAATTCAGGAAGGTCATTTTTTGATCCTTTTTTCAAAGTCATATATCAGAATTTTCAAAAATGTGTCAATTTTGTGTTTTTTTTCACGATAATTCAGAAATGCGATTTTGTACAGACAAACCGATTACACCATAAGATTCAGCAACATTTCAGGATTCAGCTGTGAACATCTTCAGTCCTTGCTAATTCAGGAAGGTTCATTTTTGATTCTTGAACCGATTACACCACAAGAATCAGCAACATTTCACGATTCAGATGTGAATATCTTGAGTATGTCAGAATATTCAAAAATGTGTCAATTTTGTGTTTTTTTCACGAAAATTCAGGAATGCGATTTTGTACAGACAAACCGATTACACCATAAGATTCAGCAACAATTCAGGATTCAGATGTGAATATCTTGAGTGCTTGTCAATTCAGAAAGTCCTTTTTTGATCCTTTTTTCAAAGTCATATGTCAGAATTTTCAAAAATGTGATCCTTTTTTTAAAAGTCATATGTCCGAATTTTCAAAAATGTGTCAATTTTGTGGTTTTTTCACGATAATTCAGAAATGCGATTTTGTACACACAAACCACAAGATTCAGCAACATTTCAGGATTCAGATGTAAACATTTTCAGTCCTTGCTAATTTAGGAACGTCCATTTTTGATTCTTTTTTCAAAGTCATATGTCAGAATATTTTGTGATAATTCAGGAATGCTATTATGTACAGACAAACCGATTACACCACAATTCACATCTGAATTTCAGGATTCAGATGTGAATTTCTTGGGTATGTCAGAATTTTCAAAATTGTGTCAATTTCGTGTTTTTTTCACGATAATTCAGGAATGAGATTTTGTACAGACAAACCGATTACACCACAAGATTCAGCAGCATTTCAGGATTTAGCTATGAACATCTTAAGTCCTTGCTAATCAGGAAGGTCCATTTTTGATTCTTTTTTCAAAGTCATGTGTCAGAATATTCAAAAATGTGTCAATTTCGTAGTTTTTTCATGATAATTCAGGAATGCAATTTTGTACAGACAAACCGATAACACCACTAGATTCAGCAATATTCAGCAACATTTCAGGATTCAGATGTGAATATCTTGAGTATGTCAGAATATTCAAAAATGTGTCAGTTTTGTGGTTCTTCACGATAATTCAGGAATGCGATTTTGTACAGACAAACCGATTACACCACAAGATTCCGCAACATTTCATGATTCAGATGTGAACAGGAATGTCCTGTTTCGATCCTTTTTTAAAAATCATATTCCAGAATTTTCAAGAATGTGTCAATTTTGTGGTTTTTCACGATAATTCTGGAATGCGATTTTGTACAGACAAACCGATTACACAAAAGATGCAGCAACACTTCAGGATTCAGATGTCAACATCTTGAATCCTTGTTAATTCAGGAGGTCATTTTTTGATCCTTTTTTTTTAAAGTCACATGTCAGAATTTTCAAAAATGTGTCAATTTTGTGGTTTTTTCACGATAATTCAGAAATGCGATTTTGTACAGACAAACCGATTGCACCACAAGATTCAGCAACATTTCAGGATTCAGATGTAAACATCTTCAGTCCTTGCTAATTTAGGAACGTCCATTTTTGATTCTTTTTTCAAAGTCATATGTCAGAATATTTTGTGATAGACAAACCGATTACACTACAGGATGCAGCAACACTTCAGGATTCAGATGTCAACATCTTGAATCCTTGTTAATTCAGGAGGTCATTTTTTGATCCTTTTTTTTTAAGTCACATGTCAGAATTTTCAAAAATGTGTCAATTTTGTAGTTTTTTCACGATAATTCAGAAATGCGATTTTGTACAGACAAACCGATTACACCACAAGATTCAGCAACATTTCAGGATTCAGATGTAAACATCTTCAGTCCTTGCTAATTTAGGAAGGTCCATTTTTGATTCTTTTTTCAAAGTCATATGTCAGAATATTTTGTGATAATTCAGGAATTCGGTTTTGTACAGACAAAGCGATTACACCACAAGATTCAGCAAGATTTCAGGATTCAGATGTAAACATCTTCAGTCCTTGCTAATTTAGGAAGGTCCATTTTTGACTCTTTTTTCAAAGTCATATGTCAGAATATTTTGTGATAATTCAGGAATGCGGTTTTGTACAGACAAAGCGATTACACCACAAGATTCAGCAAGATTTCAGGATTCAGATGTGAACATTTTGAGTCCTGGCTAATTCAGGAATGTCTTTTTTTGATGCTTTTCAAATGGAATATGTCAGAATTTTCAAAAATGTGTCAATTTTGTGGTTTTTTTCACGATAACTTAGGAATGCGTTTTGTACAGACAAACCGATTACACCACAAGATTCAGCAACATTTCAGGATTAAGCTGTGAACATCTTCAGTCCTTGCTAATTAGGAAAGTCATATGTCAGAATATTCAAAAATGTGTCAATTTCGTAGTTTTTTCATGATAATTCAGGAATGCGATTTTGTACAGACAAACCGATTACACCACAAGATTCAGGATTCAGATATGAATATCTTGAGTGCTTGTCAATTCAGATAGTCCTTTTTTGATTCTTTTTTCAAAGTCATATGTCAGAATTTTCAAAAATATGTCAATTTTGTGTTTTTGTCACGATAATTCAGGAATGCGATTTTGTACAGACAAACCGATTACACCACAAGATTCAGCAACATTTCAGGATTTAGACCTTGTGGAGGACTCTGAGTCCTTGCAAATTCAGGAAGGTCATTTTTTGATCCTTTTTTCAAAGTCATATATCAGAATTTTCAAAAATGTGTCAATTTTGTGTTTTTTTTTCACGATAATTCAGAAATGCGATTTTGTACAGACAAACCGATTACACCATAAGATTCAGCAACATTTCGTGATTAAGACGTCAACATCTTGAATCCTTGTTAATTCAGGATGGTCCTTTTTTGATCCTTTTTTCAAAGTCATGTGTCAGAATTTTCAAAAATGTGTCAATTTTGTGGTTTTTTCACGATAATTCAGAAATGCGATTTTGTACAGACAACCCGATTACACCACAAGATTCAGCAACATTTCAGGATTCAGCTGTGAACATCTTCAGTCCTTGCTAATTCAGGAAGGTTCATTTTTGATTCTTGAACCGATTACACCACAAGATTCAGCAACATTTCAGGATTCAGATGTAAACATCTTCAGTCCTTGCTAATTTAGGAAGGTCCATTTTTGATTCTTTTTTCAAAGTCATATGTCAGAATATTTTGTGATAATTCAGGAATTCGGTTTTGTACAGACAAAGCGATTACACCACAAGATTCAGCAAGATTTCAGGATTCAGATGTAAACATCTTCAGTCCTTGCTAATTTAGGAAGGTCCATTTTTGACTCTTTTTTCAAAGTCATATGTCAGAATATTTTGTGATAATTCAGGAATGCGGTTTTGTACAGACAAAGCGATTACACCACAAGATTCAGCAAGATTTCAGGATTCAGATGTGAACATTTTGAGTCCTGGCTAATTCAGGAATGTCTTTTTTTGATGCTTTTCAAATGGAATATGTCAGAATTTTCAAAAATGTGTCAATTTTGTGGTTTTTTTCACGATAACTTAGGAATGCGATTTTGTACAGACAAACCGATTACACCACAAGATTCAGCAACATTTCAGGATTCAGCTGTGAACATCTTCAGTCCTTGCTAATTCAGGAAGGTTCATTTTTGATTCTTGAACCGATTACACCACAAGATTCAGCAACATTTCACGATTCAGATGTGAATATCTTGAGTATGTCAGAATATTCAAAAATGTGTCAATTTTGTGTTTTTTTCACGAAAATTCAGGAATGCGATTTTGTACAGACAAACCGATTACACCACAAGATTCAGGATTCAGATATGAATATCTTGAGTGCTTGTCAATTCAGATAGTCCTTTTTTGATTCTTTTTTCAAAGTCATATGTCAGAATTTTCAAAAATATGTCAATTTTGTGTTTTTGTCACGATAATTCAGGAATGCGATTTTGTACATACAAACCGATTACACCACAAGATTCAGCAACATTTCAGGATTTAGACCTTGTGGAGGACTCTGAGTCCTTGCAAATTCAGGAAGGTCATTTTTTGATCCTTTTTTCAAAGTCATATATCAGAATTTTCAAAAATGTGTCAATTTTGTGTTTTTTTCACGAAAATTCAGGAATGCGATTTTGTACAGACAAACCGATTACACCACAAGATTCAGCAACATTTCAGGATTCAGATGTGAACATTTTTGAGTCCTGGCTAATTCAGGAAGGTCTTTTTTGATGCTTTTTTCAAAGTCAAGATGTGAACATCTTGAGTCCTTGTTAATTCAGGAATGTCCTTTTTTGATCCTTTTTTCAAAGTCAAGATGTGAACATCTTAAGTCCTTGTTAGTTCACGAATGTCCTTTTTTGATCCTTTTTTCAAAATCATATGTCAGAATTTTCAAAAATGTGTCAATTTTGTGGTTTTTTCACGATAATTCAGGAATGCGATTTTGTACAGACAACCCGATTACACCACAAGATGCAGCAACATTTCGTGATTAAGACGTCAACATCTTGAATCCTTGTTAATTCAGGATGGTCCTTTTTTGATCCTTTTTTCAAAGTCATGTGTCAGAATTTTCAAAAATGTGTCAATTTTGTGGTTTTTTCACGATAATTCAGAAATGCGATTTTGTACAGACAACCCGATTACACCACAAGATGCAGCAACATTTCGTGATTAAGACGTCAACATCTTGAATCCTTGTTAATTCAGGATGGTCCTTTTTTGATCCTTTTTTCAAAGTCATGTGTCAGAATTTTCAAAAATGTGTCACTTTTGTGGTTTTTTCACGATAATTCAGAAATGCGATTTTGTACAGACAAACCGATTACACCATAAGATTCAGCAACAATTCAGGATTCAGATGTGAATATCTTGAGTGCTTGTCAATTCAGAAAGTCCTTTTTTGATCCTTTTTTCAAAGTCATATGTCAGAATTTTCAAAAATGTGATCCTTTTTTTAAAAGTCATATGTCCGAATTTTCAAAAATGTGTCAATTTTGTGGTTTTTTCACGATAATTCAGAAATGCGATTTTGTACACACAAACCACAAGATTCAGCAACATTTCAGGATTCAGATGTAAACATTTTCAGTCCTTGCTAATTTAGGAACGTCCATTTTTGATTCTTTTTTCAAAGTCATATGTCAGAATATTTTGTGATAATTCAGGAATGCTATTATGTACAGACAAACCGATTACACCACAATTCACATCTGAATTTCAGGATTCAGATGTGAATTTCTTGGGTATGTCAGAATTTTCAAAATTGTGTCAATTTCGTGTTTTTTTCACGATAATTCAGGAATGAGATTTTGTACAGACAAACCGATTACACCACAAGATTCAGCAGCATTTCAGGATTTAGCTATGAACATCTTAAGTCCTTGCTAATCAGGAAGGTCCATTTTTGATTCTTTTTTCAAAGTCATGTGTCAGAATATTCAAAAATGTGTCAATTTCGTAGTTTTTTCATGATAATTCAGGAATGCAATTTTGTACAGACAAACCGATAACACCACAAGATTCAGCAATATTCAGCAACATTTCAGGATTCAGATGTGAATATCTTGAGTATGTCAGAATATTCAAAAATGTGTCAGTTTTGTGGTTTTTCACGATAATTCAGGAATGCGATTTTGTACAGACAAACCGATTACACCACAAGATTCCGCAATATTTCAGGATTCAGATGTGAACAGGAATGTCCTGTTTCGATCCTTTTTTAAAAATCATATTCCAGAATTTTCAAGAATGTGTCAATTTTGTGGTTTTTCACGATAATTCTGGAATGCGATTTTGTGCAGACAAACCGATTACACAAAAGATGCAGCAACACTTCAGGATTCAGATGTCAACATCTTGAATCCTTGTTAATTCAGGAGGTCATTTTTTGATCCTTTTTTTTTAAAGTCACATGTCAGAATTTTCAAAAATGTGTCAATTTTGTGGTTTTTTCACGATAATTCAGAAATGCGATTTTGTACAGACAAACCGATTGCACCACAAGATTCAGCAACATTTCAGAATTCAGATGTATACATCTTCAGTCCTTGCTAATTCAGGAAGGTCCATTTTTGATTCTTTTTTCAAAATCATATGTCAGAATATTTTGTGATAATTCAGGAATGCGGTTCTGTACAGACAAACCGATTACACTACAAGATTCAGCAACATTTCAGGATTCAGATGTGAACATTTTGAGTCCTCGCTAATTCAGGAAGGTCTTTTCTTGATGCTTTTCAAATGGAATATGTCAGAATTTTCAAAAATGTGTCAATTTTGTGGTTTTTTTTACGATAACTTCGGAATGCGATTTTGTACAGACAAACCGATTACACCACAAGATTCAGCAACATTTCAGGATTAAGCTGTGAACATCGTCAGTCCTTGCTAATTAGGAAATTCATATGTCAGAATATTCAAAAATGTGTCAATTTCGTAGTTTTTTCATGATAATTCAGGAATGCGATTTTGTACAGACAAACCGATTACACCACAAGATTCAGCAACATTTCAGGATTCAGATATGAATATCTTGATTGCTTGTCAATTCAGATAGTCCTTTTTTGATTCTTTTTTCAAAGTCATATGTCAGAATTTTCAAAAATGTGTCAATTTTGTGTTTTTGTCACGATAATTCAGGAATGCGATTTTGTACAGACAAACCGATTACACCACAAGATTCAGCAACATTTCAGGATTTAGACCTTGTGGAGGACTCTGAGTCCTTGCAAATTCAGGAAGGTCATTTTTTGATCCTTTTTTCAAAGTCATATGTCAGAATTTTCAAAAATGTGTCAATTTTGTGTTTTTTTTCACGATAATTCAGGAATGCGATTTTGTACAGACAAACCGATTACACCATAAGATTCAGCAACATTTCAGGATTCAGCTGTGAACATCTTCATTCCTTGCTAATTCAGGAAGATCCATTTTTGATTCTTTTTTCAAAGTCATATTTCAGAATATTTTGTAATAATTCAGGAATGCGATTTTGTACAGACAAACCGATTAAGCCACAAGATTCAGCAACATTTCAGGATTCAGATGTGAACATCTTGAGTCCTTGCTAATTCATGAAGGTTCTTTTTTGCTCCTTTTTTCAAAGTCATATGTCAGAATTTTCAAAAATGTGTCAATTTTGTGTTTTTTTCAAGATAATTCAGGATTGCGATTTTGCACAGACAAACCGATTACAGCACAAGATTCAGCAACATGTCAGGATTCAGCTGTGAACATCTTCAGTCCTTGCTAATTCAGGAAGGTTCATTTTTGATTCTTGAACCGATTACACCACAAGATTCAGCAACATTTCACGATTCAGATGTGAACATCTTCAGTCCTTGCTAATTAGGAAATTCATATGTCAGAATATTCAAAAATGTGTCAATTTCGTAGTTTTTTCATGATAATTCAGGAATGCGATTTTGTACAGACAAACCGATTACACCACAAGATTCAGGATTCAGATATGAATATCTTGAGTGCTTGTCAATTCAGATAGTCCTTTTTTGATTCTTTTTTCAAAGTCATATGTCAGAATTTTCAAAAATATGTCAATTTTGTGTTTTTGTCACGATAATTCAGGAATGCGATTTTGTACAGACAAACCGATTACACCACAAGATTCAGCAACATTTCAGGATTTAGACCTTGTGGAGGACTCTGAGTCCTTGCAAATTCAGGAAGGTCATTTTTTGATCCTTTTTTCAAAGTCATATATCAGAATTTTCAAAAATGTGTCAATTTTGTGTTTTTTTTCACGATAATTCAGAAATGCGATTTTGTACAGACAAACCGATTACACCATAAGATTCAGCAACATTTCAGGATTCAGCTGTAAACATCTTCAGTCCTTGCTAATTCAGGAAGGTTCATTTTTGATTCTTGAACCGATTACACCACAAGATTCAGCAACATTTCAGGATTAAGCTGTGAACATCTTCAGTCCTTGCTAATTAGGAAATTCATATGTCAGAATATTCAAAAATGTGTCAATTTCGTAGTTTTTTCATGATAATTCAGGAATGCGATTTTGTACAGACAAACCGATTACACCACAATATTCAGCAACATTTCAGGATTCAGATATGAATATCTTGATTGCTTGTCAATTCAGATAGTCCTTTTTTGATTCTTTTTTCAAAGTCATATGTCAGAATTTTCAAAAATGTGTCAATTTTGTGTTTTTGTCACGATAATTCAGGAATGCGATTTTGTACAGACAAACCGATTACACCACAAGATTCAGCAACATTTCAGGATTTAGACCTTGTGGAGGACTCTGAGTCCTTGCAAATTCAGGAAGGTCATTTTTTGATCCTTTTTTCAAAGTCATATGTCAGAATTTTCAAAAATGTGTCAATTTTGTGTTTTTTTTCACGATAATTCAGGAATGCGATTTTGTACAGACAAACCGATTACACCATAAGATTCAGCAACATTTCAGGATTCAGCTGTGAACATCTTCATTCCTTGCTAATTCAGGAAGATCCATTTTTGATTCTTTTTTCAAAGTCATATTTCAGAATATTTTGTAATAATTCAGGAATGCGATTTTGTACAGACAAACCGATTAAGCCACAAGATTCAGCAACATTTCAGGATTCAGATGTGAACATCTTGAGTCCTTGCTAATTCATGAAGGTTCTTTTTTGCTCCTTTTTTCAAAGTCATATGTCAGAATTTTCAAAAATGTGTCAATTTTGTGTTTTTTTCAAGATAATTCAGGATTGCGATTTTGCACAGACAAACCGATTACAGCACAAGATTCAGCAACATGTCAGGATTCAGCTGTGAACATCTTCAGTCCTTGCTAATTCAGGAAGGTTCATTTTTGATTCTTGAACCGATTACACCACAAGATTCAGCAACATTTCACGATTCAGATGTGAATATCTTGAGTATGTCAGAATATTCAAAAATGTGTCAATTTTGTGTTTTTTTCACGAAAATTCAGGAATGCGATTTTGTACAGACAAACCGATTACATCACAAGATTCGGCAACATTTCAGGATTCAGATGTGAACATTTTTGAGTCCTGGCTAATTCAGGAATGTCCTTTTTTGATCCTTTTTTCAAAGTCAAGATGTGAACATCTTGAGTCCTTGTTAGTTCACGAATGTCCTTTTGTGATCCTTTTTTCAAAATCATATGTCAGAATTTTCAAAAATGTGTCAATTTTGTGGTTTTTTCACGATAATTCAGGAATGCGATTTTGTACAGACAACCCGATTACACCACAAGATGCAGCAACATTTCAGGATTCAGATGTAAACATCTTCAGTCCTTGCTAGTTCACGAAGGTCCATTTTTGATTCTTTTTTCAAAGTCATGTCAGAATATTTTGTGAGAATTCAGGCATGCATTTTTGTACAGACAAACCGATTACACCACAAGAATCAGCAACATTTCAGGATTCAGATGTGAACATTTTGAGTCCTGGCTAATTCAGGAAGGTCATTTTATGATCCTTTTTTCAAATGGAATATGTCAGAATTTTCAAAAATGTGTCAATTTTGTGTTTTTTTCACGATAATTCAGGAATGCAATTTTGTACAGACAAACCGATTACACCATAAGATTCAGCAACAATTCAGGATTCAGATGTGAATATCTTGAGTGCTTGTCAATTCAGAAAGTCCTTTTTTGATCCTTATTTCAAAGTCATATGTCAGAATTTTCAAAAATGTGATCCTTTTTTTAAAAGTCATATGTCAGAATTTTCAAAAATGTGTCAATTTTGTGGTTTTTTCACGATAATTCAGAAATGCGATTTTGTACAGACAAACCACAAGATTCAGCAACATTTCAGGATTCAGATGTAAACATCTTCAGTCCTTGCTAATTTAGGAACGTCCATTTTTGATTCTTTTTTCAAAGTCATATGTCAGAATATTTTGTGATAGACAAACCGATTACACTACAGGATGCAGCAACACTTCAGGATTCAGATGTCAACATCTTGAATCCTTGTTAATTCAGGAGGTCATTTTTTGATCCTTTTTTTTTAAGTCACATGTCAGAATTTTCAAAAATGTGTCAATTTTGTAGTTTTTTCACGATAATTCAGAAATGCGATTTTGTACAGACAAACCGATTACACCACAAGATTCAGCAACATTTCAGGATTCAGATGTAAACATCTTCAGTCCTTGCTAATTTAGGAAGGTCCATTTTTGATTCTTTTTTCAAAGTCATATGTCAGAATATTTTGTGATAATTCAGGAATTCGGTTTTGTACAGACAAAGCGATTACACCACAAGATTCAGCAAGATTTCAGGATTCAGATGTAAACATCTTCAGTCCTTGCTAATTTAGGAAGGTCCATTTTTGACTCTTTTTTCAAAGTCATATGTCAGAATATTTTGTGATAATTCAGGAATGCGGTTTTGTACAGACAAAGCGATTACACCACAAGATTCAGCAAGATTTCAGGATTCAGATGTGAACATTTTGAGTCCTGGCTAATTCAGGAATGTCTTTTTTTGATGCTTTTCAAATGGAATATGTCAGAATTTTCAAAAATGTGTCAATTTTGTGGTTTTTTTCACGATAACTTAGGAATGCGATTTTGTACAGACAAACCGATTACACCACAAGATTCAGCAACATTTCAGGATTAAGCTGTGAACATATTCAGTCCTTGCTAATTAGGAAAGTCATATGTCAGAATATTCAAAAATGTGTCAATTTCGTAGTTTTTTCATGATAATTCAGGAATGCGATTTTGTACAGACAAACCGATTACACCACAAGATTCAGGATTCAGATATGAATATCTTGAGTGCTTGTCAATTCAGATAGTCCTTTTTTGATTCTTTTTTCAAAGTCATATGTCAGAATTTTCAAAAATATGTCAATTTTGTGTTTTTGTCACGATAATTCAGGAATGCGATTTTGTACAGACAAACCGATTACACCACAAGATTCAGCAACATTTCAGGATTTAGACCTTGTGGAGGACTCTGAGTCCTTGCAAATTCAGGAAGGTCATTTTTTGATCCTTTTTTCAAAGTCATATATCAGAATTTTCAAAAATGTGTCAATTTTGTGTTTTTTTTCACGATAATTCAGAAATGCGATTTAGTACAGACAAACCAATTACACCATAAGATTCAGCAACATTTCAGGATTCAGCTGTGAACATCTTCAGCCCTTGCTAATTCAGGAAGGTTCATTTTTGATTCTTGAACCGATTACACCACAAGATTCAGCAACATTTCACGATTCAGATGTGAATATCTTGAGTATGTCAGAATATTCAAAAATGTGTCAATTTTGTGTTTTTTTCACGAAAATTCAGGAATGCGATTTTGTACAGACAAACTGATTACACCACAAGATTCAGGATTCAGATATGAATATCTTGAGTGCTTGTCAATTCAGATAGTCCTTTTTTGATTCTTTTTTCAAAGTCATATGTCAGAATTTTCAAAAATATGTCAATTTTGTGTTTTTGTCACGATAATTCAGGAATGCGATTTTGTACATACAAACCGATTACACCACAAGATTCAGCAACATTTCAGGATTTAGACCTTGTGGAGGACTCTGAGTCCTTGCAAATTCAGGAAGGTCATTTTTTGATCCTTTTTTCAAAGTCATATATCAGAATTTTCAAAAATGTGTCAATTTTGTGTTTTTTTTCACGATAATTTAGAAATGCGATTTTGTACAGACAAATCGATTACACCATAAGATTCAGCAACATTTCAGGATTCAGCTGTGAACATCTTCAGTCCTTGCTAATTCAGGAAGGTTCATTTTTGATTCTTGAACCGATTACACCACAAGAATCAGCAACATTTCACGATTCAGATGTGAATATCTTGAGTATGTCAGAATATTCAAAAATGTGTCAATTTTGTGTTTTTTTCACGAAAATTCAGGAATGCGATTTTGTACAGACAAACCGATTACACCACAAGATTCAGCAACATTTCAGGATTCAGATGTGAACATTTTTGAGTCCTGGCTAATTCAGGAAGGTCTTTTTTGATGCTTTTTTCAAAGTCAAGATGTGAACATCTTGAGTCCTTGTTAATTCAGGAATGTCCTTTTTTGATCCTTTTTTCAAAGTCAAGATGTGAACATCTTAAGTCCTTGTTAGTTCACGAATGTCCTTTTTTGATCCTTTTTTCAAATTCATATGTCAGAATTTTCAAAAATGTGTCAATTTTGTGGTTTTTTCACGATAATTCAGGAATGCGATTTTGTAAAGACAACCCGATTACACCACAAGATGCAGCAACATTTCGTGATTAAGACGTCAACATCTTGAATCCTTGTTAATTCAGGATGGTCCTTTTTTGATCCTTTTTTCAAAGTCATGTGTCAGAATTTTCAAAAATGTGTCAATTTTGTGGTTTTTTCACGATAATTCAGAAATGCGATTTTGTACAGACAACCCGATTACACCACAAGATGCAGCAACATTTCGTGATTAAGACGTCAACATCTTGAATCCTTGTTAATTCAGGATGGTCCTTTTTTGATCCTTTTTTCAAAGTCATGTGTCAGAATTTTCAAAAATGTGTCACTTTTGTGGTTTTTTCACGATAATTCAGAAATGCGATTATGTACAGACAAACCGATTACACCATAAGATTCAGCAACAATTCAGGATTCAGATGTGAATATCTTGAGTGCTTGTCAATTCAGAAAGTCCTTTTTTGATCCTTTTTTCAAAGTCATATGTCAGAATTTTCAAAAATGTGATCCTTTTTTTAAAAGTCATATGTCCGAATTTTCAAAAATGTGTCAATTTTGTGGTTTTTTCACGATAATTCAGAAATGCGATTTTGTACACACAAACCACAAGATTCAGCAACATTTCAGGATTCAGATGTAAACATTTTCAGTCCTTGCTAATTTAGGAACGTCTATTTTTGATTCTTTTTTCAAAGTCATATGTCAGAATATTTTGTGATAATTCAGGAATGCTATTATGTACAGACAAACCGATTACACCACAATTCACATCTGAATTTCAGGATTCAGATGTGAATTTCTTGGGTATGTCAGAATTTTCAAAATTGTGTCAATTTCGTGTTTTTTTCACGATAATTCAGGAATGAGATTTTGTACAGACAAACCGATTACACCACAAGATTCAGCAACATTTCAGGATTTAGCTGTGAACATCTTCAGTCCTTGCTAATTCAAAAAGTTCCATTTATGATTCTTTCTTCAAAGTCATATGTCAGAATATTCAGAAATGTGTCAATTTCGTGGTTTTTTTCACGATAATTCAGGAATGCGATTTTGTACAGACAAACCGATTACACCACAAGATTCCGCAACATTTCAGGATTCAGATGTGAACAGGAATGGCCTGTTTTGATCCTTTTTTCAAAATCATATGTCAGAATTTTCAAAAATGTGTCAATTTTGTGGTTTTTCACGATAATTCTGGAATGCGATTTTGTACAGACAAACCGATTACACTACAAGATGCAGCAACACTTCAGGATTCAGATGTCAACATCTTGAATCCTTGTTAATTCAGGATGGTCATTTTTTGATCCTTTTTTTTAAAGTCACATGTCAGAATTTTCAAAAATGTGTCAATTTTCTGGTTTTTTCACGATAATTCAGAAATGCGATTTTGTACAGACAAACCGATTACACCACAAGATTCAGCAATACTTCAGGATTCAGATGTAAACATCTTCAGTCCTTGGTAATTCAGGAAGGTCCATTTTTGATTATTTTTTCAAAGTCATATGTCAGAATATTTTGTGATAATTCAGGAATGCGATTTTGTACAGACAAACCGATTACACCACAAGATTCAGCAACATTTTGTACAGACAAACCGAATACACCACAAGATTCAGCAACATTTCAGGATTCAGATGTAAACATCTTCAGTCCTTGCTAGTTCACGAAGGTCCATTTTTGATTCTTTTTTCAAAGTCATGTCAGAATATTTTGTGAGAATTCAGGCATGCAATTTTGTACAGACAAACCGATTACACCACAAGAATCAGCAGCATTTCAGATGTGAACATTTTGAGTCCTGGCTAATTCAGGAAGGTCCTTTTTGATCCTTTTTTCAAATGGAATATGTCAGAATTTTCAAAAATGTGTCAATATTGTGTTTTTGTCACGATAATTCAGGAATGCGATTTTGTACAGACAAACCGATTACACCATAAGATTCAGCAACAATTCAGGATTCAGATGTGAATATCTTGAGTGCTTGTCATTTCAGAAAGTCCTCTTTTGATCCTTTTTTCAAAGTCATATGTCAGAATTTTCAAAAATGTGTCAATTTTGTGGTTTTTTCACGATAATTCAGGAATGCGACTTTGTACAGACAAACCGATTACACTACAAGATGCAGCAACACTTCGGGATTCAGATGTCAACATCTTGAATCCTTGTTAATTCAGGATGGTCATTTTTTGATCCTTTTTTTTAAAGTCACATGTCAGAATTTTCAAAAATGTGTCAATTTTCTGGTTTTTTCACGATAATTCAGAAATGCGATTTTGTACAGACAAACCGATTACACCACAAGATTCAGCAATACTTCAGGATTCAGATGTAAACATCTTCAGTCCTTGGTAATTCAGGAAGGTCCATTTTTGATTATTTTTTCAAAGTCATATGTCAGAATATTTTGTGATAATTCAGGAATGCGATTTTGTACAGACAAACCGATTACACCACAAGATTCAGCAACATTTTGTACAGACGAACCGAATACACCACAAGATTCAGCAACATTTCAGGATTCAGATGTAAACATCTTCAGTCCTTGCTAGTTCACGAAGGTCCATTTTTGATTCTTTTTTCAAAGTCATGTCAGAATATTTTGTGAGAATTCAGGCATGCAATTTTGTACAGACAAACCGATTACACCACAAGAATCAGCAACATTTCAGATGTGAACATTTTGAGTCCTGGCTAATTCAGGAAGGTCCTTTTTGATCCTTTTTTCAAATGGAATATGTCAGAATTTTCAAAAATGTGTCAATATTGTGTTTTTGTCACGATAATTCAGGAATGCGATTTTGTACAGACAAACCGATTACACCATAAGATTCAGCAACAATTCAGGATTCAGATGTGAATATCTTGAGTGCTTGTCAATTCAGAAAGTCCTTTTTTGATCCTTTTTTCAAAGTCATATGTCAGAATTTTCAAAAATGTGTCAATTTTGTGTTTTTGTCACGATAATTCAGGAATGCGATTTTGTACAGACAAACCGATTACACCACAAGATTCAGCAACATTTCAGGATTCAGATGTGAATATATTGAGTGCTTGTCATTTCAGAAAGTCCTCTTTTGATCCTTTTTTCAAAGTCATATGTCAGAATTTTCAAAAATGTGTCAATTTTGTGGTTTTTTCACGATAATTCAGAAATGCGACAGACAAACCGAATACACCACAAGATTTAGCAACATTTCAGGATTCAGATGTAAACATCTTCAGTCCTTGCTAGTTCACGAAGGTCAATTTTTGATTCTTTTTTCAAGGTATGTCAGAATATTTTGTGATAATTCAGGAATGCGATTTTTTACAGACAAACCGATTACACCACAAGATTCAGCAACATTTCAGGATTCAGATGTAAACATTTTCAGTCCTTGCTAATTTATGAAGGTCCATTTTTGATTCTCTTTTCAAAGTCATATGTCAGAATATTTTGTGATAATTCAGGAATGCTATTTTGTACAGACAAACCGATTACACCACAAGATTCACATCTGAATTTCAGGATTCAGATGTGAATTTCTTGGGTATGTCAGAATTTTCAAAATTGTGTAAATTTCGTGTTTTTTTTTCACGATAATTCAGGAATGAGATTTTGTACAGACAAACCGATTACACCACAAGATTCAGCAACATTTCAGGATTTAGCTGTGAACATCCTCAGTCCTTGCTAATTCAAGAAGTTCCATTTTTGATTCTCTCTTCAAAGTCATATGTCAGAATATTCAGAAATGTGTCCATTTCGTGGTTTTTTCACGATAATTCAGGAATGCGATTTTGTACAGACAAACCGATTACACCACAAGATTCAGCAACATTTCAGGATTCAGATGTAAACATCTTCAGTCCTTGCCAATTTAGGAAGGTCCATTTTGATTCTTTTTTCAAAGTCATATGTCAGAATATTTTGTGATAATTCAGGAATGCTATTTTGTACAGACAAACCGATTACACCACAAGATTCACATCTAAATTTCAGTATTCAGATGTGAATTTCTTGGGTATGTCAGAATTTTCAAAATTGAGTCAATTTCGTGTTTTTTTCACGATAATTCAGGAATAAGATTTTGTACAGACAAACCGATTACACCACAAGATTCAGCAACATTTCAGGGTTTAGCTGTGAACATCTTCAGTCCTTGCTAATTCAAGAAGTTCCATTTTTGATTCTCTCTTCAAAGTCATATGTCAGAATATTCAGAAATGTGTCCATTTCGTGGTTTTTTCACGATAATTCAGGAATGCGATTTTGTACAGACAAACCGATTACACCACAAGATTCCGCAACATTTCAGGATTCAGATGTGAACAGGAATGTCCTGTTTTGATCCTTTTTTCAAAATCATATGTCAGAATTTTCAAAAATGTGCCAATTTTGTGGTTTTTCACGATAATTCTGGAATGCGATTTTGTACAGACAAACCGATTACACTACAAGATGCAGCAACACTTCAGGATTCAGATGTCAACATCTTAAATCCTTGTTAATTCAGGATGGTAATTTTTTGATCCTTTTTTTTAAAGTCACATGTCAGAATTTTTAAAATGTGTCAATTTTGTGGTTTTTCTCGATAATTCAGAAATGCGATTTTGTACAGACAAACCGATTACACCACAAGATTCAGCAACATTTTGTACAGACAAACCGAATACACCACAAGATTCAGCAACATTTCAGGATTCAGATGTAAACATCTTCAGTCCTTGCTAGTTCACGAAGGTCCATTTTTGATTTTTTTTTCAAAGTCATGTCAGAATATTTTGTGAGAATTCAGGCATGCAATTTTGTACAGACAAACCGATTACACCACAAGAATCAACAACATTTCAGGATTCAGATGTAAACATTTTGAGTCCTGGCTAATTCAGGAAGGTCCTTTTGTGATCCTTTTTTCAAATGGAATATGTCAGAATTTTCAAAAATGTGTCAATATTGTGTTTTTGTCACGATAATTCAGGAATGCGATTTTGTACAGACAAACCGATTACACCATAAGATTCAGCAACAATTTAGGATTCAGATGTGAATATCTTGAGTGCTTGTCAATTCAGAAAGTCCTTTTTTGATCCTTTTTTCAAAGTCATATGTCAGAATTTTCAAAATTGAGTCAATTTTGTGTTTTTGTCACGATAATTCAGGAATGCGATTTTGTACAGACAAACCGATTACACCACAAGATTCACATCTGAATTTCAGGATTCAGATGTGAATTTCTTGGGTATGTCAGAATTTTCAAAATTGTGTAAATTTCGTGTTTTTTTCACGATAATTCAGGAATGAGATTTTGTACAGACAAACCGATTACACCACAAGATTCAGCAACATTTCAGGATTTAGCTGTGACCATCTTCAGTACTTGCTAATTCAAGAAGTTTCATTTTTGATTCTCTCTTCAAAGTCATATGTCACAATTTTCAGAAATGTGTCAATTTCGTGTTTTTTTCACGATAATTCAGGAATGCAATTTTGTACAGACAAACCGATTACACCACAAGATTCCGCAACATTTCAGGATTCAGATGTGAACGGGAATGTCGTGTTTTGATCCTTTTTTCAAAATCATATGTCAGAATTTTCAAAAATGTGCCAATTTTGTGGTTTTTCACGATAATTCTGGAATGCGATTTTGTACAGACAAACCGATTACACTACAAGATGCAGCAACACTTCAGGATTCAGATGTCAACATCTTGAATCCTTGTTAATTCAGGATGGTCATTTTTTGATCCTTTTTTTTAAAGTCACATGTCAGAATTTTCAGAAATGTGTCAATTTCGTGGTTTTTTCACGATAATTCAGAAATGCTATTTTGTACAGACAAACCGATTACACCATAAGATTCAGCAACATTTCAGGATTCAGATGTAAACATCTTCAGTCCTTGCTAATTCAGGAAGGTCCATTTTTGATTCTTTTTTCAAGGTCATATGTCAGAATATTTTGTGATAATTCAGGAATGCGATTTTTTACAGACAAACCGATTACACCACAAGATTCAGCAACATTTCAGGATTCAGATGTGAATATATTGAGTGCTTGTCAATTCAGAAAGTCCTTTTTTGATCCTTTTTTCAAAGTCATATGTCAGAATTTTCAAAAATGTGTCAATTTTGTGTTTTTGTCACGATAATTCAGGAATGCGATTTTGTACAGACAAACCGATTACACCACAAGATTCACATCTGAATTTCAGGATTCAGATGTGAATTTCTTGGGTATGTCATAATTTTCAAAATTGTGTAAATTTCGTGTTTTTTTTTCACGATAATTCAGGAATGAGATTTTGTACAGACAAACGGATTACACCACAAGATTCAGCAACATTTCAGGATTCAGATGTGAACAGGAATGTCCTGTTTTGATCCTTTTTTAAAAATCATATGTCAGAATTTTCAAAAATGTGTCAATTTTGTGGTTTTTCACGATAATTCTGGAATGCGATTTTGTACAGACAAACCGATTACACCACAAGATGCAGCAACACTTCAGGATTCAGATGTCAACATCTTGAATCCTTGTTAATTCAGGATGGTCATTTTTTTATCCTTTTTTTTAAAGTCACATGTCAGAATTTTCAGAAATGTGTCATTGTGTAAATTTCGTGTTTTTTTTTCACGATAATTTAGGAATGAGATTTTGTACAGACAAACGGATTACACCACAAGATTCAGCAACATTTCAGGATTCAGATGTGAACAGGAATGTCCTGTTTTGATCCTTTTTTCAAAATCATATGTCAGAATTTTCAAAAATGTGTCAATTTTGTGGTTTTTCACGATAATTCTGGAATGCGATTTTGTACAGACAAACCGATTACACCACAAGATGCAGCAACACTTCAGGATGAATTAACACTTCTTGAATCCTTGTTAATTCAGGATGGTCATTTTTTGATTCTTTTTTTTAAAGTCACATGTCAGAATTTTCAGAAATGTGTCAATTTCGTGGTTTTTTCACGATAATTCAGAAATGCGATTTTTTACAGACAAACCGATTACACCACAAGATTCAGCAATACTTCAGGATTCAGATGTAAACATCTTAAGTCCTTGGTAATTCAGGAAGGTTCATTTTTGATTATTATTTCAAAGTCATATGTCAGAATATTTTGTGATAATTCAGGAATGCGATTTCAGGATCCTGAAATGTTGCTGAATCTTGTGGTGTATTCGGTTTGTCTGTACAAAATGTTGCTGAATCTTGTGGTGTAATCGGTTTGTCTGTACAAAATCGCATTCCTGAATTATCACAAAATATTCTGACATATGACTTTGAAAAAATAATCAAAAATGAACCTTCCTGAATTACCAAGGACTGAAGATGTTTACATCTGAATCCTGAAGTATTGCTGAATCTTGTGGTGTAATCGGTTTGTCTGTAAAAAATCGCATTTCTGAATTATCGTGAAAAAACCACGAAATTGACACATTTCTGAAAATTCTGACATGTGACTTTAAAAAAAAGAATCAAAAAATGACCATCCTGAATTAACAAGGATTCAAGATGTTGACATCTGAATCCTGAAGTGTTGCTGCATCTTGTAGTGTAATCGGTTTGTCTGTACAAAATCGCATTCCTGAATTATTGTGAAAAAACCACAAAATTGACACATTTTTGAAAATTCTGACATATGACTTTGAAAAAAGGATCAAAAAAAGGCCTTTCTGAAATGACAAGCACTCAATATATTCACATCTGAATCCTGAAATGTTGCTGAATCTTGTGGTGTAATCGGTTTGTCTGTACAAAATCGCATTCCTGAATTATCGTGACAAAAACACAAAATTGACACATTTTTGAAAATTCTGACATATGACTTTGAAAAAAGGATCAAAAAAGGACTTTCTGAATTGACAAGCACTCAAGATATTCACATCTGAATCCTGAATTGTTGCTGAATCTTATTCAGGATGGTCATTTTTTGATCCTTTTTTTTAAAGTCACATGTCAGAATTTTCAAAAATGTGTCAATTTTTTGGTTTTTTCACGATAATTCAGAAATGCGATTTTGTACAGACAAACCGATTACACCACAAGATTCAGCAATACTTCAGGATTCAGATGTAAACATCTTCAGTCCTTGGTAATTCAGGAAGGTCCATTTTTGATTATTTTTTCAAAGTCATATGTCAGAATATTTTGTGATAATTCAGAAATGCGATTTTGTACAGACAAACCGATTACACCACAAGATTCAGCAACATTTTGTACAGACAAACTGAATACACCACAAGATTCAGCAACATTTCAGGATTCAGATGTAAACATCTTCAGTCCTTGCTAGTTCACGAAGGTCCATTTTTGATTCTTTTTTCAAAGTCATGTCAGAATATTTTGTGAGAATTCAGGCATGCAATTTTGTACAGACAAACCGATTACACCACAAGAATCAGCAACATTTCAGATGTGAACATTTTGAGTCCTGGCTAATTCAGGAAGGTCCTTTTTGATCCTTTTTTCAAATGGAATATGTCAGAATTTTCAAAAATGTGTCAATATTGTGTTTTTGTCACGATAATTCAGGAATGCGATTTTGTACAGACAAACCGATTACACCATAAGATTCAGCAACAATTCAGGATTCAGATGTGAATATCTTGAGTGCTTGTCAATTCAGAAAGTCCTTTTTTGATCGTTTTTTCAAAGTCATATGTCAGAATTTTCAAAAATGTGTCAATTTTGTGTTTTTGTCACGATAATTCAGGAATGCGATTTTGTACAGACAAACCGATTACACCACAAGATTCAGCAACATTTCAGGATTCAGATGTGAATATATTGAGTGCTTGTCATTTCAGAAAGTCCTCTTTTGATCCTTTTTTCAAAGTTGTTGAGAGTTAGCATTATGACAGTCACTCATAGCGTGACAGTTCATTGATATTTTTCTAGTGGGTATTTGCTGTTGCTAAATATTAATTGCTAAATATTTAAATTATATTATATGCATTCTAATTGTTGTTAAAACAAAAAGTAAATGATGTTGGTTTGATGACACACCTTTTGGTCGTTGCCAAAATAAGCGGCGACAATTTACTTAGTCAGCAATTGTAACTATAAACCAAATTCGCAGCAGCGTCAAGTTGCTAGCTTGGTCTAAATTCAATGTCTTCGCGGGTTGCTGATTATGCAAGAGTTGCTTTCACGGTCAGCGTTAAGAAGTCGAGTTGTGGATCGAACTTGAGTTCTTTACGGAACTTGTGATTGGTTAAAATTATGCTTCTGGGCATAAGCAGCAAAACACAATGTGATTGGCCAAAATTATGTTTCTAGGCTGAAGCAGCAAAAGACACTGAAAAAGTAGCATTGAAACTTAGATTAAGTATTAGTATATAAGCTGTAGTTATTTAGTTTTTAAGAGAGTTGTTATGAGATAAAGAAGTGAGTCGAAGAAGTGGAACAAAGAAAAAGGAAATAAAATTATAAAGAGGATAAAACTTGAAATGGTGTAAGTGTTATTATTTATTAAATGTCTTATTTTTAGGTGATAAAATAGGGACTTTAACATTGGCGCAGCCGGTAGGATTTAACATTGGCGCAGCCGGTAGGATTTAACAAAGTCATATGTCAGAATTTTCAAAAATGTGTCAATTTTGTGGTTTTTTCACGATAATTCAGAAATGCGACAGACAAACCGAATACACCACAAGATTCAGCCACATTTCAGGATTCAGATGTAAACATCTTCAGTCCTTGCTAGTTCACGAAGGTCAATTTTTGATTCTTTTTTCAAGGTCATATGTCGGAATATTTTGTGATAATTCAGGAATGCGATTTTTCACAGACAAACCGATTACACCACAAGATTCAGCAACATTTCAGGATTCAGATGTAAACATTTTCAGTCCTTGCTAATTTATGAAGGTCCATTTTTGATTCTTTTTTCAAAGTCATATGTCAGAATATTTTGTGATAATTCAGGAATGCTATTTTGTACAGACAAACCGATTACACCACAAGATTCACATCTGAATTTCAGGATTCAGATGTGAATTTCTTGGGTATGTCAGAATTTTCAAAATTGTGTAAATTTCGTGTTTTTTTTTCACGATAATTCAGGAATGAGATTTTGTACAGACAAACCGATTACACCACAAGATTCAGCAACATTTCAGGATTTAGCTGTGAACATCCTCAGTCCTTGCTAATTCAAGAAGTTGCATTTTTGATTCTCTCTTCAAAGTCATATGTCAGAATATTCAGAAATGTGTCAATTTCGTGGTTTTTTCACGATAATTCAGGAATGCAATTTTGTACAGACAAACCGATTACACCACAAGATTCCGCAACATTTCAGGATTCAGATGTGAAAAGGAATGTCCTGTTTTGATCCTTTTTTCAAAATCATATGTCAGAATTTTCAAAAATGTGCCAATTTTGTGGTTTTTCACGATAATTCTGGAATGCGATTTTGTACAGACAAACCGATTACACTACAAGATGCAGCAACACTTCAGGATTCAGATGTCAACATCTTGAATCCTTGTTAATTCAGGATGGTAATTTTTTGATCCTTTTTTTTAAAGTCACATGTCAGAATTTTCAAAAATGTGTCAATTTTGTGGTTTTTCTCGATAATTCAGAAATGCGATTTTGTACAGACAAACCGATTACACCACAAGATTCAGCAACATTTCAGGATTCAGATGTAAACATCTTCAGTCCTTGGTAATTCAGGAAGGTCCATTTTTGATTATTTTTTCAAAGTCATATGTCAGAATATTTTGTGATAATTCAGGAATGCGATTTTGTACAGACAAACCGATTACACCACAAGATTCAGCAACATTTTGTACAGACAAACCGAATACACCACAAGATTCAGCAACATTTCAGGATTCAGATGTAAACATCTTCAGTCCTTGCTAGTTCACGAAGGTCCATTTTTGATTTTTTTTTCAAAGTCATGTCAGAATATTTTGTGAGAATTCAGGCATGCAATTTTGTATAGACAAACCGATTACACCACAAGAATCAGCAACATTTCAGGATTCAGATGTGAACATTTTGAGTCCTGGCTAATTCAGGAAGGTCCTTTTTTGATCCTTTTTTCAAATGGAATATGTCAGAATTTTCAAAAATGTGTCAATATTGTGTTTTTGTCACGATAATTCAGGAATGCGATTTTGTACAGACAAACCGATTACACCATAAGATTCAGCAACAATTTAGGATTCAGATGTGAATATCTTGAGTGCTTGTCAATTCAGAAAGTCCTTTTTTGATCCTTTATTCAAAGTCATATGTCAGAATTTTCAAAATTGAGTCAATTTTGTGTTTTTGTCACGATTATTCAGGAATGCGATTTTGTACAGACAAACCGATTACACCACAAGATTCACATCTGAATTTCAGGATTCAGATGTGAATTTCTTGGGTATGTCAGAATTTTCAAAATTGTGTAAATTTCGTGTTTTTTTCACGATAATTCAGGAATGAGATTTTGTACAGACAAACCGATTACACCACAAGATTCAGCAACATTTCAGGATTTAGCTGTGATCATCTTCAGTCCTTGCTAATTCAAGAAGTTTCATTTTTGATTCTCTCTTCAAAGTCATATGTCAGAATTTTCAGAAATGTGTCAATTTCGTGGTTTTTTCACGATAATTCAGGAATGCAATTTTGTACAGACAAACCGATTACACCACAAGATTCACATCTGAATTTCAGGATTCAGATGTGAATTTCTTGGGTATGTCAGAATTTTCAAAATTGTGTAAATTTCGTGTTTTTTTCACGATAATTCAGGAATGAGATTTTGTACAGACAAACCGATTACACCACAAGATTCCGCAACATTTCAGGATTCAGATGTGAACAGGAATGTCCTGTTTTGATCCTTTTTTCAAAATCATATGTCAGAATTTTCAAAAATGTGTCAATTTTGTGTTTTTGTCACGATAATTCATGGATGCGATTTTGTACAGACAAACCGATTACACCACAAGATGCAGCAACACTTCAGGATTCAGATGTCAACATCTTGAATCCTTGTTAATTCAGGATGGTAATTTTTTGTTCCTTTTTTTTAAAGTCACATGTAAGAATTTTCAGAAATGTGTCAGTTTCGTGGTTTTTTCACGATAATTCAGAAATTCTATTTTGTACAGACAAACCGATTACACCATAAGATTCAGCAACATTTCAGGATTCAGATGTAAACATCTTCAGTCCTTGCTAATTCAGGAAGGTCCATTTTTGATTCTTTTTTCAAGGTCATATGTCAGAATATTTTGTGATAATTCAGGAATGCGATTTTTTACAGACAAACCGATTACACCACAAGATTCAGCAACATTTCAGGATTCAGATGTGAATATATTGAGTGCTTGTCATATCAGAAAGTCCTCTTTTGATCCTTTTTTCAAAGTCATATGTCAGAATTTTCAAAAATGTGTCAATTTTGTGGTTTTTTCACGATAATTCAGAAATGCGACAGACAAACCGAATACACCACAAGATTCAGCAACATTTCAGGATTCAGATGTAAACATCTTCAGTCCTTGCTAGTTCACGAAGGTCAATTTTTGATTCTTTTTTCAAGGTCATATGTCAGAATATTTTGTGATAATTCAGGAATGCGATTTTTTACAGACAAACCGATTACACCACAAGATTCAGCAACATTTCAGGATTCAGATGTGAATATATTGAGTGCTTGTCATATCAGAAAGTCCTCTTTTGATCCTTTTTTCAAAGTCATATGTCAGAATTTTCAAAAATGTGTCAATTTTGTGGTTTTTTCACGATAATTCAGAAATGCGACAGACAAACCGAATACACCACAAGAATCAACAACATTTCAGGATTCAGATGTAAACATTTTGAGTCCTGGCTAATTCAGGAAGGTCCTTTTGTGATCCTTTTTTCAAATGGAATATGTCAGAATTTTCAAAAATGTGTCAATATTGTGTTTTTGTCACGATAATTCAGGAATGCGATTTTGTACAGACAAACCGATTACACCATAAGATTCAGCAACAATTTAGGATTCAGATGTGAATATATTGAGTGCTTGTCAATTCAGAAAGTCCTTTTTTGATCCTTTTTTCAAAGTCATATGTCAGAATTTTCAAAAATGTGTCAATTTTGTGTTTTTGTCACGATAATTCAGGAATGCGATTTTGTACAGACAAACCGATTACACCACAAGATTCACATCTGAATTTCAGGATTCAGATGTGAATTTCTTGGGTATGTCATAATTTTCAAAATTGTGTAAATTTCGTGTTTTTTTTTTCACGATAATTCAGGAATGAGATTTTGTACAGACAAACAGATTACACCACAAGATTCAGCAACATTTCAGGATTCAGATGTGAATATATTGAGTGCTTGTCATATCAGAAAGTCCTCTTTTGATCCTTTTTTCAAAGTCATATGTCAGAATTTTCAAAAATGTGTCAATTTTGTGGTTTTTTCACGATAATTCAGAAATGCGACAGACAAACCGAATACACCACAAGATTCAGCAACATTTCAGGATTTAGATGTAAACATCTTCAGTCCTTGCTAGTTCACGAAGGTCAATTTTTGATTCTTTTTTCAAGGTCATATGTCAGAATATTTTGTGATAATTCAGGAATGCGATTTTTTACAGACAAACCGATTACACCACAAGATTCAGCAACATTTCAGGATTCAGATGTAAACATCTTGCATCCTTGTTAATTCAGGATGGTCATTTTTTGATCCTTTTTTTTAAAGTCACATGTCAGAATTTTCAAAAATGTGTCAATTTTGTGGTTTTTTCACGATAATTCAGAAATGCGATTTTGTACATTTTGTAAGGATTCAGATGTAACCATCTTCAGTCCTTGCTAATTCAGGAAGGTCCATTTTTGATTCTTTTTTCAAAGTCATATTTAAGAATATTTTGTGATAATTCAGGAATGCGATTTTGTACAGACAAACCGATTACACCACAAGATTCAGCAACATTTCAGGATTCAGATGTAAACATCATCAGTCCTTGCCAATTTAGGAAGGTCCATTTTGATTCTTTTTTCAAAGTCATATGTCAGAATATTTTGTGATAATTCAGGAATGCGATTTTGTACAGACAAACCGATTACACAACAAGATTCACATCTGAATTTCAGGATTCAGATGTGAATTTCTTGGGTATGTCAGAATTTTCAAAATTGTGTAAATTTCGTGTTTTTTTCACGATAATTCAGGAATGAGATTTTGTACAGACAAACCGATTACACCACAAGATTCAGCAACATTTCAGGATTTAGCTGTGAACATCTTCAGTCCTTGCTAATTCAAGAAGTTTCATTTTTGATTCAATCTTCAAAGTCATATGTCAGAATTTTCAGAAATGTGTCAATTTCGTGGTTTTTTCACGATAATTCAGGAATGCAATTTTGTACAGACAAACCGATTACACCACAAGATTCACATCTGAATTTCAGGATTCAGATGTGAATTTCTTGGGTATGTCAGAATTTTCAAAATTGTGTAAATTTCGTGTTTTTTTCACGATAATTCAGGAATGAGATTTTGTACAGACAAACCGATTACACCACAAGATTCCGCAACATTTCAGGATTCAGATGTGAACAGGAATGTCCTGTTTTGATCCTTTTTTCAAAATCATATGTCAGAATTTTCAAAAATGTGTCAATTTTGTGTTTTTGTCACGATAATTCAGGGATGCGATTTTGTACAGACAAACCGATTACACCACAAGATGCACCAACACTTCAGGATTCAGATGTCAACATCTTGAATCCTTGTTAATTCAGGATGGTCATTTTTTGATCCTTTTTTTTAAAGTCACATGTCAGAATTTTCAGAAATGTGTCAATTTCGTGGTTTTTTCACGATAATTCAGAAATGCTATTTTGTACAGACAAACCGATTACACCATAAGATTCAGCAACATTTCAGGATTCAGATGTAAACATCTTCAGTCCTTGCTAATTCAGGAAGGTCCATTTTTGATTCTTTTTTCAAGGTCATATGTCAGAATATTTTGTGATAATTCAGGAATGCGATTTTTTACAGACAAACCGATTACACCACAAGATTCAGCAACATTTCAGGATTCAGATGTGAATATATTGAGTGCTTGTCAATTCAGAAAGTCCTTTTTTGATCCTTTTTTCAAAGTCATATGTCAGAATTTTCAAAAATGTGTCAATTTTGTGTTTTTGTCACGATAATTCAGGAATGCGATTTTGTACAGACAAACCGATTACACCACAAGATTCACATCTGAATTTCAGGATTCAGATGTGAATTTCTTGGGTATGTCATAATTTTCAAAATTGTGTAAATTTCGTGTTTTTTTTTCACGATAATTCAGGAATGAGATTTTGTACAGACAAACGGATTACACCACAAGATTCAGCAACATTTCAGGATTCAGATGTGAATATATTGAGTGCTTGTCATATCAGAAAGTCCTCTTTTGATCCTTTTTTCAAAGTCATATGTCAGAATTTTCAAAAATGTGTCAATTTTGTGGTTTTTTCACGATAATTCAGAAATGCGACAGACAAACCGAATACACCACAAGATTCAGCAACATTTCAGTATTCAGATGTAAACATCTTCAGTCCTTGCTAGTACACGAAGGTCCATTTTTGATTTTTTTTTCAAAGTCATGTCAGAATATTTTGTGAGAATTCAGGCATGCAATTTTGTACAGACAAACCGATTACACCACAAGAATCAGCAACATTTCAGGATTCAGATGTCAACTTCTTGCATCCTTGTTAATTCAGGATGGTCATTTTTTGATCCTTTTTTTTAAAGTCACATGTCAGAATTTTCAAAAATGTGTCAATTTTGTGGTTTTTTCACGATAATTCAGAAATGCGATTTTGTACAGACAAACCGATTACACCACAAGATTCAGCAACATTTAAGGATTCAGATGTAAACATCTTCAATTCTTGCTAATTCAGGAAGGTCCATTTTTGATTCTTTTTTCAAAGTCATATGTCAGAATATTTTGTGATAATTCAGGAATGCGATTTTGTACAGACAAACCGATTACACCACAAGATTCACATCTGAATTTCAGGATTCAGATGTGAATTTCTTGGGTATGTCAGCATTTTCAAAATTGTGTCAATTTCGTGTTTTTTTCACGATAATTCAGGAATGAGATTTTGTACAGACAAACCGATTACACCACAAGATTCAGCAACATTTCAGGATTTAGCTGTGAAAATCTTCAGTCCTTGCTAATTCAAGAAGTTCCATTTTTGATTCTCTCTTCAAAGTCATATGTCAGAATATTCAGAAATGTGTCAATTTCGTGATTTTTTCACGATAATTCAGAAATGCGATTTTGTACAGACAAACCGATTACACCACAAGATTCCGCAAAATTTCAGGATTCAGATGTGAACAGGAATGTCCTGATTTGATCCTTTTTTCAAAATCATATGTCAGAATTTTCAAAAATGTGTCAATTTTGTGTTTTTGTCACGATAATTCAGGGATGCGATTTTGTACAGACAAACCGATTACACCACAAGATTCAGCAACATTTCAGGATTTAGACCTTGTGGAGGACTCTGAGCAAATTCAGGAAGGTCATTTTTTGATCCTTTTTTCAAAGTCAAATGTCAGAATTTTCAAAAATGTGTCAATTTTGTGTTTTATTTTCACGATAATTCAGGAATGCGATTTTGTACAGACAAACCTATTACACCAAAAGATTCAACAACAATTCGGGATTCAGAAGTGAACATTTTGAACCCTCGCTAATTCAGGAAGTTCCTTTTTGATCCTTTTTTCAAAGTCATATCTCAGAATTTTCCAAAATGTGTCAATTTTGTGGTTTTTTCACGATAATTCAGACAAACCGATTACACCACAAGATTCAGCAACATTTCAGGATTCAGCTGTGAATATCTTCAGTCCTTGCTAATTCAGGAAGATCCATTTTTGATTCTTTTTTCAAAGTCATATTTCAGAATATTTTGTAATAATTCAGGAATGCGATTTTGTACAGACAAACCGATTACAGCACAAGATTCAGCAACATTTCAGGATTCAGCTGTGAATATCTTCAGTCCTTGCTAATTCAGGAAGATCCATTTTTGATTCTTTTTTCAAAGTCATATTTCAGAATATTTTGTAATAATTCAGGAATGCGATTTTGTACAGACAAACCGATTAAGCCACAAGATTCAGCAACATTTCAGGATTCAGATGTGAACATCTTGAGTCCTTGCTAATTCATGAAGGTTCTTTTTTGCTCTTTTTTTCAAAGTCATATGTCAGAATTTTTAAAAATGTGTTAATTTTGTGTTTTTTTCAAGATAATTCAGGATTGCGATTTTGTACAGACAAACCGATTACACCACAAGATTCAGCAACATTTCAGGATTTAGACCTTGTGGAGGACTCTGAGCAAATTCAGGAAGGTCAATTTTTGATCCTTTTTTCAAAGTCATATGTCAGAATTTTCAAAAATGTGTCAATTTTGTGTTTTATTTTCACGATAATTCAGGAATGCGATTTTGTACAGACAAACCTATTACACCATAAGATTCAGCAACAATTCGGGATTCAGAAGTGAACATTTTGAACCCTCGCTAATTCAGGAAGTTCCTTTTTGATTCTTTTTTCAAAGTCATATGTCAGAATTTTCCAAAATGTGTCAATTTTGTGGTTTTTTCACGATAATTCAGGAATGCGATTTTGTACATACAAACCGATTACACCACAAGATTCAGCAACATTTCAGGATTCAGATGTGAATATCTTGAGTATGACAGAATATTCAAAAATGTGTCAAATTCGTAGTTTTTTCATGATAATTCAGGAATGCGATTTTGTACAGACAAACCGATTACACCACAAGATTCAGCAACATTTCCGGATTCAGATGTGAATATCTTGAGTGCTTGTCATTTCAGAAAGTCCTTTTTTGATTCTTTTTTCAAAGTCATATGTCAGAATTTTCAAAAATGTGTCAATTTTGTGTTTTTGTCACGATAATTCAGGAATGCGATTTTGTACAGACAAACCGATTACACCACAAGATTCAACAACATTTCAGGATTTAGACCTTGTGGATTACTCTGAGTCCTTGCAAATTCAGGAAGGTCATTTTTTGATCTTTTTTTCAAAGTCATATATCAGAATTTTCAAAAATGTGTCAATTTTGTGTTTTTTTTCACGATAATTATGGAGTGCGGTTTTGTACAGACAAACCGATTACACCATAAGATTCTGCAACAATTCGGGATTCAGAAGTGATCATTTTGAACCCTCGCTAATTCAGGAAGTTCCTTTTTTGATCCTTTTTTCAAAGTCAAGATGTGAACATCTTGAGTCCTTGTTAATTCAGGAATGTCCTTTTTTCAAAGTCAAGATGTGAACATCTTGAGTCCTTGTTAATTCACGAATGTCCTTTTTTGATCCTTTTTTCAAAATCATATGTCAGAATTTTCAAAAATGTGTCAATTTTGTGATTTTTTCACGATAATTCAGGAATGCGATTTTGTACAGACAACCCGATTACACCACAAGATGCAGCAACATTTCATGATTCAGACGTGAACATCTTGAATCCTTGTTTATTCAGGATGGTCCTTTTTTTAACCTTTTTTCAAAGTCATATGTCAGAATTTTTAAAAATGTGTCAATTTTGTGGTTTTCTCACGATAATTCAGAAATGCGATTTTGTACAGACAAACCGAATACACCACAAGATTCAGCAACATTTCAGGATTCAGATGCAATCATCTTCAGTCCTTGCTAGTTCACGAAGGTCCATTTTTGATTCTTTTTTCAAAGTCATGTCAGAATATTTTGTGAGAATTCAGGCATGCGATTTTGAACAGACCAACCGATTACACCACAAGATTCAGCAACATTTCGGTATATAGATGTGAACATCATGAGTCCTCGCTATTTTAGGACGGTCCTTTTTGATCCTTTTTTCAAAGTCATTTGTCAGAATATTCAAAAATGTTTCAGTTTTGTGGTTTTTTTCACGATATTTCGGGAATGCGATTTTGTACAGACAAACCGATTACACCGCAAGATTCAGCAACATTTCGGTATATAGATGTGAACATCATGAGTCCTCGCTATTTCAGGACGGTCCTTTTTGATCTTTTTTTCAAAGTCATATGTCAGAATATTCAAAAATGTGTCAGTTTTGTGGTTTTTTCACGATAATTCAGGATGCGATTTTGTACAGACAAACTGATTACAGCACAAGATTCAGCAACATTTCAGGATACAGCTGTGAACATCTTCAGTCCTTGCTAATTCAGGAAGGTTCTTTTCGATTCTTTTTTTAAAGTCATATGTCAGAATATTTTGTGATAATTCAGGAATACGATTTTGTACAGACAAACCGATTACACCATAAGATTCAGCAACAATTCAGTATATAGATGTGAACATCTTGAGTCCTCGCTAATTCAGGACGGTACTTTTCGATACTTTTTTCAAAGTCATATGTCAGAATATTCAAAAATGTGTCAGTTTTGTGTTTTTTTCACGATAATTCAGGATGCGATTTTGTACAGACAAACTGATTACAGCACAAGATTCAGCAACATTTCAGGATACAGCTGTGAACATCTTCAGTCCTTGCTAATTCAGGAAGGTCCATTTTGATTCTTTTTTTAAAGTCATATGTCAGAACATTTTGTGATAATTCAGGAATACGATTTTGTACAGACAAACCGATTACACCATAAGATTCAGCAACAATTCAGTATATAGATGTGAACATCTTCAGTCCTTACTAATTCAGGAAGGTCCATTTTTGATTCTATTCTCAAAGTCATATGTTAGAATATTCAAAAAAGTATCAATTTCGTGTTTTTTTCACGATAATTCAGGAATGCGATTTTGTACAGACAAACGGATTACACCATAAGATTCAGCAATATTTCAGGATTTAGATGTACACAACTTGAGTCCTTGTTTTTCAGGATGGTCCTTTTTTAATCCTTTTTTCAAAGTCAAGATGTCAACATCTTGAGTCCTTGTTAATTCAGGAATGTCCTTTTTTGATCCTTTTTTCAAAATCATATGTCAGAATTTTCAATAATTGTCAATTTCGTGGTTTCTTCACGATAATTCAGGATTGCGATTTTGTACAGACAAGCCGATTACACCACAAGATTCAGTAACAATTCAGGATTCAATATTCAAAAATGTGTAAATTTTGTGTTTTTTTTCACGATAATTCGGGAATGCGATTTTGTACAGACAAACCGATTACACCACAAGATTCAGCAACATTTCTGGATTCAGCTGTGAACATCTTTAGTCCTTTCTAATCGGGAAGGTCAATTTTTGATTCTTTTTTCAAAGTCATGTGTCAGAATATTCAAAAATGTGTCAATTTTGTGGTTTTTTCACGATAATTCAGGAATGCGATTTTGTACAGACAAACCGATTACACCACAAGATTCAGCAACATTTCAGGATTCAGATGTAAACATCTTCAGTCCTTGCTAGTTTAAGAAGGTCCATTTTTGATTCTTTTTTCAAAGTCATATGTCAGAATATTTTGTGATAATTCAGGAATGCGGTTTTGTACAGACAAACCGATTACACCACGAGATTCAGCAACATTTCAGGATTAAGCTGTGAACATCTTCAGTCCTTGCTAATTAGGAAAGTCGTATGTCAGAATATTAAAAAATGTGTCAATATCGCAGATTTTTCTTGATAATTGGAATGCGATTTTGTACAGACAAACCGATTACACCACAAGATTCAGCAACATTTCAGGATTCAGATATGAATATCTTGAGTGCTTGTCAATTCAGATAGTCCTTTTGTGATTCTTTTTTCAAAGTCATATGTCAGAATTTTCAAAAATGTGTCAATTTTGTGTTTTTGTCACGATAATTCAGGAATGCGATTTTGTACAGACAAACCGATTACACCACAAGATTCAGCAACATTTCAGGATTTAGACTTTGTGGAGGAC
Organism: Dryomyza anilis; assembly: GCA_951804985.1. Lineage (NCBI taxonomy): Eukaryota > Metazoa > Arthropoda > Insecta > Diptera > Dryomyzidae > Dryomyza > Dryomyza anilis. The sequence goes on from OX638135.1 coordinate 1,007,753, forward strand.
TCTGAGTCCTTGCAAATTCAGGAAGGTCATTTTTTGATCTTTTTTCAAAGTCATATGTCAGAATTTTAAAAAATGTGTCAATTTTGTGTTTTTTTTCGCGATAATTCAGGAATGCGATTTTGTACAGACAAACCGATTACACCATTAGATTCAGCAACATTTCAGGATTCAGCTGTGAACATCTTCATTCCTTGCTAATTCAGGAAGATCCATTTTTGATTCTTTTTTCAAAGTCATCTTTCAGAATATTTTGTAATAATTCAGGAATGCGATTTTGTACAGACAAACCGATTAAGCCACAAGATTCAGCAACATTTCAGGATTCAGATGTGAACATCTTGAGTCCTTGCTAATTCATGAAGGTTCTTTTTTGCTCCTTTTTTCAAAGTCATATGTCAGAATTTTCAAAAATGTGTCAATTTTGTGTTTTTTTCAAGATAATTCAAGATTGCGATTTTGTACAGACAAACCGATTACAGCACAAGATTCAGCAACATTTCAGGATTCAGCTGTGAACATCTTCAGTCCTTGCTAATTCAGGAAGGTTCATTTTTGATTCTTGAACCGATTACACCGCAAGATTCAGCAACATTTCACGATTCAGATGTGAATATCTTGAGTATGTCAGAATATTCAAAAATGTGTCAATTTTGTGTTTTTTTCACGAAAATTCAGGAATGCGATTTTGTACTGACAAACCGATTACAGCACAAGATTCAGCAACATTTCAGGATACAGTCCTTGCTAATTCAGGAAGGTCCATTTTGATTCTTTTTTTAAAGTCATATGTCAGAATATTTTGTGATAATTCAGGAATACGATTTTGTACAGACAAACCGATTACACCATAAGATTCAGCAACAATTCAGTATATAGATGTGAACATCTTGAGTCCTCGCTAATTCAGGACGGTCCTTTTTGATCTTTTTTCAAAGTCATATGTCAGAATATTCAAAAATGTGTCAGTTTTGTGTTTTTTTCACGATAATTCAGGAATGCGATTTTGTACAGACAAACTGATTACAGCACAAGATTCAGCAGCATTTCAGGATTTAGCTGTGAACATCTTCAGTCCTTGCTAATTCAGGAAGGAACATTTTTGATTCTATTCTCAAAGTCATATGTTAGAATATTCAAAAAAGTATCAATTTCGTGGTTTTTTCACGATAATTCAGGAATGCGATTTTGTACAGACAAACCGATTTCACCACAAGATTCAGCAGCATTTCAGGATTTAGCTATGAACATCTTAAGTCCTGGCTAATCAGGAAGGTCCATTTTTGATTCTTTTTTCAAAGTCATGTGTCAGAATATTCAAAAATGTGTCAATTTCGTAGTTTTTTCATGATAATTCAGGAATGCGATTTTGTACAGACAAACCGATAACACCACAAGATTCAGCAATATTCAGCCACATTTCAGGATTCAGATGTGAATATCTTGAGTATGTCAGAATATTCAAAAATGTGTCAGTTTTGTGGTTTTTCACTATAATTCAGGAATGCGATTTTGTACAGACAAACCGACACCACAAGATTCAGTAACAATTCAGGATTCAATATTCAAAAATGTGTCAATTTTGTGTTTTTTTTCACGATAATTCGGGAATGCGATTTTGTACAGACAAACCGATTACACCACAAGATTCAGCAACATTTCTGGATTCAGATGTGAACATCTTAAGTCCTTGCTAATCAGGCAGGTCCATTTTTGATTCTTTTTTCAAAGTCATGTGTCAGAATATTCAAAAATGTGTCAATTTCGTAGTTTTTTCATGATAATTCAGGAATGCGATTTTGTACAGACTAACCGATTACACCACAAGATTCAGCAACATTTCCGGATTCAGATGTGAATATCTTGAGTATGTCAGAATATTCAAAAATGTGTCAGTTTTGTGGTTTTTTCACGATAATTCAGGATTGCGATTTTGTACAGACAAACCGATTACACCACAAGATTCAGCAACATTTCAGGATTCAGTTGTGAAGATCTTGAGTCCTTGCTAATTCGGTTTTTTTTTGGTCCTTTTTTCAAAGTCATATGTCAGAATTTTCAAAAATGTGTCAATTTTGTGGTTTTTTCACGATAATTCAGAAATGCGATTTTGTACAGACAAACCGATTACACCACAAGATTCAGCAATATTTCAGGATTCAGATGTAAACATCTTCAGTCCTTGCTAATTTAGGAAGGTCCATTTTTGATTCTTTTTTCAAAGTCATATGTCAGAATATTTTGTGATAATTCAGGAATGCTATTTTGTACAGACAAACCGATTACACCACAAGATCCACATCTGAATTTCAGGATTCAGATGTGAATTTCTTGGGTATGTCAGAGTTTTCAAAATTGTGTCAATTTCGTGTTTTTTTCACGATAATTCAGGAATGCGATTTTGTACAGACAAACCGATTACACCACAAGATTCAGCAACATTTCAGGATTTAGCTGTGAACATCTTCAGTCCTTGCTAATTCAGGAAGGTCCATTTTTGATTCTTTTTTCAAAGTCATATGTCAGAATATTTTGTGATAATTCAGGAATGCGGTTTTGTACAGACCAACCGATTACAGCACAAGATTTAGCCACATTTCAGGATTCAGTTGTGAAGATCTTGAGTCCTTGCTAATTCGGTTCTTTTTTGGTACTTTTTTCAAAGTTATATGTCAGAATTTTCAAAAATGTGTCAATTTTGCGGTTTTTTCACGATAATTCAGATAATACAGACAAACCGATTACACCACAATATTCAGCAATATTTCAGGATTCAGATGTAAACATCTTCAGTCCTTGCTAATTTAGGAAGGTCCATTTTTGATTCTTTTTTCAAAGTCATATGTCAGAATATTTTGTGATAATTCAGGAATGCTATTTTGTACAGACAAACCGATTACACCACAAGATCCACATCTGAATTTCAGGATTCAGATGTGAATTTCTTGGGTATGTCAGAGTTTTCAAAATTGTGTCAATTTCGTGTTTTTTTCACGATAATTCAGGAATGCGATTTTGTACAGACAAACCGAATACACCACAAGATTCAGCAACATTTCAGGATTCAGATGTAAACATCTTCAGTCCCTGCTAGTTCACGAAGGTCCATTTTTGATTCTTTTTTCAAAGTCATGTCAGAATATTTTGTGAGAATTCAGGCATGCGATTTTGTACAGACAAACCGATTACACCACAAGCATCAGCAACATTTCAGGATTCAGATGTGAACATTTTGAGTCCAGGCTAATTCAAGAAGTTCCATTTTTGATTCTTTCTTCAAAGTCATATGTCAGAATATTTTGTGATAATTCAGGAATGCTATTTTGTACAGACAAACCGATTACACCACAAGATCCACATCTGAATTTCAGGATTCAGATGTGAATTTCTTGGGTATGTCAGAATTTTCAAAATTGTGTCAATTTCGTGGTTTTTTCACGATAATTCAGGAATGCGATTTTGTACAGACAAACCGATTACACCACAAGATTCCGCAACATTTCAGGATTCAGATGTGAACAGGAATGTCCTGTTTCGATCCTTTTTTCAAAATCATATTCCAGAATTTTCAAGAATGTGTCAATTTTGTGGTTTTTCACGATAATTCTGGAATGCGATTTTGTACAGACAAACCGATTACACAAAAGATGCAGCAACACTTCAGGATTCAGATGTCAACATCTTGAATCCTTGTTAATTCAGGAGGTCATTTTTTGATCCTTTTTTTTTAAAGTCACATGTCAGAATTTTCAAAAATGTGTCAATTTTGTGGTTTTTTCACGATAATTCAGAAATGCGATTTTGTACAGACAAACTGATTGCACCACAAGATTCAGCAACATTTCAGAATTCAGATGTATACATCTTCAGTCCTTGCTAATTCAGGAAGGTCCATTTTTGATTCTTTTTTCAAAGTCATATGTCAGAATATTTTGTGATAATTCAGGAATGCGGTTTTGTACAGACAAACCGATTACACTACAAGATTCAGCAACATTTCAGGATTCAGATGTGAACATTTTGAGTCCTCGCTAATTCAGGAAGGTCTTTTTTTGATGCTTTTCAAATGGATTATGTCAGAATTTTCAAAAATGTGTCAATTTTGTGGTTTTTTTCACGATAACTTAGGAATGCGATTTTGTACAGACAAACCGATTACACCACAAGATTCAGCAACATTTCAGGATTAAGCTGTGAATATCTTCAGTCCTTGCTAATTAGGAAATTCATATGTCAGAATATTCAAAAATGTGTCAATTTCGTAGTTTTTTCATGATAATTCAGGAATGCGATTTTGTACAGACAAACCGATTACACCACAAGATTCAGCAACATTTCAGGATTCAGATATGAATATCTTGATTGCTTGTCAATTCAGATAGTCCTTTTTTGTTTCTTTTTTCAAAGTCATATGTCAGAATTTTCAAAAATGTGTCAATTTTGTGTTTTTGTCACGATAATTCAGGAATGCGATTTTGTACAGACAAACCGATTACACCACAAGATTCAGCAACATTTCCGGATTTAGACCTTGTGGAGGACTCTGAGTCCTTGCAAATTCAGGAAGGTCATTTTTTGATCCTTTTTTCAAAGTCATATGTCAGAATTTTCAAAAATGTGTCAATTTTGTGTTTTTTTTCACGATAATTCAGGAATGCGATTTTGTACAGACAAACCGATTACACCATAAGATTCAGCAACAATTCAGGATTCAGCTGTGAACATCTTCATTCCTTGCTAATTCAGGAAGATCCATTTTTGATTCTTTTTTCAAAGTCATATTTCAGAATATTTTGTAATAATTCAGGAATGCGATTTTGTACAGACAAACCGATTACATCACAAGATTCAGCAACATTTCAGGATTCAGATTTTGAGTCCTGGCTAATTCAGGAAGGTCTTTTTTGATGCTTTTTTCAAAGTCAAGATGTGAACATCTTGAGTCCTTGTTAATTCAGGAATGTCCTTTTTTGATCCTTTTTTCAAAGTCAACATCTTGAGTCCTTGTTAGTTCACGAATGTCCTTTTGTGATCCTTTTTTCAAAATCATATGTCAGAATTTTCAAAAATGTGTCAATTTTGTGGTTTTTTCACGATAATTCAGGAATGCGATTTTGTACAGACAACCCGATTACACCACAAGATGCAGCAACATTTCAGGATTCAGATGTAAACATCTTCAGTCCTTGCTAGTTCACGAAGGTCCATTTTTGATTCTTTTTTCAAAGTCATGTCAGAATATTTTGTGAGAATTCAGGCATGCAATTTTGTACAGACAAACCGATTACACCACAAGAATCAGCAACATTTCAGGATTCAGATGTGTTTCTTTTTTCAAAGTCATATGTCAGAATTTTCAAAAATGTGTCAATTTTGTGTTTTTGTCACGATAATTCAGGAATGCGATTTTGTACAGACAAACCGATTACACCACAAGATTCAGCAACATTTCCGGATTTAGACCTTGTGGAGGACTCTGAGTCCTTGCAAATTCAGGAAGGTCATTTTTTGATCCTTTTTTCAAAGTCATATGTCAGAATTTTCAAAAATGTGTCAATTTTGTGTTTTTTTTCACGATAATTCAGGAATGCGATTTTGTACAGACAAACCGATTACACCATAAGATTCAGCAACAATTCAGGATTCAGCTGTGAACATCTTCATTCCTTGCTAATTCAGGAAGATCCATTTTTGATTCTTTTTTCAAAGTCATATTTCAGAATATTTTGTAATAATTCAGGAATGCGATTTTGTACAGACAAACCGATTACATCACAAGATTCAGCAACATTTCAGGATTCAGATTTTGAGTCCTGGCTAATTCAGGAAGGTCTTTTTTGATGCTTTTTTCAAAGTCAAGATGTGAACATCTTGAGTCCTTGTTAATTCAGGAATGTCCTTTTTTGATCCTTTTTTCAAAGTCAACATCTTGAGTCCTTGTTAGTTCACGAATGTCCTTTTGTGATCCTTTTTTCAAAATCATATGTCAGAATTTTCAAAAATGTGTCAATTTTGTGGTTTTTTCACGATAATTCAGGAATGCGATTTTGTACAGACAACCCGATTACACCACAAGATGCAGCAACATTTCAGGATTCAGATGTAAACATCTTCAGTCCTTGCTAGTTCACGAAGGTCCATTTTTGATTCTTTTTTCAAAGTCATGTCAGAATATTTTGTGAGAATTCAGGCATGCAATTTTGTACAGACAAACCGATTACACCACAAGAATCAGCAACATTTCAGGATTCAGATGTGAACATTTTGAGTCCTGGCTAATTCAGGAAGGTCCTTTTTTGATCCTTTTTTCAAATGAAATATGTCAGAATTTTCAAAAATGTGTCAATTTTGTGGTTTTTTCACGATAATTCAGGAATGCAATTTTGTACAGACAAACCGATTACACCATAAGATTCAGCAACAATTCAGGATTCAGATGTGAATATCTTGAGTGCTTGTCAATTCAGAAAGTCCTTTTTTGATCCTTATTTCAAAGTCATATGTCAGAATTTTCAAAAATGTGATCCTTTTTTTAAAAGTCATATGTCAGAATTTTCAAAAATGTGTCAATTTTGTGGTTTTTTCACGATAATTCAGAAATGCGATTTTGTACAGACAAACCACAAGATTCAGCAACATTTCAGGATTCAGATGTAAACATCTTCAGTCCTTGCTAATTTAGGAACGTCCATTTTTGATTCTTTTTTCAAAGTCATATGTCAGAATATTTTGTGATAGACAAACCGATTACACTACAGGATGCAGCAACACTTCAGGATTCAGATGTCAACATCTTGAATCCTTGTTAATTCAGGAGGTCATTTTTTGATCCTTTTTTTTAAAGTCACATGTCAGAATTTTCAAAAATGTGTCAATTTTGTAGTTTTTTCACGATAATTCAGAAATGCGATTTTGTACAGACAAACCGATTACACCACAAGATTCAGCAACATTTCAGGATTCAGATGTAAACATCTTCAGTCCTTGCTAATTTAGGAAGGTCCATTTTTGATTCTTTTTTCAAAGTCATATGTCAGAATATTTTGTGATAATTCAGGAATGCGGTTTTGTACAGACAAAGCGATTACACCACAAGATTCAGCAAGATTTCAGGATTCAGATGTAAACATCTTCAGTCCTTGCTAATTTAGGAAGGTCCATTTTTGATTCTTTTTTCAAAGTCATATGTCAGAATATTTTGTGATAATTCAGGAATGCGGTTTTGTACAGACAAAGCGATTACACCACAAGATTCAGCAAGATTTCAGGATTCAGATGTGAACATTTTGAGTCCTGGCTAATTCAGGAATGTCTTTTATTGATGCTTTTCAAATGGAATATGTCAGAATTTTCAAAAATGTGTCAATTTTGTGGTTTTTTTCACGATAACTTAGGAATGCGATTTTGTACAGACAAACCGATTACACCACAAGATTCAGCAACATTTCAGGATTAAGCTGTGAACATCTTCAGTCCTTGCTAATTAGGAAAGTCATATGTCAGAATATTCAAAAATGTGTCAATTTCGTAGTTTTTTCATGATAATTCAGGTAAGCGATTTTGTACAGACAAACCGATTACACCACAAGATTCAGGATTCAGATATGAATATCTTGAGTGCTTGTCAATTTAGATAGTCCTTTTTTGATTCTTTTTTCAAAGTCATATGTCAGAATTTTCAAAAATATGTCAATTTTGTGTTTTTGTCACGATAATTCAGGAATGCGATTTTGTACACACAAACCACAAGATTCAGCAACTTTTCAGGATTCAGATGTAAACATTTTCAGTCCTTGCTAATTTAGGAACGTCCATTTTTGATTCTTTTTTCAAAGTCATATGTCAGAATATTTTGTGATAATTCAGGAATGCTATTATGTACAGACAAACCGATTACACCACAATTCACATCTGAATTTCAGGATTCAGATGTGAATTTCTTGGGTATGTCAGAATTTTCAAAATTGTGTCAATTTCGTGTTTTTTTCACGATAATTCAGGAATGAGATTTTGTACAGACAAACCGATTACACCACAAGATTCAGCAACATTTCAGGATTTAGCTGTGAACATCTTCAGTCCTTGCTAATTCAAGAAGTTCCATTTTTGATTCTTTCTTCAAAGTCATATGTCAGAATATTCAGAAATGTGTCAATTTCGTGGTTTTTTTCACGATAATTCAGGAATGCGATTTTGTACAGACAAACCGATTACACCACAAGATTCCGCAACATTTCAGGATTCAGATGTGAACAGGAATGTCCTGTTTTGATCCTTTTTTCAAAATCATAAGTCAGAATTTTCAAAAATGTGTCAATTTTGTGGTTTTTCACGATAATTCTGGAATGCGATTTTGTACAGACAAACCGATTACACTACAAGATGCAGCAACACTTCAGGATTCAGATGTAAACATCTTCAGTCCTTGGTAATTCAGGAAGGTCCATTTTTGATTATTTTTTCAAAGTCATATGTCAGAATATTTTGTGATAATTCAGGAATGCGATTTTGTACAGACAAACCGATTACACCACAAGATTCAGCAACATTTTGTACAGACAAACCGAATACACCACAAGATTCACCAACATTTCAGGATTCAGATGTAAACATCTTCAGTCCTTGCTAGTTCACGAAGGTCCATTTTTGATTCTTTTTTCAAAGTCATGTCAGAATATTTTGTGAGAATTCAGGCATGCAATTTTGTACAGACAAACCGATTACACCACAAGAATCAGCAACATTTCAGATGTGAACATTTTGAGTCCTGGCTAATTCAGGAAGGTCCTTTTTGATCCTTTTTTCAAATGGAATATGTCAGAATTTTCAAAAATGTGTCAATATTGTGTTTTTGTCACGATAATTCAGGAATGCGATTTTGTACAGACAAACCGATTACACCATAAGATTCAGCAACAATTCAGGATTCAGATGTGAATATCTTGAGTGCTTGTCAATTCAGAAAGTCCTTTTTTGATCCTTTTTTCAAAGTCATATGTCAGAATTTTCAAAAATGTGATCCTTTTTTTAAAAGTCATATGTCAGAATTTTCAAAAATGTGTCAATTTTGTGGTTTTTTCACGATAATTCAGAAATGCGATTTTGTACACACAAACCACAAGATTCAGCAACTTTTCAGGATTCAGATGTAAACATTTTCAGTCCTTGCTAATTTAGGAACGTCCATTTTTGATTCTTTTTTCAAAGTCATATGTCAGAATATTTTGTGATAATTCAGGAATGCTATTATGTACAGACAAACCGATTACACCACAATTCACATCTGAATTTCAGGATTCAGATGTGAATTTCTTGGGTATGTCAGAATTTTCAAAATTGTGTCAATTTCGTGTTTTTTTCACGATAATTCAGGAATGAGATTTTGTACAGACAAACCGATTACACCACAAGATTCAGCAACATTTCAGGATTTAGCTGTGAACATCTTCAGTCCTTGCTAATTCAAGAAGTTCCATTTTTGATTCTTTCTTCAAAGTCATATGTCAGAATATTCAGAAATGTGTCAATTTCGTGGTTTTTTTCACGATAATTCAGGAATGCGATTTTGTACAGACAAACCGATTACACCACAAGATTCCGCAACATTTCAGGATTCAGATGTGAACAGGAATGTCCTGTTTTGATCCTTTTTTCAAAATCATATGTCAGAATTTTCAAAAATGTGTCAATTTTGTGGTTTTTCACGATAATTCTGGAATGCGATTTTGTACAGACAAACCGATTACACTACAAGATGCAGCAACACTTCAGGATTCAGATGTAAACATCTTCAGTCCTTGGTAATTCAGGAAGGTCCATTTTTGATTATTTTTTCAAAGTCATATGTCAGAATATTTTGTGATAATTCAGGAATGCGATTTTGTACAGACAAACCGATTACACCACAAGATTCAGCAACATTTTGTACAGACAAACCGAATACACCACAAGATTCACCAACATTTCAGGATTCAGATGTAAACATCTTCAGTCCTTGCTAGTTCACGAAGGTCCATTTTTGATTCTTTTTTCAAAGTCATGTCAGAATATTTTGTGAGAATTCAGGCATGCAATTTTGTACAGACAAACCGATTACACCACAAGAATCAGCAACATTTCAGATGTGAACATTTTGAGTCCTGGCTAATTCAGGAAGGTCCTTTTTGATCCTTTTTTCAAATGGAATATGTCAGAATTTTCAAAAATGTGTCAATATTGTGTTTTTGTCACGATAATTCAGGAATGCGATTTTGTACAGACAAACCGATTACACCATAAGATTCAGCAATAATTCAGGATTCAGATGTGAATATCTTGAGTGCTTGTCAATTCAGAAAGTCCTTTTTTGATCCTTTTTTCAAAGTCATATGTCAGAATTTTCAAAAATGTGTCAATTTTGTGTTTTTGTCACGATAATTCAGGGCTGCGATTTTTTACAGACAAACCGATTACACCATAAGATTCAGCAACAATTCAGGATTCAGATGTGAATATCTTGAGTGCTTGTCAATTCAGAAAGTCCTTTTTTGATCCTTTTTTCAAAATCATATGTCAGAATTTTCAAAAATGTATCAATTTTGTGGTTTTTCACGATAATTCTGGAATGCGATTTTGTACAGACAAACCGATTACACTACAAGATGCAGCAACACTTCAGGATTCAGATGTCAACACCTTGAATCCTTGTTAATTCAGGATGGTCATTTTTTGATCCTTTTTTTTTAAAGTCACATGTCAGAATTTTCAAAAATGTGTCAATTTTCTGGTTTTTTCACGATAATTCAGAAATGCGATTTTGTACAGACAAACCGATTACACCACAAGATTCAGCAATACTTCAGGATTCAGATGTAAACATATTCAGTCCTTGGTAATTCAGGAAGGTCCATTTTTGATTATTTTTTCAAAGTCATATGTCAGAATATTTTGTGATAATTCAGGAATGCGATTTTGTACAGACAAACCGATTACACCACAAGATTCAGCAACATTTTGTACAGACAAACCGAATACACCACAAGATTCAGCAACATTTCAGGATTCAGATGTAAACATCTTCAGTCCTTGCTAGTTCACGAAGGTCCATTTTTGATTCTTTTTTCAAAGTCATGTCAGAATATTTTGTGAGAATTCAGGCATGCAATTTTGTACAGACAAACCGATTACACCACAAGAATCAGCAACATTTTGAGTCCTGGCTAATTCAGGAAGGTCCTTTTTGATCCTTTTTTCAAATGGAATATGTCAGAATTTTCAAAAATGTGTCAATATTGTGTTTATGTCACGATAATTCAGGAATGCGATTTTGTACAGACAAACCGATTACACCATAAGATTCAGCAACAATTCAGGATTCAGATGTGAATATCTTGAGTGCTTGTCAATTCAGAAAGTCCTTTTTTGATCCTTTTTTCAAAGTCATATGTCAGAATTTTCAAAAATGTGATCCTTTTTTTAAAAGTCATATGTCAGAATTTTCAAAAATGTGTCAATTTTGTGGTTTTTTCACGATAATTCAGAAATGCGATTTTGTACACACAAACCACAAGATTCAGCAACTTTTCAGGATTCAGATGTAAACATTTTCAGTCCTTGCTAATTTAGGAACGTCCATTTTTGATTCTTTTTTCAAAGTCATATGTCAGAATATTTTGTGATAATTCAGGAATGCTATTATGTACAGACAAACCGATTACACCACAATTCACATCTGAATTTCAGGATTCAGATGTGAATTTCTTGGGTATGTCAGAATTTTCAAAATTGTGTCAATTTCGTGTTTTTTTCACGATAATTCAGGAATGAGATTTTGTACAGACAAACCGATTACACCACAAGATTCAGCAACATTTCAGGATTTAGCTGTGAACATCTTCAGTCCTTGCTAATTCAAGAAGTTCCATTTTTGATTCTTTCTTCAAAGTCATATGTCAGAATATTCAGAAATGTGTCAATTTCGTGGTTTTTTTCACGATAATTCAGGAATGCGATTTTGTACAGACAAACCGATTACACCACAAGATTCCGCAACATTTCAGGATTCAGATGTGAACAGGAATGTCCTGTTTTGATCCTTTTTTCAAAATCATATGTCAGAATTTTCAAAAATGTGTCAATTTTGTGGTTTTTCACGATAATTCTGGAATGCGATTTTGTACAGACAAACCGATTACACTACAAGATGCAGCAACACTTCAGGATTCAGATGTAAACATCTTCAGTCCTTGGTAATTCAGGAAGGTCCATTTTTGATTATTTTTTCAAAGTCATATGTCAGAATATTTTGTGATAATTCAGGAATGCGATTTTGTACAGACAAACCGATTACACCACAAGATTCAGCAACATTTTGTACAGACAAACCGAATACACCACAAGATTCACCAACATTTCAGGATTCAGATGTAAACATCTTCAGTCCTTGCTAGTTCACGAAGGTCCATTTTTGATTCTTTTTTCAAAGTCATGTCAGAATATTTTGTGAGAATTCAGGCATGCAATTTTGTACAGACAAACCGATTACACCACAAGAATCAGCAACATTTCAGATGTGAACATTTTGAGTCCTGGCTAATTCAGGAAGGTCCTTTTTGATCCTTTTTTCAAATGGAATATGTCAGAATTTTCAAAAATGTGTCAATATTGTGTTTTTGTCACGATAATTCAGGAATGCGATTTTGTACAGACAAACCGATTACACCATAAGATTCAGCAATAATTCAGGATTCAGATGTGAATATCTTGAGTGCTTGTCAATTCAGAAAGTCCTTTTTTGATCCTTTTTTCAAAGTCATATGTCAGAATTTTCAAAAATGTGTCAATTTTGTGTTTTTGTCACGATAATTCAGGGCTGCGATTTTTTACAGACAAACCGATTACACCATAAGATTCAGCAACAATTCAGGATTCAGATGTGAATATCTTGAGTGCTTGTCAATTCAGAAAGTCCTTTTTTGATCCTTTTTTCAAAATCATATGTCAGAATTTTCAAAAATGTGTCAATTTTGTGGTTTTTCACGATAATTCTGGAATGCGATTTTGTACAGACAAACCGATTACACTACAAGATGCAGCAACACTTCAGGATTCAGATGTCAACATCTTGAATCCTTGTTAATTCAGGATGGTCATTTTTTGATCCTTTTTTTTTAAAGTCACATGTCAGAATTTTCAAAAATGTGTCAATTTTCTGGTTTTTTCACGATAATTCAGAAATGCGATTTTGTACAGACAAACCGATTACACCACAAGATTCAGCAATACTTCAGGATTCAGATGTAAACATATTCAGTCCTTGGTAATTCAGGAAGGTCCATTTTTGATTATTTTTTCAAAGTCATATGTCAGAATATTTTGTGATAATTCAGGAATGCGATTTTGTACAGACAAACCGATTACACCACAAGATTCAGCAACATTTTGTACAGACAAACCGAATACACCACAAGATTCAGCAACATTTCAGGATTCAGATGTAAACATCTTCAGTCCTTGCTAGTTCACGAAGGTCCATTTTTGATTCTTTTTTCAAAGTCATGTCAGAATATTTTGTGAGAATTCAGGCATGCAATTTTGTACAGACAAACCGATTACACCACAAGAATCAGCAACATTTTGAGTCCTGGCTAATTCAGGAAGGTCCTTTTTGATCCTTTTTTCAAATGGAATATGTCAGAATTTTCAAAAATGTGTCAATATTGTGTTTATGTCACGATAATTCAGGAATGCGATTTTGCACAGACAAACCGATTACACCATAAGATTCAGCAACAATTCAGGATTCAGATGTGAATATCTTGAGTGCTTGTCAATTCAGAAAGTCCTTTTTTGATCCTTTTTTCAAAGTCATATGTCAGAATTTTCAAAAATGTGTCAATTTTGTGTTTTTGTCACGATAATTCAGAAATGCGACAGACAAACCGAATACACCACAAGATTCAGCAACATTTCAGGATTCAGATGTAAACATCTTCAGTCCTTGCTAGTTCACGAAGGTCCATTTTTGATTCTTTTTTCAAGGTCATATGTCAGAATATTTTGTGATAATTCAGGAATGCGATTTTTTACAGACAAACCGATTACACCACAAGATTCAGCAACATTTCAGGATTCAGATGTAAACCGATTACACCACAAGATTCAGCAACATTTCAGGATTCAGATGTGAATATATTGAGTGCTTGTCATTTTAGAAAGTCCTCTTTTGATCCTTTTTTCAAAGTCATATGTCAGAATTTTCAAAAATGTGTCAATTTTGTGGTTTTTTCACGATAATTCAGAAATGCGACAGACAAACCGAATACACCACAAGATTCAGCAACATTTCAGGATTCAGATGTAAACATCTTCAGTCCTTGCTAGTTCACGAAGGTCCATTTTTGATTCTTTTTTCAAGGTCATATGTCAGAATATTTTGTGATAATTCAGGAATGCGATTTTTTACAGACAAACCGATTACACCACAAGATTCAGCAACATTTCAGGATTCAGATGTAAACATCTTCAGTCCCTGCTAATTTATGAAGGTCCATTTTTGATTCTTTTTTCAAAGTCATATGTCAGAATATTTTGTGATAATTCAGGAATGCTATTTTGTACAGACAAACCGATTACACCACAAGATGCACATCTGAATTTCAGGATTCAGATGTGAATTTCTTGGGTATGTCAGAATTTTCAAAATTGTGTAAATTTCGTGTTTTTTTTTCACGATAATTCAGGAATGAGATTTTGTACAGACAAACCGATTACACCACAAGATTCAGCAACATTTCAGGATTTAGCTGTGAACATCTTCAGTCCTTGCTAATTCAAGAAGTTCCATTTTTGATTCTCTCTTCAAAGTCATATGTCAGAATATTCAGAAATGTGTCAATTTCGTGGTTTTTTCACGATAATTCAGGAATGCAATTTTGTACAGACAAACCGATTACACCACAAGATTCCGCAACATTTCAGGATTCAGATGTGAAAAGGAATGTCCTGTTTTGATCCTTTTTTCAAAATCATATGTCAGAATTTTCAAAAATGTGTCAATTTTGTGTTTTTGTCACGATAATTCAGGGCTGCGATTTTTTACAGACAAACCGATTACACCATAAGATTCAGCAACAATTCAGGATTCAGATGTGAATATCTTGAGTGCTTGTCAATTCAGAAAGTCCTTTTTTGATCCTTTTTTCAAAATCATATGTCAGAATTTTCAAAAATGTGTCAATTTTGTGGTTTTTCACGATAATTCTGGAATGCGATTTTGTACAGACAAACCGATTACACTACAAGATGCAGCAACACTTCAGGATTCAGATGTCAACATCTTGAATCCTTGTTAATTCAGGATGGTCATTTTTTGATCCTTTTTTTTAAAGTCACATGTCAGAATTTTCAAAAATGTGTCAATTTTCTGGTTTTTTCACGATAATTCAGAAATGCGATTTTGTACAGACAAACCGATTACACCACAAGATTCAGCAATACTTCAGGATTCAGATGTAAACATCTTCAGTCCTTGCTAGTTCACGAAGGTCCATTTTTGATTCTTTTTTCAAAGTCATGTCAGAATATTTTGTGAGAATTCAGGCATGCAATTTTGTACAGACAAACCGATTACACCACAAGAATCAGCAACATTTCAGATGTGAACATTTTGAGTCCTGGCTAATTCAGGAAGGTCCTTTTTGATCCTTTTTTCAAATGGAATATGTCAGAATTTTCAAAAATGTGTCAATATTGTGTTTTTGTCACGATAATTCAGGAATGCGATTTTGTACAGACAAACCGATTACACCATAAGATTCAGCAACAATTCAGGATTCAGATGTGAATATCTTGAGTGCTTGTCAATTCAGAAAGTCCTTTTTTGATCCTTTTTTCAAAGTCATATGTCAGAATTTTCAAAAATGTGTCAATTTTGTGTTTTTGTCACGATAATTCAGGAATGCGATTTTGTACAGACAAACCGATTACACCACAAGATTCAGCAACATTTCAGGATTCAGATGTGAATATATTGAGTGCTTGTCATTTTAGAAAGTCCTCTTTTGATCCTTTTTTCAAAGTCATATGTCAGAATTTTCAAAAATGTGTCAATTTTGTGGTTTTTTCACGATAATTCAGAAATGCGACAGACAAACCGAATACACCACAAGATTCAGCAACATTTCAGGATTCAGATGTAAACATCTTCAGTCCTTGCTAGTTCACGAAGGTCCATTTTTGATTCTTTTTTCAAGGTCATATGTCAGAATATTTTGTGATAATTCAGGAATGCGATTTTTTACAGACAAACCGATTACACCACAAGATTCAGCAACATTTCAGGATTCAGATGTAAACATCTTCAGTCCTTGCTAATTTATGAAGGTCCATTTTTGATTCTTTTTTCAAAGTCATATGTCAGAATATTTTGTGATAATTCAGGAATGCTATTTTGTACAGACAAACCGATTACACCACAAGATTCACATCTGAATTTCAGGATTCAGATGTGAATTTCTTGGGTATGTCAGAATTTTCAAAATTGTGTAAATTTCGTGTTTTTTTTTCACGATAATTCAGGAATGAGATTTTGTACAGACAAACCGATTACACCACAAGATTCAGCAACATTTCAGGATTTAGCTGTGAACATCTTCAGTCCTTGCTAATTCAAGAAGTTCCATTTTTGATTCTCTCTTCAAAGTCATATGTCAGAATATTCAGAAATATGTCAATTTCGTGGTTTTTTCACGATAATTCAGGAATGCAATTTTGTACAGACAAACCGATTACACCACAAGATTCCGCAACATTTCAGGATTCAGATGTGAAAAGGAATGTCCTGTTTTGATCCTTTTTTCAAAATCATATGTCAGAATTTTCAAAAATGTGTCAATTTTGTGTTTTTGTCACGATAATTCAGGGCTGCGATTTTTTACAGACAAACCGATTACACTACAAGATGCAGCAACACTTCAGGATTCAGATGTCAACATCTTGCATCCTTGTTAATTCAGGATGGTCATTTTTTGATCCTTTTTTTTAAAGTCACATGTCAGAATTTTCAAAAATGTGTCAATTTTGTGGTTTTTTCTCGATAATTCAGAAATGCGATTTTGTACATTTTGTAAGGATTCAGATGTAACCATCTTCAGTCCTTGCTAATTCAGGAAGGTCCATTTTTGATTCTTTTTTCAAAGTCATATTTAAGAATATTTTGTGATAATTCAGGAATGCGATTTTTTACAGACAAACCGATTACACCACAAGATTCAGCAACATTTCAGGATTCAGATGTAAACATCTTCAGTCCTTGCTAATTTAGGAAGGTCCATTTTGATTCTTTTTTCAAAGTCATATGTCAGAATATTTTGTGATAATTCAGGAATGCTATTTTGTACAGACAAACCGATTACACCACAAGATTCACGTCTAAATTTCAGTATTCAGATGTGAATTTCTTGGGTATGTCAGAATTTTCAAAATTGAGTCAATTTCGTGTTTTTTTCACGATAATTCAGGAATAAGATTTTGTACAGACAAACCGATTACACCACAAGATTCAGCAACATTTCAGGGTTTAGCTGTGAACATCTTCAGTCCTTGCTAATTCAAGAAGTTCCATTTTTGATTCTCTCTTCAAAGTCATATGTCAGAATATTCAGAAATGTGTCCATTTCGTGGTTTTTTCACGATAATTCAGGAATGCGATTTTGTACAGACAAACCGATTACACCACAAGATTCCGCAACATTTCAGGATTCAGATGTGAACAGGAATGTCCTGTTTTGATCCTTTTTTCCAAATCATATGTCAGAATTTTCAAAAATGTGTCAATTTTGTGTTTTTGTCACGATAATTCAGGGATGCGATTTTGTACAGACAAACCGATTACACCACAAGATGCAGCAACACTTCAGGATTCAGATGTCAACATCTTGAATCCTTGTTAATTCAGGATGGTCATTTTTTGATCCTTTTTTTTAAAGTCACATGTCAGAATTTTCAGAAATGTGTCAATATCGTGGTTTTTTCACGATAATTCAGAAATGCGATTTTGTACAGACAAACCGATTACACCACAAGATTCAGCAACATTTCAGGATTCAGATGTAAACATCTTCAGTCCTTGCTAATTCAGGAAGGTCCATTTTTGATTCTTTTTTCAAAGTCATATGTCAGAATATTTTGTGATAATTCAGGAATGCTATTTTGTACAGATAAACCGATTACACCACAAGATTCACATCTGAATTTCAGGATTCAAATGTGAATTTCTTGGGTATGTCAGAATTTTCAAAATTGTGTCAATTTCGTTGTTTTTTTCACGATAATTCAGGAATGCGATTTTGTACAGACAAACCGATTTCACCACAAGATTCCGCAACATTTCAGGATTCAGATGTGAACAGGAATGTCCTGTTTTGATCCTTTTTTCAAAATCATATGTCAGAATTTTCAAAAATGTGCCAATTTTGTGGTTTTTCACGATAATTCTGGAATGCGATTTTGTACAGACAAACCGATTACACTACAAGATGCAGCAACACTTCAGGATTCAGATGTCAACATCTTGAATCCTTGTTAATTCAGGATGGTAATTTTTTGATCCTTTTTTTTAAAGTCACATGTCAGAATTTTCAAAAATGTGTCAATTTTGTGGTTTTTTCTCGATAATTCAGTACAGACAAACCGATTACACCACAAGATTCAGCAATATTTCAGGATTCAGATGTAAACATCTTCAGTCCTTGGTAATTCATGAAGGTCCATTTTTGATTATTTTTTCAAAGTCATATGTCAGAATATTTTGTGATAATTCAGGAATGCGATTTTGTACAGACAAACTGATTACACCACAAGATTCAGCAACATTTTGTACAGACAAACCGAATACACCACAAGATTCAGCAACATTTCAGGATTCAGATGTAAACATCTTCAGTCCTTGCTAGTTCACGAAGGTCCATTTTTGATTTTTTTTTTCAAAGTAATGTCAGAATATTTTGTGAGAATTCAGGCATGCAATTTTGTACAGACAAACCGATTACACCACAAGAATCAGCAACATTTCAGGATTCAGATGTGAACATTTTGAGTCCTGGCTAATTCAGGAAGGTCCTTTTTTGATCCTTTTTTCAAATGGAATATGTCAGAATTTTCAAAAATGTGTCAATATTGTGTTTTTGTCACGATAATTCAGGAATGCGATTTTGTACAGACAAACCGATTACACCATAAGATTCAGCAACAATTTAGGATTCAGATGTGAATATCTTGAGTGCTTGTCAATTCAGAAAGTCCTTTTTTGATCCTTTTTTCAAAGTCAAATGTCAGAATTTTCAAAATTGTGTCAATTTTGTGTTTTTGTCACGATAATTCAGGAATGCGATTTTGTACAGACAAACCGATTACACCACAAGATTCACATCTGAATTTCAGGATTCAGATGTGAATTTCTTGGGTATGTCAGAATTTTCAAAATTGTGTAAATTTCGTGTTTTTTTCACGATAATTCAGGAATGAGATTTTGTACAGACAAACCGATTACACCACAAGATTCAGCAACATTTCAGGATTTAGCTGTGAACATCTTCAGTCCTTGCTAATTCAAGAAGTTTCATTTTTGATTCTCTCTTCAAAGTCATATGTCAGAATTTTCAGAAATGTGTCAATTTCGTGGTTTTTTCACGATAATTCAGGAATGCAATTTTGTAGAGACAAACCGATTACACCACAAGATTCCGCAACATTTCAGGGTTCAGATGTGAAAAGGAATGTCCTGTTTTGATCCTTTTTTCAAAATCATATGTCAGAATTTTCAAAAATGTGTCAATTTTGTGTTTTTGTCACGATAATTCAGGGCTGCGATTTTGTACAGACAAACCGATTACACTACAAGATGCAGCAACACTTCAGGATTCAGATGTCAACTTCTTGCATCCTTGTTAATTCAGGATGGTCATTTTTTGATCCTTTTTTTTAAAGTCACATGTCAGAATTTTCAAAAATGTGTCAATTTTGTGGTTTTTTCACGATAATTCAGAAATGCGATTTTGTACAAACAAACCGATTACACCACAAGATTCAGCAACATTTAAGGATTCAGACGTAAACATCTTCAGTCCTTGCTAATTCAGGAAGGTCCATTTTTGATTCTTTTTTCAAAGTCATATGTCAGAATATTTTGTGATAATTCAGGAATGCGATTTTGTACAGACAAACCGATTACACCACAAGATTCAGCAACATTTCAGGATTCAGATGTAAACATCTTCAGTCCTTGCTAATTTAGGAAGGTCCATTTTTGATTCTTTTTTTCAAAGTCATATGTCAGAATATTTTGTAATAATTCAGGAATGCTATTTTGTACAGACAAACCGATTACACCACAAGATTCACATCTAAATTTCAGTATTCAGATGTGAATTTCTTGGGTATGTCAGAATTTTCAAAATTGTGTCAATTTCGTGTTTTTTTCACGATAATTCAGGAATGAGATTTTGTACAGACAAACCGATTACACCACAAGATTCCGCAACATTTCAGGATTCAGATGTGAACAGGAATGTCCTGTTTTGATCCTTTTTTCAAAATCATATGTCAGAATTTTCAAAAATGTGTCAATTTTGTGTTTTTGTCACGATAATTCAGGGATGCGATTTTGTACAGACAAACCGATTACACCACAAGATGCAGCAACACTTCAGGATTCAGATGTCAACATCTTGAATCCTTGTTAATTCAGGATGGTCATTTTTTGATCCTTTTTTTTAAAGTCACATGTCAGAATTTTCAGAAATGTGTCAATTTCGTGGTTTTTTCACGATAATTCAGAAATGCTATTTTGTACAGACAAACCGATTACACCATAAGATTCAGCAACATTTCAGGATTCAGATGTAAACATCTTCAGTCCTTGCTAATTCAGGAAGGTCCATTTTTGATTCTTTTTTCAAAGTCATATGTCAGAATATTTTGTGATAATTCAGGAATGCTATTTTGTACAGATAAACCGATTACACCACAAGATTCACATCTGAATTTCAGGATTCAGATGTGAATTTCTTGGGTATGTCAGAATTTTCAAAATTGTGTCAATATCGTGTTTTTTTCACGATAATTCAGGAATGAGATTTTGTACAGACAAACCGATTACACCACAAGATTCAGCAACATTTCAGGATTTAGCTGTGAACATCTTCAGTCCTTGCTAATTCAGGAAGATCCATTTTTGATTCTTTTTTCAAAGTCATATTTCAGAATATTTTGTAATAATTCAGGAATGCGATTTTGTACAGACAAACCGATTACAGCACAAGATTCAGCAACATTTCAGGATTCAGCTGTGAATATCTTCAGTCCTTGCTAATTCAGGAAGATCAATTTTTGATTCTTTTTTCAAAGTCATATTTCAGAATATTTTGTAATAATTCAGGAATGCGATTTTTTTCAGGATTCAGATGTGAACATCTTGAGTCCTTGCTAATTCATGAAGGTTCTTTTTTGCTCCTTTTTTCAAAGTCATATGTCAGAATTTTTAAAAATGTGTCAATTTTGTGTTTTTTTCAAGATAATTCAGGATTGCGATTTTGTACAGACAAACCGATTACACCACAAGATTCAGCAACATTTCAGGATTTAGACCTTGTGGAGGACTCTGAGCAAATTCAGGAAGGTCATTTTTTGATCCTTTTTTCAAAGTCATATGTCAGAATTTTCAAAAATGTGTCAATTTTGTGTTTTATTTTCACGATAATTCAGGAATGCGATTTTGTACAGACAAACCGATTACACCATAAGATTCAGCAACAATTCGGGATTCAGAAGTGAACATTTTGAACCCTCGCTAATTCAGGAAGTTCCTTTTTGATCCTTTTTTCAAAGTCATATGTCAGAATTTTCCAAAATGTGTCAATTTTGTGGTTTTTTCACGATAATTCAGGAATGCGATTTTGTACAGACAAACCGATTACACCACAAGATTCAGCAACATTTCAGGATTCAGCTGTGAAGATCTTAAGTCCTTGCTAATTCATGAAGGTTCTTTTTTGCTCCTTTTTTCAAAGTCATATGTCAGAATTTTTAAAAATGTGTCAATTTTGTGTTTTTTTCAAGATAATTCAGGATTGCGATTTTGTACAGACAAACCGATTACAGCACAAGATTCAGCAACATTTCAGGATTCAGCTGTGAACATTTTCAGTCTCTGGCTAATTCAGGAAGGTCTTTTTTTGATGCTTTTCAAATGGAATATGTCAGAATTTTCAAAAAAGTGTCAATTTTGTGGTTTTTTTCACGATAACTTAGGAATGCGATTTTGTACAGACAAACCGATTACACCACAAGATTCAGCAAAATTTCAGGATTAAGCTGTAAACATCTTCAGTCCTTGCTAATTAGGAAAGTCATATGTCAGAATATTCAAAAATGTGTCAATTTCGTAGTTTTTTCGTGATAATTCAGGAATGCGATTTTGTACAGACAAACCGATTACACCACAAGATTCACATCTGAATTTCAGGATTCAGATGTGAATTTCTTGGGTATGTCAGAATTTTCAAAATTGTGTAAATTTCGTGTTTTTTTCACGATAATTCAGGAATGAGATTTTGTACAGACAAACCGATTACACCACAAGATTCAGCAACATTTCAGGATTTAGCTGTGAAAATCTTCAGTCCTTGCTAATTCAAGAAGTTCCATTTTTGATTCTCTCTTCAAAGTCATATGTCAGAATTTTCAGAAATGTGTCAATTTCGTGGTTTTTTCACGATAATTCAGGAATGCAATTTTGTACAGACAAACCGATTACACCACAAGATTCCGCAACATTTCAGGGTTCAGATGTGAAAAGGAATGTCCTGTTTTGATCCTTTTTTCAAAATCATATGTCAGAATTTTCAAAAATGTGTCAATTTTGTGTTTTTGTCACGATAATTCAGGGCTGCGATTTTGTACAGACAAACCGATTACACTACAAGATGCAGCAACACTTCAGGATTCAGATGTCAACTTCTTGCATCCTTGTTAATTCAGGATGGTCATTTTTTGATCCTTTTTTTTAAAGTCACATGTCAGAATTTTCAGAAATGTGTCAATTTCGTGGTTTTTTCACGATAATTCAGAAATGCTATTTTGTACAGACAAACCGATTACACCATAAGATGCAGCAACACTTCAGGATTCAGATGTCAACATCTTGAATCCTTGTTAATTCAGGATGGTCATTTTTTGATCCTTTTTTTTAAAGTCACATGTCAGAATTTTCAGAAATGTGTCAATTTCGTGGTTTTTTCACGATAATTCAGGAATGCGATTTTGTACAGACAAACCGATTACACCACAAGATTCAGCAACATTTCAGGATTCAGCTGTGAAGATCTTAAGTCCTTGCTAATTCATGAAGGTTCTTTTTTGCTCCTTTTTTCAAAGTCATATGTCAGAATTTTTAAAAATGTGTCAATTTTGTGTTTTTTTCAAGATAATTCAGGATTGCGATTTTGTACAGACAAACCGATTACAGCACAAGATTCAGCAACATTTCAGGATTCAGCTGTGAACATTTTCAGTCTCTGGCTAATTCAGGAAGGTCTTTTTTTGATGCTTTTCAAATGGAATATGTCAGAATTTTCAAAAAAGTGTCAATTTTGTGGTTTTTTTCACGATAACTTAGGAATGCGATTTTGTACAGACAAACCGATTACACCACAAGATTCAGCAAAATTTCAGGATTAAGCTGTAAACATCTTCAGTCCTTGCTAATTAGGAAAGTCATATGTCAGAATATTCAAAAATGTGTCAATTTCGTAGTTTTTTCGTGATAATTCAGGAATGCGATTTTGTACAGACAAACCGATTACACCACAAGATTCAGCAAAATTTCCGGATTCAGATGTGAATATCTTGAGTGCTTGTCAATTCAGAAAGTCCTTTTTTGATCCTTTTTTCAAAATCATATGTCAGAATTTTCAAAAATGTGTCAATTTTGTGTTTTTGTCACGATAATTCAGGAATGCGATTTTGTACAGACAAACCGATTACACCACAAGATTCAGCAACATTTCAGGATTCAGATGCAATCATCTTCAGTCCTTGCTAGTTCACGAAGGTCCATTTTTGATTCTTTTTTCAAAGTCATGTCAGAATATTTTGTGAGAATTCAGGCATGCGATTTTGAACAGACCAACCGATTACAACATAAGATTCTGCAATAATTCGGGATTCAGAAGTGATCATTTTGAACCCTCGCTAATTCAGGAAGTTCCTTTTTTGATCCTTTTTTCAAAGTCAAGATGTGAACATCTTGAGTCCTTGTTAATTCAGGAATGTCCTTTTTTCAAAGTCAAGATGTGAACATCTTGAGTCCTTGTTAATTCACGAATGTCCTTTTTTGATCCTTTTTTCAAAATCATATGTCAGAATTTTCAAAAATGTGTCAATTTTGTGATTTTTTCACGATAATTCAGGAATGCGATTTTGTACAGACAACCCGATTACACCACAAGATGCAGCAACATTTCATGATTCAGACGTGAACATCTTGAATCCTTGTTTATTCAGGATGGTCCTTTTTTTAACCTTTTTTCAAAGTCATATGTCAGAATTTTTAAAAATGTGTCAATTTTGTGGTTTTTTCACGATAATTCAGAAATGCGATTCTGTACAGACAAACCGAATACACCACAAGATTCAGCAACATTTCAGGATTCAGATGCAATCATCTTCAGTCCTTGCTAGTTCACGAAGGTCCATTTTTGATTCTTTTTTCAAAGTCATGTCAGAATATTTTGTGAGAATTCAGGCATGCGATTTTGAACAGACCAACCGATTACACCACAAGAATCAGCAACATTTCAGGATTCAGATGTCAACATTTTGAGTCCTGGCTAATTCAGAAAGGTCCTTTCTTTATCCTTTTTTCAAATGGAATATGTCAGTATTTTCAAAAATGTGTCAATTTTGTGGTTTTTTCACGATAATTCAGGAATTCGATTTTGTACAGACAAACCGATTACACCATAAGTTTCCGCAACATTTCAAGATTCAGATGTGAATATCTTGAGTGCTTGTCAATTCAGAAAGTCCGTTTTTGATCCTTTTTTCAAAATCATATGTCAGAATTTTCAAAAATGTGTCAATTTTGTGTTTTTGTCACGATAATTCAGGAATGCGATTTTGTACAGACAAACCGATTACACCACAAGATTCAGCAACATTTCAGGATTCTGATGTGAATATCTTGAGTGCTTGTAATTACAGAAAGTCCTTTTTTGATCCTTTATTCAAAGTCATATGTCAGAATTTTCAAAATGTGTCAATTTTGTGTTTTTGTCACGATAATTCAGGAATGCGATTTTGTACAGACAAACCGATTAGACCACAAGATTCAGCAACATTTCAGGATTTAGATCTTGTGGAGGACTCTGAGTCCTTGCAAATACAGGAAGGTTTTTTTATGGTCCTTTTTTCAAAGTCATATGTCAGAATTTTCAAAAATGTGTCAATTTTGTGTTTTTTTTCACGATAATTCAGGAATGCTATTTTGTACAGACAAACCGATTACACTATAAGATTCAGCAACAATTCAGGATTCAGATGTGAACATCTTGAACCCTCGCTAATTCAGGAAGTTTCTTTTTGATCCTTTTTTCAAAGTCATATGTCAGAATTTTCAAAAATGTGTCAATTTTGTGTTTTATCCACGTGTTTTATCCACGCATTCCTGAATTAATGCGATTCTGTACAGACAAGATTCTGTACCACAAGATTCAGCAACATTTCAGGATTCAGATGTGAATATCTTGAGTATGTCAGAATATTCAAAAATGTGTCAGTTTTGTGGTTTTTAAACGATAATTCAGAAATGCGATTTTGTACATACAAACCGATTACAGCACAAGATTCAGCAACATTTCAGGATTCAGCTGTGAACATCTTCATTCCTTGCTAATTCAGGAAGATCCATTTTTGATTCTTTTTTCAAAGTTATATTTCAGAATATTTTGTAATAATTCAGGAATGCGATTTTGTACAGACAAACCGATTAAGCCACAAGATTCAGCAACATTTCAGGATTCAGATGTGAACATCTTGAGTCCTTGCTAATTCATGAAGGTTCTTTTTTTGCTCCTTTTTTCAAAGTCATATGTCAGAATTTTCAAAAATGTGTCAATTTTGTGTTTTTTTCAAGATAATTCAGGAGTGCGATTTTGTACAGACAAGCCGATTACAGCACAAAATTCAGCAACATTTCAGGATTCAGCTGTGAACATCTTCAGTCCTTGCTAATTCAGGAAGGTTCATTTTTGATTCTTGAACCGATTACACCACAAGATTCAGCAACATTTCACGATTCAGATGTGAATATCTTGAGTATGTCAGATATTCAAAAATGTGTCAATTTTGTGTTTTTTTCACGAAAATTCAGTAATGCGATTTTGTACAGACAAATCGATTACACCACAAGATTCAGCAACATTTCTGGATTCAACTGTGAACATCTTCAGTCTTTGCTAATCAGGATGGTCTGTTGTATGTTAAAAGTCCTTCTACTAGGACTTTAACTTGATCCTATTTATACTTACTGAGTCCTTTTTACTTTCTTTATATTATTTAAAACAACCGGGTCTTTTTTACTTTAAGACACTTTATTTCGCTTTAAAAGTTGGTTACACTTATACTTAACACTTATTTGTAGACAGTTCAGCTTATCGAAAACAATTGATTCTTAGTCTATACTTAACTTCTACTTAACACCTCGTATTCTTATAATTTCACAATAAATTGAGTACTTTCATAATTCTAAAATAACTAAGTCAGCGTTTATCTGAGTGACCTATTTAACGTGGGCGTGTATACTTGTGCTATGTTAAGCGGTGTGCGCCAATACAATTAAATGCTGTTTGTGTTTAACATGCATAATGCTTAACCCTAAAAGTATGCCGTAAAGAAAAATATACTGATTATGTTATATTGTGGATCATAAGCACGCTGTAAGTTCCACGATTATGATACACAACAGTGGATCATATGTAAGCTGTGAACTCTACGATTATGATACACAACATACCTCCCCCCTTATTGAAAGAAAAAAAATTATTATTATTAAGAAGAATATTAGTTTTTTTTCATTTGTATTATTTTAATTCTTTTTGAAGAGAAAATTATTATTAAAAAGAATAATAGTTTTTTTCTTTTTACATTGTTTTATGTGGTATAAATTACGTTAAGTTCTATTAGTTATGAAGTTATGATCTTTACTTATATAATATTTAATGGATATTAGTAAATTAAGGGTTGTAATTTTTAGTTATATATAATAAAAACCTGGTCCCGATGTTTTCGTTCCTGACTGCTGCTGTTCTGCGGTAGTAGTCCGATGCGTTGTTGTTGTTTCTGACGTATTGGCTTCTATTTCATGTGACTTCGTTCGTTGACTTGCTATGGGTGTTGTGGTGTTTGGTTTCTGCGTTGTTGATTTCCGCAATGAACAGATTTTTCGGGTGGGGATTTCTTGCTGGGAAATGTATTTGACACCATTTCAAGGTTTTCCTTAGCCGCTTCTACATCTATTGTTGCGGTTTTCGTTATTTCATTTTGACGATTAAGTAATTCTTTGCGTTCCTGGTTATCAGTTAATTGTAGTAATATTTCGTCGAAATCACGATGCCCATCTCTTAATGCTGATCGTATTTTGTTGTGATCTGACACCAAGATCGGTAACGATGTTTGTAATATATTTGAATATGGTAATGATGACCAATTGCCTTGTAAATTTTCTATTATAACCGTATGTTCTTCCTTCTTGTATGTTATATTCCTAATGCTTTGATGTGTAAACTCGTATGGCAGTATCATTTCTTTTTTGTGTAAGTTGCAAGCTTCATTTATGGACATCCAACCCAGGCCGGATAGTGTCAATGTGGCTATATTTGACCCACAAACTGCTTCGAAAAAGACTGGTGTATTAAATTTATACAAACATTTGTTTGGTGTCCATAGTTTAACTACTAGGCCAGAACTCCTTGTGATTGCAACATATTCACAGGTATCTTTAATATCTGTTCTGTGTTGAATCAGCGCGACTTCACATAGTGTGTTGCTAGTTGTTAGTATGGTTCCTGGACGTTTGCATAGTGTAATTTCTTTATCCGTATGTTGGCTAACCAAAATGCATTTGCTGTGATCTTTATTCGTTAGACCTATGTATTTGCTCCGGTCTTCTGCTTCTGATAGGTAGTCATATGTTGGTTTAACCAATTCTTCATTAATATTTGTGGATATTGGGTAAATTCTATATTATGTGAACAACAAATCATCTTGATGACTATTATTAGGCCGTCTGTGTCTGGGAAAACTCGTACTGTTGATGCACGGTGCATTTCGAATGATTTTTGTATGAACCACTTCGCCTTTCCTCTTAACGTGAGGCTAGTCAGCATTTCATCTAACTCGCTCTGGTCTATAATTGTCGGGTGTAATCGTCCCTTGTATAGATCATCTATGATTGCCATTTCCATCAGCTGTTGTCCTTGAATTTCGATTAGGTTTGCATTAATTGTAGATTGAATTTCCAAGGTATCCATCATGAATAGTAAATGACTAACTTGTTGGTTAATTTTTTCATTTATGTATTTTTGTTTTCTTATTGTTATGTTTAACACATTTTGCAGATTTTCGACTTCCTTCAAGGAATTCAGTAAGGGTTCTGCTATCTTGTTATAATTTGATGAAATCACCGTAATTTGTCTTTTCATAATTTCGTATGTTTTATGTTCATTATCTTCAATGTCATTGAGATGTTTATAGATAGTCTCTCTTTCTTTATCAGTCCAAAAGCCCAGTTGAATCCTTCGCCAATGAAATTGAGTGATCTCTTTTGTCGGTTACTCTTTATTGTGCGCTTAATTATTTATTCATTTTTCTGTAGTGTGGCTATTATTGCCGTGGTTTCCCGTGTTGCTGCTATACATGATCTTTTTATGCTGGGTCCGGTGCTCATTTGTTCGCACATTGTGTTTGCCGTGATTATGTATTTGTTTGTCAGCTCCAGGAAATCGTTCAGTTGTAGCGGTTTAAACTTGGCTACTATCGTCCATTCATCATTGTAGAACAAAGCATCAGTTGTCTTCTCAACGAATAATCTTGTATCATTAATTTAAATCTGCGTGATGTTGGCTGCTTCCTTGGCTGCCAACATCAGGACCAGTGTGACAATTCTAAAGTTTCGCTCTTTATTTCATATTGTAAAAAGACGAAATTCCATTTTTTTTTACATATATAAATGGAATCCTTAATAATTTTATGTAGTTTTCTTTCTCATTTTACCCCTTAATACATATTGTTAAGGCGTTGGCCATAATTATACTTTAAATATTTATAGTAGTTAATATATGTGTTAACATATACTAAATAATTTAGTTTAGAAACATACATTTAGATATGTTTCTGTATTGTTGTAATACAAAATGTTGTATATACAATCCCATTAGTATATGGTTAAATGCTAGTCATATTCAACAATACTTAGCTATTTACTCATGCACTAACTAATATTTTAGAAATAAGCGCGCGCGACGTCTTAGCATTACATAAATGTATTTGCTATATTAAGTTGTTAAATATTTAGTTTTGTACATCTCAATTGTACTTATTTATTTTCATTACCGTGTAATGATGAATGTAAAACGTTTGTTAGTTTGCTATATTAATGCATATCTGCATTAATATATTTAGTTTCATGAATGAAAATTCTGTTAATGATAAAAAATATTAGGCAGTTTTGTCGCTGCAATACCGTATCTCGTTTCAGTTCCAGTACGTTATTGGCTTCTGCCTGTAAAGTGCTGAAGTGCATTTAATCGGTTGGCATATGAATATGTTCAAGCCTTCTATATTAATATGAGCTGGGAGCATTGCGTTCTATGCACAATGAACATGTATGTTTAAAATGCCATTGAGGTAGGTACTGACCTATCGCAATTTTAATGACAACGTAATTTTTATACCTTGCTAATTCGTACCTCAAATAATAACTTGATTTTGTTATTTGTTTATATTCAATGCTAGTCATCTTCAATTAATACATAGCTATTTTCTCTGCGATTTGTATTTTGGCAATATTACATTAAATTTTTTTGGATTTTATAAATTATTTAAAATTAATTTATTTAATATCTACATTTAAAAAAAATTATAGTTTTTCTCTATTCTTTTCTTTTGTAGTTTCAAATTCGTTAGTACACGAAGCAATACCAGTCATTCTCAATATGTAATACTTAGCTATTCTGTCCTGCACTAACTATTTGACTTTATTTCAATGATGTTAAAAATTATTGGTTCTTGTTGCAGACAGTGTTTATTTAATTCTACAGTGTTTATTTAAACTATACTGTTGTATGCTTTTAACAAATTGTTATGAAATTTTTTCGCTTTACCCTTGATACAAATCTCAGTCGATACAGGGCTTTTTATTGAATGAACCTCATAGGGTCCCACCCAAACTGGTGAAAATTTATTTTTCCTATTTTGATTTTTTAGTAAAATTTTATCGCCTACTTTGAATGTTATTGGGTGTAATGAGCTATCATAGCTTTGCTTAGATTTTTCTTTGGCTCTGGATTGATTTTGTCGTACGATTTCGTGTGTGCGTTGAATTTGGTATTTTAATAGCTTGTTGCTATCATCGGTATTATATACTGGTGAGCATTTGCGTTTAAGATTGGTTGGCATTTCAAAATCGTAACCGTATAAAGTACGGAAAGGCGTTTGCCCGGTGGACATATGCATTGTATTATTGTGTACATGCATTGCTGTATTTAACCACTGGTCCCAGTTTGACCCATCCTCTTTCGCAAAACTTCGTAAATACTCTGCTAATGGTCGGTGGCTTCGTTCCAAAGAGCCGTTGGCCTGTGGATGATATGGAGTAATATGTAACTTTTTAATTCCTAACAATTTACACGTGTCCGAAAATAATTTTGAAACAAAATTCGAACCATTGTCGGTTATCAATACTTTTGGTATGTTATGTCTTGTAATAATTTCGTCGTAAAATGCTTTTGCTACAGTGCTTGCTTCTGCGCCTGGGATAGCTACGCAGCACATATATTTTGAAAAATCATCTTGAAAAGTTAATATATATTTATTTCCAGATATAGTTTCCGGTAAAATACCTACAAGATCCATGTATACTTTATCGAATGGTCGTACAGGCGTATCAGTTCAAACCATTGGCATTTTAGTAAGCCTAGAACTTTTATTTACTTGGCATTTTTGACAATTCTTAACGTAATCTTTTATTTGTTTCTGCATACCTTTCCACTTAAATTGTTTTCTGATTCTAAAATATGTTTTCACTGCGCCCTGGTGACCTCCTAATGCTGAGTCATGAAAGTCTTTTATAACAGTTTTAATTTCCTCTGGGTCAGTTAATAGTAGACTTGAGTTTAATTCGTTCTTGGTGTCTGTTGTTATTTCATCCAGTACTGGCGTGCTCACTTGTTTTTTGGTTTTTGAAATTTGATTATCTAATTTATTCTGTGTGGTCTTAGACCGTGTTTGGACCGCAGTAATATCTGGTTCTGGATGTGGAATTCTACTTAAAGCATCTGCGTTCAAATTCTGTTTACCTGGTTTGTAAGATATTTCGTAATCCTTGATGTCTGATCTTTAAGATTTGCTGTGCTACGTAATGGTTGATGATCTGTATAAATTTGAAAATGTCGGCCTAGAAGATAAGCTCTAAAATTTTTCGTTGCCCAGACTATAGCTAAAAATTCCTTTTCAATGGTGGAGTAATTTTTTTCTGCTCCATTTAATGCCCTACTAGCAAATGCTATTGGTCGGTCGCTCCCTACTTTGCCTTGTGACAGTACCGCACCTATTGCTTCGTTACTTGCATCTGTTGTAAGTAAAAAAGGTTTTGTAAAATCTGGATATACGAGAATGGGTGGTGAAATTATTGATTCTTTTAATTTAATAAATGAACTTTGACAATCGTCTGTCCAAGTGAATTTAACATCTTTTCTAAGTAATTTATTTATTGGTAATGATAATTTTGCCATATTGCTTATAAATTTTCTGTAATAATTAATTAATCCCAAAAACGCTTGCACTTCTTTTTTATTTCTCGGCACCGGAATATTTTTTACGCATTCAACCTTAGAGGGATCTGGCAGGGCCCCTAGCTCCGTACATTTATGTCCTAAATAGACAACTTCGCGACGCAAAAACTGACATTTTTCTGTATTTAATTTTAGATTGTGTTCCCTTAATTTCTGCAATACTCTACTCAGCCTTAGCTCATGTTCAGCTAAATTTTTTCCATACACCACTATATCATCAAGATAAACAAAGCAATATATACCCTGTAAACCTGTTAATATGTGGTTCATTATTCTTTGGAAGGTAGCTGGTGCACCTGGTAAGCCAAATGGCATTCTGTTAAATTCGAAATGACCTAGTCCTGTACTAAAAGCTGTTTTTTCCTTATCCCCTTCTTCAACTAGTACCTGATGATAACCACTTGCCAAGTCTAAAGTTGAAAGATAGCGACTGTGACCTAATTGGTCTAATATTTCGTCGATTCGAGGAATCGGAAATACTTGTTTTATTGTCACGTCGTTCAATTTACGGAAATCTATTACTAGCCTCCACTTTTTGTTACCGTCCTTGCCGCTCTTTTTAGGAACCAACAACATCGGTGAATTCCAGGGTGATATGCTTGACGATATAATGCCGTCATCCAACATTTTATTAACCTGTCTGTTGATTTCATCTCTATGAGTGTGTGGCAATTTGTATTGCTTTTGGTTTATCGGTGGATGGTTCCACTGCGTTGCTATTTCATGTTTAAGCGCTGGCGTGTATGTTAATTCATCGCCGTCTAAATGAAAAACATCATGATACGAAATACACACATTTTGTAAAGATGTGATTTCGTCTTTATTTAATGTCTCATCAATTTTCATTTCTTCTAATAATTTATTAATTCTGTTTGTAATGTTTACTGAATTTATGCTATTTATTGTAGAATTATTGGTATCCGATTCTTCATACTGATTAAAATTCGGAAATTTTGGTTTAAAAGTACTGTCTGTTATAATTTCTGTTTCCGTAGCATTTAAAACTAAAACATAAACTCTATTTTTGCTAACATTCGATATGCTTTCGCCCAAATATACTCCTGGAAAAATTTCTTGTTTATGTATTAACACTATTGGAATTTTTGTTTTTAAACGTAATGATACTATCTTTGCGGTTCTCGCTTGAATTTTAATTTGTTGATTGTAAAAAATATTTTGTATTTCTATCTGCGATTTCATTGGTACTTTTATAATATGGTTTTTATGTTTATCAAAGAATGTTATTGTTTTGTCTATCGCATTTATTACAGATCGATTCCATAAATTGTCACGTCCGATTATTCCATCAGCTGGTACACCTTGTTTAAGTGACACTACATGTAGCAATAAACTTAAGCGCCCTATGTTCCTATGTTGGACTTTGGTGGAACCTAATGTTCTAACACACCCACCAAAAGCTCCTTTTAAATCCTTTTGTATATTTTCGTTAAAGTCTGGCAAATTTGTCATTGCATTTTCTTTTACTATACTGGCATCAGGAGCTGAGTCTACCAGTAAAATAAGTCTTCCATTTTTAGCTGCCTCGCAAGGTACTTCAATGAAAACGTCACTTACATTAGATAAACCCAAGCTATCTCCATGCCCACTGCATATTATGCGATCACCTTCTTCTTCCTCATATTTTAATTCATTGGTCTCCTCTGTTCTATGGAAATGCAATGGAGTAGTAAATTTGATCACAGTCTCCTCCGACGTCTTATCTACAATTCCTAACTCTTTCTGTCTTATATTACTATTATTATTCGCACATATCCAATTAGATTCGTGACCATAAGTTCCACATTCGTAGCAGAAAGGCGTATTTTTTCTAATAATACATTCATCCCATTCATGCCCCAATTTACTACAAAATGAACATGTTGGAACACTTCTTTTATAGTTGCTTTCATTATTTATTTGTTGCAATTTATTTTCCGATATAACGCTTGACTGTGTTTTTTCCATATAATTATATTCATCCTCTTCCGACCTTGGACTTCGCTGCATAACAGCCTGTACATTTAAAGCTTATTCTAACAATGCATCTAATGTTTCTGACTTACTACCTAACAATACAACCTTTATAGTTGGATCCTTCACCCCTACTTTAAAAGAGATCAACACTGAGCTCTGTAATTCTAATCTGAATACTTCATCCTCACTTATCTTTTTACTGTATTTTTTACTTGCAATTTCCAAAGCCATGGATTGCAACTCATCTAATCGTCTACCAAACATTCTCAAACTCTCGTTACTATTTTGATAAGCCTTTTTAATCTCTTCTAGTACTAATTCTAAAGAAATTTCATTTAAGTACGTATTTTTTAACAACTCGTATAATTCTTCTATTTTTTGAAACTGTTTTGTCCTTACTAATTTATAGGCATCTCCCTCCAAACGTAACCTAACGCATTTAATAAATTCCTCATTATCTGATTCCTTAATTTTAAGCTTAGCTGTTTCACAGCATTCAATAAATTTATATAATTCTGTTTCTAATAATGGAGATTCTGCCCCAGAAAAGTAAGGAACAACGTAATGAACGCGTTTCAATACATTTTCAGTACCCATTATTAGTGTTTCTTATTTTTCCATTTACTTAATCATATAATTAGCTATACCTATCTTAAATAAATTATTTATTTTGTTTTTACTAGTTTCATATTAAATCAACTTTTAACCATTATTTCATTTATCTATTAAATTTTTTACTACCTTATTTATCACATTTTATGTTTCATTATTTAACCTTTTTAATCTATATTTCAAAATCATATCAACATATTATTTATGAATCCTAAATTAACTTATTTGTTCAATTTATTTATTTTTTTTTTTAATTTTCCAGTTTTGTTCTTTAATTAATTTCGCGACATTATAAAAACATTGCTGTATCAAAATTCATATTTTATTCAATTTATTTAAATTAACAAATTTATTAGTCATTATCATTAAATGTCTCAAACTAATTTATAATGTTTCACAATTACTTTAAAAATGTTCTTCAATATATCAATTAATCAATTTTATAAAAAATTTAGTTTACTTATTTAATTTCCTGATTTATAAAATTTTATAATTTATGTAATTCATTTCACAATTTTATTTCACAGTTTTATTAAAAGTTTATTTTATTCCACAATTTATTTCAAAATTTTCAATTGTTCTTTATTTTATTTTTACAAATGTCAATTTTCATAATTCCATTATTTTTTGCTTATTAAAATTCTTAAGTATTTCTTTTGTTTTATATCACAAATTCACAACTTTTTTTTTTTTTTTACCGCACATATTTTTTGTATCCATTATTTTTCACAATACTTACAAATACAAAAAAATATTTTCCATGATCCAAAATAGTTATTTCTTCCAAAATGTTGTATGTTAAAAGTCCTTCTACTAGGACTTTAACTTGATCCTATTTATACTTACTGAGTCCTTTTTACTTTCTTTATATTATTTAAAACAACCGGGTCTTTTTTACTTTAAGACACTTTATTTCGCTTTAAAAGTTGGTTACACTTATACTTAACACTTATTTGTAGACAGTTCAGCTTATCGAAAACAATTGATTCTTAGTCTATACTTAACTTCTACTTAACACCTCGTATTCTTATAATTTCACAATAAATTGAGTAATTTCATCATGCTAAAATAACTTAGTCAGCATATTTATAATTTCACAATAAATTGAGTACTTTCATCATTCTAAAATAACTAAGTCAGCGTTTATTGAGTGACCTATTTAACGTGGGCGTGTATACCTATGCTATGTTAAGCTGTGTGCGCCAAGACAATTAAATGCTGTTTGTGTTTAACATGCATAATGCTTAACCCTAAAAGTATGCCATAAAGAAAAATATACTGGTTACGTTATGTTGTGGATCATAAGCACGCTGTAAGTTCCAAGATTATGATACACAACAGTGGATCATATGTAAGCTGTGAACTCTACGATTATGATGCACAACAGGTCCTTTTTTGATCCTTTTTTCTAAGTCAAGATGTGAACATCTGAGTCCTTGTTAATTCACGAATGTCCTTTTTTGCTCCTTTTTTTCAAAATCATATGTCAGAATTTTCAAAAATGTGTCAATTTTGTGGTTTTTTCACGATAATTCAGGAATGCGATTTTGTACAGACAAACCGAATACACCACAAGATTCAGCAACATTTCAGGATTCAGATGTAAACATCTTCAGTCCTTGCTAGCTCACGAAGGTCCATTTTTGATTCTTTTTTCAAAGTCATGTCAGAATATTTTGTGAGAATTCAGGCATGCGATTTTGTACAGACAAACCGATTACACCACAAGAATCAGCAACATTTCATGATTCAGACGTCAACATCTTGAATCCTTGTTAATTCAGGATGGTCCTTTTTTGATCCTTTTTTCAAAGTTATATGTAAGAATTTTCAAAAATGTGTAAATTTCGTGGTTTTTTCACGATAATTCAGGAATGCGATTTTGTACAGACAAACCGATTACACCATAAGATTCAGCAATATTTCAGGATTTAGATGTGAACAACTTGAGTCCTTGTTTTTCAGGATGGTCCTTTTTTAATCCTTTTTTCAAAGTCAAGATGTGAACATATTGAGTCCTTGTTAATTCAGGAATGTCCTTTTTTGATCCTTTTTTCAAAATCATATGTCAGAATTTTCAATAATTGTCAATTTCGTGGTTTTTTCACGATAATTCAGGATTGCAATTTTGTACAGACAAGCCGATTACACCACAAGATTCAGTAACAATTCAGGATTCAATATTCAAAAATGTGTCAATTTTGTGTTTTTTTTCACGATAATTCGGGAATGCGATTTTGTACAGACAAACCGATTACACCACAAGATTCAGCAACATTTCTGGATTCAGCTATGAACATCTTAAGTCCTTGCTAATCAGGAAGCTCCATTTTTGATTCTTTTTTCAAAGTCATGTGTCAGAATATTCAAAAATGTGTCAATTTCGTAGTTTTTTCATGATAATTCAGGAATGCGATTTTGTACAGACAAACCGATAACACCACAAGATTCAGCAATATTCAGCAATATTCAGCAACATTTCAGGATTCAGATGTGAATATCTTGAGTATGTCAGAATATTCAGAAATGTGTCAGTTTTGTGGTTTTTTCACGATAATTCAGGAATGCGATTTTGTACAGACAAACCGACACCACAAGATTCAGCAGCATTTCAGGATTCAGCTCTGAACATCTTCAGTCCTTGCTAATTCAAAAAGGTCCATTTTTGATTCTTTTTTCAAAGTCATATGTCAGAATATTCAAAAAATTGTAATTTTCGTGGTTTTTTCCCAATAATTCAGGAATGCGATTTTGTACAGACAAACCGATAACACCACAAGATTCAGCAATATTTCAGGATTCAGATGTGAACAACTTGAGTCCTTGTTTTTTCAGGATGGTCCTTTTTTGATCCTTTTATCAAAGTCAAGATGTGAACATCTTGAGTCCTTGTTAATTCAGGAATGTCCTTTTTTTATCCTTTTTTTAAAATCATATGTCAGAATTTTCAAAAATTGTCAATTTCGTGGTTTTTTCACGATAATTCAGGATTGCGATTTTGTACAGACAAACCGATTACACCACAAGATTCAGCAACATTTCTGGATTCAGCTGTGAACATCTGCAGTCTTTGCTAATCAGGAAGGTCCATTTTTGATTCTTTTTTTCAAAGTCATGTGTCAGAATATTCAAAAATGTGTCAATTTCGTAGTTTTTTCATGTTAATTCAGGAATGCGATTTTGTACAGACAAACCGATTACAGCAGAAGATTTAGCCACATTTCAGGATTCAGTTGTGAAGATCTTGAGTCCTTGCTAATTCGGTTCTTTTTTGGTCCTTTTTTCAAAGTCATATGTCAGAATATTCAAAAATGTGTCAATTTCGTAGTTTTTTCATGATAATTCAGTCCTTGCTAATTCAGGAAAGTCCATTTTTTCTTGAACCGATTACACCTGTTGTATGTTAAAAGGTCCTTCTTCTAGGACTTTAACTTGATCCTATTTATACTTACTGAGTCCTTTTTACTTTTTTTATATTATTTAAAACAACCGAGTCTTTTTTACTTCAAGACATTTTATTTCGCTTTAAAAGTTGGTTACACTTATACTTAACACTTAGTTGTAGGCAGTTCAGCTTGTCGAAAAGAATTCATTCTTAGTTTATACTTAACTTCTACTTAACACCTCGTATTCTTATAATTTCACAATAAATTGAGTACTTTCATAATTCTAAAATAACTAAGTCAGCGTTTATCTGAGTGACCTATTTAACGTGGGCGTGTATACTTGTGCTATGTTAAGCGGTGTGCGCCAATACAATTAAATGCTGTTTGTGTTTAACATGCATAATGCTTAACCCTAAAAGTATGCCGTAAAGAAAAATATACTGATTATGTTATATTGTGGATCATAAGCACGCTGTAAGTTCCACGATTATGATACACAACAGTGGATCATATGTAAGTTGTGAACTCTACGATTATGATACACAACATACCTCCCCCCTTATTGAAAAAAAAATATATATTATTATTAAGAAGAATAATAGTTATTTTTTTTTTTTGTATTATTTTAATTATTTCTGAAGAGAAAATTATTATTAAAAAGAATAATAGTTTTTTCTTTTTACATTGTTTTATGTGGTATAAATTACGTTAAGTTCTATTAGTTATGAAGTTATAATCTTTACTTATATAATATTTAATGGATATTAGTAAATTAAGAGTTGTAATTTCCAGTTATATATAATAAAAACCTGGTCCCGATGTTTTCGTTGCTGACTGCTGCTGCTCTGCGGTAGTAGTTCGATGCGTTGTCGTTGTTTCTGACGTATTGGCTTCTATTTCATGTGACTTCGTTCGTTGACTTGCTACGGGTGTTGTGGTGTTTGGTTTCTGCGTTGTTGATTTCCGCAATGAACCGATTTTTTCGAGTGGGGATTTCTTGCTGGGAAATGTATTTGACACCATTTCAAGGTTTTTCTTAGCCGCTTCTACATCTATTGTTGCTATTGGTGATTTATTTGTATTAAATTCATCGGCTTTTATTGTTGCTTTATTCTTAATTGTCGAGTAGTAATGTATGTATAATACATATGCCGCTATTATTATTATTAGTATCAGCATTAATATGCCGTACGACATACCGGTTTTCGTTATTTCATTTTGACGATTAAGTAATTCTTTGCGTTCCTGGTTATCAGTTAATTGTAGTAATATTTCGTCGAAATCACGATGCCCATCTCTTAATGCTGCTCTTATTTTGCTGTGATCTGACACTAAGATCGGTAACGATGTTTGTGATATATTTGAATATGATAATGATGACCAATTGCCTTGTAAATTTTCTATCATAACCGTATGTTCTTCCTTCTTGTATGTTATATTCCTAATGCTTTGATGTGTAAACTCGTATGGCAGTATCATTTCTTTGTTGTGTATGTTGCAAGCTTCATTTATGGACATCCAACCCAGGCCGGATAGTGTCAATGTGGTTATATTTGACCCACAAACTGCTTCGAAAAAGGCTGGTGTATTGAATTTATACAACCATGTGTTTGGTGTCCATAGTTTAACTACTAGGCCAGAACTCCTTTTGATTACAACATGTTCACAGGTATCTTTAATATCTGTTCTGTGTTGAATCAACGCGACTTCACATAGTGTGTTGCTAGTTGTTAGCATGGTTCCTGGACGTTTGCATAGTGTAATTTCTTTGTCCGTATGTTGGCTAACCAAAATGCATTTGCTGTGATCTTCATTCGATAGACCTATGTATTTGCTCCGGTCTTCTGCTTCTGATATGTAGTCATATGTTGTTTTAACCAATGCATCCCATTCTTCATTAATATTTGTGGGTATTGGGTAAATTCTATATAATGTGAACAACAAATCATCAGGTAGTGGTGTCTTGATGACTATTATTAGGCCGTCTGTGTCTGGGAAAACTCGTACTGTTGATGCACGGTGCATTTCGAATGATTTTTGTATGAACCACTTCGCATTTCCTCTTAACGTGAGACTAGTCAGCATTTCATCTAACTCGCTCTGGTCTATAATTGTCGGGTGTAATCGTCCCTTGTATAGATCATCTATGATTGCCATTTCCATCTGCTGTTGTCCTTGAATTTCGATTAGGTTTGCATTAATTGTAGATTGAATTTCCAAGGTATCCATCATGAATAGTAAATGACTAACTTGTTGGTTTATTTTTTCATTTATGTATTTTTGTGTTCTTATTGTTATGTTTAACACATTTTGTAGATTTTCGACTTCCTTCAAGGAATTCAGTAAGGGTTCTGCTATCTTGTTATAATTTGATGAAATCACCGTAATTTGTCTTTTCATTATTTCGTATGTTTTATGTTCATTTTCATCAATATTATTCAGGTGTTTATAGATAGTTTCTCTTTCATTATTGTCCATCAGTCCAAAAGCCCAGTTGAATCCTTCTCCAATGAAATTGAGTGATCTCTTTTGTCGGTTACTCTTTATTGTGCGCTTAATAATTTCTTCATTTTTCTGTAGTGTGGCTATTATTGCCGTGGTCTCCCGTGTTGCTGCTATACATGATCTTTTTATGCTGGGTCCGTTTACATTGGTGCTCATTTGTTCGCACATTGTGTTTGCCGTGATTATGTATTTGTTTGTCAGCTCCAGGAAATCGTTCAGTTGTAGCGGTTTAAACTTGGCTACAATCGTCCATTCATCATTGTAGAACAAAGCATCGGTTGTCTTCTCAAAGAATAATCTTGTATCATTAATTGATGTCTGTGTGATGTTGACTGCTTCATTGGCTGCCAGCATCAGGACCAGTGTGACAATTCTAATCATTATATTGGTTTCGCTCTTTATTGCCTATCGTAAAGAGAAAGAGAAGAAATTCCATTTTTTTTTTTTTTTTTTTTACATATTTAATGGAATCCTTGATCATATCATATAGTTTTCTTATAAATATTTCTTATTTTACCTTAATACATCCTGTTAAGGCCATAATTATATGGCCATAATTATACCTTAATTAGTTATAATAGTTAATTTACATATGTGTCAACATTTACTATATGATTTTGTTTAGAAACATATATGTTTGGATATGTTTCTGCATTATTGCAATACAAATTGTTTTATTTAGAGTCCCAGTAGTACATGGTTAAATGCTAGTCATATTCAACAATACTCAGCTATTTACTCATGCACCAACTAATAATTTAAATATTAAGAAATAAGCGCGCGCGACTTCTTAGCATTACATAAATGTATTTGCTATATTAAGTTGTTAAATATTTAATTTTGTACATCTCAATTGTACTTATTTATTTTCATTACCGTGTAATGATGAATTTAAAACGTTTGTTAGTTTGTTAGTTTGCTATATTAACGCATATCTGCATTAATATATTTAGTTTCATGAATGAAAATTATGTTAATGATAAAAAATATTAGGCAGTTTTGTCGCTGCACTACCGTATCTCGTTTCAGTTCCAGTACGTTAGTGGCTTCTGCCTGTAAAGTGCTGAAGTGCATTTAATCGTTTAGCATATGAAT
Source organism: Dryomyza anilis (assembly GCA_951804985.1). Lineage (NCBI taxonomy): Eukaryota > Metazoa > Arthropoda > Insecta > Diptera > Dryomyzidae > Dryomyza > Dryomyza anilis. Next base: position 1,049,427 of record OX638135.1, read on the forward strand.
ATATTCAAGCCTTCTATATTAATATGAGCTGGGAGCATTGCGCTCTATGCGCAATGAATCTTTTTGTTTAAAATGCCATTGAGGTAGGTACTGACCTATCACAATTTTAATGACAACGTAATTTTTATACCTTGCAAATTCGTACCTCAAATAATAATTTGATTTTGTTATTTGTTTATATTCAATGCTAGTCATCTTCAATTAATACATAGCTATTTTCTCTGCGATTTGTATTTTGGCAATATTACATGACATTTTTTGGATTTTATAAATTATTTAAAATTAATTTATTTAGTATCTACATTTAAAAAAATATATAGTTTTTCTCTATTCTTTATTTATTTTGTAGTTTCAATTTAATTTCAATATGTAATACTTAGCTATTCTGTCCTGCACTAACTATTTGACTTTCTTTCAATGATGTTAAAAAATATTGGTTCTTGCTGCAGACAGTGTTTATTTCATTCTACGTAACTATACTGTTGTATGCCTTTAACAAATTATTATGAAATTTTTTCCCTTTACCCTTGATACAAATCTCAGTCGTTACAGGGCTTATTATTGAAAGTACCTCGTAGGGTCCTACCCAAACTGGTGAAAATTTATTTTTCCTATTTAGTAAAATTTTGTCGCCTTTTTTGAATATTATTGGGTGTACTGAGCTATCATAGCTTTGCTTAGATTTTTCTTTGGCTCTGGCTTGATTTTGTCGCACGATTTCGTGTGTGCGTTGAATTTGGTATTTTAATAGCTTGTTGCTATCATCGGTATTATATACTGGTGAGCATTTGCGTTTAAGATTGGTTGGCATTTCAAAATCGTAACCGTATAAAGTACGGAAAGGCGTTTGCCCGGTGGACATATGCATTGTATTATTGTGTACATGCATTGCTGTATTTAACCACTGGTCCCAATTTGATCCATCCTCTTTCGCAAAACTTCGTAAATACTCTGCTAATGGTCGGTGGCTTCGTTCCAAAGAGCCGTTGGCCTGTGGATGATATGGCGTAATATGTAACTTTTTAATTCCTAACAATTTACACGTGTCCGAAAATAATTTTGAAACAAAATTCGAACCATTGTCGGTTATCAATACTTTTGGTATGTTATGTCTTGTAATAATTTCGTCGTAAAATGCTTTTGCTACAGTGCTTGCTTCTGCGTCTGGGATAGCTACGCAGCACATATATTTTGAAAAATCATCTTGAAAAGTTAATATATATTTATTTCCAGATATAGTTTCCGGTAAAATACCAACAAGATCCATGTATACTTTATCGAATGGTCGTACAGGCGTATCAGTTAAAACCATTGGCATTTTAGTAAGCCTAGAACTTTTATTTACTTGGCATTTTTGACAATTCTTAACGTAATCTTTTATTTGTTTCTGCATACCTTTCCACTTAAATTGTTTTCTGATTCTAAAATATGTTTTCACTGCACCCTGGTGACCCCCTAATGCTGAGTCATGAAAGTCTTTTATAACAGTTTTAATTTCCTCTGGGTCAGTTAATAGTAGACTTGAGTTTAATTCGTTCTTGGTGTCTGTTGTTATTTCATCCAGTACTGGCGTGCTCACCTGTTGTTTGTTTTTTGAAATTTGATTATCTAATTTATTCTGTGTGGTCTTAGACCGTGTTTGGACCGCAGTAATATCTGGTTCTGGATGTGGAATTCTACTTAAAGCATCTGCGTTCAAATTCTGTTTACCTGGTTTGTAAGATATTTCGTAATCATATTCAGATAATTTATGCCTGAAACGGGCTAACCTTGATGTCTGATCTTTGAGATTTGCTGTGCTACGTAATGGTTGATGATCTGTATAAATTTGAAAATGTCGGCCTAGAAGATAAGCTCTAAAATTTTTTGTTGCCCAGACTATAGCTAAAAATTCCTTTTCAATGGTGGAGTAATTTTTTTCTGCTCCATTTAATGCCCTACTAGCAAATGCTATTGGTCGGTCGCTCCCTACTTTGCCTTGTGACAGTACCGCACCTATTGCTTCGTTACTTGCATCTGTTGTAAGTAAAAAAGGTTTTGTAAAATCTGGATATGCGAGAATGGGTGGTGAAATTATTGATTCTTTTAATTTAATAAATGAACTTTGACAATCGTCTGTCCAAGCGAATTTAACATCTTTTCTAAGTAATTTATTAATTGGTAATGATAATTTTGCCATATTGTTTATAAATTTTCTGTAATAATTAATTAATCCCAAAAACGCTTGTACTTCTTTTTAATTTCTTGGTACAGGAATATTTTTCACGCATTCAACCTTTGAGGAGTCTGGCAGAGCACCTAGTTCCGAACATTTATGTCCTAAATAGACAACTTCGCGACGCAAAAACTGGCATTTTTCTGTATTTAATTTTAGATTGTGTTCCCTTAATTTCTGCAATACTCTACTCAACCTAAACTCATGTTCAGCTAAATTCTTTCCGTACACCACTATATCATCAAGATAAACAAAGCAATCGATACCCTGTAAACCTGTTAATATGTGATTCATTATTCTTTGGAAAGTGGCTGGAGCCCCTGTTAAACCAAAAGGCATTCTGTTAAACTCGAAATGACCCAGTCCTGTACTAAAAGCTGTTTTTTCCTTATCCCCTTCTTCAACTAGTACCTGATGATAACCACTTGCCAAGTCTAAAGTTGAAAAATAGCGACTGTGACCTAATTGGTCTAATATTTCGTCTATTCGAGGAATCGGAAATACTTGTTTAATTGTCACATCGTTTAATTTACGGAAATCTATAACTAGCCTCCATTTTTTGTTACCGTCCTTGCCGCTCTTCTTAGGCACTAGCAACATCGGTGAATTCCAGGATGATATGCTTGGCGATATAATGCCGTCATCCAACATTTTACTAACCTGTCTGTTGATTTCATCTCTATGTGTGTGTGGCAATTTGTATTGCTTTTGATTGATTGGTGGTTGGTTCCACTGTGTTATTATTTCATGTTTAAGTACTGGCGTGTATGTTAATTCATCGCCATCTAAATGAAAAACATCATGATACGAAATACACAGATTTTGTAAAGATGTAATTTCGTCTTTATTCAAGGTTCCATAAATTTTTATTTCCTCTAATAATTTGTTAATTCTGTTCGTAATGTTTACTGAATTTATGCTATTTATTGTAGAATTGTTGGTATCCGATTCCTTATACTGATTGAAATTCGAGAATTTTGGTTTAAAAGCACTGTCTATTATAAATTCTTTTTCTGTAGCATTTAATACGGACACATAAACTCTATTTTTGCTAACATTCGATATGCTTTCGCCCAAATATACTCCTGGACAAATTTCTTGTTTATGTATTAAGACGATTGGAATTTTATTTTTTAAACGTAATGATACTATCTTTGCGGTTCTAGGTTCTACTTTTAATTCCTGATTTATAAAAATATTTTCCATGTCTGCCCGTGTCCTCATGGGTAGTTGTATAGTATTGTTTTTATCTTGATCATAAAATATTAACTTCTTATCTATGGCATTTATTATGGACCTATTCCATATATTATCTCGTCCTATTATTCCATCAGCGGGTATTCCTTGTTCAAGTGCCACTACATGCATCTTTAAACGGAACCACTCTATACTATTGTGCTGAATATTTATTGTCCCTAAAGTCCTTACGCATCCCCCAAAAGCACCACTAAAGTCCTTCTGAGTATTTTTATCAAAACCCGGAAGTCGTATCATCGAACCCTCCTTTACTATACTAGCATCTGCTCCCGAATCTACCAGTAATATGAGTTTTCCATTTTTAGCATCCTCACAAGGTACTTCGATGAAAACATCACTTACATTAGGTAGTTTGAAATAGTCACCCTGCCTACTGCATATTATACGATTCTTTCTTTTACTAAACTCACTCATATGACATCTAATCTTCTTATCATATTCTATAACGAAATTTTCAAAACTTTTTGATATTCTTGATAATATGTTTTTTACTTTATACCCTACTGCTTCCTCTCCAAAGGTTCCCTTATACTTTTCATATTCTGCTAATTTTATTATTTTGTTCCCCAGTGTAATCGACACAATACCTATAAAGTGTATGATATAAACTAATAATCCTACTACTGCATTACAAACCAAACACGGTGGCTCAACATATGTATCAACGGTCACTCCCGACGTTTGATGAACAATATTATTTTCACCCATTTTTTCCTCTTTCAACTTCTCCTTACAGACCAAACACGGTGGCTCAACATATGTATCAACGGTCACTCTCGACGTTTGATGAACGATATTTTCCCCCACGATTTTTTGGTTGTTATTTGAAGCTGCGGTAGCAAATGTGATCACAGGCACTATTTCTACCTTTGACCTAACTTTACTAATGTTAACGGGACCCCAGCTTATTGGCCTTGGCTGGGCCCGTGGTAGTTTCCCCTATTGTGAGCATTACTACCGTTTGGCACAACATTTTTCTTGGCGTGGCAATCCGCTATCATATGGCCGACTTGACCACACCCATAACATGCCTTATTATTTCTGTATGTTCTATTAGGTTCGTTATTGTTATTACTATTGTTATTTCTAAACGGATTATTATTTCTATTATTTTCATTACCATTATTAATATTATTATTTCTATTATTACGAGTATTACTGTCTTGCGGATTCTGATTTTGCTGCTGTTGGTGTTGATAGCCGTTATTCTGAAGTCCTCTATAACCCCCTTGATACTGCTGATTCTGAAATGGTTGTTGTTGGTTCACCTGGCGTTCTTCCAGTCTATTTGATCCACATCTCCAACTCGATTCATGTCCGTATTTCTCGCATTCTCTGCAAAATGGTGTATTTTTTCGCAAATAACAGTCATCCCTTGTGTGTCCTGGTCTTGTGCAAAATGAACAGACTGGCCCCTTTTTCATGGCACCCCACGTAATCCCATTATTTCTATTTTGTTGACTTTTACCCCTATCTTGTCGTGAATTTCTAATATCAGTTTCTTGATTATTTTTACTAACTGAGGCTCCATTCGGTCTTTTTTCAAAACTATACAGTTCCTCCGGTAATCTCGGCCCCCGCAGTATTGTGGCTTCTGCCCTTAACGCTTCGTCTAATAAATCATTTAAATTATCTGCCTTGCTACTCAACAGTAGTATCTTTACAGTCGGGTCACTCACTCCCACTTTAAATGCTGTTAGCACAGAATTTAATAGTTCCGTGTTAAAAATATCTGTTGGCAGGTTTTTCTTTTTGTACATTGTATCGGCTATGTCGTTTGCGTTCGACTGCAATACTTCTAAACGCCTTGCAAACGCCCTTAAACTTTCCCCTCCACCTTGATATGCCTGTCTTATGTTGTATTGAACTGAATCTAATGTGGCCACCTTTAAATATGTGCTTTTAAGTAATTCAAACAACTCATCTAAATCATTTATATTCTTGTTCCTCACTAATTCGTATGCATCTCCATCAAGACGCAGTTTAATACAAATCATGAATTCCTCCTCTCCTCCTTTCTTCAGTTATTTTAAGGTTCGCTGCCTTACAACCGTCTATAAATCTAAGAAGCTCCGTTTTTAGGAACGGTGAATCTTCGCCCTTGAACACCGGGACCAGATTTCGTACGCATTTCGAAATATCGTCTGTCGGCATTTCAATTATTGTTATATCTTATGTTATGCTTTCTAAATTTTCTTCTATTCTTAAAGCTTCTTTATGGTATAACGATGTTTCGTGTGCTAAGTTTACTTCCGCCTCTAAAAATCTGATTTTCGAATCCAATTCCCTTACTTTGTTATTTGCCTCTTCGACTGATTCAAATTCTAACCTTGGTTGTTGACGTAGTGCCCTAGCTACTGACTCATCAGAAATATCTTTATCTTTCAACAATGCTCTTAATTTTTCGTTTTCCGCCTCTATACCGCAGGCGTGGTCTAACAACTCCTGTTTTTCTGCTAATTTATCGTTTATTTTTTTAGTTAATGCAGCAAATTCGCCTTTCCAGCCTTCTATCTCTTTTGTTTGATTCTCACTTTTGTGTTCTAGGAAATATATTAATTCTTCGAACACGACATCTACTCCTTCTACTTTAGAAAAAACCTTTGTGTTATTAACTTTATTTTTTATTAATTGTAAATGTTCTTTATTATTTACTTCGAGGCTAATTTGAGCCCACAATTTATCCGTAAACCTGTCCAATTGCCCTAGTATGTTTCCGTATGCTAACTGTAATTGTTCCAATTCCGCCATATATTTATCAACGCCAAAAAAAATTCCAATTTATTTCCTAGATCACTCCACAGTTCACGTAGCTCCACAATGTTATAAAAAAAATATTATAAATTTTTTAAATTTTAAATCTGTTGACTAAAATCAGATATTTTATAATGATGTAAAATTTTTAATTAAATTGACCATGATATTAAAATAAAAAAAAAATATTTCAAATTCACAAAATCTTTAAAATGTTATTTTATTCTCATTTAAATTTTAAAATGAAAATTATATTTTAAATGTTCTAAAAATTTTTTAAATTTAAAAAAAAAAATTAAAAATTCCGTTTCATATTAATTTTAGAAATAATTTTAATTACTTATCTGAGTTTAATATTAAATAAATTTTATTTAGTAAATTTCCTTTATTTATTCAATTTGTATTTATTATTTTATTAAACACTGTAATAATTGTTTAAATTTTCTGCTGTTACTCACGTATTTTCAAAACAAAAAATTAAATAATCACCATTTATTTTGTGATTTTTAGTCCTTTTCTTCCTTCTATCGTCCTTCTTCTCTCGGTCCCTGAGAGCGTTGTTTGAGAAACCGGCTGCGCCAAAATGTTGTAAGTTAAAAGGTCCTTCTTCTAGGACTTTAACTTGATCCTATTTATACTTACTGAGTCCTTTTTACTTTTTTTATATTATTTAAAACAACCGAGTCTTTTTTACTTCAAGACATTTTATTTCGCTTTAAAAGTTGGTTACACTTATACTTAACACTTAGTTGTAGGCAGTTCAGCTTATCGAAAACAATTCATTCTTAGTCTATACTTAACTTCTACTTAACACCTCGTATTCTTATAATTTCACAATAAATTGAGTAATTTCATCATGCTAAAATAACTTAGTCAGCGTATTTATAATTTCACAATAAATTGAGTACTTTCATCATTTTAAAATAACTAAGTCAGCGTTTATCTGAGTGACCTATTTAACGTGGGCGTGTATACCTGTGCTATGTTAAGCGGTGTGCGCCAATACAATTAAATGCTGTTTGTGTTTAACATGCATAATGCTTAACCCTAAAAGTATGCCGTAAAGAAAAATATACTGATTATGTTATATTGTGGATCATAAGCACGCTGTAAGTTCCACGATTATGATACACAACAGTGGATCATATGTAAGTTGTGAACTCTACGATTATGATACACAACACACCACAAGTTCAGCAACATTTCAGGATTCAGATGTGAATATCTTTAGTATGTCAGAATATTCAAAAATGTGTCAATTTTGTGTTTTTTTCACGATAATTCGGGAATGCGATTTTGTACAGACAAACCGATTACACCACAAGACTCAGCAACATTTCTGGATTCAGCTGTGAACATCTTCAGTCTTTGCTAATCATTCCATTTTTGATTCTTTTTTTCAAAGTCATGTGTCAGAATATTCAAAAATGTGTCAATTTCGTAGTTTTTTCATGATAATTCAGGAATGCGATTTTGTACAGACTAACCGATTACACCACAAGATTCAGCAACATTTCCGGATTCAGATGTGAATATCTTGAGTATGTCAGAATATTCAAAAATGTGTCAGTTTTGTGGTTTTTTTACGATAATTCAGGATTGCGATCTTGTACAGACAAACCGATTACAGCACAAGATTTAGCCACATTTCAGGATTCAGTTGTGAAGGTCTTGAGTCCTTGCTAATTCGGTTCTTTTTTGGTCCTTTTTTCAAAGTAATAGTCAGAATTTTCAAAAATGTGTCAATTTTGTGGTTTTTTCTCGATAATTCAGAAATGCGATTTTGTACAGACAAACCGATTACACCACAAGATTCAGCAATATTTCAGGATTCAGATGTAAACATCTTCAGTCCTTGCTAATTTAGAAAGGTCCATTTTTGATTCTTTTTTCAAAGTCATATGTCAGAATATTTTGTGATAATTCAGGAATGCTATTTTGTACAGACAAACCGATTACACCACAAGATCCACATCTGAATTTCAAGATTCAGATGTGAATTTCTTGGGTATGTCAGAATTTTAAAAATTGTGTCAATTTCGTGTTTTTTTCACGATAATTCAGGAATGCGATTTTGTACAGACAAACCGATTACACCACAAGATTCAGCAACATTTCAGGATTTAGCTGTGAACATCTTCAGTCCTTGCTAATTCAAGAAGTTCCATTTTTGATTCTTTCTTCAAAGTCATATGTCAGAATATTCAGAAATGTGTCAATTTCGTGGTTTTTTCACGATAATTCAGGAATGCGATTTTGTACAGACAAACCGATTACACCACAAGATTCCGCAACATTTCAGGATTCAGATGTGAACAGGAATGTCCTGTTTCGATCCTTTTTACAAAATCATATGTCAGAATTTTCAAAAATGTGTCAATTTTGTGTTTTTGTCACGATAATTCAGGGATGCGATTTTGTACAGACAAACCGATTACACCACAAGATGCAGCAACACTTCAGGATTCAGATGTCAACATCTTGAATCCTTGTTAGTTCAGGATGGTCATTTTTTGATCCCTTTTTTTAACTTCACATGTCAGAATTTTCAAAAATGTGTCAATTTTGTGGTTTTTTCACGATAATTCAGAAATGCGATTTTGTACAGACAAACCGATTACACCACAAGATTCAGCAACATTTCAGGATTCAGATGTAAACATCTTCAGTCCTTGCTAATTCAGGAAGGTCCATTTTTGATTCTTTTTTCAAAGTCATATGTCAGAATATTTTGTGATAATTCAGGAATGCGGTTTTGTACAGACAAACCGATTACACCACAAGATTCAGCAACATTTCAGGATTAAGCTGTGAACATCTTCAGTCCTTGCTAATTAGGAAAGTCATATGTCAGAATATTCAAAAATGTGTCAATTTCGTAGTTTTTTCATGATAACTGAGGAATGCGATTTTGTACAGATAAACCGATTACACCGCAAGATTCAGCAACATTTCAGGATTTAGCTGTGAACATCTTCAGTCCTTGCTAATTAGAAAAGTCAAATGTCAGAATATTCAAAAATGTGTCAATTTCGTAGTTTTTTCATGATAATTCAGGAATGCGATTTTGTACAGACAAACCGATTACACCACATTTCAGGATTCAGATATGAATATCTTGAGTGCTTGTCAATTCAGATAGTCCTTTTTTGATTTTTTTTTCAAAGTCATATGTCAGAATTTTCAAAAATGTGTCAATTTTGTGTTTTTGTCACGATAATTCAGGAATGCGATTTTGTACAGACAAACCGATTACACCACAAGATTCAGCAACATTTCAGGATTTAGACCTTGTGGAGGACTCTGAGTCCTTGCTGATTCACGAAGGTCCTGTTTGATCCTTTTTTCAAAGTCATATGTTAGAATTTTCAAAAATGAGTCAATTTTGTGGTTTTTTCACGATAATTCAAGAATGCTAATTTGTACAGACAAACCGATTACACCACAAGATTCAGAAACATTTCAGGATTCAGATGTGACCATCTCAGTCCTTGCTAATTCATGAAGGTCCTTTTTGTTCATTTTACAAAGTAATATGTCAGAATTTTAAAAATGGGTCAATTTTATGTTTTTTTCACGATAATTCAGATATGCGATTTTGTACAGACAAATCGATTACACTACAATATACAGCAACATTTCAGAATTCAGATGTGAATATCCTGAGTATGTCAGAATATTCAAAAATGTGTCAATCTTGTGGTTTTTTCACGATAATTCAGATATGCGATTTTGTACAGACAAACCGATTACACCACAAGATTCAGCAACATTTCGGGATTCAGCTGTGACCATCTCAGTCCTTGCTAATTCATGAAGGTCCATTTTTGATTCTTTTTTCAAAGTCATATTTAAGAATATTCAAAAATGTGTCAATTTTGTGATTTTTCACGATAATTCAGGAATGCGATTTTGTACAGACAAACCGATTACACGACAAGATTCAGCAACATTTCAGGATTCAATTGTGAACGTCTTGAGTCCTTGTTATTTCAGTATGGTCCTTTTTTGATCCTTTTTTCAAAGTCATATGTCAGAATTTTCAAAAATGTGTCAATTTTGTGGTTTTTTCACGATAATTCAGGAATGCTATTTTGTACAGACAAACCAATTACACCACAAGATTCAGTAACATTTCAGGATTTAGATGTGATCATCTCAGTCCTTGCTAGTTCAGGAAGGTCCATTTTTGATCTTTTTTCAAAGTCATATGTCAGAATTTGGAAAAATGTGTCAAATTTGTGGTTTTTTCACGATAATTCAGACATGCGATTTTGTACAGACAAACCGATTACACCAGAAGATTCAGCAACATGTCTGGATTCAGCTGTGGCCATCTCAGTCCTTGCTAATTCAGGAAGGTCCATTTTTGATTCTTTTTCAAAGTCATATGTCAGAATATTCAAAAATGTGTAAATTTTGTGATTTTTCACGATAATTCAGATATGCGATTTTGTACAGACAAACCGATTACACCACAAGATTCAGCAACATTTCAGGATTCAGCTGTGATCATCTCAGTCCTTGCTAATTCAGGAAGGTCCATTTTTGATTCTTTTTTCAAAGTCATATGTCAGAATTTTCAAAAATTTGTCAATTTTGTGGTTTTTTCACGAGAATTCAGGAATGCGATTCTGTACTGACAAACCAATTACACCACAAGATTTATCAACATTTCAGGATTCAGGTGTGAACATCTTGAGTCCTTGCTGATTCAGGAAGGTACTGTTTGATCCTTTTTTTTTAAAGTCATATGTCAGAATTTTCAAAAATGAGTCAATTTTGTGGTTTTTTCACGATAATTCAAGAATGCTAATTTGTACAGACAAACCGATTACACCACAAGATTCAGCAACATTTCAGGATTCAGATGTAAATATATTGAGTATGTCAGAATTTTCAAAATCGTGTCAATTTTGTGGTTTTTTCACGATAATTCAAGAATGCTAATTTGTACAGACAAACCGATTACACCACAAGATTCAGCAACATTTCAGGATTCAGATGTGACCATCTCAGTCCTTGCTAATTCATGAAGGTCCTTTTTGTTCATTTTTCAAATTAATATGTCAGAATTTTAAAAATGGGTCAATTTTATGTTTTTTTCACGATAATTCAGATATGCGATTTTGTACAGACAAATCGATTACACTACAATATACAGAAACATTTCAGGATTCAGATGTGAATATTCTGAGTATGTCAGAAATATTCAAAAATGTGTCAATTTTGTGTTTTTTTCACGATAATTCAGATATGCGATTTTGTACAGACAAACCGATTACACCACAAGATTCAGCAACATTTCGGGATTCAGCTGTGACCATCTCAGTCCTTGCTAATTCATGAAGGTCAATTTTTGATTCTTTTTTCAAAGTCATATTTCAGAATATTAAAAAATGTGTCAATTTTGTGATTTTTCACGATAATTCAGGAATGCGATTTTGTACAAACAAACCGATTACACGACAAGATTCAACAACATTTCAGGATTCAGCTGTGACCATCTCAGTCCTTGCTAATTCAGGAAGGTCCATTTTTGATTCTTTTTTCAAAGTCATATGTCAGAATATTTAAAAATGTGTAAATTTTGTGATTTTTCACGATAATTCAGATATGCGATTTTGTACAGACAAACCGATTACACCACAAGATTCAGCAACATTTCAGGATTCAGCTGTGATCATCTCAGTCCTTGCTAATTCAGGAAGGTCCATTTTTGATTCTTTTTTCAAAGTCATATGTCAGAATTTTCAAAAATTTGTCAATTTTGTGGTTTTTTCACGATAATTCAGGAATGCGATTCTGTACTGACAAACCAATTACACCACAAGATTTAGCAACATTTCAGGATTCAGGTGTGAACATCTTGAGTCCTTGCTGATTCAGGAAGGTACTGTTTGATCTTTTTTTTTAAAGTCTTATGTCAGAATTTTCAAAAATGATTCAATTTTGTGGTTTTTTCACGATAATTCAAGAATGCTAATTTGTACAGACAAACCGATTACACCACAAGATTCAGCAACATTTCAGGATTCAGATGTGAATATATTGAGTATATCAGAATATTCAAAAATGTGTCAATTTTGTGGTTTTTTCACGATAATTCAGATATGCAAGATGCAGCAACATTTCAGGATTCAGATGTGAATATATTGAGTATGTCAGAAAATCAAAAAATGTGTCAATTTTGTGGTTTTTTCACGATAAGTCAGATATGCGATTTTGTACAGACAAACCGATTACACCACAATATTCAGCAACATTTCAGGATTCAGATGTGAATATATTGAGTATGTCAGAATATTCAAAAATGTGTCAATTTTGTGGTTTTTTCACGATAATGCAGATATGCGATTTTGTTCAGACAAACCGATTACACCGCAAGATTTAGCAACATTTCAGGATTCAGATGTGAATATATTGAGTATGTCAGAATATTCAAAAATGTGTCAATTTTGTGGTTTTTTCACGATAATTCAGATATGCGATTTTGTACAGACAAACCGATTACAACGCAAGATTCAGCAACATTTCAGGATTCTGATGTGAACATCTTGAGTCCTCGCTGATTCGGGAAGGTCCTGTTTGATCCTTTTTTCAAAGTCATATGTCAGAATTTTCAAAAATGTGTCAATTTTGTGGTTTTTTCACGATAATTCAAGAATGCTATTTTGTACAGACAAACCGATTACACCACAAGATTCAGCAATATTTCAGGATTCTGATGTAAATATCTTGAGTGTGTCAGAATATTCAAAAATGTGTCAATTTCGTAGTTTTTTCATGATAATTCAGGAATGCGATTTTGTACAGACAAACCGATTACACCACAAGATTCAGCAATATTTCAGGATTCAGATGTAAACATCTTCAGTCCTTGCTAATTTAGAAAGGTCCATTTTTGATTCTTTTTTCAAAGTCATATGTCAGAATATTTTGTGATAATTCAGGAATGCTATTTTGTACAGACAAACCGATTACACCACAAGATCCACATCTGAATTTCAAGATTCAGATGTGAATTTCTTGGGTATGTCAGAATTTTAAAAATTGTGTCAATTTCGTGGTTTTTTCACGATAATTCAGGAATGCGATTTTGTACAGACAAACCGATTACACCACAAGATTCCGCAACATTTCAGGATTCAGATGTGAACAGGAATGTCCTGTTTCGATCCTTTTTTCAAAATCATATGTCAGAATTTTCAAAAATGTGTCAATTTTGTGTTTTTGTCACGATAATTCAGGGATGCGATTTTGTACAGACAAGTACATTACACCACAAGATGCAGCAACACTTCAGGATTCAGATGTCAACATCTTGAATCCTTGTTAGTTCAGGATGGTCATTTTTTGATCCCTTTTTTTAACGTCACATGTCAGAATTTTCAAAAATGTGTCAATTTTGTGGTTTTTTCACGATAATTCAGAAATGCGATTTTGTACAGACAAACCGATTACACCACAAGATTCAGCAACATTTCAGGATTCAGATGTAAACATCTTCAGTCCTTGCTAATTCAGGAAGGTCCATTTTTGATTCTTTTTTCAAAGTCATATGTCAGAATATTTTGTGATAATTCAGGAATGCGGTTTTGTACAGACAAACCGATTACACCACAAGATTCAGCAACATTTCAGGATTAAGCTGTGAACATCTTCAGTCCTTGGAATGCGATTTTGTACAGACAAACCGATTACACCACAAGATTCAGCAACATTTCAGGATTTAGACCTTGTGGAGGACTCTGAGTCCTTGCTGATTCACGAAGGTCCTGTTTGATCCTTTTTTCAAAGTCATATGTCAGAATTTTCAAAAATGAGTCAATTTTGTGGTTTTTTCACGATAATTCAAGAATGCTAATTTGTACAGACAAACCGATTACACCACGAGATTCAGCAATATTTCAGGATTCAGATGTAAACATCTTCAGTCCTTGCTAATTTAGAAAGGTCCATTTTTGATTCTTTTTTCAAAGTCATATGTCAGAATTTTCAAAAATTTGTCAATTTTGTGGTTTTTTCACGAGAATTCAGGAATGCGATTCTGTACTGACAAACCAATTACACCACAAGATTTATCAACATTTCAGGATTCAGGTGTGAACATCTTGAGTCCTTGCTGATTCAGGAAGGTACTGTTTGATCCTTTTTTTTTAAAGTCATATGTCAGAATTTTCAAAAATGAGTCAATTTTGTGGTTTTTTCACGATAATTCAAGAATGCTAATTTGTACAGACAAACCGATTACACCACAAGATTCAGCAACATTTCAGGATTCAGATGTAAATATATTGAGTATGTCAGAATTTTCAAAATCGTGTCAATTTTGTGGTTTTTTCACGATAATTCAAGAATGCTAATTTGTACAGACAAACCGATTACACCACAAGATTCAGCAACATTTCAGGATTCAGATGTGACCATCTCAGTCCTTGCTAATTCATGAAGGTCCTTTTTGTTCATTTTTCAAATTAATATGTCAGAATTTTAAAAATGGGTCAATTTTATGTTTTTTTTCACGATAATTCAGATATGCGATTTTGTACAGACAAATCGATTACACTACAATATACAGCAACATTTCAGGATTCAGATGTGAATATTCTGAGTATGTCAGAATATTCAAAAATGTGTCAATTTTGTGGTTTTTTCACGATAATTCAGATATGCGATTTTGTACAGACAAACCGATTACACCACAAGATTCAGCAACATTTCGGGATTCAGCTGTGACCATCTCAGTCCTTGCTAATTCATGAAGGTCAATTTTTGATTCTTTTTTCAAAGTCATATTTCAGAATATTAAAAAATGTGTCAATTTTGTGATTTTTCACGATAATTCAGGAATGCGATTTTGTACAGACAAACCGATTACACGACAAGATTCAACAACATTTCAGGATTCAGATGTGATCATCTCAGTCCTTGCTAATTCAGGAAGGTCCATTTTTGATCTTTTTTCAAAGTCATATGTCAGAATTTGGAAAAATGTGTCAATTTTGTGGTTTTTTCACGATAATTCAGACATGCGATTTTGTACAGACAAACCGATTACACCAGAAGATTCAGCAACATGTCTGGATTCAGCTGTGACCATCTCAGTCCTTGCTAATTCAGGAAGGTCCATTTTTGATTCTTTTTTCAAAGTCATATGTCAGAATATTTAAAAATGTGTAAATTTTGTGATTTTTCACGATAATTCAGATATGCGATTTTGTACAGACAAACCGATTACACCACAAGATTCAGCAACATTTCAGGATTCAGCTGTGATCATCTCAGTCCTTGCTAATTCAGGAAGGTCCATTTTTGATTCTTTTTTCAAAGTCATATGTCAGAATTTTCAAAAATTTGTCAATTTTGTGGTTTTTTCACGATAATTCAGGAATGCGATTCTGTACTGACAAACCAATTACACCACAAGATTTAGCAACATTTCAGGATTCAGGTGTGAACATCTTGAGTCCTTGCTGATTCAGGAAGGTACTGTTTGATCTTTTTTTTTAAAGTCTTATGTCAGAATTTTCAAAAATGATTCAATTTTGTGGTTTTTTCACGATAATTCAAGAATGCTAATTTGTACAGACAAACCGATTACACCACAAGATTCAGCAACATTTCAGGATTCAGATGTGACCATCTCAGACCTTGCTAATTCATGAAGGTCCTTTTTGTTCATTTTTCAAATTAATATGTCAGAATTTTAAAAATGGGTCAATTTTATGTTTTTTTTTACGATAATTCAGATATGCGATTTTGTACAGACAAATCGATTACACTACAATATACAGCAACATTTCAGGATTCAGATGTGAATATTCTGAGTATGTCAGAATATTCAAAAATGTGTCAATTTTGTGGTTTTCTCACGATAATTCAGATATGCGATTTTGTACAGACAAACCGATTACACCACAAGATTCAGCAACATTTCGGGATTCAGCTGTGACCATCTCAGTCCTTGCTAAATCATGAAGGTCAATTTTTGATTCTTTTTTCAAAGTCATATTTCAGAATATTAAAAAATGAGTCAATTTTGTGATTTTTCACGATAATTCAGGAATGCGATTTTGTACAGACAAACCGATTACACGACAAGATTCAACAACATTTCAGGATTCAGATGTGATCATCTCAGTCCTTGCTAATTCAGGAAGGTCCATTTTTGATCTTTTTTCAAAGTCATATGTCAGAATTTGGAAAAATGTGTCAATTTTGTGGTTTTTTCACGATAATTCAGACATGCGATTTTGTACAGACAAACCGATTACACCAGAAGATTCAGCAACATGTCTGGATTCAGCTGTGACCATCTCAGTCCTTGCTAATTCAGGAAGGTCCATTTTTGATTCTTTTTTCAAAGTCATATGTCAGAATATTTAAAAATGTGTAAATTTTGTGATTTTTCACGATAATTCAGATATGCGATTTTGTACAGACAAACCGATTACACCACAAGATTCAGCAACATTTCAGGATTCAGCTGTGATCATCTCAGTCCTTGCTAATTCAGGAAGGTCCATTTTTGATTCTTTTTTCAAAGTCATATGTCAGAATTTTCAAAAATTTGTCAATTTTGTGGTTTTTTCACGATAATTCAGGAATGCGATTCTGTACTGACAAACCAATTACACCACAAGATTTAGCAACATTTCAGGATTCAGGTGTGAACATCTTGAGTCCTTGCTGATTCAGGAAGGTACTGTTTGATCTTTTTTTTTAAAGTCTTATGTCAGAATTTTCAAAAATGATTCAATTTTGTGGTTTTTTCACGATAATTCAAGAATGCTAATTTGTACAGACAAACCGATTACACCACAAGATTCAGCAACATTTCAGGATTCAGATGTGAATATATTGAGTATGTCAGAAAATTAAAAAATGTGTCAATTTTGTGATTTTTTCACGATAAGTCAGATATGCGATTTTGTACAGACAAACCGATTACACCACAATATTCAGCAACATTTCAGGATTCAGATGTGAATATATTGAGTATGTCAGAATATTCAAAAATGTGTCAATTTTGTGGTTTTTTCACGATAATGCAGATATGCGATTTTGTTCAGACAAACCGATTACACCGCAAGATTTAGCAACATTTCAGGATTCAGATGTGAATATATTGAGTATGTCAGAATATTCAAAAATGTGTCAATTTTGTGGTTTTTTCACGATAATTCAGATATGCGATTTTGTACAGACAAACCGATTACAACGCAAGATTCAGCAACATTTCAGGATTCTGATGTGAACATCTTGAGTCCTCGCTGATTCGGGAAGGTCCTGTTTGATCCTTTTTTCAAAGTCATATGTCAGAATTTTCAAAAATGTGTCAATTTTGTGGTTTTTTCACGATAATTCAAGAATGCTATTTTGTACAGACAAACCGATTACACCACAAGATTCAGCAATATTTCAGGATTCTGATGTAAATATCTTGAGTGTGTCAGAATATTCAAAAATGTGTCAATTTCGTAGTTTTTTCATGATAATTCAGGAATGCGATTTTGTACAGACAAACCGATTACACCACATTTCAGCAACATTTCAGGATTCAGATATGAATATCTTGAGTGCTTGTCAATTCAGATAGTCCTTTTTTGATTCTTTTTTCAAAGTCATATGTCAGAATTTTCAAAAATGTGTCAATTTTGTGTTTTTGTCACGATAATTCAGGAATGCGATTTTGTACAGACAAACCGATTACACCACAAGATTCAGCAACATTTCAGGATTTAGACCTTGTGGAGGACTCTGAGTCCTTGCTGATTCAGGAAGGTCCTGTTTGATCCTTTTTTCAAAGTCATATGTCAGAATTTTCAAAAATGAGTCAATTTTGTGGTTTTTTCACGATAATTCAAGAATGCTAATTTGTACAGACAAACCGATTACACCACAAGATTCAGCAACATTTCAGGATTCAGATGTGACCATCTCAGTCCTTGCTAATTCATGAAGGTCCTTTTTGTAATATGTCAGAATTTTAAAAATGGGTCAATTTTATGTTTTTTTCACGATAATTCAGATATGCGATTTTGTATAGACAAATCGATTACACTACAATATACAGCAACATTTCAGAATTCAGATGTGAAAATCCTGAGTATGTCAGAATATTCAAAAATGTGTCAATTTTGTGGTTTTTTTCACGATAATTCAGATATGCGATTTTGTACAGACAAACCGATTACACCACAAGATTCAGCAACATTTCGGGATTCAGCTGTGACCATCTCAGTCCTTGCTAATTCATGAAGGTCCATTTTTGATTCTTTTTTCAAAGTCATATTTCAGAATATTCAAAAATGTGTCAATTTTGTGATTTTTCACGATAATTCAGGAATGCGATTTTGTACAGACAAACTGATTACACGACAAGATTCAGCAACACTTCACGATTCAATTGTGAACGTCTTGAGTCCTTGTTATTTCAGTATGGTCCTTTTTTGATCCTTTTTTTCAAAGTCATATGTCAGAATTTTCAAAAATGTGTCAATTTTGTGGTTTTTTCACGATAATTCAGGAATGCTATTTTGTACAGACGAACCGATTACACCACAAGATTCAGTAACAGTTCAGGATTTAGATGTGATCATCTCAGTCCTTGCTAATTCAGGAAGGTCCATTTTTGATCTTTTTTCAAAGTCATATGTCAGAATTTGGAAAAATGTGTCAATTTTGTGGTTTTTTCACGATAATTCAGACATGCGATTTTGTACAGACAAACCGATTACACCAGAAGATTCAGCAACATGTCTGGATTCAGCTGTGACCATCTCAGTCCTTGCTAATTCAGGAAGGTCCATTTTTGATTCTTTTTTCAAAGTCATATGTCAGAATTTTCAAAAATTTGTCAATTTTGTGGTTTTTTCACGATAATTCAGGAATGCGATTCTGTACTGACAAACCAATTACACCACAAGATTTATCAACATTTCAGGATTCAGGTTTGAACATCTTGAGTCCTTGCTGATTCAGGAAGGTACTGTTTGATCCTTTTTTTTTAAAGTCATATGTCAGAATTTTCAAAAATGTGTCAATTTTGTGGTTTTTTCACGATAATTCAAGAGTGCTAATTTGTACAGACAACCGATTACACCACAAGATTCCGCAACATTTCAGGATTCAGATGTGACCATCTCAGTCCTTGCTAATTCATGAAGGTCCTTTTTGTTCATTTTTCAAAGTAATATGTCAGAATTTTAAAAATGGGTCAATTTTATGTTTTTTTCACGATAATTCAGATATGCGATTTTGTACAGACAAATCGATTACACTACAATATACAGCAACATTTCAGGATTCAGATGTGAATATCCTGAGTATGTCAGAATATTCAAAAATGTGTCAATTTTGTGGTTTTTTCACGATAATTCAGATATGCGATTTTGTACAGACAAACCGATTACACCACAAGATTCAGCAACATTTCGGGATTCAGCTGTGACCATCTCAGTCCTTGCTAATTCATGAAGGTCCATTTTTGATTCTTTTTTCGAAGTCATATTTCAGAATATTCAAAAATATGTCAATTTTGTGATTTTTCACGATAATTCAGGAATGCGATTTTGTACAGACAAACCGATTACACGACAAGATTCAACAACATTTCAGGATTCAGATGTGATCATCTCAGTCCTTGCTAATTCAGGAAGGTCCATTTTTGATCTTTTTTCAAAGTCATATGTCTGAATTTGGAATAATGTGTCAATTTTGTGGTTTTTTCACGATAATTCAGACATGCGATTTTGTACAGACAAACCGATTACACCAGAAGATTCAGCAACATGTCTGGATTCAGCTGTGACCATCTCAGGCCTTGCTAATTCAGGAAGGTCCATTTTTGATTCTTTTTTACAAGTCATATGTCAGAATATTCAAAAATGTGTAAAGTTTGTGATTTTTCACGATAATTCAGATATGCGATTTTGTACAGACAAACCGATTACACCACAAGATTCAGCAACATTTCAGGATTCAGCTGTGATCATCTCAGTCCTTGCTAATTCAGGAAGGTCCATTTTTGATTCTTTTTTCAAAGTCATATGTCAGAATTTTCAAAAATTTGTCAATTTTGTGGTTTTTTCACGATAATTCAGGAATGCGATTCTGTACTGACAAACCAAGTACACCACAAGATTTAGCAACATTTCAGGATTCAGGTGTGAACATCTTGAGTCCTTGCTGATTCAGGAAGGTACTGTTTGATCTTTTTTTTTAAAGTCTTATGTCAGAATTTTCAAAAATGAGTCAATTTTGTGGTTTTTTCATGATAATTCAAGAATGCTAATTTGTACAGACAAACCGATTACACCACAAGATTCAGCAACATTTCAGGATTCAGATGTGAATATATAGAGTATATCAGAATATTCAAAAATGTGTCAATTTTGTGGTTTTTTCACGATAATTCAGGAATGCTATTTTGTACAGACGAACCGATTACACCACAAGATTCAGTAACAGTTCAGGATTTAGATGTGATCATCTCAGTCCTTGCTAATTCAGGAAGGTCCATTTTTGATCTTTTTTCAAAGTCATATGTCAGAATTTGGAAAAATGTGTCAATTTTGTGGTTTTTTCACGATAATTCAGACATGCGATTTTGTACAGACAAACCGATTACACCAGAAGATTCAGCAACATGTCTGGATTCAGCTGTGACCATCTCAGTCCTTGCTAATTCAGGAAGGTCCATTTTTGATTCTTTTTTCAAAGTCATATGTCAGAATTTTCAAAAATTTGTCAATTTTGTGGTTTTTTCACGATAATTCAGGAATGCGATTCTGTACTGACAAACCAATTACACCACAAGATTTATCAACATTTCAGGATTCAGGTTTGAACATCTTGAGTCCTTGCTGATTCAGGAAGGTACTGTTTGATCCTTTTTTTTTAAAGTCATATGTCAGAATTTTCAAAAATGTGTCAATTTTGTGGTTTTTTCACGATAATTCAAGAGTGCTAATTTGTACAGACAACCGATTACACCACAAGATTCCGCAACATTTCAGGATTCAGATGTGACCATCTCAGTCCTTGCTAATTCATGAAGGTCCTTTTTGTTCATTTTTCAAAGTAATATGTCAGAATTTTAAAAATGGGTCAATTTTATGTTTTTTTCACGATAATTCAGATATGCGATTTTGTACAGACAAATCGATTACACTACAATATACAGCAACATTTCAGGATTCAGATGTGAATATCCTGAGTATGTCAGAATATTCAAAAATGTGTCAATTTTGTGGTTTTTTCACGATAATTCAGATATGCGATTTTGTACAGACAAACCGATTACACCACAAGATTCAGCAACATTTCGGGATTCAGCTGTGACCATCTCAGTCCTTGCTAATTCATGAAGGTCCATTTTTGATTCTTTTTTCGAAGTCATATTTCAGAATATTCAAAAATATGTCAATTTTGTGATTTTTCACGATAATTCAGGAATGCGATTTTGTACAGACAAACCGATTACACGACAAGATTCAACAACATTTCAGGATTCAGATGTGATCATCTCAGTCCTTGCTAATTCAGGAAGGTCCATTTTTGATCTTTTTTCAAAGTCATATGTCTGAATTTGGAATAATGTGTCAATTTTGTGGTTTTTTCACGATAATTCAGACATGCGATTTTGTACAGACAAACCGATTACACCAGAAGATTCAGCAACATGTCTGGATTCAGCTGTGACCATCTCAGGCCTTGCTAATTCAGGAAGGTCCATTTTTGATTCTTTTTTACAAGTCATATGTCAGAATATTCAAAAATGTGTAAAGTTTGTGATTTTTCACGATAATTCAGATATGCGATTTTGTACAGACAAACCGATTACACCACAAGATTCAGCAACATTTCAGGATTCAGCTGTGATCATCTCAGTCCTTGCTAATTCAGGAAGGTCCATTTTTGATTCTTTTTTCAAAGTCATATGTCAGAATTTTCAAAAATTTGTCAATTTTGTGGTTTTTTCACGATAATTCAGGAATGCGATTCTGTACTGACAAACCAAGTACACCACAAGATTTAGCAACATTTCAGGATTCAGGTGTGAACATCTTGAGTCCTTGCTGATTCAGGAAGGTACTGTTTGATCTTTTTTTTTAAAGTCTTATGTCAGAATTTTCAAAAATGAGTCAATTTTGTGGTTTTTTCATGATAATTCAAGAATGCTAATTTGTACAGACAAACCGATTACACCACAAGATTCAGCAACATTTCAGGATTCAGATGTGAATATATAGAGTATATCAGAATATTCAAAAATGTGTCAATTTTGTGGTTTTTTCACGATAATTCAGATATGCAAGATTCAGCAACATTTCAGGATTCAGATGTGAATATATTGAGTATGTCAGAAAATTCAAAAATGTGTCAATTTTGTGGTTTTTTCACGATAAGTCAGATATGCGATTTTTACAGACAAACCGATTACACCACAAGATTCAGCAACATTTCAGGATTCTGATGTGAATATCTTGAGTGTGTCAGAATATTCAAGAATGTTGTGGTTTTTTCACGATAATTCAGATATGCGATTTTGTTCAGACAAACCGATTACACCTCAAGATTTAGCAACATTTCAGGATTCAGATGTGAATATATTGAGTATGTCAGAATATTCAAAAATGTGTCAATTTTGTGGTTTTTTCACGATAATGCAGATATGCGATTTTGTTCAGACAAACCGATTACACCGCAAGATTTAGCAACATTTCAGGATTCAGATGTGAATATATTGAGTATGTCAGAATTTTCAAAAATGTGTCAATTTTGTGGTTTTTTCACGATAATTCAGGAATGCGATTTTGTACAGACAACCCGATTACACCACAAGATTCAGCAACATTTCAGGTTTCAGATGTGAACATCTTGAGTTCTTGCTAATTCAGGAAGGTTCTTTTTTGATCCTTTTTTCAAAGTAATATGTCAGAATTTTCAAAAATGTGTCAATTTTGTGTTTTTGTCACGATAATTCATGAATGCGATTTTGTACAGACAAACCGATTACACCACAAGATTTAGCAACATTTCAGGATTCAGGTGTGAATATCTTCAGTCCTTGCTGATTCAGGAAGGTCCTGTTTGATCCTTTTTTCAAAGTCATATGTCAGAATTTTCAAAAATTTGTCAATTTTGTGGTTTTTTCACGATAATTCAGGAATGCGATTCTGTACTGACAAACCAAGTACACCACAAGATTTAGCAACATTTCAGGATTCAGGTGTGAACATCTTGAGTCCTTGCTGATTCAGGAAGGTACTGTTTGATCTTTTTTTTTAAAGTCTTATGTCAGAATTTTCAAAAATGAGTCAATTTTGTGGTTTTTTCACGATAATTCAAGAATGCTAATTTGTACAGACAAACCGATTACACCACAAGATTCAGCAACATTTCAGGATTCAGATGTGAATATATTGAGTATATCAGAATATTCAAAAATGTGTCAATTTTGTGGTTTTTTCACGATAATTCAGATATGCAAGATTCAGCAACATTTCAGGATTCAGATGTGAATATATTGAGTATGTCAGAAAATTCAAAAATGTGTCAATTTTGTGGTTTTTTCACGATAAGTCAGATATGCGATTTTGTACAGACAAACCGATTACACCACAAGATTCAGCAACATTTCAGGATTCTGATGTGAATATCTTGAGTGTGTCAGAATATTCAAGAATGTTGTGGTTTTTTCACGATAATTCAGATATGCGATTTTGTTCAGACAAACCGATTACACCTCAAGATTTAGCAACATTTCAGGATTCAGATGTGAATATATTGAGTATGTCAGAATATTCAAAAATGTGTCAATTTTGTGGTTTTTTCACGATAATGCAGATATGCGATTTTGTTCAGACAAACCGATTACACCGCAAGATTTAGCAACATTTCAGGATTCAGATGTGAATATATTGAGTATGTCAGACCTTTCAAAAATGTGTCAATTTTGTGGTTTTTTCACGATAATTCAGGAATGCGATTTTGTACAGACAACCCGATTACACCACAAGATTCAGCAACATTTCAGGTTTCAGATGTGAACATCTTGAGTTCTTGCTAATTCAGGAAGGTTCTTTTTTGATCCTTTTTTCAAAGTAATATGTCAGAATTTTCAAAAATGTGTCAATTTTGTGTTTTTGTCACGATAATTCATGAATGCGATTTTGTACAGACAAACCGATTACACCACAAGATTTAGCAACATTTCAGGATTCAGGTGTGAATATCTTGAGTCCTCGCTGATTCGGGAAGGTCCTGTTTGATCCTTTTTTCAAAGTCATATGTCAAAATTTTCAAAAATGTGTCAATTTTGTGTTTTTTTCACGATAATTCAAGAATGCTGTTTTGTACAGACAAACTGATTACACCACAAGATTCAGCAACATTTCCGGATTCAGCTGTGATCATCTCAGTCCTTGCTAATTCAGGAAGGTCCATTTTTGATTCTTTTTTCAAAGTCATATGTCAGAATTTTCAAAAATTTGTCAATTTTGTGGTTTTTTCACGATAATTCAGGAATGCGATTCTGTACTGACAAACCAAGTACACCACAAGATTTAGCAACATTTCAGGATTCAGGTGTGAACATCTTGAGTCCTTGCTGATTCAGGAAGGTACTGTTTGATCTTTTTTTTTAAAGTCTTATGTCAGAATTTTCAAAAATGAGTCAATTTTGTGTTTTTTTCACGATAATTCAAGAATGCTAATTTGTACAGACAAACCGATTACACCACAAGATTCAGCAACATTTCAGGATTCAGATGTGAATATATTGAGTATATCAGAATATTCAAAAATGTGTCAATTTTGTGGTTTTTTCACGATAATTCAGATATGCAAGATTCAGCAACATTTCAGGATTCAGATGTGAATATATTGAGTATGTCAGAAAATTCAAAAATGTGTCAATTTTGTGGTTTTTTCACGATAAGTCAGATATGCGATTTTGTACAGACAAACCGATTACACCACAAGATTCAGCAACATTTCAGGATTCTGATGTGAATATCTTGAGTGTGTCAGAATATTCAAGAATGTTGTGGTTTTTTCACGATAATTCAGATATGCGATTTTGTTCAGACAAACCGATTACACCTCAAGATTTAGCAACATTTCAGGATTCAGATGTGAATATATTGAGTATGTCAGAATATTCAAAAATGTGTCAATTTTGTGGTTTTTTCACGATAATGCAGATATGCGATTTTGTTCAGACAAACCGATTACACCGCAAGATTTAGCAACATTTCAGGATTCAGATGTGAATATATTGAGTATGTCAGAATTTTCAAAAATGTGTCAATTTTGTGGTTTTTTCACGATAATTCAGGAATGCGATTTTGTACAGACAACCCGATTACACCACAAGATTCAGCAACATTTCAGGTTTCAGATGTGAACATCTTGAGTTCTTGCTAATTCAGGAAGGTTCTTTTTTGATCCTTTTTTCAAAGTAATATGTCAGAATTTTCAAAAATGTGTCAATTTTGTGTTTTTGTCACGATAATTCATGAATGCGATTTTGTACAGACAAACCGATTACACCACAAGATTTAGCAACATTTCAGGATTCAGGTGTGAATATCTTGAGTCCTCGCTGATTCGGAAGGTCCTGTTTGATCCTTTTTTCAAAGTCATATGTCAAAATTTTCAAAAATGTGTCAATTTTGTGTTTTTTTCACGATAATTCAAGAATGCTGTTTTGTACAGACAAACCGATTACACCACAAGATTCAGCAATATTTCAGGATTCTGATGTGAATATCTTGAGTGTGTCAGAATATTCAAGAATGTGTCAATTTTGTGGTTTTTCCACGATAATTCAGATATGCGATTTTGTTCAGACAAACCGATTACACCGCAAGATTTAGCAACATTTCAGGATTCAGATGTGAATATATTGAGTATGTCAGAATTTTCAAAAATGTGTCAATTTTGTGGTTTTTTCACGATAATTCAGGAATGCGATTTTGTACAGACAACCCGATTACACCACAAGATTCAGCAACATTTCAGGTTTCAGATGTGAACATCTTGAGTTCTTGCTAATTCAGGAAGGTTCTTTTTTGATCCTTTTTTCAAAGTAATATGTCAGAATTTTCAAAAATGTGTCAATTTTGTGTTTTTGTCACGATAATTCATGAATGCGATTTTGTACAGACAAACCGATTACACCACAAGATTTAGCAACATTTCAGGATTCAGGTGTGAATATCTTGAGTCCTCGCTGATTCGGGAAGGTCCTGTTTGATCCTTTTTTCAAAGTCATATGTCAAAATTTTCAAAAATGTGTCAATTTTGTGTTTTTTTCACGATAATTCAAGAATGCTGTTTTGTACAGACAAACCGATTACACCACAAGATTCAGCAATATTTCAGGATTCTGATGTGAATATCTTGAGTGTGTCAGAATATTCAAGAATGTGTCAATTTTGTGGTTTTTCCACGATAATTCAGATATGCGATTTTGTTCAGACAAACCGATTACACCGCAAGATTTAGCAACATTTCAGGATTCAGAAGTGAATATATTGAGTATGTCAGAATATTCAAAAATATGTCAATTTTGTGGTTTTTTCACGATAATTCAGATATGCGATTTTGTACAGACAAACCGATTACACCACAAGATTCAGCAACATTTCAGGATTCTGATGTGAACATCTTGAGTCCTCGCTGATTCGGGAAGGTCCTGTTTGATCCTTTTTTCAAAGTCATATGTCAGAATTTTCAAAAATGTGTCAATTTTGTGTTTTTTTCACGATAATTCAAGAATGCTGTTTTGTACAGACAAACCGATTACACCACAAGATTCAGCAACATTTCAGGATTCTGATGTGAATATTTTGAGTGTGTCAGAATTTTCAAAAATGTGTCAATTTTGTGTTTTTTTCACGATAATTCAAGAATGCTGTTTTGTACAGACAAACCGATTACACCACAAGATTCAGCAACATTTCAGGATTCTGATGTGAACATCTTGAGTGTGTCAGAATATTCAAAAATGTGTCAATTTTGTGGTTTTTTCACGATAATGCAGATATGCGATTTTGTTCCGACAAACCGATTACAATGCAAGATTCCGCCACATTTCAGGATTCAGATGTGAACATCTTGCGTCCTTGCTAATTCAGGAAAGTCCTTTTTTGATCCTTTTTACAAAGTCATTTTTCAGAATTTTCAAAAATGTGTCAGTTTGTGGTTTTTTCACGATAATTCAGGAATGCGATGTTGTACAGACAAACCGATTACAGCACAAGATTCAGCAACATTTCAGGATTAAGCTGTGAACATCTTTAGTCCTTGCTAATTCAGAAAGGTCCGTTTTTGAGTTTTGAACCGATTACACCACAAGATTCAGCAACATTTCAGGATTCAGATGTGAATATCTTGGGTATGTCAGAATATTCAAAAATGTGTCAATTATGTGTTTTTTTCACGATAATTCGGGAATGCGAATTTGTACAGACAAACCGATTACACCAAAAGATAAAGCAACATTTGAGGATTCAGATGTAAACATCTTGATTCCTCGCTAATTCAGAAAGGTCCTTTTTGATCCTTTTTTCAAGGTCAAACGTCAGAATTTTCCAAAATGTGTCAATTTTGTGGTTTTTTCACGATAATTCAGGAATGCAACTTTGTACATACAAACCGATTACACCACAAGATTCAGCAACATTTCAGGATTCTGATGTGAATATCTTGAGTGTGTCAGAATATTCAAGAATTCACAGACAGGTGTGAACCGCTCGAGTCATTGCTAATTCAGGAAGGTCCTTTATGATTTTTTTTTTCAAAGTCATATGTCAGAATTTCTTGAGTCTGTCAGAATATTCAAAAATGTGTCAGTTTGTG
This sequence comes from Dryomyza anilis, assembly GCA_951804985.1. Classification (NCBI taxonomy): domain Eukaryota; kingdom Metazoa; phylum Arthropoda; class Insecta; order Diptera; family Dryomyzidae; genus Dryomyza; species Dryomyza anilis. The sequence continues at coordinate 1,077,529 of OX638135.1, forward strand.
GTTTTTTCACGATAATTCAGGAATGCGATGTTGTGCAGACAAACCGATTACAGCACAAGATTCAGCAACATTTCAGGATTAAGCTGTGAACATCTTCAGTCCTTGCTAATTCAGAAAGGTCCATTTTTGATTCTTGAACCGATTACACCACAAGATTCAGCAACATTTCAGGATTCAGATGTGAATATCTTGAGTATGTCAGAATATTCAAAAATGTGTCAATTATGTGTTTTTTTCACGATATTTCGGGAATGCGAATTTGTACAGACAAACCGATTACACCACAAGATTCAGCAACATTTGAGGATTCAGGTGTAAACATCTTGATTCCTCGCTAATTCAGAAAGGTCCTTTTTGGTCCTTTTTTCAAGGTCAAACGTCAGAATTTTCCAAAATGTGTCAATTTTGTGGTTTTTTCACGATAATTCAGGAATGCAACTTTGTACATACAAACCGATTACACCACAAGATTCAGCAACATTTCAGGATTCTGATGTGGATATCTTGAGTGTGTCAGAATATTCAAGAATTCACAGTGAGGTGTGAACCGCTCGAGTCTTTGCTAATTCAGGAAGGTCCTTTATGATTTTTTTTTTCAAAGTCATATGTCAGAATTTCTTGAGTCTGTCAGAATATTCAAAAATGTGTCAGTTTGTGGTTTTTTCACGATAATTCAGGAATGCGATGTTGTACAGACAAACCGATTACAGCACAAGATTCAGCAACATTTCAGGATTAAGCTGTGAACATCTTCAGTCCTTGCTAATTCAGAAAGGTCCATTTTTGATTCTTGAACCGATTACACCACAAGATTCAGCAACATTTCAGAATTCTGATGTGAATATCTTGAGTATGTCAGAATATTCAAAAATGTGTCAATTTTGTGGTTTTTTCACGATAATTCAGATATGCGATTTTGTACAGACAAACCGATTACACCACAAGATTCAGCAACATTTCAGGATTCAGCTGTGACCATCTCAGTCCTTGCTAATTCATGAAGGTCCATTTTTGATTCTTTTTTAAAAATCATATTTCAGAATATTCAAAAATGTGTCAATTTTGTGATTTTTCACGATAATTCAGGAATGCGATTTTGTACAGACAAACCGATTACACGACAAGATTCAGCAACATTTCAGGATTCAATTGTGAACGTCTTGAGTCCTTGTTATTTCAGTATGGTCCTTTTTTGATCCTTTTTTCAAAGTCATATGTCAGAATTTTCAAAAATGTGTCAATTTTGTGGTTTTTTCACGATAATTCAGGAATGCTATTTTGTACAGACAAACCGATTACACCACAAGATTCAGCAACATTTCAGGATTCAGATGTGACCATCTCAGTCCTTGCTAATTCAGGAAGGTCCATTTTTGATTCTTTTTTCAAAGTCATATGTCAGAATATTCAAAAATGTGTAAATTTTGTGATTTTTCACGATAATTCAGATATGCGATTTTGTACAGACAAACCGATTACACCACAAGATTCAGCAACATTTCAGGATTCAGCTGTGATCATCTCAGTCCTTGCTAATTCAGGAAGGTCCATTTTTGATTCTTTTTTCAAAGTCATATGTCAGAATTTTCAAAAATTTGTCAATTTTGTGGTTTTTTTACGATAATTCAGGAATGCGATTCTGTACTGACAAACCAATTACACCACAAGATTTAGCAACATTTCAGGATTCAGGTGTGAACATCTTGAGTCCTGCTGATTCAGGAAGGTACTGTTTGATCCTTTTGTTTTAAAGTCATATGTCAGAATTTTCAAAAATGAGTCAATTTTGTTGTTTTTTCAAGATAATTCAAGAATGCTAATTTGTACAGACAAACCGATTACACCACAAGATTCAGCAATATTTCAGGATTCAGATGTGAATATATTGAGTATGTCAGAATATTCAAAAATGTGTCAATTTTGTGGTTTTTTCACGATAATTCAGATATGCGATTTTGTACAGACAAACCGATTACACCACAAGATTCAGCAACATTTCAGGATTCAGCTGTGACCATCTCAGTCCTTGCTAATTCATGAAGGTCCATTTTTGATTCTTTTTTCAAAGTCATATTTCAGAATATTCAAAAATGTGTCAATTTTGTGATTTTTCACGATAATTCAGGAATGCGATTTTGTACAGACAAACCGATTACACGACAAGATTCAGCAACATTTCAGGATTTAATTGTGAACGTCTTGAGTCCTTATTATTTCAGTATGGTCCTTTTTTGATCCTTTTTTCAAAGTCATATGTCAGAATTTTCAAAAATGTGTCAATTTTGTGGTTTTTTCACGATAATTCAGGAATGCTATTTTGTACAGACAAACCGATTACACGACAAGATTCAGCAACATTTCAGGATTTAATTGTGAACGTCTTGAGTCCTTATTATTTCAGTATGGTCCTTTTTTGATCCTTTTTTCAAAGTCATATGTCAGAATTTTTAAAAATGTGTCAATTTTGTGGTTTTTTCACGATAATTCAGACATGCGATTTTGTACAGACAAACCGATTACACCAGAAGATTCAGCAACATGTCTGGATTCAGCTGTGACCATCTCAGTCCTTGCTAATTCAGGAAGGTCCATTTTTGATTCTTTTTTCAAAGTCATATGTCAGAATATTCAAAAATGTGTAAATTTTGTGATTTTTCACGATAATTCAGATATGCGATTTTGTACAGACAAACCGATTACACCACCAGATTCAGCAACATTTCAGGATTCAGCTGTGATCATCGCAGTCCTTGCTAATTCAGGAAGGTCCATTTTTGATTCTTTTTTCAAAGTCATATGTCAGAATTTTCAAAAATTTGTCAATTTTGTGGTTTTTTCACGATAATTCAGGAATGCGATTCTGTACTGACAAACCAATTACACCACAAGATTTAGCAACATTTCAGGATTCAGGTGTGAAGATCTTGAGTCCTTGCTGATTCAGGAAGGTACTGGTTGATCCTTTTTTTTTAAAGTCATATGTCAGAATTTTCAAAAATGAGTCAATTTTGTTGTTTTTTCACGATAATTCAAGAATGCTAATTTGTACAGACAAACCGATTACACCACAAGATTCAGCAACATTTCAGGATTCAGATGTGAATATATTGAGTATGTCAGAATTTTCAAAAATGTGTCAGTTTTGTGGTTTTTTCACGATAATTCAGGAATGCGATTTTGTATAGACAACCCGATTACACCACAAGATTCAGCAACATTTCAGGTTTCAGATGTGAACATCTTGAGTTCTTGCTAATTCAGGAAGGTTCTTTTTTGATCCTTTTTTCAAAGTAATATGTCAGAATTTTCAAAAATGTGTCAATTTTGTGTTTTTGTCACGATAATTCATGAATGCGATTTTGTACAGAGAAACCGATTACACCACAAGATTTAGCAACATTTCAGGATTCAGGTGTGAACATCTTGAGTCCTTGCTGATTCAGGAAGGTCCTGTTTGATCCTTTTTTCAAAGTCATATGTCAGAATTTTCAAAAATGAGTCAATTTTGTGGTTTTTTCACGATAATTCAAGAATGCTAATTTGTACAGACAAACCGATTACACCACAAGATTCAGCAACATTTCAGGATTCAGATGTGAATATCTTGACTATGTCAGAATATTCAAAAATGTGTCAATTTTGTGGTTTTTTCACGATAATTCAGATATGCGATTTTGTACAGACAAACCGATTACAACGCAAGATTCAGCAACATTTCAGGATTCAGATGTGAATATATTGAGTATGTCAGAATATTCAAAAATGTGTCAATTTTGTGGTTTTTTCACGATAATTCAGATATGCGATTTTGTACAGACAAACCGATTACACCAAAAGATTCAGCAACATTTCAGGATTCTGATGTGAACATCTTGAGTCCTCGCTGATTCGGGAAGGTCCTGTTTGATCCTTTTTTCAAAGTCATATGTCAGAATTTTCAAAAATGTGTCAGTTTTGTGATTTTTTCACGATAATTCAGGAATGCGATTTTGTATAGACAACCCGATTACACCACAAGATTCAGCAACATTTCAGGTTTCAGATGTGAACATCTTGAGTTCTTGCTAATTCAGGAAGGTTCTTTTTTGATCCTTTTTTCAAAGTAATATGTCAGAATTTTCAAAAATGTGTCAATTTTGTGTTTTTGTCACGATAATTCATGAATGCGATTTTGTACAGAGAAACCGATTACACCACAAAATTTAGCAACATTTCAGGATTCAGGTGTGAACATCTTGAGTCCTTGCTGATTCAGGAAGGTTCTGTTTGATCCTTTTTTCAAAGTCATATGTCAGAATTTTCAAAAATGAGTCAATTTTGTGGTTTTTTCACGATAATTCAAGAATGCTAATTTGTACAGACAAACCGATTACACCACAAGATTCAGCAACATTTCAGGATTCAGATGTGAATATATTGAGTATGTCAGAATATTCAAAAATGTGTCAATTTTGTGGTTTTTTCACGATAATTCAGATATGCGATTTTGTACAGACAAACCGATTACACCACAAGATTCAGCAACATTTCAGGATTCAGCTGTGACCATCTCAGTCCTTGCTAATTCATGAAGGTCCATTTTTGATTCTTTTTTCAAAGTCATATTTCAGAATATTCAAAAATGTGTCAATTTTGTGATTTTTCACGATAATTCAGGAATGCGATTTTGTACAGACTAACCGATTACACGACAAGATTCAGCAACATTTCAGGATTTAATTGTGAACGTCTTGAGTCCTTCTATTTCAGTATGGTCCTTTGTTAATCCTTTTTTCAAAGTCATATGTCAGAATTTTTAAAAATGTGTCAATTTTGTGGTTTTTTCACGATAATTCAGACATGCGATTTTGTACAGACAAACCGATTACACATGCATAATTCAGACATAATTCAGACATGCGATTTTGTACAGACAAACCGATTACACCACAAGATTCAGCAACATTTCAGGATTCAGCTGTGATCATCTCAGTCCTTGCTAATTCATGAAGGTCCATTTTTGATTCTTTTTTCAAAGTCATATTTCAGAATATTCAAAAATGTGTCAATTTTGTGATTTTCACGATAATTCAGGAATGCGATTTTGTACAGACAAACCGATTACACGACAAGATTCAGCAACATTTCAGGATTTAATTGTGAACGTCTTGAGTCCTTCTATTTCAGTATGGTCCTTTGTTAATCCTTTTTTCAAAGTCATATGTCAGAATTTTTAAAAATGTGTCAATTTTGTGGTTTTTTCACGATAATTCAGGAATGCTATTTTGTACAGACAAACCGATTACACCACAAGATTCAGCAACATTTCAGGATTCAGATGTGACCATCTCAGTCCTTGATAATTCAGGAAGGTCCATTTTTGATCTTTTTTCAAAGTCATATGTCAGAATTTTTAAAAATGTGTCAATTTTGTGGTTTTTTCACGATAATTCAGACATGCGATTTTGTACAGACAAACCGATTACACCAGAAGATTCAGCAACATGTCTGGATTCAGCTGTGACCATCTCAGTCCTTGCTAATTCAGGAAGGTCCATTTTTGATTCTTTTTTCAAAGTCATATGTCAGAATATTCAAAAATGTGTAAATTTTGTGATTTTTCACGATAATTCAGATATGCGATTTTGTACAGACAAACCGATTACACCACCAGATTCAGCAACATTTCAGGATTCAGCTGTGATCATCGCAGTCCTTGCTAATTCAGGAAGGTCCATTTTTGATTCTTTTTTCAAAGTCATATGTCAGAATTTTCAAAAATTTGTCAATTTTGTGGTTTTTTCACGATAATTCAGATATGCGATTTTGTACAGACAAACCGATTACACCACAAGATTCAGCAACATTTCAGGATTCAGCTGTGACCATCTCAGTCCTTGCTAATTCATGAAGGTCCATTTTTGATTCTTTTTTCAAAGTCATATTTCAGAATATTCAAAAATGTGTCAATTTTGTGATTTTTCACGATAATTCAGGAATGCGATTTTGTACAGACTAACCGATTACACGACAAGATTCAGCAACATTTCAGGATTTAATTGTGAACGTCTTGAGTCCTTCTATTTCAGTATGGTCCTTTGTTAATCCTTTTTTCAAAGTCATATGTCAGAATTTTTAAAAATGTGTCAATTTTGTGGTTTTTTCACGATAATTCAGGAATGCTATTTTGTACAGACAAACCGATTACACCACAAGATTCAGCAACATTTCAGGATTCAGATGTGACCATCTCAGTCCTTGATAATTCAGGAAGGTCCATTTTTGATCTTTTTTCAAAGTCATATGTCAGAATTTTTAAAAATGTGTCAATTTTGTGGTTTTTTCACGATAATTCAGACATGCGATTTTGTACAGACAAACCGATTACACCAGAAGATTCAGCAACATGTCTGGATTCAGCTGTGACCATCTCAGTCCTTGCTAATTCAGGAAGGTCCATTTTTGATTCTTTTTTCAAAGTCATATGTCAGAATATTCAAAAATGTGTAAATTTTGTGATTTTTCACGATAATTCAGATATGCGATTTTGTACAGACAAACCGATTACACCACCAGATTCAGCAACATTTCAGGATTCAGCTGTGATCATCGCAGTCCTTGCTAATTCAGGAAGGTCCATTTTTGATTCTTTTTTCAAAGTCATATGTCAGAATTTTCAAAAATTTGTCAATTTTGTGGTTTTTTCACGATAATTCAGGAATGCGATTCTGTACTGACAAACCAATTACACCACAAGATTTAGCAACATTTCAGGATTCAGGTGTGAAGATCTTGAGTCCTTGCTGATTCAGGAAGGTACTGGTTGATCCTTTTTTTTTAAAGTCATATGTCAGAATTTTCAAAAATGAGTCAATTTTGTTGTTTTTTCACGATAATTCAAGAATGCTAATTTGTACAGACAAACCGATTACACCACAAGATTCAGCAACATTTCAGGATTCAGATGTGAATATATTGAGTATGTCAGAATTTTCAAAAATGTGTCAGTTTTGTGGTTTTTTCACGATAATTCAGGAATGCGATTTTGTATAGACAACCCGATTACACCACAAGATTCAGCAACATTTCAGGTTTCAGATGTGAACATCTTGAGTTCTTGCTAATTCAGGAAGGTTCTTTTTGATCCTTTTTTCAAAGTAATATGTCAGAATTTTCAAAAATGTGTCAATTTTGTGTTTTTGTCACGATAATTCATGAATGCGATTTTGTACAGAGAAACCGATTACACCACAAGATTTAGCAACATTTCAGGATTCAGGTGTGAACATCTTGAGTCCTTGCTGATTCAGGAAGGTCCTGTTTGATCCTTTTTTCAAAGTCATATGTCAGAATTTTCAAAAATGAGTCAATTTTGTGGTTTTTTCACGATAATTCAAGAATGCTAATTTGTACAGACAAACCGATTACACCACAAGATTCAGCAACATTTCAGGATTCAGATGTGAATATCTTGACTATGTCAGAATATTCAAAAATGTGTCAATTTTGTGGTTTTTTCACGATAATTCAGATATGCGATTTTGTACAGACAAACCGATTACAACGCAAGATTCAGCAACATTTCAGGATTCAGATGTGAATATATTGAGTATGTCAGAATATTCAAAAATGTGTCAATTTTGTGGTTTTTTCACGATAATTCAGATATGCGATTTTGTACAGACAAACCGATTACACCAAAAGATTCAGCAACATTTCAGGATTCTGATGTGAACATCTTGAGTCCTCGCTGATTCGGGAAGGTCCTGTTTGATCCTTTTTTCAAAGTCATATGTCAGAATTTTCAAAAATGTGTCAGTTTTGTGGTTTTTTCACGATAATTCAGGAATGCGATTTTGTATAGACAACCCGATTACACCACAAGATTCAGCAACATTTCAGGTTTCAGATGTGAACATCTTGAGTTCTTGCTAATTCAGGAAGGTTCTTTTTTGATCCTTTTTTCAAAGTAATATGTCAGAATTTTCAAAAATGTGTCAATTTTGTGTTTTTGTCACGATAATTCATGAATGCGATTTTGTACAGAGAAACCGATTACACCACAAAATTTAGCAACATTTCAGGATTCAGGTGTGAACATCTTGAGTCCTTGCTGATTCAGGAAGGTTCTGTTTGATCCTTTTTTCAAAGTCATATGTCAGAATTTTCAAAAATGAGTCAATTTTGTGGTTTTTTCACGATAATTCAAGAATGCTAATTTGTACAGACAAACCGATTACACCACAAGATTCAGCAACATTTCAGGATTCAGATGTGAATATATTGAGTATGTCAGAATATTCAAAAATGTGTCAATTTTGTGGTTTTTTCACGATAATTCAGATATGCGATTTTGTACAGACAAACCGATTACACCACAAGATTCAGCAACATTTCAGGATTCAGCTGTGACCATCTCAGTCCTTGCTAATTCATGAAGGTCCATTTTTGATTCTTTTTTCAAAGTCATATTTCAGAATATTCAAAAATGTGTCAATTTTGTGATTTTTCACGATAATTCAGGAATGCGATTTTGTACAGACTAACCGATTACACGACAAGATTCAGCAACATTTCAGGATTTAATTGTGAACGTCTTGAGTCCTTCTATTTCAGTATGGTCCTTTGTTAATCCTTTTTTCAAAGTCATATGTCAGAATTTTTAAAAATGTGTCAATTTTGTGGTTTTTTCACGATAATTCAGACATGCGATTTTGTACAGACAAACCGATTACACCAGAAGATTCAGCAACATGTCTGTGACCATCTCAGTCCTTGCTAATTCAGGAAGGTCCATTTTTGATTCTTTTTTCAAAGTCATATTTCAGAATATTCAAAAATGTGTCAATTTTGTGATTTTTCACGATAATTCAGGAATGCGATTTTGTACAGACAAACCGATTACACGACAAGATTCAGCAACATTTCAGGATTTAATTGTGAACGTCTTGAGTCCTTATTATTTCAGTATGGTCCTTTTTTGATCCTTTTTTCAAAGTCATATGTCAGAATTTTCAAAAATGTGTCAATTTTGTGGTTTTTTCACGATAATTCAGGAATGCTATTTTGTACAGACAAACCGATTACACCACAAGATTCAGCAACATTTCAGGATTCAGATGTGACCATCTCAGTCCTTGCTAATTCAGGAAGGTCCATTTTTGATCTTTTTTCAAAGTCATATGTCAGAATTTTTAAAAATGTGTCAATTTTGTGGTTTTTTCACGATAATTCAGACATGCGATTTTGTACAGACAAACCGATTACACCAGAAGATTCAGCAACATGTCTGGATTCAGCTGTGACCATCTCAGTCCTTGCTAATTCAGGAAGGTCCATTTTTGATTCTTTTTTCAAAGTCATATGTCAGAATATTCAAAAATGTGTAAATTTTGTGATTTTTCACGATAATTCAGATATGCGATTTTGTACAGACAAACCGATTACACCACCAGATTCAGCAACATTTCAGGATTCAGCTGTGATCATCGCAGTCCTTGCTAATTCAGGAAGGTCCATTTTTGATTCTTTTTTCAAAGTCATATGTCAGAATTTTCAAAAATTTGTCAATTTTGTGGTTTTTTCACGATAATTCAGGAATGCGATTCTGTACTGACAAACCAATTACACCACAAGATTTAGCAACATTTCAGGATTCATTGAGTCCTTGCTGATTCAGGAAGGTACTGGTTGATCCTTTTTTTTTAAAGTCATATGTCAGAATTTTCAAAAATGAGTCAATTTTGTTGTTTTTTCACGATAATTCAAGAATGCTAATTTGTACAGACAAACCGATTACACCACAAGATTCAGCAACATTTCAGGATTCAGATGTGAATATCTTGACTATGTCAGAATATTCAAAAATGTGTCAATTTTGTGGTTTTTTCACGATAATTCAGATATGCGATTTTGTACAGACAAACCGATTACAACGCAAGATTCAGCAACATTTCAGGATTCAGATGTGAATATATTGAGTATGTCAGAATATTCAAAAATGTGTCAATTTTGTGGTTTTTTCACGATAATTCAGATATGCGATTTTGTACAGACAAACCGATTACACCAAAAGATTCAGCAACATTTCAGGATTCTGATGTGAACATCTTGAGTCCTCGCTGATTCGGGAAGGTCCTGTTTGATCCTTTTTTCAAAGTCATATGTCAGAATTTTCAAAAATGTGTCAGTTTTGTGGTTTTTTCACGATAATTCAGGAATGCGATTTTGTATAGACAACCCGATTACACCACAAGATTCAGCAACATTTCAGGTTTCAGATGTGAACATCTTGAGTTCTTGCTAATTCAGGAAGGTTCTTTTTTGATCCTTTTTTCAAAGTAATATGTCAGAATTTTCAAAAATGTGTCAATTTTGTGTTTTTGTCACGATAATTCATGAATGCGATTTTGTACAGAGAAACCGATTACACCACAAAATTTAGCAACATTTCAGGATTCAGGTGTGAACATCTTGAGTCCTTGCTGATTCAGGAAGGTTCTGTTTGATCCTTTTTTCAAAGTCATATGTCAGAATTTTCAAAAATGAGTCAATTTTGTGGTTTTTTCACGATAATTCAAGAATGCTAATTTGTACAGACAAACCGATTACACCACAAGATTCAGCAACATTTCAGGATTCAGATGTGAATATATTGAGTATGTTGTGGTTTTTTCACGATAATTCAGATATGCGATTTTGTACAGACAAACCGATTACACCACAAGATTCAGCAACATTTCAGGATTCAGCTGTGACCATCTCAGTCCTTGCTAATTCATGAAGGTCCATTTTTGATTCTTTTTTCAAAGTCATATTTCAGAATATTCAAAAATGTGTCAATTTTGTGATTTTTCACGATAATTCAGGAATGCGATTTTGTACAGACTAACCGATTACACGACAAGATTCAGCAACATTTCAGGATTTAATTGTGAACGTCTTGAGTCCTTCTATTTCAGTATGGTCCTTTGTTAATCCTTTTTTCAAAGTCATATGTCAGAATTTTTAAAAATGTGTCAATTTTGTGGTTTTTTCACGATAATTCAGACATGCGATTTTGTACAGACAAACCGATTACACCAGAAGATTCAGCAACATGTCTGTGACCATCTCAGTCCTTGCTAATTCAGGAAGGTCCATTTTTGATTCTTTTTTCAAAGTCATATGTCAGAATATTCAAAAATGTGTAAATTTTGTGATTTTTCACGATAATTCAGGTATGCGATTTTGTACAGACAAACCGATTACACCACCAGATTCAGCAACATTTCAAGATTCAGCTGTGATCATCGCAGTCCTTGCTAATTCAGGAAGGTCCATTTTTGATTCTTTTTTCAAAGTCATATGTCAGAATTTTCAAAAATTTGTCAATTTTGTGGTTTTTTCACGATAATTCAGGAATGCGATTCTGTACTGACAAACCAATTACACCACAAGATTTAGCAACATTTCAGGATTCAGGAGTGAACATCTTGAGTCCTTGCTGATTCAGGAAGGTACTGGCTGATCCTTTTTTTTTAAAGTCATATGTCAGAATTTTCAAAAATGAGTCAAATTTGTTGTTTTTTCACGATAATTCAAGAATGCTAATTTGTACAGACAAACCGATTACACCACAAGATTCAGCAACATTTCAGTATTCAGATGTGAATATATTGAGTATGTCAGAATTTTCAAAAATGTGTCAGTTTTGTGGTTTTTTCACGATAATTCAGGAATGCGATTTTGTATAGACAACCCGATTACACCACAAGATTCAGCAACATTTCACGTTTCAGATGTGAACATCTTGAGTTCTTGCTAATTCAGGAAGGTTCTTTTTTGATCCTTTTTTCAAAGTAATATGTCAGAATTTTCAAAAATGTGTCAATTTTGTGTTTTTGTCACGATAATTCATGAATGCGATTTTGTACAGAGAAACCGATTACACCACAAGATTTAGCAACATTTCAGGATTCAGGTGTGAACATCTTGACACATTTTTGAATATTCTGAAATATGACTTTGAAAAAAGAATCAAAAATGGACCTTCATGAATTAGCAAGGACTGAGATGGTCACAGCTGAATCCTGAAATGTTGCTGAATCTTGTGGTGTAATCGGTTTGTCTGTACAAAATCGCATATCTGAATTATCGTGAAAAAACCACAACATACTCAATATATTCACATCTGAATCCTGAAATGTTGCTGAATCTTGTGGTGTAATCGGTTTGTCTGTACAAATTAGCATTCTTGAATTATCGTGAAAAAACCACAAAATTGACTCATTTTTGAAAATTCTGACATATGACTTTGAAAAAAGGATCAAACAGAACCTTCCTGAATCAGCAAGGACTCAAGATGTTCACACCTGAATCCTGAAATGTTGCTAAATTTTGTGGTGTAATCGGTTTCTCTGTACAAAATCGCATTCATGAATTATCGTGACAAAAACACAAATTGACACATTTTTGAAAATTCTGACATATTACTTTGAAAAAAGGATCAAAAAAGAACCTTCCTGAATTAGCAAGAACTCAAGATGTTCACATCTGAAACCTGAAATGTTGCTGAATCTTGTGGTGTAATCGGGTTGTCTATACAAAATCGCATTCCTGAATTATCGTGAAAAAACCACAAAACTGACACATTTTGAAAATTCTGACATATGACTTTGAAAAAAGGATCAAACAGGACCTTCCCGAATCAGCGAGGACTCAAGATGTTCACATCAGAATCCTGAAATGTTGCTGAATCTTTTGGTGTAATCGGTTTGTCTGTACAAATCGCATATCTGAATTATCGTGAAAAAACCACAAAATTGACACATTTTTGAATATTCTGACATACTCAATATATTCACATCTGAATCCTGAAATGTTGCTGAATCTTGCGTTGTAATCGGTTTGTCTGTACAAAATCGCATATCTGAATTATCGTGAAAAAACCACAAAATTGACACATTTTTGAATATTCTGACATAGTCAAGATATTCACATCTGAATCCTGAAATGTTGCTGAATCTTGTGGTGTAATCGGTTTGTCTGTACAAATTAGCATTCTTGAATTATCGTGAAAAAACAACAAAATTGACTCATTTTTGAAAATTCTGACATATGACTTTAAAAAAAAGGATCAACCAGTACCTTCCTGAATCAGCAAGGACTCAATGAATCCTGAAATGTTGCTAAATCTTGTGGTGTAATTGGTTTGTCAGTACAGAATCGCATTCCTGAATTATCGTGAAAAAACCACAAAATTGACAAATTTTTGAAATTCTGACATATGACTTTGAAAAAGAATCAAAAATGGACCTTCCTGAATTAGCAAGGACTGCGATGATCACAGCTGAATCCTGAAATGTTGCTGAATCTGGTGGTGTAATCGGTTTGTCTGTACAAAATCGCATATCTGAATTATCGTGAAAAATCACAAAATTTACACATTTTTGAATATTCTGACATATGACTTTGAAAAAAGAATCAAAAATGGACCTTCCTGAATTAGCAAGGACTGAGATGGTCACAGCTGAATCCAGACATGTTGCTGAATCTTCTGGTGTAATCGGTTTGTCTGTACAAAATCGCATGTCTGAATTATCGTGAAAAAACCACAAAATTGACACATTTTTAAAAATTCTGACATATGACTTTGAAAAAAGATCAAAAATGGACCTTCCTGAATTAGCAAGGACTGAGATGGTCACATCTGAATCCTGAAATGTTGCTGAATCTTGTGGTGTAATCGGTTTGTCTGTACAAAATAGCATTCCTGAATTATCGTGAAAAAACCACAAAATTGACACATTTTTGAAAATTCTGACATATGACTTTGGAAAAAGGATCAAAAAAGGACCATACTGAAATAATAAGGACTCAAGACGTTCACAATTAAATCCTGAAATGTTGCTGAATCTTGTCGTGTAATCGGTTTGTCTGTACAAAATCGCATTCCTGAATTATCGTGAAAAATCACAAAATTGACACATTTTTGAATATTCTGAAATATGACTTTGAAAAAAGAATCAAAAATGGACCTTCCTGAATTAGCAAGGACTGAGATGGTCACAGACATGTTGCTGAATCTTCTGGTGTAATCGGTTTGTCTGTACAAAATCGCATGTCTGAATTATCGTGAAAAAACCACAAAATTGACACATTTTTAAAAATTCTGACATATGACTTTGAAAAAAGGATTAACAAAGGACCATACTGAAATAGAAGGACTCAAGACGTTCACAATTAAATCCTGAAATGTTGCTGAATCTTGTCGTGTAATCGGTTAGTCTGTACAAAATCGCATTCCTGAATTATCGTGAAAAATCACAAAATTGACACATTTTTGAATATTCTGAAATATGACTTTGAAAAAAGAATCAAAAATGGACCTTCATGAATTAGCAAGGACTGAGATGGTCACAGCTGAATCCTGAAATGTTGCTGAATCTTGTGGTGTAATCGGTTTGTCTGTACAAAATCGCATATCTGAATTATCGTGAAAAAACCACAAAATTGACACATTTTTGAATATTCTGACATACTCAATATATTCACATCTGAATCCTGAAATGTTGCTGAATCTTGTGGTGTAATCGGTTTGTCTGTACAAATTAGCATTCTTGAATTATCGTGAAAAAACCACAAAATTGACTCATTTTTGAAAATTCTGACATATGACTTTGAAAAAAGGATCAAACAGAACCTTCCTGAATCAGCAAGGACTCAAGATGTTCACACCTGAATCCTGAAATGTTGCTAAATTTTGTGGTGTAATCGGTTTCTCTGTACAAAATCGCATTCATGAATTATCGTGACAAAAACACAAAATTGACACATTTTTGAAAATTCTGACATATTACTTTGAAAAAAGGATCAAAAAAGAACCTTCCTGAATTAGCAAGAACTCAAGATGTTCACATCTGAAACCTGAAATGTTGCTGAATCTTGTGGTGTAATCGGGTTGTCTATACAAAATCGCATTCCTGAATTATCGTGAAAAAACCACAAAACTGACACATTTTTGAAAATTCTGACATATGACTTTGAAAAAAGGATCAAACAGGACCTTCCCGAATCAGCGAGGACTCAAGATGTTCACATCAGAATCCTGAAATGTTGCTGAATCTTTTGGTGTAATCGGTTTGTCTGTACAAAATCGCATATCTGAATTATCGTGAAAAAACCACAAAATTGACACATTTTTGAAAATTGACACATTTTTGAAAATTCTGACATATTACTTTGAAAAAAGAATCAAAAATGGACCTTCCTGAATTAGCAAGGACTGAGATGGTCACAGACATGTTGCTGAATCTTCTGGTGTAATCGGTTTGTCTGTACAAAATCGCATGTCTGAATTATCGTGAAAAAACCACAAAATTGACACATTTTTAAAAATTCTGACATATGACTTTGAAAAAAGGATTAACAAAGGACCATACTGAAATAGAAGGACTCAAGACGTTCACAATTAAATCCTGAAATGTTGCTGAATCTTGTCGTGTAATCGGTTAGTCTGTACAAAATCGCATTCCTGAATTATCGTGAAAAATCACAAAATTGACACATTTTTGAATATTCTGAAATATGACTTTGAAAAAAGAATCAAAAATGGACCTTCATGAATTAGCAAGGACTGAGATGGTCACAGCTGAATCCTGAAATGTTGCTGAATCTTGTGGTGTAATCGGTTTGTCTGTACAAAATCGCATATCTGAATTATCGTGAAAAAACCACAAAATTGACACATTTTTGAATATTCTGACATACTCAATATATTCACATCTGAATCCTGAAATGTTGCTGAATCTTGTGGTGTAATCGGTTTGTCTGTACAAATTAGCATTCTTGAATTATCGTGAAAAAACCACAAAATTGACTCATTTTTGAAAATTCTGACATATGACTTTGAAAAAAGGATCAAACAGAACCTTCCTGAATCAGCAAGGACTCAAGATGTTCACACCTGAATCCTGAAATGTTGCTAAATTTTGTGGTGTAATCGGTTTCTCTGTACAAAATCGCATTCATGAATTATCGTGACAAAAACACAAAATTGACACATTTTTGAAAATTCTGACATATTACTTTGAAAAAAGGATCAAAAAAGAACCTTCCTGAATTAGCAAGAACTCAAGATGTTCACATCTGAAACCTGAAATGTTGCTGAATCTTGTGGTGTAATCGGGTTGTCTATACAAAATCGCATTCCTGAATTATCGTGAAAAAACCACAAAACTGACACATTTTTGAAAATTCTGACATATGACTTTGAAAAAAGGATCAAACAGGACCTTCCCGAATCAGCGAGGACTCAAGATGTTCACATCAGAATCCTGAAATGTTGCTGAATCTTTTGGTGTAATCGGTTTGTCTGTACAAAATCGCATATCTGAATTATCGTGAAAAAACCACAAAATTGACACATTTTTGAATATTCTGACATACTCAATATATTCACATCTGAATCCTGAAATGTTGCTGAATCTTGCGTTGTAATCGGTTTGTCTGTACAAAATCGCATATCTGAATTATCGTGAAAAAACCACAAAATTGACACATTTTTGAATATTCTGACATAGTCAAGATATTCACATCTGAATCCTGAAATGTTGAGTATGTCAGAATTTTCAAAAATGTGTCAGTTTTGTGGTTTTTTCACGATAATTCAGGAATGCGATTTTGTATAGACAACCCGATTACACCACAAGATTCAGCAACATTTCACGTTTCAGATGTGAACATCTTGAGTTCTTGCTAATTCAGGAAGGTTCTTTTTTGATCCTTTTTTCAAAGTAATATGTCAGAATTTTCAAAAATGTGTCAATTTTGTGTTTTTGTCACGATAATTCATGAATGCGATTTTGTACAGAGAAACCGATTACACCACAAGATTTAGCAACATTTCAGGATTCAGGTGTGAACATCTTGAGTCCTTGCTGATTCAGGAAGGTCCTGTTTGATCCTTTTTTCAAAGTCATATGTCAGAATTTTCAAAAATGAGTCAATTTTGTGGTTTTTTCACGATAATTCAAGAATGCTAATTTGTACAGACAAACCGATTACACCACAAGATTCAGCAACATTTCAGGATTCAGATGTGAATATCTTGACTATGTCAGAATATTCAAAAATGTGTCAATTTTGTGGTTTTTTCACGATAATTCAGATATGCGATTTTGTACAGACAAACCGATTACAACGCAAGATTCAGCAACATTTCAGGATTCAGATGTGAATATATTGAGTATGTCAGAATATTCAAAAATGTGTCAATTTTGTGGTTTTTTCACGATAATTCAGATATGCGATTTTGTACAGACAAACCGATTACACCAAAAGATTCAGCAACATTTCAGGATTCTGATGTGAACATCTTGAGTCCTCGCTGATTCGGGAAGGTCCTGTTTGATCCTTTTTTCAAAGTCATATGTCAGAATTTTCAAAAATGTGTCAGTTTTGTGGTTTTTTCACGATAATTCAGGAATGCGATTTTGTATAGACAACCCGATTACACCACAAGATTCAGCAACATTTCAGGTTTCAGATGTGAACATCTTGAGTTCTTGCTAATTCAGGAAGGTTCTTTTTTGATCCTTTTTTCAAAGTAATATGTCAGAATTTTCAAAAATGTGTCAATTTTGTGTTTTTGTCACGATAATTCATGAATGCGATTTTGTACAGAGAAACCGATTACACCACAAAATTTAGCAACATTTCAGGATTCAGGTGTGAACATCTTGAGTCCTTGCTGATTCAGGAAGGTTCTGTTTGATCCTTTTTTCAAAGTCATATGTCAGAATTTTCAAAAATGAGTCAATTTTGTGGTTTTTTCACGATAATTCAAAAATGCTAATTTGTACAGACAAACCGATTACACCACAAGATTCAGCAACATTTCAGGATTCAGATGTGAATATATTGAGTATGTCAGAATATTCAAAAATGTGTCAATTTTGTGGTTTTTTCACGATAATTCAGATATGCGATTTTGTACAGACAAACCGATTACACCACAAGATTCAGCAACATTTCAGGATTCAGCTGTGACCATCTCAGTCCTTGCTAATTCATGAAGGTCCATTTTTGATTCTTTTTTCAAAGTCATATTTCAGAATATTCAAAAATGTGTCAATTTTGTGATTTTTCACGATAATTCAGGAATGCGATTTTGTACAGACTAACCGATTACACGACAAGATTCAGCAACATTTCAGGATTTAATTGTGAACGTCTTGAGTCCTTCTATTTCAGTATGGTCCTTTGTTAATCCTTTTTTCAAAGTCATATGTCAGAATTTTTAAAAATGTGTCAATTTTGTGGTTTTTTCACGATAATTCAGACATGCGATTTTGTACAGACAAACCGATTACACCAGAAGATTCAGCAACATGTCTGTGACCATCTCAGTCCTTGCTTATTCAGGAAGGTCCATTTTTGATTCTTTTTTCAAAGTCATATGTCAGAATATTCAAAAATGTGTAAATTTTGTGATTTTTCACGATAATTCAGGTATGCGATTTTGTACAGACAAACCGATTACACCACCAGATTCAGCAACATTTCAAGATTCAGCTGTGATCATCGCAGTCCTTGCTAATTCAGGAAGGTCCATTTTTGATTCTTTTTTCAAAGTCATATGTCAGAATTTTCAAAAATTTGTCAATTTTGTGGTTTTTTCACGATAATTCAGGAATGCGATTCTGTACTGACAAACCAATTACACCACAAGATTTAGCAACATTTCAGGATTCAGGAGTGAACATCTTGAGTCCTTGCTGATTCAGGAAGGTACTGGCTGATCCTTTTTTTTTAAAGTCATATGTCAGAATTTTCAAAAATGAGTCAAATTTGTTGTTTTTTCACGATAATTCAAGAATGCTAATTTGTACAGACAAACCGATTACACCACAAGATTCAGCAACATTTCAGGATTCAGATGTGAATATATTGAGTATGTCAGAATTTTCAAAAATGTGTCAGTTTTGTGGTTTTTTCACGATAATTCAGGAATGCGATTTTGTATAGACAACCCGATTACACCACAAGATTCAGCAACATTTCACGTTTCAGATGTGAACATCTTGAGTTCTTGCTAATTCAGGAAGGTTCTTTTTTGATCCTTTTTTCAAAGTAATATGTCAGAATTTTCAAAAATGTGTCAATTTTGTGTTTTTGTCACGATAATTCATGAATGCGATTTTGTACAGAGAAACCGATTACACCACAAGATTTAGCAACATTTCAGGATTCAGGTGTGATCAAATTTTGTGGTTTTTTCACGATAATTCAAGAATGGTAATTTGTACAGACAAACCGATTACACCACAAGATTCAGCAACATTTCAGGATTCAGATGTGAATATATTGATTATGTCAGAATATTCAAAAATGTGTCAATTTTGTGGTTTTTTCACGATAATTCAGATATGCGATTTTGTACAGACAAACCGATTACAACGCAAGATTCAGCAACATTTCAGGATTCAGATGTGAATATATTGAGTATGTCAGAAAATTCAAAAATGTGTCAATTTTGTGGTTTTTTCACGATAATTCAGATATGCGATTTTGTACAGACAAACCGATTACACCAAAAGAGTCAGCAACATTTCAGGATTCTGATGTGAACATCTTGAGTCCTCGCTGATTCGGGAAGGTCCTGTTTGATCCTTTTTTCAAAGTCATATGTCAGAATTTTCAAAAATGTGTCAATTTTGTGGTTTTTTCACGATAATTCAAGAATGCTATTTTGTACAGACAAACCGATTACACCACAAGATTCAGCAACATTTCAGGATTCTGATGTGATAATGCAGATATGCGATTTTGTTCCGACAAACCGATTACACAGCAAGATTTAGCAACATTTCAGGATTCAGATGTGAATATATTGAGTAGTCTGAATTTTTAAAAATGTGTCAATTTTGTGGTTTTTTCACGATAATTCAGGAATGCGATTTTGTACAGACAAACCGATTACACCATAAGATTCAGCAACAATTCAGATTCTTGATCTTGAGTCTTCGCTAATTCAGGACGGTACTTTTCGATCCTTTTTTCAGAGTCATATGTCAGAATTTTCAAAAATGTGTCAATTTTGTGGTTTTTTCACGATAATTCAGGAATGCGATTTTGTACAGACAGGTGTGAACCGCTCGAGTCTTTGCTAATTCAGAAAGGTCCTTTATGATTTTTTTTTTCAAAGTCATATGTCAGAATTTCTTGAGTCTGTCAGAATATTCAAAAATGTGTCAATTTTGTGGTTTTTTCACGATAATTCAGGAATGCGATTTTGTACAGACAACCCGATTACACCACAAGATTCAGCAATATTTCAGGATTCAGATGTGAATATATTGAGTATGTCAGAATATTCAAAAATGTGTCAATTTTGCAACATTTCAGGTTTCAGATGTGAACATCTTGAGTTCTTGCTAATTCAGGAAGGTTCTTTTTTGATCCTTTTTTCAAAGTAATATGTCAGACTTTTCAAAAATTTGTCAAATTTGTGTTTTTGTCACCATAATTCATGAATGCGATTTTGTACAGACAAACCGATTACACCACAAGATTCAGCAACATTTCAGAAGTCAGATCTTGTGGAGGACTCTGAGTCTTTGCTAATTCAGGAAGGTTATTTTTTCATCCTTTTTTCAAAGTAATATGTAAGAATTTTCAAAAATGTGTCAATTTTGTGGTTTTTTCACGATAATTTAGGAATGCGATTTTGTACAGACAAGCCGATTACACAACAAGATTCAGTCACATTTCAGGATTCTGATGTGAATATCTTGAGTGTGTAAGAATATTCAAGAATGTGTCAATTTTGTGGTTTTTTCACGATAATTCAGATATGCGATTTTGTTCAGACAAACCGATTACACCGCAAGATTTAGCAACATTTCAGGATTCAGATGTGAATATATTGAGTATGTCAGAATATTCAAAAATGTGTCAATTTTGTGGTTTTTTCACGATAATTCAGATATGCGATTTTGTACAGACAAACCGATTACACCACAAGATTCAGCAACATTTCAGGATTCAGCTATGATCATCTCAGTCCTTGCTAATTCAGGAAGGTCCATTTTTGATTCTTTTTTCAAAGTCATATGTCAGAATTTTCAAAAATTTGTCAATTTTGTGGTTTTTTTACGATAATTCAGGAATGCGATTCTGTACTGACAAACCAATTACACCTCAAGATTTAGCAACATTTCAGGATTCAGGTGTGAACATCTTGAGTCCTGCTGATTCAGGAAGGTACTGTTTGATCCTTTTTTTTTAAAGTCATATGTCAGAATTTTCAAAAATGAGTCAATTTTGTTGTTTTTTCACGATAATTCAAGAATGCTAATTTGTACAGACAAACCGATTACACCACAAGATTCAGCAATATTTCAGGATTCAGATGTGAATATATTGAGTATGTCAGAATATTCAAAAATGTGTCAATTTTGTGGTTTTTTCACGATAATTCAGATATGCGATTTTGTACAGACAAACCGATTACAACGCAAGATTCAGCAACATTTCAGGATTCAGATGTGAATACATTGAGTATGTCAGAAAATTCAAAAATGTGTCAATTTTGTGGTTTTTTCACGATAATTCAGATATGCGATTTTGTACAGACAAACCGATTACACCACAAGATTCAGCAACATTTCAGGATTCAGCTGTGACCATCTCAGTCCTTGCTAATTCATGAAGGTCCATTTTTGATTCTTTTTTCAAAGTCATATTTCAGAATATTCAAAAATGTGTAAATTTTGTGATTTTTCACGATAATTCAGGAATGCGATTTTGTACAGACAAACCGATTACACGACAAGATTCAGCAACATTTCAGGATTTAATTGTGGACGTCTTGAGTCCTTCTTATTTCGGTATGGTCCTTTTTTGATCCTTTTTTCAAAGTCATATGTCAGAATTTTCAAAAATGTGTCAATTTTGTGGTTTTTTCACGATAATTCAGGAATGCTATTTTGTACAGACAAACCGATTACACGACAAGATTCAGCAACATTTCAGGATTTAATTGTGAACGTCTTGAGTCCTTCTTATTTCAGTATGGTCCTTTTTTGATCCTTTTTTCAAAGTCATATGTCAGAATTTTCAAAAATGTGTCAATTTTGTGATTTTTCACGATAATTCAGGAATGCGATTTTGTACAGACAAACCGATTAAACGACAAGATTCAGCAACATTTCAGGATTTAATTGTGAACGTCTTGAGTCCTTCTTATTTCAGTATGGTCCTTTTTTGATCCTTTTTTCAAAGTCATATGTCAGAATTTTCAAAAATGTGTCAATTTGGTGGTTTTTTCACGATAATTCAGGAATGCTATTTTGTACAGACAAACCGATTACACCACAAGATTCAGCAACATTTCAGGATTTAGATGTGACCATCTCAGTCCTTGCTAATTCAGGAAGGTCCATTTTTGATCTTTTTTCAAAGTCATATGTCAGAATTTTTAAAAATGTGTCAATTTTGTGGTTTTTTCACGATAATTCAGACATGCGATTTTGTACAGACAAACCGATTACACCAGAAGATTCAGCAACATGTCTGGATTCAGCTGTGACCATCTCAGTCCTTGCTAATTCAGGAAGGTCCATTTTTGATTCTTTTTTCAAAGTCATATGTCAGAATATTCAAAAATGTGTAAATTTTGTGATTTTTCACTATAATTCAGATATGCGATTTTGTACAGACAAACCGATTACACCACCAGATTCAGCAACATTTCAGGATTTAGCTGTGATCATCTCAGTCCTTGCTAATTCAGGAAGGTCCATTTTTGATTCTTTTTTCAAAGTCATATGTCAGAATTTTCAAAAATTTGTCAATTTTGTGGTTTTTTCACGATAATTCAGGAATGCGATTATGTACTGACAAACCGATTACACGACAAGATTCAGCAACATTTCAGGATTTAATTGTGAACGTCTTGAGTCCTTCTTATTTCAGTATAGTCCTTTTTTGATCCTTTTTTCAAAGTCATATGTCAGAATTTTCAAAAATGTGTCAATTTTGTGGTTTTTTCACGATAATTAAGGAATGCTATTTTGTACAGACAAACCGATTACACGACAAGATTCAGCAACATTTCAGGATTTAATTGTGAACGTCTTGAGTCCTTTTTATTTCAGTATGGTCCTTTTTTCAAAGTCATATGTCAGAATTTTCAAAAATGTGACAATTTTGTGATTTTTCACGATAATTCAGGAATGCGATTTTGTACAGACAAACCGATTAAACGACAAGATTCAGCAACATTTCAGGATTTAATTGTGAACGTCTTGAGTCCTTCTTATTTCAGTATGGTCCTTTTTTGATCCTTTTTTCAAAGTCATATGTCAGAATTTTCAAAAATGTGTCAATTCGGTGGTTTTTTCACGATAATTCAGGAATGCTATTTTGTACAGACAAACCGATTACACCACAAGATTCAGCAACATTTCAGGATTCAGATGTGACCATCTCAGTCCTTGCTAATTCAGGAAGGTCCATTTTTGATCTTTTTTCAAAGTCATATGTCAGAATTTTTAAAAATGTGTCAATTTTGTGGTTTTTTCACGATAATTCAGACATGCGATTTTGTACAGACAAACCGATTACACCAGAAGATTCAGCAACATGTCTGAATTCAACTGTGACCATCTCAGTCCTTGCTAATTCAGGAAGGTCCATTTTTGATTCTTTTTTCAAAGTCATATGTCAGAATATTCAAAAATGTGTAAATTTTGTGATTTTTCACTATAATTCAGGAATGCGATTTTGTACAGACAGGTGTGAACCGCTCGAGTCTTTGCTAATTCAGAAAGGTCCTTTATGATTTTTTTTTTCAAAGTCATATGTCAGAATTTCTTGAGTCTGTCAGAATATTCAAAAATGTGTCAATTTTGTGGTTTTTTCACGATAATTCAGGAATGCGATTTTGTACAGACAACCCGATTACACCACAAGATTCAGCAACATTTCAGGTTTCAGATGTGAACATCTTGAGTTCTTGCTAATTCAGGAAGGTTCTTTTTTGATCCTTTTTTCAAAGTAATATGTCAGACTTTTCAAAAATTTGTCAAATTTGTGTTTTTGTCACCATAATTCATGAATGCGATTTTGTACAGACAAACCGATTACACCACAAGATTCAGCAACATTTCAGAAGTCAGATCTTGTGGAGGACTCTGAGTCTTTGCTAATTCAGGAAGGTTATTTTTTCATCCTTTTTTCAAAGTAATATGTAAGAATTTTCAAAAATGTGTCAATTTTGTGGTTTTTTCACGATAATTTAGGAATGCGATTTTGTACAGACAAGCCGATTACACAACAAGATTCAGTCACATTTCAGGATTCTGATGTGAATATCTTGAGTGTGTAAGAATATTCAAGAATGTGTCAATTTTGTGGTTTTTTCACGATAATTCAGATATGCGATTTTGTTCAGACAAACCGATTACACCGCAAGATTTAGCAACATTTCAGGATTCAGATGTGAATATATTGAGTATGTCAGAATATTCAAAAATGTGTCAATTTTGTGGTTTTTTCACGATAATTCAGATATGCGATTTTGTACAGACAAACCGATTACACCACAAGATTCAGCAACATTTCAGGATTCAGCTATGATCATCTCAGTCCTTGCTAATTCAGGAAGGTCCATTTTTGATTCTTTTTTCAAAGTCATATGTCAGAATTTTCAAAAATTTGTCAATTTTGTGGTTTTTTTACGATAATTCAGGAATGCGATTCTGTACTGACAAACCAATTACACCACAAGATTTAGCAACATTTCAGGATTCAGGTGTGAACATCTTGAGTCCTGCTGATTCAGGAAGGTACTGTTTGATCCTTTTTTTTTAAAGTCATATGTCAGAATTTTCAAAAATGAGTCAATTTTGTTGTTTTTTCACGATAATTCAAGAATGCTAATTTGTACAGACAAACCGATTACACCACAAGATTCAGCAATATTTCAGGATTCAGATGTGAATATATTGAGTATGTCAGAATATTCAAAAATGTGTCAATTTTGTGGTTTTTTCACGATAATTCAGATATGCGATTTTGTACAGACAAACCGATTACAACGCAAGATTCAGCAACATTTCAGGATTCAGATGTGAATACATTGAGTATGTCAGAAAATTCAAAAATGTGTAAATTTTGTGATTTTTCACGATAATTCAGGAATGCGATTTTGTACAGACAAACCGATTACACGACAAGATTCAGCAACATTTCAGGATTTAATTGTGAACGTCTTGAGTCCTTCTTATTTCAGTATGGTCCTTTTTTGATCCTTTTTTCAAAGTCATATGTCAGAATTTTCAAAAATGTGTCAATTTTGTGGTTTTTTCACGATAATTCAGGAATGCTATTTTGTATAGACAAACCGATTACACGACAAGATTCAGCAACATTTCAGGATTTAATTGTGAACGTCTTGAGTCCTTCTTATTTCAGTATGGTCCTTTTTTTATCCTTTTTTCAAAGTCATATGTCAGAATTTTCAAAAATGTGTCAATTTTGTGATTTTTCACGATAATTCAGGAATGCGATTTTGTACAGACAAACCGATTAAACGACAAGATTCAGCAACATTTCAGGATTTAATTGTGAACGTCTTGAGTCCTTCTTATTTCAGTATGGTCCTTTTTTGATCCTTTTTTCAAAGTCATATGTCAGAATTTTCAAAAATGTGTCAATTTGGTGGTTTTTTCACGATAATTCAGGAATGCTATTTTGTACAGACAAACCGATTACACCACAAGATTCAGCAACATTTCAGGATTCAGATGTGACCATCTCAGTCCTTGCTAATTCAGGAAGGTCCATTTTTGATCTTTTTTCAAAGTCATATGTCAGAATTTTTAAAAATGTGTCAATTTTGTGGTTTTTTCACGATAATTCAGACATGCGATTTTGTACAGACAAACCGATTACACCAGAAGATTCAGCAACATGTCTGGATTCAGCTGTGACCATCTCAGTCCTTGCTAATTCAGGAAGGTCCATTTTTGATTTTTTTTTCAAAGTCATATGTCAGAATATTCAAAAATGTGTAAATTTTTTGATTTTTCACTATAATTCAGATATGCGATTTTGTACAGACAAACCGATTACACCACCAGATTCAGCAACATTTCAGGATTTAGCTGTGATCATCTCAGTCCTTGCTAATTCAGGAAGGTCCATTTTTGATTCTTTTTTCAAAGTCATATGTCAGAATTTTCAAAAATTTGTCAATTTTGTGGTTTTTTCACGATAATTCAGGAATGCGATTCTGTACTGACAAACCAATTACACCACAAGATTTAGCAACATTTCAGGATTCAGGTGTGAACATCTTGAGTCCTTGCTGATTCAGGAAGGTACTGTTTGATCCTTTTTTTTAAAGTCATATGTCAGAATTTTCAAAAATGAGTCAATTTTGTTGTTTTTTCACGATAATTCAAGAATGCTAATTTGTACAGAAAAACCGATTACACCACAAGATTCAGCAACATTTCAGGATTCAGATGTGAATATATTGAGTATGTCAGAATATTCAAAAATGTGTCAATTTTGTGTTTTTTTCACGATAATTCAGATATGCGATTTTGTACAGACAAACCGATTACACCGCAAGATTCAGCCACATTTCAGGATTCAGATGTGAATATATTGAGTATGTCAGAATATTCAAAAATGTGTCAATTTTGTGGTTTTTTCACGATAATGCAGATATGCGATTTTGTTCAGACAAACCGATTACACCGCAAGATTTAGCAACATTTCAGGATTCAGATGTGCATATATTGAGTATGTCAGAATATTCAAAAATGTGTCAATTTTGTGGTTTTTTCACTATAATGCAGATATGCGATTTTGTTCAGACAAACCGATTACACCGCAAGATTTAGCAACATTTCAGGTTTCAGATGTGAACATCTTGAGTTCTTGCTAATTCAGGAAGGTTCTTTTTTGATCCTTTTTTCAAAGTAATATGTCAGAATTTTCAAAAATGTTTCAATTTTGTGTTTTTGTCACGATAATTCATGAATTTGTACAGAGAAACCGATTACACCACAAGATTTAGCAACATTTCAGGATTCAGGTGTGAACATCTTGAGTCCTCGCTGATTCGGGAAGGTCCTGTTTGATCCTTTTTTCAAAGTCATATGTCAGAATTTTCAAAAATGTGTCAGTTTTGTGGTTTTTTCACGATAATTCAGGAATGCGATTTTGTATAGACAACCCGATTACACCACAAGATTCAGCAACATTTCAGGTTTCAGATGTGAACATCTTGAGTTCTTGCTAATTCAGGAAGGTTCTTTTTTGATCCTTTTTTCAAAGTAATATGTCAGAATTTTCAAAAATGTGTCAATTTTGTGTTTTTGTCACGATAATTCATGAATGCGATTTTGTACAGAGAAACCGATTACACCACAAGATTAAGCAACATTTCAGGATTCAGGTGTGAACATCTTGAGTCCTTGCTGATTCAGGAAGGTTCTGTTTGATCCTTTTTTCAAAGTCATATGTCAGAATTTTCAAAAATGAGTCAATTTTGTGGTTTTTTCACGATAATTCAAGAATGCTAATTTGTACAGACAAACCGATTACACCACAAGATTCAGCAATATTTCAGGATTCAGATGTGAATATATTGAGTATGTCAGAATATTCAAAAATGTGTCAATTTTGTGGTTTTTTCACGATAATTCAGATATGCGATTTTGTACAGACAAACCGATTACAACGCAAGATTCAGCAACATTTCAGGATTCAGATGTGAATATATTGAGTATGTCAGAATATTCAAAAATGTGTCAATTTTGTGTTTTTTTCACGATAATTCAGATATGCGATTTTGTACAGACAAACCGATTACACCGCAAGATTCAGCCACATTTCAGGATTCAGATGTGAATATATTGAGTATGTCAGAATATTCAAAAATGTGTCAATTTTGTGGTTTTTTCACGATAATGCAGATATGCGATTTTGTTCAGACAAACCGATTACACCGCAAGATTTAGCAACATTTCAGGTTTCAGATGTGAACATCTTGAGTTCTTGCTAATTCAGGAAGGTTCTTTTTTGATCCTTTTTTCAAAGTAATATGTCAGAATTTTCAAAAATGTTTCAATTTTGTGTTTTTGTCACGATAATTCATGAATTTGTACAGAGAAACCGATTACACCACAAGATTTAGCAACATTTCAGGATTCAGGTGTGAACATCTTGAGTCCTCGCTGATTCGGGAAGGTCCTGTTTGAT
The DNA here is from genome assembly GCA_951804985.1 of Dryomyza anilis. Lineage (NCBI taxonomy): Eukaryota > Metazoa > Arthropoda > Insecta > Diptera > Dryomyzidae > Dryomyza > Dryomyza anilis. The sequence goes on from OX638135.1 coordinate 1,105,771, forward strand.
CCTTTTTTCAAAGTCATATGTCAGAATTTTCAAAAATGTGTCAGTTTTGTGGTTTTTTCACGATAATTCAGGAATGCGATTTTGTATAGACAACCCGATTACACCACAAGATTAAGCAACATTTCAGGTTTCAGATGTGAACATCTTGAGTTCTTGCTAATTCAGGAAGGTTCTTTTTTGATCCTTTTTTCAAAGTAATATGTCAGAATTTTCAAAAATGTGTCAATTTTGTGTTTTTGTCACGATAATTCATGAATGCGATTTTGTACAGAGAAACCGATTACACCACAAGATTAAGCAACATTTCAGGATTCAGGTGTGAACATCTTGAGTCCTTGCTGATTCAGGAAGGTTCTGTTTGATCCTTTTTTCAAAGTCATATGTCAGAATTTTCAAAAATGAGTCAATTTTGTGGTTTTTTCACGATAATTCAAGAATGCTAATTTGTACAGACAAACCGATTACACCACAAGATTCAGCAATATTTCAGGATTCAGATGTGAATATATTGAGTATGTCAGAATATTCAAAAATGTGTCAATTTTGTTGTTTTTTCACGATAATTCAGATATGCGATTTTGTACAGACAAACCGATTACAACGCAAGATTCAGCAACATTTCAGGATTCAGATGTGAATATATTGAGTATGTCAGAATATTCAAAAATGTGTCAATTTTGTGGTTTTTTCACGATAATTCAGATATGCGATTTTGTACAGACAAACCGATTACACCACAAGATTCAGCAACATTTCAGGATTCTGATGTGAACATCTTGAGTTCTCGCTGATTCGGGAAGGTCCTATTTGATCCTTTTTACAAAGTCATATGTCAGAATTTTCAAAAATGTGTCAATTTTGTGGTTTTTTCACGATAATTCAAGAATGCTATTTTGTACAGACAAACCGATTACACCACAAGATTCAGCAACATTTCAGGATTCTGATGTGAATATCTTGAGTGTGTCAGAATATTCAAGAATGTGTCAATTTTGTGGTTTTTTCACGATAATTCATATATGCGATTTTGTTCAGACAAACCGATTACACCGCAAGATTTAGCAACATTTCAGGATTCAGTTGTGAATATATTGAGTATGTCAGAATATTCAAAAATGTGTCAATTTTGTGGATTTTTCACGATAATGCAGATATGCTATTTTGTTCCGACAAACCGATTACACCGCAAGATTTAGCAACATTTCAGGATTCAGATGTGAATATATTGAATATGTCAGAATTTTTAAAAATGTGTCAATTTTGGGTTTTTTTCACGATAATTCAGGAATGCGATTTTGTACAGACAAACCGATTACACCATAAGATTCAGCAACAATTCAGATTCTTGATCTTGAGTCTTCGCTAATTCAGGACGGTACTTTTCGATCCTTTTTTCAGAGTCATATGTCAGAATTTTCAAAAATGTGTCAATTTTGTGGTTTTTTCACGATAATTCAGGAATGCGATTTTGTACAGACAGGTGTGAACCGCTCGAGTCCTTGCTAATTCAGAAAGGTCCTTTATGATTTTTTTTTTCAAAGTCATATGTCAGAATTTCTTGAGTCTTGAGAATATTCAAAAATGTGTCAATTTTGTGGTTTTTTCACGATAATTCAGGAATGCGATTTTGTACAGACAACCCGATTACACCACAAGATTCAGCAACAATTCAGAAGTCAGATCTTGTGGAGGACTCTGAGTCTTCGCTAATTCAGAAAGGTCCTTTTTGATCCTTTTTTCAAGGTCAAACGTCAGAATTTTCCAAAATGTGTCAATTTTGTGGTTTTTTCACGTTAATTCAGGAATGCAATTTTGTACTGACAAACCGATTACACCACAAGATTCAGCAACATTTGAGGATTCAGATGTAAAATTGAGTCTTCGCTAATGCAGGACGGTACTTTTTGATCCTTTTTTCAAAGTCATATGTCAGAATTTTCAAAAATGTGTCAATTTTGTGGTTTTTTCACGATAATTCAGGAATGCGATTTTGTACAGACAAACCGATTACACCATAAGATTCAGCAACAATTCAGAATTTAGATGTGAACATCTTGAGTCTTCGCTAATTCAGGACGGTACTTTGCGATCCTTTTTTCAAAGTCATATGTCAGAATTTTCAAAAATGTGTCAATTTTGTTTTTTTTTCACGATAATTCAGGAATGCGATTTTGTACAGACAGATGTGAACCGCTCGAGTCCTTGCTAATTCAGGAAGGTCCTTTATGATTTTTTTTTCAAAGTCATATGTCAGAATTTCTTGAGTCTGTCAGAATATTCAAATATGTGTCAATTTTGTGGTTTTTTCACGATAATTCAGGAATGCGATTTTGTACAGACAACCCGATTACACCACAAGATTCAGCAACATTTCAGGTTTCAGATGTGAACATATTGTTCATGCTAATTCAGGAAGGTTCTTTTTTGATCCTTTTATCAAAGTAATATGTCAGAATTTTCAAAAATGTGTCAATTTTGTGTTTTTGTCACGATAATTCATGAATGCGATTTTGTACAGACAAACCGATAACACCACAAGATTCAGCAACATTTCAGAAGTCAGATCTTGTGGAGGACTCTGAGTCTTTGCTAATTCAGGAAGGTTATTTTTTGATCCTTTTTTCAAAGTAATATGTAAGAATTTTCAAAAATGTGGCAATTTTGAGGTTTTTTCACGATAACTCAGGAACGCAAACCGATTACACCACAAGATTCAGCAACAATTCAAGATTCAGATGTGAACATCTTGAGTCCTTGCTAATTTAGGAAGGTTCTTTTTTTGATCCTTTTTTTAACGCCATATGTCAGAGTTTTCACAAATGTGTCAGTTTTGTGTTTTTGTCACGATAATTAAGGAATGCGATTTTGTACAGACAAACGGATTACACCACAAGATTCAGCAACATTTGAGGATTCAGATGTGAACATCTTGATTCCTCGCTAATTCAGAAAGGTCCTTTTTGATTCTTTTTTCAAAGTCATATGTCAGAATATTCAAAAATGTGTAAATTTTGTGATTTTTCACTATAATTCAGATATGCGATTTTGTACAGACAAACCGATTACACCACCAGATTCAGCAACATTTCAGGATTTAGCTGTGATCATCTCAGTCCTTGCTAATTCAGGAAGGTCCATTTTTGATTCTTTTTTCAAAGTCATATGTCAGAATTTTCAAAAATTTGTCAATTTTGTGGTTTTTTCACGATAATTCAGGAATGCGATTCTGTACTGACAAACCAATTACACCACAAGATTTAGCAACATTTCAGGATTCAGGTGTGAACATCTTGAGTCCTTGCTGATTCAGGAAGGTACTGTTTGATCTTTTTTTTTTAAAGTCATATGTCAGAATTTTCAAAAATGAGTCAATTTTGTTGTTTTTTCACGATAATTCAAGAATGCTAATTTGTACAGACAAACCGATTACACCACAAGATTCAGCAACATTTCAGGATTCAGATGTGAATATATTGAGTATGTCAGAATATTCAAAAATGTGTCAATTTTGTGTTTTTTTCACGATAATTCAGATATGCGATTTTGTACAGACAAACCGATTACAACGCAAGATTCAGCCACATTTCAGGATTCAGATGTGAATATATTGAGTATGTCAGAATATTCAAAAATGTGTCAATTTTGTGGTTTTTTCACGATAATGCAGATATGCGATTTTGTTCAGACAAACCGATTACACCGCAAGATTTAGCAACATTTCAGGATTCAGATGTGAATATATTGAGTATGTCAGAATATTCAAAAATGTGTCAATTTTGTGTTTTTTTCACGATAATTCAGATATGCGATTTTGTACAGACAAACCGATTACACCGCAAGATTCAGCCACATTTCAGGATTCAGATGTGAATATATTGAGTATGTCAGAATATTCAAAAATGTGTCAATTTTGTGGTTTTTTCACGATAATGCAGATATGCGATTTTGTTCAGACAAACCGATTACACCGCAAGATTTAGCAACATTTCAGGATTCAGATGTGCATATATTGAGTATGTCAGAATATTCAAAAATGTGTCAATTTTGTGGTTTTTTCACTATAATGCAGATATGCGATTTTGTTCAGACAAACCGATTACACCGCAAGATTTAGCAACATTTCAGGTTTCAGATGTGAACATCTTGAGTTCATGCTAATTCAGGAAGGTTCTTTTTTGATCCTTTTTTCAAAGTAATATGTCAGAATTTTCAAAAATGTTTCAATTTTGTGTTTTTGTCACGATAATTCATGAATTTGTACAGAGAAACCGATTACACCACAAGATTTAGCAACATTTCAGGATTCAGGTGTGAACATCTTGAGTCCTCGCTGATTCGGGAAGGTCCTGTTTGATCCTTTTTTCAAAGTAATATGTCAGAATTTTCAAAAATGTGTCAGTTTTGTGGTTTTTTCACGATAATTCAGGAATGCGATTTTGTATAGACAACCCGATTACACCACAAGATTCAGCAACATTTCAGGTTTCAGATGTGAACATCTTGAGTTCTTGCTAATTCAGGAAGGTTCTTTTTTGATCCTTTTTTCAAAGTCATATGTCAGAATTTTCAAAAATGTGTCAGTTTTGTGGTTTTTTCACGATAATTCAGGAATGCGATTTTGTATAGACAACCCGATTACACCACAAGATTCAGCAACATTTCAGGATTCAGGTGTGAACATCTTGAGTCCTTGCTGATTCAGGAAGGTTCTGTTTGATCCTTTTTTCAAAGTCATATGTCAGAATTTTCAAAAATGAGTCAATTTTGTGGTTTTTTCACGATAATTCAAGAATGCTAATTTGTACAGACAAACCGATTACACCACAAGATTCAGCAATATTTCAGGATTCAGATGTGAATATATTGAGTATGTCAGAATATTCAAAAATGTGTCAATTTTGTGGTTTTTTCACGATAATTCAGATATGCGATTTTGTACAGACAAACCGATTACAACGCAAGATTCAGCAACATTTCAGGATTCAGATGTGAATATATTGAGTATGTCAGAATATTCAAAAATGTGTCAATTTTGTGGTTTTTTCACGATAATTCAGATATGCGATTTTGTACAGACAAACCGATTACACCACAAGATTCAGCAACATTTCAGGATTCTGATGTGAACATCTTGAGTTCTCGCTGATTCGGGAAGGTCCTGTTTGATCCTTTTTACAAAGTCATATGTCAGAATTTTCAAAAATGTGTCAATTTTGTGGTTTTTTCACGATAATTCAAGAATGCTATTTTGTACAGACAAACCGATTACACCACAAGATTCAGCAACATTTCAGGATTCTGATGTGAATATCTTGAGTGTGTCAGAATATTCAAGAATGTGTCAATTTTGTGGTTTTTTCACGATAATTCATATATGCGATTTTGTTCAGACAAACCGATTACACCGCAAGATTTAGCAACATTTCAGGATTCAGTTGTGAATATATTGAGTATGTCAGAATATTCAAAAATGTGTCAATTTTGTGGATTTTTCACGATAATGCAGATATGCTATTTTGTTCCGACAAACCGATTACACCGCAAGATTTAGCAACATTTCAGGATTCAGATGTGAATATATTGAATATGTCAGAATTTTTAAAAATGTGTCAATTTTGTGTTTTTTTCACGATAATTCAGGAATGCGATTTTGTACAGACAAACCGATTACACCATAAGATTCAGCAACAATTCAGATTCTTGATCTTGAGTCTTCGCTAATTCAGGACGGTACTTTTCGATCCTTTTTTCAGAGTCATATGTCAGAATTTTCAAAAATGTGTCAATTTTGTGGTTTTTTCACGATAATTCAGGAATGCGATTTTGTACAGACAGGTGTGAACCGCTCGAGTCTTTGCTAATTCAGAAAGGTCCTTTATGATTTTTTTTTTCAAAGTCATATGTCAGACTTTCTTGAGTCTTGAGAATATTCAAAAATGTGTCAATTTTGTGGTTTTTTCACGATAATTCAGGAATGCGATTTTGTACAGACAACCCGATTACACCACAAGATTCAGCAACAATTCAGAAGTCAGATCTTGTGGAGGACTCTGAGTCTTCCCTAATTCAGAAAGGTCCTTTTTGATCCTTTTTTCAAGGTCAAACGTCAGAATTTTCCAAAATGTGTCAATTTTGTGGTTTTTTCACGTTAATTCAGGAATGCAATTTTGTACTGACAAACCGATTACACCACAAGATTCAGCAACATTTGAGGATTCAGATGTAAAATTGAGTCTTCGCTAATGCAGGACGGTACTTTTTGATCCTTTTTTCAAAGTCATATGTCAGAATTTTCAAAAATGTGTCAATTTTGTGGTTTTTTCACGATAATTCAGGAATGCGATTTTGTACAGACAAACCGATTACACCATAAGATTCAGCAACAATTCAGAATTTAGATGTGAACATCTTGAGTCTTCGCTAATTCAGGACGGTACTTTGCGATCCTTTTTTCAAAGTCATATGTCAGAATTTTCAAAAATGTGTCAATTTTGTTTTTTTTTCACGATAATTCAGGAATGCGATTTTGTACAGACAGATGTGAACCGCTCGAGTCCTTGCTAATTCAGGAAGGTCCTTTATGATTTTTTTTTCAAAGTCATATGTCAGAATTTCTTGAGTCTGTCAGAATATTCAAAAATGTGTCAATTTTGTGGTTTTTTCACGATAATTCAGGAATGCGATTTTGTACAGACAACCCGATTACACCACAAGATTCAGCAATATTTCAGGTTTCAGATGTGAACATATTGTTCATGCTAATTCAGGAAGGTTCTTTTTTGATCCTTTTTTCAAAGTAATATGTCAGAATTTTCAAAAATGTGTCAATTTTGTGTTTTTGTCACGATAATTCATGAATGCGATTTTGTACAGACAAACCGATTACACCACAAGATTCAGCAACATTTCAGAAGTCAGATCTTGTGGAGGACTCTGAGTCTTTGCTAATTCAGGAAGGTTATTTTTTGATCCTTTTTTCAAAGTAATATGTAAGAATTTTCAAAAATGTGGCAATTTTGAGGTTTTTTCACGATAACTCAGGAACGCAAACCGATTACACCACAAGATTCAGCAACAATTCAAGATTCAGATGTGAACATCTTGAGTCCTTGCTAATTTAGGAAGGTTCTTTTTTTGATCCTTTTTTTAACGCCATATGTCAGAGTTTTCACAAATGTGTCAGTTTTGTGTTTTTGTCACGATAATTAAGGAATGCGATTTTGTACAGACAAACGGATTACACCGCAAGATTCAGCAACATTTGAGGATTCAGATGTGAACATCTTGATTCCTCGCTAATTCAGAAAGGTCCTTTTTGATTCTTTTTTCAAAGTCATATGTCAGAATATTCAAAAATGTGTAAATTTTGTGATTTTTCACTATAATTCAGATATGCGATTTTGTACAGACAAACCGATTACACCACCAGATTCAGCAACATTTCAGGATTTAGCTGTGATCATTTCAGTCCTTGCTAATTCAGGAAGGTCCATTTTTGATTCTTTTTTCAAAGTCATATGTCAGAATTTTCAAAAATTTGTCAATTTTCTGGTTTTTTCACGATAATTCAGGAATGCGATTCTGTACTGACAAACCAATTACACCACAAGATTTAGCAACATTTCAGGATTCAGGTGTGAACATCTTGAGTCCTTGCTGATTCAGGAAGGTACTGTTTGATCTTTTTTTTTTAAAGTCATATGTCAGAATTTTCAAAAATGAGTCAATTTTGTTGTTTTTTCACGATAATTCAAGAATGCTAATTTGTACAGACAAACCGATTACACCACAAGATTCAGCAACATTTCAGGATTCAGATGTGAATATATTGAGTATGTCAGAATATTTAAAAATGTGTCAATTTTGTGTTTTTTTCACGATAATTCAGATATGCGATTTTGTACAGACAAACCGATTACAACGCAAGATTCAGCCACATTTCAGGATTCAGATGTGAATATATTGAGTATGTCAGAATATTCAAAAATGTGTCAATTTTGTGGTTTTTTCACGATAATGCAGATATGCGATTTTGTTCAGACAAACCGATTACACCGCAAGATTTAGCAACATTTCAGGATTCAGATGTGAATATATTGAGTATGTCAGAATATTCAATAATGTGTCAATTTTGTGGTTTTTTCACGATAATTCAGATATGCGATTTTGTACAGACAAACCGATTACAACGCAAGATTCAGCAACATTTCAGGATTCTGATGTGAACATCTTGAGTCCTCGCTGATTCGGGAAGGTCCTGTTTGATCCTTTTTTCAAAGTCATATGTCAGAATTTTCAAAAATGTGTCAATTTTGTGGTTTTTTCACGATAATTCAAGAATGCTATTTTGTACAGACAAACCGATTACACCACAAGATTCAGCAACATTTCAGGATTCTGATGTGAATATCTTGAGTGTGTCAGAATATTCAAAAATGTGTCAATGTTGTGGTTTTTTCACGATAATTCAGATATGCGATTTTGTTCAGACAAACCGATTACACCTCAAGTTTTAGCAACATTTCAGGATTCAGATGTGAATATATTGAGTATGTCAGAATATTCAAAAATGTGTCAATTTTGTGGTTTTTTCACTATAATGCAGATATGCGATTTTGTTCAGACAAACCGATTACACCACAAGATTCAGCAACATTTCAGGTTTCAGATGTGAACATCTTGAGTTCTTGCTAATTCAGGAAGGTTCTTTTTTGATCCTTTTTTCAAAGTAATATGTCAGAATTTTCAAAAATGTGTCAGTTTTGTGTTTTTGTCACGATAATTCATGAATGCGATTTTGTACAGAGAAACCGATTACACCACAAGATTTAGCAACATTTCAGGATTCAGGTGTGAACATCTTGAGTCCTTGCTGATTCAGGAAGGTTCTGTTTGATCCTTTTTTCAAAGTCATATGTGGTTTTTTCACGATAATTCAGGAATGCGATTTTGTATAGACAACCCGATTACACCACAAGATTCAGCAACATTTCAGGTTTCAGATGTGAACATCTTGAGTTCTTGCTAATTCAGGAAGGTTCTTTTTTGATCCTTTTTTCAAAGTAATATGTCAGAATTTTCAAAAATGAGTCAATTTTGTTGTTTTTTCACGATAATTCAAGAATGCTAATTTGTACAGACAAACCGATTACACCACAAGATTCAGCAACATTTCAGGATTCAGATGTGAATATATTGAGTATGTCAGAATATTCAAAAATGTGTCAATTTTGTGGTTTTTTCACGATAATTCAGATATGCGATCTTGTACAGACAAACCGATTACAACGCAAGATTCAGCAACATTTCAGGATTCAGATGCGAATATATTGAGTATGTCAGAATATTCAAAAATGTGTCAATTTTGTGGTTTTTTCACGATAATTCAGATATGCGATTTTGCACAGACAAACCGATTACACCACAAGATTCAGCAACATTTCAGGATTCTGATGCGAACATCTTGAGTCCTCGCTGATTCGGGAAGGTCCTGTTTGATCCTTTTTTCAAAGTCATTTGTCAGAATTTTCAAAAATGTGTCAATTTTGTGGTTTTTTCACGATAATTCAAGATATTTTGTACAGACAAACCGATTACACCACAAGATTCAGCAACATTTCAGGATTCTGATGTGAATATCTTGAGTGTGTCAGAATATTCAAGAATGTGTCAATTTTGTGGTTTTTTCACGAAAATTCATATATGCGATTTTGTTCAGACAAACCGATTACACCGCAAGATTCAACAACATTTCAGGATTCAGTTGTGAATATATTGAGTATGTCAGAATATTCAAAAATGTGTCAATTTTGTGGATTTTTCACGCTAATGCAGATATGCGATTTTGTTCCGACAAACCGATTACACCGCAAGATTTAGCAACATTTCAGGATTCAGATGTGAATATATTGAGTATGTCAGAATTTTTAAAAATGTGTCAATTTTGTGGTTTTTTCACGATAATTCAGGAATGCGATTTTGTACAGACAAACCGATTACACCATAAGATTCAGCAACAATTCAGATTCTTGATCTTGAGTCTTCGCTAATTCAGGACGGTACTTTTCGATCCTTTTTTCAGAGTCATATGTCAGAATTTTCAAAAATGTGTCAATTTTGTGGTTTTTTCACGATAATTCAGGAATGCGATTTTGTACAGACAGGTGTGAACCGCTCGAGTCTTTGCTAATTCAGAAAGGTCCTTTATGATTTTTTTTTTCAAAGTCATATGTCAGAATTTCTTGAGTCTGTCAGAATATTCAAAAATGTGTCAATTTTGTGGTTTTTTCACGATAATTCAGGAATGCGATTTTGTACAGACAACCCGATTACACCACAAGATTCAGCAACATTTCAGGTTTCAGATGTGAACATCTTGAGTTCTTGCTAATTCAGGAAGGTTCTTTTTTGATCCTTTTTTCAATGTAATATGTCAGACTTTTCAAAAATATGTCAATTTTGTGTTTTTGTCACCATAATTCATGAATGCGATTTTGTACAGACAAACCGATTACACCACAAGATTCAGCAACATTGCAGAAGTCAGATCTTGTGGAGGACTCTGAGTCTTTGCTAATTCAGGAAGGTTATTTTTTCATCCTTTTTTCAAAGTAATATGTAAGAATTTTCAAAAATGTGTCAATTTTGTGGTTTTTTCACGATAATTTAGGAATGCGATTTTGAACAGACAAGCCGATTACACAACAAGATTCAGCCACATTTCAGGATTCTGATGTGAATATCTTGAGTGTGTAAGAATATTCAAGAATGTGTCAATTTTGTGGTTTTTTCACGATAATTCAGATATGCGATTTTGTTCAGACAAACCGATTACACCGCAAGATTTAGCAACATTTCAGGATTCAGATGTGAATATATTGAGTATGTCAGAATATTCAAAAATGTGTCAATTTTGTGGTTTTTTCACGATAATTCAGATATGCGAATTTGTTCAGACAAACCGATTACACCGCAAGATTTAGCAACATTTCAGGATTCAGATGTGAGTATATTGAGTATGTCAGAATTTTCAAAAATGTGTCAATTTTGTGGTTTTTTTCACGATAATTCAGGAACGCAAACCGATTACACCACAAGATTCAGCAACAATTCAAGATTCAGATGTGAACATCTTGAGTCCTTGCTAATTCAGGAAGGTTCTCTTTTGATCCTTTTTTTAACGTCATATGTCAGAGTTTTCACAAATGTGTCAGTTTTGTGGTTTTTTCACGATAATTGAGGAATGCGATTTTGTACAGACAAACCGATTACACCACAAGATTCCGCAACATTTCAGGATTCAGTTGTGAACATCTTGAGTTCTTGTTAATTCAGGATGGTCCTTTTTTGATCCTTTTTTCAAAAGTCAAGATGTGAACATCTTGAGTCCTTGCTAATTCAGGAAGGTTCTCTTTTGATCCTTTTTTTAACGTCATATGTCAGAGTTTTCACAAATGTTTCAGTTTTGTGGTTTTTTCACGATAATTGAGGAATGCGATTTTGTACAGACAAACCGATTACACCACAAGATTCAGCAACATTTGAGGATTCAGATGTGAACATCTTGATTCCTCGCTAATTCAGAAAGGTCCTTTTTGATCCTTTTTTCAAGGTCAAACGTCAGAATTTTCCAAAATGTGTCAATTTTGTGGTTTTTTCACGATAATTCAGGAATGCATTTTTGTACAGACAATTCGATTACACCACAAGATTCAGCAACATTTCGGGATTCAGATCTGCATATCCTGAGTATGTCAGAATATTCAAAAATGTGTTAATTTTGTGGTTTTTTTCACGATAATTCAGATATGCGATTTTGTACAGACAAACCGATTACACCACAAGATTCAGCAACATTTCAGGATTCTGATGTGAATATCTTGAGTATGTCAGAATATTCAAGAAAGTGTCAATTTGGTGGTTTTTTCACGATAATTCAGATATGCGATTTTGTGCTGACAAACCGATTACACCACAAGATTCAGCAACAATTCAGAAGTCAGATCTTGTGGAGGACTCTGAGTCTTTGCTAATTCAGAAAGGTCCTTTTTGATCCTTTTATCAAGGTCAAACGTCAGAATTTTCCAAAATGTGTCAATTTTGTGGTTTTTTCACGATAATTCAGGAATGCAATTTTGTACTGACAAACCGATTACACCACAAGATTCCGCAACATTTCAGGATTCAGTTGTGAACATCTTGAGTTCTTGTTAATTCAGGATGGTCCTTTTTTGAGAGTGTCAGAATATTCAAGAATGTGTCAATTTTGTGGTTTTTTCACGATAATTCAGATATGCGATTTTGTTCAGACAAACCGATTACACCGCAAGATTTAGCAACATTTCAGGATTCAGATGTGAATATATTGAGTATGTCAGAATATTCAAAAATGTGTCAATTTTGTGGTTTTTTTCACGATAATTCAGATATGCGATTTTGTACAGACAAACCGATTACACCGCAAGATTTTGCAACATTTCAGTATTCAGATGTGAATATATTGAGAATGTCAGAATTTTCAAAAATGTGTCAATTTTGTGGTTTTTTCACGATGATTCAGGAACGCAAACCGATTACACCACAAGATTCAGCAACAATTCAAGATTCAGATGTGAACATCTTGAGTCCTTGCTAATTCAGGAAGGTTCTTTTTTGATCCTTTTTTTAATGTCATATGTCAGAGTTTTCACAAATGTGTCAGTTTTGTGGTTTTTTCACGATAATTCAGGAATGCGATTTTGTACAGACAAACCGATTACACCACAAGATTCCGCAACATTTCAGGATTCAGTTGTGAACATCTTGAGTTCTTGTTAATTCAGGATGGTCCTTTTTTAATCCTTTTTTCAAAGTCAAGATGTCACCATCTTGAGTCCTTGTTAATTCAGGAAGGTCCTGTTTGATCCTTTTTTCAAAGGCATATGTCAGAATTTTTAAAAATGTGATTTTGTTCAGACAAACCGATTACACCGCAAGATTTAGCAACATTTCAGGATTCAGATGTGAATATATTGAGTATGTCAGAATTTTCAAAAATGTGGCAATTTTGTGGTTTTTTCACGATAATTCAGGAACGCAAACCGATTACACCACAAGATTCAGCAACATTTCAAGATTCAGATGTGAACATCTTGAGTCCTTGCTAATTTAGGAAGGTTCTTTTTAGATCCTTTTTTTAACGTCATATGTCAGAGTTTTCACAAATGTGTCAGTTTCGTGTTTTTGTCACGAAAATTCAGGAATGCGATTTTGTACAGACAAACCGATTACACCACAAGATTCAGCAACATTTGAGGATTCAGATGTGAACATCTTGATTCCTCACTAATTCAGAAAGGTCCTTTTTGATCCTTTTTTCAAGGTCAAACGTCAGAATTTTCCAAAATGTGTCAATTTTGTGGTTTTTTCACGATAATTCAGGAATGCAATTTTGTACAGACAAGATTCAGCAACATTTCAGGATTCTGATGTGAATATCTTGAGTATGTCAGAATATTCAAGAATGTGTCTATTTTGTGGTTTTTTCACGATAATTCAGATATGCGATTTTGTACAGACAAACCGATTACACCACAAGATTCAGCAAAATTTCAGGTTTCAGATGTAAAATTGAGTCTTCGCTAATGCAGGACGGTACTTTTTGATAATTTTTTCAAAGTTATATGTCAGAATTTTTAAAAATGTGTCAATTTTGTGGTTTTTTCACGATAATTCAGGAATGCGATTTTGTACAGACAACCCGATTACACCACTAGATTCAGCAAAATTTCAGGTTTCAGATGTGAACATCTTGAGTTCTAGCTAATTCAGGAAGGTTCTTTTTTGATCCATTTTTCAAAGTAATATGTCAGAATTTTCAAAAATGTGTCAATTTTGTGTTTTTGTCACGAAAATTCAGGAATGCGATTTTGTACAGACAAACCGATTACACCACAAGATTCAGCAACATTTCAGGAGTCAGATCTTGTGAAGGACTCTTAGTTTTTGCTAATTCAGGAAGGTCCTTTTTTGATTCTTTTTTCAAAGTAATATGTCAGAATTTGCAAAAATATGTCAATTTTGTGGTTTTTTCACGATAGTTCAGGAATGCGATTTTGTACAGAGAGATGTGAACATCTCGAGTCCTTGCTAATTCAAGAAGGTCCTTTATGATCCTTTTTTCAAAGTCATATGTCAGAATTTCTTGAGTCTGTCAGAATATTCAAAAATGTTTCAATTTTGTGTTTTTGTCACGATAATTCAGGAATGCGATTTTGTACAGACAAACCGATTACACCACAAGATTCAGCTACATTTCAGGAGTCAGATCTTGTGAAGGACTCTGAGTTTTTGCTAATTCAGGAAGGTCCTTTTTTGATCCTTTTTTCAAAGTAATATGTCAGAATTTGCAAAAATGTGTCAATTTTGTGGTTTTTTCACGATAGTTCAGTAATGCGATTTTGTACAGACAAACCGATTACACCACAAGATTCAGCAACAATTCAAGATTCAGATGTGAACATCTTGAGTCCGTGCTAATTCAGTAAGGTTCTTTTTTGATCCTTTTTTCAACGTCATATTTCAGAGTTTTCAAAAATGTGTCAATTTTGTGTTTTTTTCACGATAATTCGGGAATGCTATTTTGTACAGACAAACCGATTACACCACAAAATTCAGCTACATTTCAGGAGTCAGATCTTGTGAAGGACTCTGAGTCCTTGCTAATTCAAGAAGGTCCTTTTTTGATCCTTTTTTCAAAGTAATATGTCAGAATTTGCAAAAATGTGTCAATTTTGTGGTTTTTTCACGATAGTTCAGTAATGCGATTTTGTACAGACAAACCGATTACACCACAAGATTCAGCAACAATTCAAGATTCAGATGTGAACATCTTGAGTCCTTGCTAATTCAGGAAGGTTCTTTTTTGATCCTTTTTTTCAAAGGCATATGTCAGAATTTTCACAAATGTGTCAGTTTTGTGGTTTTTTCACGATAGTTCAGGAATGCGATTTTGTACAGACAAACCGATTTCACCACAAGATTCCGCAAAATTTCAGGATTCAGATGTGAACATCTTGAGTTCTTGTTAATTCAGGAATGTCCTTTTTTGATCCTTTTCAAAGTCAAGATGTGAACATCTTGAGTCCTTGTTAATTCAGGAAGGTCCTGTTTGATCCTTTTTTCAAAGTCATATGTCAAAATTTTTAAAAATGTGTTAATTTTGTGTTTTGTCACGATAATTCAGGAATGCGATTTTGTACAGACAAACCGATTGCACCACAAGATTCAGCAACATTTCAGGATTCAGATGTGAACATCTTGATTCCTCGCTAATTCAGGAAGGTCCTTTTTGATTTTTTTTTTCAAAGTCATACGTCAGAATTTTCCAAAATGTGTCAATTTTGTGGTTTTTTCACGATAATTCAGGAATGCAATTTTGTACAGACAACCCGATTACACCCCAAGATTCAGCAACATTTCAGAATTCAGATGTGAATTTCTTGAGTATGTCAGAATATTCAAAAATGTGTCAGTTTTGTGGTTTTTTCACGATACTTCAGGAATGCGATGTTGTACAGACAAACCGATTACAGCACAAGATTCAGCAACATTTCAGGATTCAGCGGTGAATATCTTGAGTATGTCAGAATATTCAAGAATGTGTCAATTTTGTGGTTTTTTCACGATAATTCAGATATGCGATTTTGTACAGACAAACCGATTACACCACAAGATTCAGCAACATTTCAGGATTCTGATGTGAAGATCTTGAGTATGTCAGAATATTCAAGAATGTGTCAATTTTGTGGTTTTTTCACGATAATTCAGATATGCGATTTTGTACAGACAAACCGCAACATTTGAGGATTCAGATGTGAAATTGAGTCTTCGCTAGCTCTGGACAGTACATTTTGATCCTTTTTTCAAAGTCATATGTCAGAATTTTCAAAAATGTTTCAATTTTGTGGTTTTTTCACGATAGTTAAGGAATGCGATTGTACAGACAAACCGATTACACCATAAGATTCAGCAACAATTCAGGATTCAGATGAAACATCTTGAGTCCTTGTTAATTCAGGATGGTCCTTTTTTGATCCTTTCTTCCAAGTTAAGATGTGAACATCTTGACTTTTTGATCCCTTTTTTCAAAGTCATATGTCAGAATTTTTAAAAATGTGTTAATTTTGTGTTTTGTCACGATAATTCAGGAATGCGATTTTGTACAGACAAACCGATTACACCACAAGATTCAGCAACATTTCAGAATTCAGATGTGAATTTCTTGAGTATGTCAGAATATTCAAAAATGTGTCAATTTTGTGGTTTTTTCACAATAATTCAGATATGCGATTTTGTACAGACAAACCGATAACACCACAAGATTCAGCAACATTTCAGGATTCTGATGTGAATATCTTGAGTATGTCCGAATATTCAAGAATGTGTCAATTTTGTGGTTTTTTCACGATAATTCAGATATGCGATTTTTTACAGACAAACCGATTACACCACAAGATTCAGCAACATTTGAGGATTCAGATGTGAACATCTTGATTCCTCGCTAATTCAGGAAGGTCCTTTTTGATTTTTTTTTTCAAAGTCATACGTCAGAATTTTCCAAAATGTGTCAATTTTGTGGTTTTTTCACGATAATTCAGGAATGTAATTTTGTACAGACAACCCGATTACACCCCTAGATTCAGCAACATTTCAGAATTCAGATGTGAATTTCTTGAGTATGTCAGAATATTCAAAAATGTGTCAGTTTTGTGGTTTTTTCACGATACTTCAGGAATGCGATGTTGTACAGACAAACCGATTACAGCACAAGATTCAGCAACATTTCAGGATTCAGCGGTGAATATCTTGAGTATGTCAGAATATTCAAGAATGTGTCAATTTTGTGGTTTTTTCACGATAATTCAGATATGCGATTTTGTACAGACAAACCGATTACACCACAAGATTCAGCAACATTTGAGGATTCAGATGTGAACATCTTGATTCCTCACTAATTCAGAAAGGTCCTTTTTGATCCTTTTTTCAAGGTCAAACGTCAGAATTTTCCAAAATGTGTCAATTTTGTGGTTTTTTCACGATAATTCAGGAATGCAATTTTGTACAGACAACCCGATTACACCACAAGATTCAGCAACATTTCAGAATTCAGATGTGAATTTCTTGAGTATGTCAGAATATTCAAAAATGTGTCAATTTTGTGGTTTTTTCACAATAATTCAGATATGCGATTTTGTACAGACAAACCGATAACACCACAAGATTCAGCAACATTTCAGGATTCTGATGTGAATATCTTGAGTATGTCAGAATATTCAAGAATGTGTCAATTTTGTGGTTTTTTCACGATAATTCAGATATGCGATTTTGTACAGACAAACCGATTACACCGCAAGATTCAGCAACATTTGAGGATTCAGATGTGAACATCTTGATTCCTCGCTAATTCAGGAAGGTCCTTTTTGATTTTTTTTTTAAAGTCATACGTCAGAATTTTCCAAAATGTGTCAATTTTGTGGTTTTTTCACGATAATTCAGGAATGCAATTTTGTACAGACAACCCGATTACACCACAAGATTCAGCAACATTTCAGAATTCAGATGTGAATTTCTTGAGTATGTCAGAATATTCAAAAATGTGTCAATTTTGTGGTATTTTCACAATAATTCAGATATGCGATTTTGTACAGACAAACCGATAACACCACAAGATTCAGCAACATTTCAGGATTCTGATGTGAATATCTTGAGTATGTCCGAATATTCAAGAATGTGTCAATTTTGTGGTTTTTTCACGATAATTCAGATATGCGATTTTTTACAGACAAACCGATTACACCGCAAGATTCAGCAACATTTGAGGATTCAGATGTGAACATCTTGATTCCTCGCTAATTCAGGAAGGTCCTTTTTGATTTTTTTTTTCAAAGTCATACGTCAGAATTTTCCAAAATGTGTCAATTTTGTGGTTTTTTCACGATAATTCAGGAATGTAATTTTGTACAGACAACCCGATTACACCCCTAGATTCAGCAACATTTCAGAATTCAGATGTGAATTTCTTGAGTATGTCAGAATATTCAAAAATGTGTCAATTTTGTGGTTTTTTCACAATAATTCAGATATGCGATTTTGTACAGACAAACCGATAACACCACAAGATTCAGCAACATTTCAGGATTCTGATGTGAATATCTTGAGTATGTCAGAATATTCAAGAATGTGTCAATTTTGTGGTTTTTTCACGATAATTCAGATATGCGATTTTGTACAGACAAACCGATTACACCGCAAGATTCAGCAACATTTGAGGATTCAGATGTGAACATCTTGATTCCTCGCTAATTCAGGAAGGTCCTTTTTGATTTTTTTTTTAAAGTCATACGTCAGAATTTTCCAAAATGTGTCAATTTTGTGGTTTTTTCACGATAATTCAGGAATGCAATTTTGTACAGACAACCCGATTACACCACAAGATTCAGCAACATTTCAGAATTCAGATGTGAATTTCTTGAGTATGTCAGAATATTCAAAAATGTGTCAATTTTGTGGTTTTTTCACAATAATTCAGATATGCGATTTTGTACAGACAAACCGATAACACCACAAGATTCAGCAACATTTCAGGATTCTGATGTGAATATCTTGAGTATGTCCGAATATTCAAGAATGTGTCAATTTTGTGGTTTTTTCACGATAATTCAGATATGCGATTTTTTACAGACAAACCGATTACACCGCAAGATTCAGCAACATTTGAGGATTCAGATGTGAACATCTTGATTCCTCGCTAATTCAGGAAGGTCCTTTTTGATTTTTTTTTTCAAAGTCATACGTCAGAATTTTCCAAAATGTGTCAATTTTGTGGTTTTTTCACGATAATTCAGGAATGTAATTTTGTACAGACAACCCGATTACACCCCTAGATTCAGCAACATTTCAGAATTCAGATGTGAATTTCTTGAGTATGTCAGAATATTCAAAAATGTGTCAGTTTTGTGGTTTTTTCACGATACTTCAGGAATGCGATGTTGTACAGACAAACCGATTACAGCACAAGATTCAGCAACATTTCAGGATTCAGTGGTGAATATCTTGAGTATGTCAGAATATTCAAGAATGTGTCAATTTTGTGGTTTTTTCACGATAATTCAGATATGCGATTTTGTACAGACAAACCGATTACACCACAAGATTCAGCAACATTTGAGGATTCAGATGTGAACATCTTGATTCCTCACTAATTCAGAAAGGTCCTTTTTGATCCTTTTTTCAAGGTCAAACGTCAGAATTTTCCAAAATGTGTCAATTTTGTGGTTTTTTCACGATAATTCAGGAATGCAATTTTGTACAGACAACCCGATTACACCACAAGATTCAGCAACATTTCAGAATTCAGATGTGAATTTCTTGAGTATGTCAGAATATTCAAAAATGTGTCAATTTTGTGGTTTTTTCACAATAATTCAGATATGCGATTTTGTACAGACAAACCGATAACACCACAAGATTCAGCAACATTTCAGGATTCTGATGTGAATATCTTGAGTATGTCAGAATATTCAAGAATGTGTCAATTTTGTGGTTTTTTCACGATAATTCAGATATGCGATTTTGTACAGACAAACCGATTACACCGCAAGATTCAGAAACATTTGAGGATCCAGATGTGAACATCTTGATTCCTCGCTAATTCAGGAAGGTCCTTTTTGATTTTTTTTTTAAAGTCATACGTCAGAATTTTCCAAAATGTGTCAATTTTG
This sequence comes from Dryomyza anilis, assembly GCA_951804985.1. NCBI lineage: Eukaryota > Metazoa > Arthropoda > Insecta > Diptera > Dryomyzidae > Dryomyza > Dryomyza anilis. The sequence continues at coordinate 1,125,531 of OX638135.1, forward strand.
TGGTTTTTTCACGATGCTTCAGGAATGCGATGTTGTACAGACAAACCGATTACAGCACAAGATTCAGCAACATTTCAGGATTCAGCGGTGAATATCTTGAGTATGTCAGAATATTCAAGAATGTGTCAATTTTTTGTTTTTTTCACAATAATTCAGATATGCGATTTTGTACAGACAAACCGATTACACCACAAGATTCAGCAACATTTTAGGATTCTGATGTGAATATCTTGAGTATGTCAGAATATTCAAGAATGTGTCAATTTTGTGGTTTTTTCACGATAATTCAGATATGCGATTTTGTACAGACAAACCGATTACACCGCAAGATTCAGCAACATTTGAGGATTCAGATGTGAAATTGAGTTTTCGCTAGTTCTGGACAGTACTTTTTGATCCTTTTTTCAAAGTCATATGTCAGAATTTTCAAAAATGTGTCAATTTTTTTGTTTATTCACGATAATTCAGGAATGCGATTTTGTACAGACAATTCGATTACACCACAAGATTCAGCAACATTTCGGGATTCAGATCTGCATATCCTGAGTATGTCAGAATATTCAAAAATGTGTTAATTTTGTGGTTTTTTTCACGATAATTCAGATATGCGATTTTGTACAGACAAACCGATTACACCACAAGATTCAGCAACATTTCAGGATTCTGATGTGAATATCTTGAGTATGTCAGAATATTCAAGAAAGTGTCAATTTGGTGGTTTTTTCACGATAATTCAGATATGCGATTTTGTGCTGACAAACCGATTACACCACAAGATTCAGCAACAATTCAGAAGTCAGATCTTGTGGAGGACTCTGAGTCTTTGCTAATTCAGAAAGGTCCTTTTTGATCCTTTTTTCAAGGTCAAACGTCAGAATTTTCCAAAATGTGTCAATTTTGTGGTTTTTTCACGATAATTCAGGAATGCAATTTTGTACTGACAAACCGATTACACCACAAGATTCCGCAACATTTCAGGATTCAGTTGTGAACATCTTGAGTTCTTGTTAATTCAGGATGGTCCTTTTTTGAGAGTGTCAGAATATTCAAGAATGTGTCAATTTTGTGGTTTTTTCACGATAATTCAGATATGCGATTTTGTTCAGACAAACCGATTACACCGCAAGATTTAGCAACATTTCAGGATTCAGATGTGAATATATTGAGTATGTCAGAATATTCAAAAATGTGTCAATTTTGTGGTTTTTTTCACGATAATTCAGATATGCGATTTTGTACAGACAAACCGATTACACCGCAAGATTTAGCAACATTTCAGTATTCTGATGTGAATATATTGAGAATGTCAGAATTTTCAAAAATGTGTCAATTTTGTGGTTTTTTCACGATAATTCAGGAACGCAAACCGATTACACCACAAGATTCAGCAACAATTCAAGATTCAGATGTGAACATCTTGAGTCCTTGCTAATTCAGGAAGGTTCTTTTTTGATCCTTTTTTTAACGTCATATGTCAGAGTTTTCACAAATGTGTCAGTTTTGTGGTTTTTTCACGATAATTCAGGAATGCGATTTTGTACAGACAAACCGATTACACCACAAGATTCCGCAACATTTCAGGATTCAGTTGTGAACATCTTGAGTTCTTGTTAATTCAGGATGGTCCTTTTTTAATCCTTTTTTCAAAGTCAAGATGTCACCATCTTGAGTCCTTGTTAATTCAGGAAGGTCCTGTTTGATCCTTTTTTCAAAGGCATATGTCAGAATTTTTAAAAATGTGATTTTGTTCAGACAAACCGATTACACCGCAAGATTTAGCAACATTTCAGGATTCAGATGTGAATATATTGAGTATGTCAGAATTTTCAAAAATGTGGCAATTTTGTGGTTTTTTCACGATAATTCAGGAACGCAAACCGATTACACCACAAGATTCAGCAACATTTCAAGATTCAGATGTGAACATCTTGAGTCCTTGCTAATTTAGGAAGGTTCTTTTTAGATCCTTTTTTTAACGTCATATGTCAGAGTTTTCACAAATGTGTCAGTTTCGTGTTTTTGTCACGAAAATTCAGGAATGCGATTTTGTACAGACAAACCGATTACACCACAAGATTCAGCAACATTTGAGGATTCAGATGTGAACATCTTGATTCCTCACTAATTCAGAAAGGTCCTTTTTGATCCTTTTTTCAAGGTCAAACGTCAGAATTTTCCAAAATGTGTCAATTTTGTGGTTTTTTCACGATAATTCAGGAATGCAATTTTGTACAGACAAGATTCAGCAACATTTCAGGATTCTGATGTGAATATCTTGAGTATGTCAGAATATTCAAGAATGTGTCTATTTTGTGGTTTTTTCACGATAATTCAGATATGCGATTTTGTACAGACAAACCGATTACACCACAAGATTCAGCAAAATTTCAGGTTTCAGATGTAAAATTGAGTCTTCGCTAATGCAGGACGGTACTTTTTGATAATTTTTTCAAAGTTATATGTCAGAATTTTTAAAAATGTGTCAATTTTGTGGTTTTTTCACGATAATTCAGGAATGCGATTTTGTACAGACAACCCGATTACACCACAAGATTCAGCAAAATTTCAGGTTTCAGATGTGAACATCTTGAGTTCTAGCTAATTCAGGAAGGTTCTTTTTTGATCCATTTTTCAAAGTAATATGTCAGAATTTTCAAAAATGTGTCAATTTTGTGTTTTTGTCACGAAAATTCAGGAATGCGATTTTGTACAGACAAACCGATTACACCACAAGATTCAGCAACATTTCAGGAGTCAGATCTTGTGAAGGACTCTTAGTTTTTGCTAATTCAGGAAGGTCCTTTTTTGATTCTTTTTTCAAAGTAATATGTCAGAATTTGCAAAAATATGTCAATTTTGTGGTTTTTTCACGATAGTTCAGGAATGCGATTTTGTACAGAGAGATGTGAACATCTCGAGTCCTTGCTAATTCAAGAAGGTCCTTTATGATCCTTTTTTCAAAGTCATATGTCAGAATTTCTTGAGTCTGTCAGAATATTCAAAAATGTTTCAATTTTGTGTTTTTGTCACGATAATTCAGGAATGCGATTTTGTACAGACAAACCGATTACACCACAAGATTCAGCTACATTTCAGGAGTCAGATCTTGTGAAGGACTCTGAGTTTTTGCTAATTCAGGAAGGTCCTTTTTTGATCCTTTTTTCAAAGTAATATGTCAGAATTTGCAAAAATGTGTCAATTTTGTGGTTTTTTCACGATAGTTCAGTAATGCGATTTTGTACAGACAAACCGATTACACCACAAGATTCAGCAACAATTCAAGATTCAGATGTGAACATCTTGAGTCCGTGCTAATTCAGTAAGGTTCTTTTTTGATCCTTTTTTCAACGTCATATTTCAGAGTTTTCAAAAATGTGTCAATTTTGTGTTTTTTTCACGATAATTCGGGAATGCTATTTTGTACAGACAAACCGATTACACCACAAAATTCAGCTACATTTCAGGAGTCAGATCTTGTGAAGGACTCTGAGTCCTTGCTAATTCAAGAAGGTCCTTTTTTGATCCTTTTTTCAAAGTAATATGTCAGAATTTGCAAAAATGTGTCAATTTTGTGGTTTTTTCACGATAGTTCAGTAATGCGATTTTGTACAGACAAACCGATTACACCACAAGATTCAGCAACAATTCAAGATTCAGATGTGAACATCTTGAGTCCTTGCTAATTCAGGAAGGTTCTTTTTTGATCCTTTTTTTCAAAGGCATATGTCAGAATTTTCACAAATGTGTCAGTTTTGTGGTTTTTTCACGATAGTTCAGGAATGCGATTTTGTACAGACAAACCGATTTCACCACAAGATTCCGCAAAATTTCAGGATTCAGATGTGAACATCTTGAGTTCTTGTTAATTCAGGAATGTCCTTTTTTGATCCTTTTCAAAGTCAAGATGTGAACATCTTGAGTCCTTGTTAATTCAGGAAGGTCCTGTTTGATCCTTTTTTCAAAGTCATATGTCAAAATTTTTAAAAATGTGTTAATTTTGTGTTTTGTCACGATAATTCAGGAATGCGATTTTGTACAGACAAACCGATTGCACCACAAGATTCAGCAACATTTCAGGATTCAGATGTGAACATCTTGATTCCTCGCTAATTCAGGAAGGTCCTTTTTGATTTTTTTTTTCAAAGTCATACGTCAGAATTTTCCAAAATGTGTCAATTTTGTGGTTTTTTCACGATAATTCAGGAATGCAATTTTGTACAGACAACCCGATTACACCCCAAGATTCAGCAACATTTCAGAATTCAGATGTGAATTTCTTGAGTATGTCAGAATATTCAAAAATGTGTCAGTTTTGTGGTTTTTTCACGATACTTCAGGAATGCGATGTTGTACAGACAAACCGATTACAGCACAAGATTCAGCAACATTTCAGGATTCAGCGGTGAATATCTTGAGTATGTCAGAATATTCAAGAATGTGTCAATTTTGTGGTTTTTTCACGATAATTCAGATATGCGATTTTGTACAGACAAACCGATTACACCACAAGATTCAGCAACATTTCAGGATTCTGATGTGAAGATCTTGAGTATGTCAGAATATTCAAGAATGTGTCAATTTTGTGGTTTTTTCACGATAATTCAGATATGCGATTTTGTACAGACAAACCGCAACATTTGAGGATTCAGATGTGAAATTGAGTCTTCGCTAGCTCTGGACAGTACATTTTGATCCTTTTTTCAAAGTCATATGTCAGAATTTTCAAAAATGTTTCAATTTTGTGGTTTTTTCACGATAGTTAAGGAATGCGATTGTACAGACAAACCGATTACACCATAAGATTCAGCAACAATTCAGGATTCAGATGAAACATCTTGAGTCCTTGTTAATTCAGGATGGTCCTTTTTTGATCCTTTCTTCCAAGTTAAGATGTGAACATCTTGACTTTTTGATCCCTTTTTTCAAAGTCATATGTCAGAATTTTTAAAAATGTGTTAATTTTGTGTTTTGTCACGATAATTCAGGAATGCGATTTTGTACAGACAAACCGATTACACCACAAGATTCAGCAACATTTCAGAATTCAGATGTGAATTTCTTGAGTATGTCAGAATATTCAAAAATGTGTCAATTTTGTGGTTTTTTCACAATAATTCAGATATGCGATTTTGTACAGACAAACCGATAACACCACAAGATTCAGCAACATTTCAGGATTCTGATGTGAATATCTTGAGTATGTCCGAATATTCAAGAATGTGTCAATTTTGTGGTTTTTTCACGATAATTCAGATATGCGATTTTTTACAGACAAACCGATTACACCGCAAGATTCAGCAACATTTGAGGATTCAGATGTGAACATCTTGATTCCTCGCTAATTCAGGAAGGTCCTTTTTGATTTTTTTTTTCAAAGTCATACGTCAGAATTTTCCAAAATGTGTCAATTTTGTGGTTTTTTCACGATAATTCAGGAATGTAATTTTGTACAGACAACCCGATTACACCCCTAGATTCAGCAACATTTCAGAATTCAGATGTGAATTTCTTGAGTATGTCAGAATATTCAAAAATGTGTCAGTTTTGTGGTTTTTTCACGATACTTCAGGAATGCGATGTTGTACAGACAAACCGATTACAGCACAAGATTCAGCAACATTTCAGGATTCAGCGGTGAATATCTTGAGTATGTCAGAATATTCAAGAATGTGTCAATTTTGTGGTTTTTTCACGATAATTCAGATATGCGATTTTGTACAGACAAACCGATTACACCACAAGATTCAGCAACATTTGAGGATTCAGATGTGAACATCTTGATTCCTCACTAATTCAGAAAGGTCCTTTTTGATCCTTTTTTCAAGGTCAAACGTCAGAATTTTCCAAAATGTGTCAATTTTGTGGTTTTTTCACGATAATTCAGGAATGCAATTTTGTACAGACAACCCGATTACACCACAAGATTCAGCAACATTTCAGAATTCAGATGTGAATTTCTTGAGTATGTCAGAATATTCAAAAATGTGTCAATTTTGTGGTTTTTTCACAATAATTCAGATATGCGATTTTGTACAGACAAACCGATAACACCACAAGATTCAGCAACATTTCAGGATTCTGATGTGAATATCTTGAGTATGTCAGAATATTCAAGAATGTGTCAATTTTGTGGTTTTTTCACGATAATTCAGATATGCGATTTTGTACAGACAAACCGATTACACCGCAAGATTCAGCAACATTTGAGGATTCAGATGTGAACATCTTGATTCCTCGCTAATTCAGGAAGGTCCTTTTTGATTTTTTTTTTAAAGTCATACGTCAGAATTTTCCAAAATGTGTCAATTTTGTGGTTTTTTCACGATAATTCAGGAATGCAATTTTGTACAGACAACCCGATTACACCACAAGATTCAGCAACATTTCAGAATTCAGATGTGAATTTCTTGAGTATGTCAGAATATTCAAAAATGTGTCAATTTTGTGGTTTTTTCACAATAATTCAGATATGCGATTTTGTACAGACAAACCGATAACACCACAAGATTCAGCAACATTTCAGGATTCTGATCTGAATATCTTGAGTATGTCCGAATATTCAAGAATGTGTCAATTTTGTGGTTTTTTCACGATAATTCAGATATGCGATTTTTTACAGACAAACCGATTACACCGCAAGATTCAGCAACATTTGAGGATTCAGATGTGAACATCTTGATTCCTCGCTAATTCAGGAAGGTCCTTTTTGATTTTTTTTTTCAAAGTCATACGTCAGAATTTTCCAAAATGTGTCAATTTTGTGGTTTTTTCACGATAATTCAGGAATGTAATTTTGTACAGACAACCCGATTACACCCCTAGATTCAGCAACATTTCAGAATTCAGATGTGAATTTCTTGAGTATGTCAGAATATTCAAAAATGTGTCAATTTTGTGGTTTTTTCACAATAATTCAGATATGCGATTTTGTACAGACAAACCGATAACACCACAAGATTCAGCAACATTTCAGGATTCTGATGTGAATATCTTGAGTATGTCAGAATATTCAAGAATGTGTCAATTTTGTGGTTTTTTCACGATAATTCAGATATGCGATTTTGTACAGACAAACCGATTACACCGCAAGATTCAGCAACATTTGAGGATTCAGATGTGAACATCTTGATTCCTCGCTAATTCAGGAAGGTCCTTTTTGATTTTTTTTTTAAAGTCATACGTCAGAATTTTCCAAAATGTGTCAATTTTGTGGTTTTTTCACGATAATTCAGGAATGCAATTTTGTACAGACAACCCGATTACACCACAAGATTCAGCAACATTTCAGAATTCAGATGTGAATTTCTTGAGTATGTCAGAATATTTAAAAATGTGTCAATTTTGTGGTTTTTTCACAATAATTCAGATATGCGATTTTGTACAGACAAACCGATAACACCACAAGATTCAGCAACATTTCAGGATTCTGATGTGAATATCTTGAGTATGTCCGAATATTCAAGAATGTGTCAATTTTGTGGTTTTTTCACGATAATTCAGATATGCGATTTTTTACAGACAAACCGATTACACCGCAAGATTCACCAACATTTGAGGATTCAGATGTGAACATCTTGATTCCTCGCTAATTCAGGAAGGTCCTTTTTGATTTTTTTTTTCAAAGTCATACGTCAGAATTTTCCAAAATGTGTCAATTTTGTGGTTTTTTCACGATAATTCAGGAATGTAATTTTGTACAGACAACCCGATTACACCCCTAGATTCAGCAACATTTCAGAATTCAGATGTGAATTTCTTGAGTATGTCAGAATATTCAAAAATGTGTCAGTTTTGTGGTTTTTTCACGATACTTCAGGAATGCGATGTTGTACAGACAAACCGATTACAGCACAAGATTCAGCAACATTTCAGGATTCAGCGGTGAATATCTTGAGTATGTCAGAATATTCAAGAATGTGTCAATTTTGTGGTTTTTTCACGATAATTCAGATATGCGATTTTGTACAGACAAACCGATTACACCACAAGATTCAGCAACATTTGAGGATTCAGATGTGAACATCTTGATTCCTCACTAATTCAGAAAGGTCCTTTTTGATCCTTTTTTCAAGGTCAAACGTCAGAATTTTCCAAAATGTGTCAATTTTGTGGTTTTTTCACGATAATTCAGGAATGCAATTTTGTACAGACAACCCGATTACACCACAAGATTCAGCAACATTTCAGAATTCAGATGTGAATTTCTTGAGTATGTCAGAATATTCAAAAATGTGTCAATTTTGTGGTTTTTTCACAATAATTCAGATATGCGATTTTGTACAGACAAACCGATAACACCACAAGATTCAGCAACATTTCAGGATTCTGATGTGAATATCTTGAGTATGTCAGAATATTCAAGAATGTGTCAATTTTGTGGTTTTTTCACGATAATTCAGATATGCGATTTTGTACAGACAAACCGATTACACCGCAAGATTCAGAAACATTTGAGGATCCAGATGTGAACATCTTGATTCCTCGCTAATTCAGGAAGGTCCTTTTTGATTTTTTTTTTAAAGTCATACGTCAGAATTTTCCAAAATGTGTCAATTTTGTGGTTTTTTCACGATGCTTCAGGAATGCGATGTTGTACAGACAAACCGATTACAGCACAAGATTCAGCAACATTTCAGGATTCAGCGGTGAATATCTTGAGTATGTCAGAATATTCAAGAATGTGTCAATTTTTTGTTTTTTTCACAATAATTCAGATATGCGATTTTGTACAGACAAATCGATTACACCACAAGATTCAGCAACATTTTAGGATTCTGATGTGAATATCTTGAGTATGTCAGAATATTCAAGAATGTGTCAATTTTGTGGTTTTTTCACGATAATTCAGATATGCGATTTTGTACAGACAAACCGATTACACCGCAAGATTCAGCAACATTTGAGGATTTAGATGTGAAATTGAGTTTTCGCTAGTTCTGGACAGTACTTTTTGATCCTTTTTTCAAAGTCATATGTCAGAATTTTCAAAAATGTGTCAATTTTTTTGTTTATTCACGATAATTCAGGAATGCGATTTTGTACAGACAAACCGATTACACCACAAGATTCAGCAACATTTCAGGATTCAGATGTGAATATCTTGAGTCCTTGCTAATTCAGGAAGGTCCTTTTTTGATCCTTTTTTCAAAGTCAAAATGCGAACATCTTGAGTCCTTGGTAATTCAGGAAGGTCCTTTTTTGATCTTTTTTTCAGAGTCATATGTCAGAATTTTCAAAAATGTGTCAATTTTGTTTTTTTGTCACGATAATTCAGGAATGCGATTTTGTACAGACAAACCAATTACACAACAAGATTCAGCAACATTTCAGGAGTCAGATCTTGTGAAGGACTCTGAGTCCTTGCTAATGCAGGAAGGTTTTTTTTGATCCTTTTTTTCAAAGTAATATGTCAGAATTTGCAAAAATTTGTCAATTTTGTGGTTTTTTCACGATAGTTCAGGAATGCGTTTGTACAGACAAACCGATTACACCATAAGATTCAGCAACAATTCAGGATTCAGATGAAACATCTTAAGACCTTGTTAATTCAGGATGGTCCTTTTTTGATCCTTTTTTCAAAGGCATATGTCAGAATTTTTAAAAAATGTGTCAATTTTGTGTTTTTGTCACGATAATTCAGGAATGCGATTTTGTACAGACAATCCGATTACACCACAAGATTCAACAACATTTCAGAAGTCAGATCTTGTGGAGGACTCTGAGTCTTTGCTAATTCAGGAAGGTCATTTTTTGATCCTTTTTTCAAATTAATATGTAAAAATTTTCAAAAATGTGTCAATTTTGGGTTTTTTCACGATAATTCAGTAATGCGATTTTGTACAAACAAACCGATTACACAACAAGATTCAGCAACATTTCAGGATTCAGATGTGAATATTCTGAGTATGTCAGAATATTCAAAAATGTGTCAATTTTGTGGTTTTTTCACGATAATTCAGATATGCGATTTTGTACAGACAAACCGATTACACCACAAGATTCAGCAACATTTCAGGATTCTGATGTGAACATCTTGAGTCCTCGCTGATTCGGGAAGGTCCTGTTTGATCCTTTTTTCAAAGTCATATGTCACAATTTTCAAAAATGTGTCAATTTTGTGGTTTTTTCACTATAATTCAAGAATGCTATTTTGTACAGACAAACCGATTACACCACAAGATTCAGCAACATTTCAGTATTCTGATGTGAATATCTTGAGTGTGTCAGAATATTCAAGAATGTGTTAATTTTGTGGTTTTTTCACGATAATTCAGATATGCGATTTTGTTCAGACAAACCGATTACACCGCAAGATTTAGCAACATTTCAGGATTCAGATGTGAATATATTGAGTATGTCAGAATATTCAAAAATGTGTCAATTTTGTGGTTTTTTCACGATAATGCAGATATGCGATTTTGTTCCGACATACCGATTACACCGCAAGATTTAGCAACATTTCAGCATTCAGATGTGAATATATTGAGTATTTCAGAATTTTCAAAAATGTGTCAAATTTGTGGTTTTTTCATGATAATTCAGGAATGCGATTTTGTATAGACAAACCGATTACACCATAAGAATCAGCAACAATACAGAATTTAGATGTGGACATCTTGAGTCTTCGCTAATTCAGGACGGTACTTTTCGATCCTTTTTTCAGAGTCATATGTCAGAATTTTCAAAAATGTGTCAATTTTGTGGTTTTTTCACGATAATTCAGGAATGCGATTTTGTACAGACAGATGTGAACCGCTCGAGTCTTTGCTAATTCAGGAAGGTCCTTTATGATTTTTTTTTCAAAGTCATATGTCAGAATTTCTTGAGTCTGTCAGAATATTCAAAAATGTGTCAATTTTGTGGTTTTTTCACGATAATTCAGGAATGGAATTTTGTACAGACAACCCGATTACACCACAAGATTCAGCAACATTTCAGGTTTCAGATGTGCACATCTTGAGTTCTTGCTAATTCAGGAAGGTTCTTTTTTGATCCTTTTTTCAAAGTCATATGTCAGAATTTTCAAAAATGTGTCAATTTTGTGTTTTTGTCACGATAATTCATGAATGCGATTTTGTACAGACAGGTGTGAACCGCTCGAGTCTTTGCTAATTCAGGAAGGTCCTTTATGATTTTTTTTTTCAAAGTCATATGACAGAATTTCTTGAGTCTGTCAGAATATTCAAAAATGTGTCAATTTTGTGGTTTTTTCACGATAATTCAGATATGCGATTTTGTACAGACAAACCGATTACACCGCAAGATTCAGCAACATTTGAGGATTCTGATGTAAAATTGAGTCTTCGCTAGTTCTGGACAGTACTTTTTGATCCTTTTTTCAAAGTAATATGTCAGAATTTTTAAAAATGTGTCAATTTTGTGGTTTATTCACGATAATTCAGGAATGCGATTTTGTACAGACAAACCTATTACACCACAAGATTCAGCAACATTTCAGGATTCAGATGTGAATATCTTGAGTCCTTGCTAATTCAGGAAGGTCCTTTTTTGATCCTTTTTTCAAAGTCAAAATGCGAACATCTTGAGTCCTTGCTAATTCAGTAAGGTCCTTTTTTGATCCTTTTTTCAAAGTCAAAATGTGAACACCTTGAGTCCTTGCTAATTCAGGAAGGTTCTTTTTTGATCCTTTTTTTCAAAGTCATATGTCAGAATTTTAAAAATGGGTCAATTTTGTGTTTTTTTCACTATAATTCAGATATGCGATTTTGTACAGACAAACCGATTACACCACAAGATTCAGCAACATTTCAGGAGTCAGATCTTGTGAAGGACTCTGAGTCATTGCTAATTCATGAAGGTCCTTTTTAGATCCTTTTTTCAAAGTAATATGTCAGAATTTGCAAAAATTTTTCAATTTTGTGGTTTTTTCACGATAGTTCAGGAATGCGATTTTGTACAGACAAACCGATTACACCACAAGATTCCGCAACATTTCAGGATTCAAATGTGAACATCTTGAGTTCTTGTTTATTCAGGATGGTCCTTTTTTGATCCTTTTTTCAAAGTCAAGATGTGAACATCTTGAGTCCTTGTTAATTCAGGAAGGTCCTGTTTGATCCTATTTTCAAAGTCATATGTCAGAATTTTCACAAATGTGTCAGTTTTGTGGTTTTTTCACGATAATTCAGGAATTCGATTTTGTACAGATAAACCGATTTCACCACAAGATTCAACAACATTTCAGGATTCAGATGTGAATATCTTGAGTCCTTGCTAATTCGGAAGGTCCTTTTTTGATCCTTTTTTCAAAGTCAAAATGTGAACATCTTGAGTCCTTGTTAATTCAGGAAGGTCCATTTTTGATCCTTTTTTCAGAGTCATATGTCAGAATTTTCAAAATGTGTCAATTTTGTGGTTTTTTCACGATAATTCAGGAATGCGATTTTGTACAGACAAACCGATTACACCACAAGATTCAGCAACATTTCAGGATTCAGATGTGAATATCTTGAGTCCTTGCTAATACGGAAGGTCCTTTTTTGATCCTTTTTTCAAAGTCAATATGTGAACATCTTGAGTCCTTGTTAATTCAGGAAAGTCCTTTTTTGATCCTTTTTTCAGAGTCATATGTCAGAATTTTTAAAAAATGTGTCAATTTTGTGTTTTTGTCACGATAGTTCAGGAATGCGATTGTACAGACAAACCGATTACACCACAAGATTCAACAACATTTCAGGATTCAGATGAAACATCTTGAGTCCTTGCGATTTACGATTACACCACAAGATTCAACAACATTTCAGGATTCAGATGAAACATCTTGAGTCCTTGTTAATTCAGGATGGTCCTTTTTTGATCCTTTCTTCAAAGTTAAGATGTGAACATCTTGAATACTTGTTAATTCAGGAAGGTCCTTTTTTGATCCTTTTTTCAAAGGCATATGTCAGAATTTTTAAAAAATGTGTCAATTTTGTGTTTTTGTCACGATAGTTCAGGAATGCGATTTTGTACAGACAAACCTATTACACCACATGATTCAGCAACATTTCAGGATTCAGATGTGAACATCTTGATTCCTCGCTAATTCAGGAAGGTCCTTTTTGATTTTTTTTTCAAAGTCATACGTCAGAATTTTCCAAAATGTGTCAATTTTGTGGTTTTTTCACGATAATTCAGGAATGCAATTTTGTACAGACAAACCGATTACACCACAAGAGTCAGCAACATTTCAGAATTCAGATGTGAATTTCTTGAGTATGTCAGAGTATTCAAAAATGTGTCAGTTTTGTGGTTTTTTCACGATACTTCAGGAATGCGAAGTTGGACAGACAAACCGATTACAGCACAAGATTCAGCAACATTTCAGGATTCAGCTGTGAATATCTTGAGTATGTCAGAATATTCAAGAATGTGTCAATTTTGTGGTTTTTTCACGATAATTCAGATATGCGATTTTGTACAGACAAACCGATTACACCACAAGATTCAACAACATTTCAGGATTCAGATGTGAACATCTTGAGTCCTCGCTGATTCGGGAAGGTCCTATTTGATCCTTTTTTCAAAGTCATATGTCACAATTTTCAAAAATGTGTCAATTTTGTGGTTTTTTCACGATATTTCAAGAATGCTATTTTGTACAGACAAACCGATTACACCACACGATTCAGCAACATTTCAGTATTCTGATGTGAATATCTTGAGTGTGTCAGAATATTCAAGAATGTGTTATTTTGTGGTTTTTTCACGATAATTCAGATATGCGATTTTGTTCAGACAAACCGATTACACCGCAAGATTTAGCAACATTTCAGGATTCAGATGTGAATATATTGAGTATGTCAGAATATTCAAAAATGTGTCAATTTTGTGGTTTTTTCACGATAATGCAGATATGCGATTTTGTTCCGACAAACCGATTACACCGCAAGATTTAGTAACATTTCAGCATTCAGATGTGAATATATTGAGTATGTCAGAATTTTCAAAAATGTGTCAAATTTGTGGTTTTTTCACGATAATTCAGGAATGCGATTTTGTATAGACAAACCGATTACACCATAAGATTCAGCAACAATTCAGAATTTAGATGTGAATATCTTGAGTCTTCGCTAATTCAGGACGGTACTTTTCGATCCTTTTTTCAGAGTCATATGTCAGAATTTTCAAAAATGTGTCAATTTTGTGGTTTTTTCACGATAATTCAGGAATGCGATTTTGTACAGACAGATGTGAACCGCTCGAGTCTTTGCTAATTCAGGAAGGTCCTTTATGATTTTTTTTTCAAAGTCATATGTCAGAATTTCTTGAGTCTGTCAGAATATTCAAAAATGTATCAATTTTGTGGTTTTTTCACGATAATTCAGGAATGGGATTTTGTACAGACAACCCGATTACACCACAAGATTCAGCAACATTTCAGGTTTCAGATGTGCACATCTTGAGTTCTTGCTAATTCAGGATGGTTCTTTTTTGATCCTTTTTTCAAAGTCATATGTCAGAATTTTCAAAAATGTGTCAATTTTGTGTTTTTGTCACGATAATTCATGAATGCGATTTTGTACAGACAAACCGACTACACCACAAGATTCAGCAACATTTCAGAAGTCAGATCTTGTGGAGGAATCTGAGTCTTTGCTAATTCAGGAAGGTTACTTTTTGATCCTTTTTTCAAAGTAATATGTAAGAATTTTCAAAAATGTGTCAATTTTGTAGTTTTTTCACGATAATTTAGGAATGCGATTTTGTACAGACAAACCGATTACACAACAAGATTCAGCAACATTTCAGAAGTCAGATCTTGTGGAGGACTCTGAGTCTTTGCTAATTCAGGAAGGTTCTTTTTTATCCTTTTTTCAAAGTAATATGTCAGAATTTTCAAAAATGTGTCAATTTTGTGTTTTTGTCACGATAATTCATGAATGCGATTTTGTACAGACAAACCGATTACACCATAAGATTCAGCAACAATTCAGAATTTAGATGTCTTCGCTAATTCAGGACGGTACTTTTGGATCCTTTTTTCAGAGTCATATGTCAGAATTTTCAAAAATGTGTCAATTTTGTGGTTTTTTCACGATAATTCAGGAATGCGATTTTGTACAGACAGGTGTGAACCGCTCGAGTCTTTGCTAATTCAGGAAGGTGCTTTATGATTTTTTTTTCAAAGTCATATGACAGAATTTCTTGAGTCTGTCAGAATATTCAAAAATGTGTCAATTTTGTGGTTTTTTCACGATAATTCAGATATGCGATTTTGTACAGACAAACCGATTACACCGCAAGATTCAGCAACATTTGAGGATTCTGATATAAATTGAGTCTTTGCTAGTTCTGGACAGTACTTTTTGATCCTTTTTTCAAAGTAATATGTCAGAATTTTCAAAAATGTGTCAATTTTGTGGTTTATTCACGATAATTCAGGAATGCGATTTTGTACAGACAAACCTATTACACCACAAGATTCAGCAACATTTCAGGATTCAGATGTGAATATCTTGAGTCCTTGCTAATTCAGGAAGGTCCTTTTTTGATCCTTTTTTCAAAGTCAAAATGCGAACATCTTGAGTCCTTGCTAATTCAGTAAGGTCCTTTTTTGATCCTTTTTTCAAAGTCAAAATGTGAACACCTTGAGTCCTTGCTAATTCAGGAAGGTTCTTTTTTGATCCTTTTTTTCAAAGTCATATGTCAGAATTTTAAAAATGGGTCAATTTTGTGTTTTTTTCACTATAATTCAGATATGCGATTTTGTACAGACAAACCGATTACACCACAAGATTCAGCAACATTTCAGGAGTCAGATCTTGTGAAGGACTCTGAGTCCTTGCTAATTCAGGAAGGTCCTTTTTTGATCCTTTTTTCAAAGTAATATGTCAGAATTTGCAAAAATTTGTCAATTTTGTGGTTTTTTCACGATAGTTCAGGAATGCGATTTTGTACAGACAAACCGATTACACCACAAGATTCCGCAACATTTCAGGATTCAGATGTGAACATCTTGAGTTCTTGTTAATTCAGGATGGTCCTTTTTTGATCCTTTTTTCAAAGTCAAGATGTGAACATCTTGAGTCCTTGTTAATTCAGGAAGGTCCTGTTTGATCCTATTTTCAAAGTCATATGTCAGAATTTTCACAAATGTGTCAGTTTTGTGGTTTTTTCACGATAATTCAGGAATTCGATTTTGTACAGATAAACCGATTTCACCACAAGATTCAACAACATTTCAGGATTCAGATGTGAATATCTTGAGTCCTTGCTAATTCGGAAGGTCCTTTTTTGATCCTTTTTTCAAAGTCAAAATGTGAACATCTTGAGTCCTTGTTAATTCAGGAAGGTCCATTTTTGATCCTTTTTTCAGAGTCATATGTCAGAATTTTCAAAATGTGTCAATTTTGTGGTTTTTTCACGATAATTCAGGAATGCGATTTTGTACAGACAAACCGATTACACCACAAGATTCAGCAACATTTCAGGATTCAGATGTGAATATCTTGAGTCCTTGCTAATACGGAAGGTCCTTTTTTGATCCTTTTTTCAAAGTCAATATGTGAACATCTTGAGTCCTTGTTAATTCAGGAAGGTCCTTTTTTGATCCTTTTTTCAGAGTCATATGTCAGAATTTTTAAAAAATGTGTCAATTTTGTGTTTTTGTCACGATAGTTCAGGAATACGATTGTACAGACAAACCGATTACACCACAAGATTCAACAACATTTCAGGATTCAGATGAAACATCTTGAGTCCTTGTTAATTCAGGATGGTCCTTTTTTGATCCTTTCTTCAAAGTTAATATGTGAACATCTTGAATACTTGTTAATTCAGGAAGGTCCTTTTTTGATCCTTTTTTCAAAGGCATATGTCAGAATTTTTAAAAAATGTGTCAATTTTGTGTTTTTGTCACGATAGTTCAGGAATGCGATTGTAAAGACAAACCGTTTACACCACAAGATTCAACAACATTTCAGGATTCAGATGTGAACATCTTGAGTTCTTGTTAATTCAGGATGGTTCTTTTTTGATCCTTTTTTCAAAGTCAAGATGTGAACATCTTGAGTCCTTGTTAATTCAGGAAGGTCCTGTTTGATCCTTTTTTCAAAGGCATATGTCAGAATTTTTAAAAAATGTGTCAATTTTGTGTTTTTGTAACGATAATTCAGGAATGCGATTTTGTACAGACAAACCTATTACACCACAAGATTCAGCAACATTTCAGGATTCAGATGTGAACATCTTGATTCCTCGCTAATTCAGGAAGGTCCTTTTTGATTTTTTTTTCAAAGTCATACGTCAGAATTATCCAAAATGTGTCAATTTTGTGGTTTTTTCACGATAATTCAGGAATGCAATTTTGTACAGACAAACCGATTACACCACAAGATTCAGCAACATTTCAGAATTCAGATGTGAATTTCTTGAGTATGTCAGAGTATTCAAAAATGTGTCAGTTTTGTGGTTTTTTCACGATACTTCAGGAATGCGATGTTGGACAGACAAACCGATTACAGCACAAGATTCAGCAACATTTCAGGATTCAGCTGTGAATATCTTGAGTATGTCAGAATATTCAAGAATGTGTCAATTTTGTGGTTTTTTCACGATAATTCAGATATGCGATTTTGTACAGACAAACCGATTACACCACAAGATTCAGCAACATTTCAGGATTCAGATGTGAACATCTTGATTCCTCGCTAATTCAGGAAGGTCCTTTTTGATTTTTTTTTCAAAGTCATACGTCAGAATTTTCCAAAATGTGTCAATTTTGTGGTTTTTTCACGATAATTCAGGAATGCAATTTTTTACAGACAAACCGATTACACCACAAGATTCAGCAACATTTCAGAATTCAGATGTGAATTTTTTGAGTATGTCAGAATATTCAAAAATGTGTCAGTTTTGTGGTTTTTTCACGATACTCCAGGAATGCGATGTTGGACAGACAAACCGATTACAGCACAAGATTCAGCAACATTTCAGGATTCAGCTGTGAATATCTTGAGTATGTCAGAATATTCAAGAATGTGTCAATTTTGTGGTTTTTTCACGATAATTCAGATATGCGATTTTGTACAGACAAACCGATTACACCACAAGATTCAGCAACATTTCAGGATTCTGATGTGAATATCTTGAGTATGTCAGAATATTCAAGAATGTGTCAATTTTGTGGTTTTTTACGATAATTCAGATATGCGATTTTGTACAGACAAACCGATTACACCGCAAGATTCAGCAACATTTGAGGATTCAGATGTGAAATTAAGTCTTCGCTAATTCTGGACAGTACTTTATGATCCTTTTTTCAAAGTCATATGTCAGAATTTTCAAAAATGTGTCAATTTTGTGGTTTATTCACGATAATTCAGCAATGCGATTTTGTACAGACAAACCGATTACACCACAAGATTCAGCAACATTTCAGGATTCAGATGTGAATATCTTGAGACCTTGCTAATTCTGAAAGTCCTTTTTTGATCCTTTTTTCAAAGTCAAAATGTGAACATCTTGAGTCCTTGTTAATTCAGGAAGGTCCTTTTTTGATCCTTTTTTCAGAGTCATATGTCATAATTTGCACAAATGTGTCAGTTTTGTGGTTTTTTCACGATAATTCAGGAATGCGATTTTGTACAGACAAACCGATTTCACCACAAGATTCCGCAACATTTCAGGATTCAGATGTGAACACCTTGAGTTCTGGTTAATTCAGGATGGTCCTTTTTTGATCCTTTTTTCAAAGTCAAGATGTTAACATCTTGAGTCCTTGTTAATTCGGAAGGTCCTGTTTGGTCCTTTTTTCAAAGTCATATGTCACAATTTTTAAAAATGTGTTAATTTTGTGTTTTGTCACGATAATTCAGGAATGCGATTTTGTACAGACAAACCGATTACACCACAAGATTCAGCAACATTTCAGGATTCAAATGTGAACATCTTGCGTCCTTGCTAATTCAGGAAGGTCCTTTTTTGATCCTTTTTTTCAAAGTCACATTTCAGAATTTTCAAAAATGTGTCAATTTTGTGGTTTTATTCACGATAATTCAGGAATGCGATTTTGTACAGACAAACCGATTACACCATAAGATTCAGCAACAATTCAGAATTTAGATGTGAACATCTTGAGTCTTCGCTAATTCAGGACGGTACTTTTCGATCCTTTTTTCAGAGTCAAATGTCAGAATTTTCAAAAATGTGTCAATTTTGTGGTTTTTTCACGATAATTCAGGAATGCGATTTTGTACAGGCAGATGTGAACCGCTCGAGTCTTTGCTAATTCAGGAAGGTCCTTTATGATTTTTTTTTTCAAAGTCATATGTCAGAATTTCTTGAGTCTGTCAGAATATTCAAAAATGTGTCAATTTTGTGGTTTTTTCACGATAATTCAGATATGCGATTTTGTACAGACAAACCGATTACACCGCAAGATTCAGCAACATTTGAGGATTCAGATGTAAAATTGAGACTTTGCTAGTTCTAGAGAGTACTTTTTGATCCTTTTTTCAAAGTAATATGTCAGAATTTGCAAAAATGTGTCAATTTTGTGGTTTTTTCACGATAGTTCAGGAATGCGATTTTGTACAGACAAACCGATTACACCATAAGATTCAGCAACAATTCAGGATTCAGATGAAATATCTTGAGTCCTTGTTAATTCAGGATGGTCCTTTTTTGATCCTTTTTTCAAAGTTAAGATGTGAACATCTTGAGTACTTGTTAATTCAGGAAGGTTCTTTTTTGATCCTTTTTTCAAAGGCATATGTCAGAATTTTCACAAATGTGTCAGTTTTGTGGTTTTTTCACGATAATTCAGGAATGCGATTTTGTACAGACAAACCGATTTCACCACAAGATTCCGCAACATTTCAGGATTCAGATGTTAACATCTTGAGTTCTTGTTAATTCAGGATGGTCCTTTTTTGATCCTTTTTTCAAAGTCAAGATGTGAACATCTTGAGTCCTTGTTAATTCAGGAAGGTCCTGTTTGATCCTATTTTCAAAGTCATATGTCCGAATTTTTAAAAATGTGTTAATTTTGGGTTTTGTCACGATAATTCAGGAATGCGATTTTGCACAGACAAACCGATTACACCACAAGATTCAGCAACATTTCAGGATTCAAATGTGAACATCTTGATTCCTCGCTAATTCAGGAAGGTCCTTTTTGATTTTTTTTCAAAGTCATACGTCAGAATTTTCCAAAATGTGTCAATTTTGTGATTTTTTCACGATAATTCAGGAATGCAATTTTGTACAGACAAACCGATTACACCACAAGATTCAGCAACATTTCAGAATTCAGATGTGAATTTCTTGTGTATGTCAGAATATTCAAAAATTTGTCAGTTTTGTGGTTTTTTCACGATACTTCAGGAATGCGATGTTGGACAGACAAACCGATTACACCACAAGATTCAGCAACATTTCAGGATTCAGCTGTGAATATCTTGAGTATGTCAGAATATTCAAGAATGTGTCAATTTTGTGGTTTTTTCACGATAATTCAGATATGCAATTTTGTACAGACAAACCGATGACACCACAAGATTTAGCAACATTTCAGGATTCAGATGTGAATATTTTGAGTCCTTGCTAATTCAGGAAGGTCCTTTTTTGATCCTTTTTTCAAAGTCAAAATGTAAACATCTTGAGTCCTTGTTAATTCAGGAAGGTCCTTTTTTGATCCTTTTTTCAAAGTAATATGTCAGAATTTGCAAAAATGTGTCAATTTTGTGGTTTTTTCACGATAGTTCAGGAATGGGATTGTACAGACAAACCGATTACACCATAAGATTCAGCAACAATTCAGAATTCAGATGAAACATCTTGAGTCCTTGTTAATTCAGGATGGTCCTTTTTTGATCCTTTCTTCAAAGTTAAGATGTGAACATCTTGAATACTTGTTAATTCAGGCAGGTCCTTTTTTGATCCTTTGTTCAAAGGCATATGTCAGAATTTGCAAAAATTTGTCAATTATGTGGTTTTTTCACGATAGTTCAGGAATGCGATTGTACAGACAAACCGATTACACCACAAGATTCAACAACATTTCAGGATTCAGATGTGAACATCTTGAGTTCTTGTTAATTCAGGATGGTCCTTTTTTGATCCTTTTTTCAAAGTCAAGATGTGAACATCTTGAGTCATTGTTAATTCAGGAAGGTCCTGTTTGATCCTTTTTTCAAAGGCATATGTCAGAATTTTTAAAAAATGTGTCAATTTTGTTTTTTTGTCACGATAATTCAGGAATGCGATTTTGTACAGACAAACCTATTACACCACAAGATTCAGCAACATTTCAGGATTCAGATGTGAACATCTTGATTCCTCGCTAATTCAGGAAGGTCCTTTTTGATTTTTCTTTTCAAAGTCATACGTCAGAATTTTCCAAAATGTGTCAATTTTGTGGTTTTTTCACGATAATTCAGGAATGCAATTTTTTACAGACAAACCGATTACACCACAAGATTCAGCAACATTTCAGAATTCAGATGTGAATTTCATGAGTATGTCAGAATATTCACAAATGTGTCAGTTTTGTGTTTTTTACACTATACTTCAGGAATGCGATGTTGGACAGACAAACCGATTACAGCACAAGATTTAGCAACATTTCAGGATTCAGCTGTGAATATCTTGAGTATGTCAGAATATTCAAGAATGTGTCAATTTTGTGGTTTTTGTACGATAATTCAGATATGCGATTTTGTACAGACAAACCGATTACACCACAAGATTCAGCAACATCTCAGGATTCTGATGTGAATATCTTGAGTATGTCAGAATATTCAAGAATGTGTCAATTTTGTGGTTTTTTCACGATAATTCAGATATGCGATTTTGTACAGACAAACCGATTACACCACAAGATTCAGCAACATTTCAGGATTCAGATGTGAATATCTTGAGTCCTTGCTAATTCGAAAGGTCCTTTTTTGATCCTTTTTTCAAAGTCAAAATGTGAACATCTTGAGTCCTTGTTAATTCAGGAAGGTCCTTTTTTGATTCTTTTTTCAGAGTCATATGTCAGAATTTTCAAAAATGTGTCAATTTTGTGGTTTTTTCACGATAATTCAGGAATGCGATTTTGTACAGACAAACCGATTACACAACAAGATTCAGCAACATTTCAGGAGTCAGATCTTGTGAAGGACTCTGAGTCCTTGCTAATGCAGGAAGGTCCTTTTTTGATCCTTTTTTCAAAGTAATATGTCAGAATTGTACAGACAAACCGATTTCACCACAAGATTCCGCAACATTTCAGGATTCAGATGTGAACATCTAGAGTTCTTGTTAATTCAGGATGGTCCTTTTTTGATCCTTTTTTCAAAGTCAAGATGTGAACATCTTGAGTCCTTGTTAATTCAGGAAGGTCCTGTTTGATCCTTTTTTCAAAGTCATATGTCAGAATTTTTAAAAATGTGTTAATTTTGTGTTTTGTCACGATAATTCAGGAATGCGATTTTGCACAGATAAACCGATTACACCACAAGATTCAGCAACATTTCAGGATTCAAATGTGAACATCTTGATTCCTCGCTAATTCAGGAAGGTCCTTTTTGATTTTTTTTCAAAGTCATACGTCAGAATTTTCCAAAATGTGTCAATTTTGTGGTTTTTGTACGATAATTTAGATATGCGATTTTGTACAGACAAACCGATTACACCACAAACTTCAGCAACATTTAAGGATTCTGATGTGAATATCTTGAGTATGTCAGAATATTCAAGAATGTGTCAATTTTGTGGTTTTTTCACGATAATTCAGATATGCGATTTTGTACAGACAAACCGATTACACCGCAAGATTTCAGGATTCAGTTGAAACATCTTGAGTCCTTGTTCATTCAGGATGGTCATTTTTTGATCCTTTTTTCAAAGTTAAGATGTGAACATATTGAGTACTTGTTAATTCAGGAAGGTTCTTTTTTGATCCTTTTTTCAAAGGCATATGTCGGAATTTTCACAAATGTGTCAGTTTTGTGGTTTTTTCACGATGTTGTAATTAAAATGTCCGTTGCTTAGGCGTGAGGCCAAATGTCGCAACGTTCCATTTATAATTACCCATGATGTCCTACCAGAGAATGTCCAACGTCGAAGTTCCATTTTTATTAACCGAAATATTTCAAACAAGTCTTTTCTTTTAAGACATACTTTTATTTACTCTAAAGTTATATTTTAATATTAACATTATTGTTTACTACTGAACTACTGATTTACAACTCACTTAAAATCTCACTTAAACTATTATAAGAAGGCATGTTTCAAATCTAAATGTTCCGGCAGAGTGCCGTGCGCAAATTCCACTCACTATTTGCTTCCGTAAGGGAAAAGGCCCTTAGCCAATCATGCTGCTGCTGGTTTTACCCAGCTTCGCTCATACTGTTGCTAGTTCATTGGCTTGCTTGACTATGACACATATGTCCTACGTTGCACTTTACTGCAACGTAACGATAACTGCATGAAATAGTCATCGCGTAAATAGGTCACGATACGTTTATAATATCAACGTATAGTGACTTACCAAAACACACTATGTTGACTTACAACATACCTCCACCCTTATTTTAAGAAAAAATTATTATTAAAATGAATAATAGTTTTTTCTTTTACATCATTAATATTATCATAGAAAGCATTACTACTATAAAAAAATATGTATATAAATAAACTTAATAATAGTTTTTTCTTGTTCATCAATATTATTTAAATGGGCAACGACATACTATATTATTTGAAAATATAATGTATTTGGAGGTTAATAACCTAATTACTAAACAACAGTTACAATGCACAGAACGTTGCAGTTGACAAAACAGTAGTTGATCAGGTTACCGCTTTGCACTTGCTGCGTTTTGTGTTGTTCAGTTGTTATTTTTAATTATACATATCAGACATTATGCTTAATTTTTTGCAACGATTTGTTTACTTTAACTTGGAAATATTTTGCGATTTTTAAATTTGAATATTTAAAGTTATTCTTGTGGAATATTCTTTTTCTTAGTAATTTATTATTATACTTTTCTTTAAATAATATTTTTTAACTTTCTTTCTTATTTATATTGTTGAAGTTTTTAATATTTGTTCACTTTTACTTTTACTATATGCTACTTCCATTTTTCATTATTTTTCTCTAGTTTACTTTAACTTACATTTTACTTTAATTTTCGTCTAGTTTACTTTACTTTTATTTAATCAAATTTATTGTTACTTTTTTGTAATTTTAATTTGTTCTCATTTTACTTTAATTTTCTTAATTTTACTTTAACTTTACTATATTTCCACTTCAACTTACATTCATTTTCTTTTACATATTTATAATATTTTAATAACATTAACATGTCATAAACTGCTGCGATCGCTGGTTCTGTTACTCGTGTATATTATGTTGGCTGCATTTCAACTCTCGATTTCTTATCACCTTCCCTGTATAGAATGGACAATAGCTGATGTTCTTCGTCTTGATGTTAATTGCTTGAAATCTTCTTGTCGTCGATATTATTTAATTTTTTCGTCTTCGATATTGCTTTGTTTTTCTGCCAAGTAAATCGTAATTTGTTGAGAGCGGATTTTAAAATGGATAATTTTGTAATCGTATATTTCTGGATCTTATTATAACTTGTCTTCCTCTAGCGAGTTCTTTAATCGATCAGGAATTAGTATCTTTTAATTATACATTGATGTTGTCGTGTTCATTTGACTTTGTTGTTTTAGTACAGGTTCGCATTCACAGCTAATTAAGCGTATATGAAAAAGCTCCTTCAACTTATAATATTAGAGTGTTGTTTTGTGCTATAAAATTGACATTTTTTTTTTTAATTATATGTATGTAAAGATGTAAAATGTTGTTGTCTCATTATGGTACAATAGTCGCAACTTTGCATATTTGTCAAATTTCTACCTCCATATTTATAGTGTAGCTCCTTCTTTCTCTTAATAAATCATCTGATTGACGTCCAATTGTTGTCGTCCGCACCATAACTCTCACATGTTGTTTCATATGTCATTACATAACATTACCATTTCAGACCTTTTCCCAACAAAACTAAACGATCATCGTTGACGCTCCTGAATTGTATTTCTCTATTTTGTAATTCTTCGTTTTCCCTTCGTCTATTTGTTACTTCTTCGTCTCTTCGTGTACGTCTTGTCCATTTCCAGAACCAGGATCATTAACTAAATACTATTATTACTTTACATTATAAAATCTTTAAATTGAATACATAATTTATTTTTAACATCCTCTATAACTTATTTCCATTTACGTTATCTTATATTAGAATATTGAATTACGTGTATATTTTATATATGTGTGTGTAAGTTACTATTATTTTACTACATGTTTATTTAAATTTAAATTTTATTTTACTATGTTATAGCTCATCTAATATACTCATGCTTATCACCTTATTCATTATTAACTGTTATTAACCTTTGATATTTTCTTACTCATACTATCTTAAATTACTTTACTCCTTTATCTATTTTCCTTATAAAACATTTGTTAGTACATGATTCAATGCTAGTCATTTTCAATAATTAATACATAGCTATTTCCTCATGCACTAATTTATTTCAGTAATATTAAACACCTATTCCAAAAAAAAAATCTTATTTATGCGTAATTTATTCCATTCACCATTGTTTGCAGTATTATGCTTTTAACATGATCTACATTATGTATTATGATCATCATGAACTGTTTGTCACGTTATTTATTTCGTTATATTTTCTTCAAAATTGTATGCTTTTAATAAGTTGTTATGGAATTTTTTCCCTTTACCTTTGATAGAAATCATTGTCGTTACAGGACTTACTATCGAAAGTACCTGATCATCATGATCATCATGAACTGATCATCATGAACTGTTTGTCACGTTATTTATTTCGTTATATTTTCTTCAAAATTGTATGCTTTTAATAAGTTGTTATGGAATTTTTTCCCTTTACCTTTGATAGAAATCATTGTCGTTACAGGACTTACTATCGAAAGTACCTCGTACGGTCCTACCCAAATAGGTGAAAATTTATTCTTTCTATTCTGATTCTTTAACAAAATTTTATCGCCTACGCTAAATATTTTTGGGTGTAATGTGCTATCATAGATTTGTTTAGATTTTTCTTTTGCTTTTTCTTGATTCTCTCTCACAATTTCGTGTGTGCGTTGAATTTGGTATTTTAATAACTTGTTGTAATCATCGGTATTATATACTGGTGAACATTTTCGCTTTAGATTTGTTGGCATATCAAAGTCGTACCCATATAAAGTACGGAAAGGAGTTTGCCCAGTGGACATATGCACTGTGTTATTGTGCACATGCATTGCTGAATTTAACCATTGGTCCCAGTTTGACCCATCTTCTTTTGAAAAATTCCTTAAATATTCTGCTAACGGACGATGGCTTCTTTCTAAAGACCCATTAGCTTGTGGATGATATGGCGTAATATGTAACTTTTTAATTCCTAATAATTTACAAGTATCTGAAAATAGTTTTGAGACGAAATTTGAACCATTGTCCGTTACTAATACTTTCGGTATATTATGACGTGTAATGATTTCGTCGTAAAATGCTTTTGCTACTGTGTTCGCTTCTGCATCCGGTATGGCTACGCAGCACATGTATTTTGAAAAATCATCTTGAAAAGTTAATATATATTTATTTCCAGATATAGTTTCCGGTAAAATACCTACAAGATCCATGTATACTTTATCGAATGGTCGTACAGGCGTATCAGTTAAAACCATTGGCATTTTAGTAAGCCTAGAACTTTTATTTACTTGGCATTTATGACAATTCTTAACGTAATCTTTTATTTCTTTTTGCATACCTTTCCACTTAAATTGTTTTCTGATTCTAAAATATGTTTTCACTGCGCCCTGGTGACCCCCTAATGCTGAGTC
The DNA here is from genome assembly GCA_951804985.1 of Dryomyza anilis. Lineage (NCBI taxonomy): Eukaryota > Metazoa > Arthropoda > Insecta > Diptera > Dryomyzidae > Dryomyza > Dryomyza anilis. Next base: position 1,152,388 of record OX638135.1, read on the forward strand.
ATGAAAGTCTTTTATAACAGTTTTAATTTCCTCTGGGTCAGTTAATAGTAGACTTGAGTTTAATTCGTTCTTGGTGTCTGTTGTTATTTTATCCAGTACTGGCGTGCTCACTTGTTGTTTGGTTTTGGAAATTTGATTATCTAATTTATTCTGTGTGGTCTTAGACCGTGTTTGGACCGCAGTAATATCTGGTTCTGGATGTGGAATTCTACTTAAAGCATCTGCGTTCAAATTCTGTTTACCTGGTTTGTAAGATATTTCGTAATCATATTCTGATAATTTATGCCTGAAACGGGCTAACCTTGATGTCTGATCTTTGAGATTTGCTGTGCTACGTAATGGTTGATGATCTGTATAAATTTGAAAATGTCGTCCTAGAAGATAAGCTCTAAAATTTTTCGTTGCCCAGACTATAGCTAAAAATTCCCTTTCAATGGTGGAGTAATTTTTTTCTGCTCCATTTAATGCCCTACTAGCAAATGCGATTGGTCGGTCGCTCCCTACGTTGCCCTGCGATAACACTGCGCCTATTGCTTCGTTACTTGCATCCGTTGTAAGTAAAAAAGGTTTTGTAAAGTCTGGATATGCGAGAATTGGTGGCGAAATTATTGATTCTTTGAGTTTAATAAATGAATTTTGACAATCGTCAGTCCATGTAAATTTAACATCTTTCCTAAGTAAATTATTAATTGGTAATGATAATTTCGCCATATTGACTATGAATTTTCTATAATAATTAATTAATCCCAAAAACGCTTGTACTTCTTTTTTATTTCTTGGCACCGGAATCTTTTTTACGCATTCGACCTTAGAAGGGTCTGGCAGCGCCCCTAGTTCCGAACATTTATGTCCTAAATATATAACTTCGCGACGTAAAAACTGACATTTTTCTGTATTTAATTTTAAATTGTGTTCCCTTAATTTCTGCAATACTCTACTCAACCTAAGCTCATGTTCAGCTAAATTCTTTCCGTACACCACTATATCATCAAGGTAAACAAAGCAATCGATACCCTGTAAACCTGTTAATATGTGGTTCATTATTCTTTGGAAGGTCGCTGGTGCACCTGTTAAGCCAAATGGCATTCTGTTAAATTCGAAATGACCCAGTCCTGTACTAAAAGCTGTTTTTTCTTTATCTCTTTCTTCTACTAAAACCTGATGATAACCGCTTGCTAAATCTAAGGTTGAAAAATATCTACTATGTCCTAACTGATCTAATATCTCGTCTATCCGAGGAATCGGAAATACTCGTTTAACTGTTACATCATTTAGTTTACGAAAATCTATTACTAATCTCCATTTTTTGCTACCTTCCTTACCACTCTTTTTTGGTACCAACAATAACGGTGAATTCCAAGGTGAGGTACTCGGCGATATAATGCCGTCATCTAACATTTTTCCTACCTGTCTATTAATTTCTTCCCTATGAGTGTGGGGTAGCTTATATTGTTTCTGATTAATTGGCGTTTGGTTCCACTGTGTAGTTATTTCATGTTTAAGCGCTGGCGTGTATGTTAATTCATCGCCATCTAAATGAAAAACATCATGATAAGAAACACACAGATTTTGTAAAGATGTAATTTCGTCTTTATTTAAAGTCTCATCAATTTTAATTTCCTCTAATAATTTGTTAATTCTGTTTGTAATATTTACTGAATTTATGCTATTTATTGTAGAATTATTGGTATCCGATTCTTTATACTGATTAAAATTCGAAAATTTTGGTTTAAAAGTACTGTCTATTATAATTTCTTTTTCTGTAGCATTTAAAACTGAAACATAAACTCTATTTTTGCTAACATTCGATATGCTTTCGCCCAAATATACTCCTGGAAAAATTTCCTGTTTATGAATTAATACGATTGGAATTTTTGTTTTTAAATGTAATGATACAATCTTTGCGGTTCTCGCTTGAATTTTAATTTGTTGATTAACAAAAATATTCTGTATTTCTGTCTGTGATTTCATGGGTAGTTTTATAATATGATTTTTATGTTTATCAAATAATGTTATTGTTTTGTCTATCGCATTTATTACAGATCGATTCCATAAACTGTCACGTCCGATTATTCCGTCAGCTGGTACTCCTTGTTCAAGTGACACTGCGTGTAACATTAAACTTAAGCGCCTTATGTTCCTATGTTGGATTTTGGTGGAACCTAATGTTCTAACGCACCCACCAAAAGCTCCCTTTAAATCCTTTTGTATACTCTCGTTAAAGTCTGGTAAACTTGTCATTGCATTTTCTTTTACTATACTGGCATCAGCTCCTGAGTCTACTAGTAAAATAAGTCTTCCATTTTTAGCTGCCTCGCAAGGTACTTCAATGAAAACGTCACTTACATTAGTTAAAACCGAGCTATCTCCATGTCCACTGCATATTATGCGATCACCTTCTTCTTCCTTTAATTCATATTTTAATTCATTGGTCTCCTCTGTTCTACGGAAATTTAATGGAGTAGTAAATTCAACCACAGTCTCTTCCGACGTCCGATCTACCATTCCTAACTCTATCGGCCTTATCTTACTATTATTATGGAGTCTCCAGTTTTCTGGCCTAGACTGAGCCCCTTGTGTATCATGATTATAATTATTATTTCCTGCTGATTCAAATTTTCTTTTTGCGTGGCAATTATCTATTTTATGCCCCTGTGTATCCCTCCATGAATATTTCATATTACTTGTATTATTTTTCCCGTTATACATCTTATTATCCATATTAACAAAATTGCCAATATTATTATTAGCACATATCCAATTAGATTCGTGACCATAAGCTCCACATTCGTAGCAGAACGGCGTATTTTTCCTAATAATTCAATCGTCCCTAGTATGCCCAAATTTACTACAAAATGAACATGTTGGAACACTCCTTTTATAGTTACTTTTATTATTATTTATTTGTTGCAATTTATTTTCCGACTGAGTGTTCTCTAATTTAGTTTTTTCTATATAATTATATTCATCCTCTTCCGACCTTGGACTTCGCTGCATAAGAGCCTGCGCATTTAAAGCTTCTTCCAACAATGTATCTAATGTTTCTGACTTACTACCCAACAGTACAACTTTTATCGTTCGATCCCTCACCCCTACTTTAAAAGAGATCAACACTGAACTCTGTAATTCCAAACTGAATACGTCATCTTCACTTATCTTTTTACTGTATTTTTTACTTGCAATTTCCAAAGCCATGGATTGCAACTCATCTAATCGTCTCCCAAACGCTCTCAAACTCTCTTTACTATTTTGATAAGCTTTTTTAATCTCTTTTAGTACTGAATCTAAAGAAATTTCTTTTAAGTACGTATTTTTTAACAACTCGTATAATTCTTCTATTTTTTGAAACTGTTTTGTCCTCACTAATTTATATGCATCTCCCTCCAAACGTAACCTAACACATTTTATAAATTCCTCACTATCTGATTCTTTAATTTTTAACTTTGCTGTTTCACAACATTCAATAAATTTATACAATTCTGTTTCTAATAATGGAGATTCCGCCCCAGAAAAGTAAGGAACAACGTAATGAACGCGTTTCAATACATTTTCAGTACCCATTATTAGTGTTTCTTATTTTTCCATTTACTTAATTATATAATTCACTATGCCTTTTTTAATTAAATTATTTATTTTGTTTTTACTAGTTTCATATTAAATAAACTTTTAACCATTTTTTAATTTATCTATTAAATTTTTTACAAATATTGTTTATCTCATTTTATGTTTCATTATTTAAACTTTTTAATCTATATTTTCAAATCATATCAACATGTAATTTATGAATACTGAATTAATTTATTTATTACATTTAATTTGGTTAAAATTTTCCAGTTTTGTTTTTTTAATTAATTTCGCAACATTATGAAAACATTACTGTAACAAAATTCTTATGTTATTCAATTTATTTAAATTCACAATTTTATTAATTATTATCATTTAATGACTCAAACTATTCTATATTGTTTCACTATTACTTTAAAAATGTGCTTTAATATATCAATTAAACAATTTTATAAAACATTTAGTTTACTTATTTAATTTTCTGATTTATCAAATTATATCATTTATGTTATTCATTTCTCAATTTTATTTCACAGTTTTTTTTTTATTCCACAATTAATTTCAAAATGTTCAATTGTTTTTTCATTTTTTAAATGTCAATTTTCATAATCCCATGATTTTTACTTATTACAACTCTCCAACATGTCTCTTGTTTTATATCACAAATTTACAAAATGTTATTTTTTTACCGCTCACATGTTTTTCACGATTTTTCACAATACTCACAAATGTAAAAAATATTTTCCCTGATCCTAAATATTTATTTTTTCCAATATTAATCTCCATCCAGTCCTTCTCGTCCCTTGGGAGTTGATGTATGGTTCGAAAACCGGCTGCGCCAAATGTTGTAATTAAAATGTCCGTTGCTTAGGCGTGAGGCCAAATGTCGCAACGTTCCATTTATAATTACCCATGATGTCCTACCAGAGAATGTCCAACGTCGAAGTTCCATTTTTATTAACCGAAATATTTCAAACAAGTCTTTTCTTTTAAGACATACTTTTATTTACTCTAAAGTTATATTTTAATATTAACATTATTGTTTACTACTGAACTACTGATTTACAACTCACTTAAAATCTCACTTAAACTATTATAAGAAGGCATGTTTCAAATCTAAATGTTCCGGCAGAGTGCCGTGCGCAAATTCCACTCACTATTTGCTTCCGTAAGGGAAAAGGCCCTTAGCCAATCATGCTGCTGCTGGTTTTACCCAGCTTCGCTCATACTGTTGCTAGTTCATTGGCTTGCTTGACTATGACACATATGTCCTACGTTGCACTTTACTGCAACGTAACGATAACTGCATGAAATAGTCATCGCGTAAATAGGTCACGATACGTTTATAATATCAACGTATAGTGACTTACCAAAACACACTATGTTGACTTACAACAACGATAATTCAGGAATGCGATTTTGTACAGACAAACCGATTTCACCACAAGATTCCGCAACATTTCAGGATTCAGATGTGAACATCTTGAGTTCTTGTTAATTCAGGATGGTCCTTTTTTGATCCTTTTTTCAAAGTCAAGATGTGAACATCTTGAGTCCTTGTTAATTCGGAAGGTCCTGTTTGATCCTTTTTTCAAAGTCGTATGTCAGAATTTTTAAAAATGTGTTAATTTTGTGTTTTGTCACGATAATTCAGGAATGCGATTTTGTACAGACAAACCGATTACACCACAAGATTCAGCAACATTTGAGGATTCAGATGTAAAATTGAGTCTTCGCTAATTCTGGACAGTACTTTTTGATCCTTTTTTCAAAGTCATATGTCAGAATTTTCAAAAATGTTTCAATTTTGTGGTTTATTCACGATAATACAGCAATGCGATTTTGTACAGACAAACCGATTACACCACAAGATTCAGCAACATTTCAGAATTCAGATGTGAATTTCTTGAGTATGTCAGAATTTTCCAAATTTCAGGATTCAGATGTGAATATCTTGAGTCCTTGCTAATTCGGAAGGTCCTTTTTTGATCCTTTTTTCAAAGTCAAAATGTGAACATCTTGAGTCCGTGTTAATTCAGGAAGGTCCTTTTTTGATAGTTTTTCAAGAGTCATATGTCAGAATTTTCAAAAATGTGTCAATTTTGTGGTTTTTTCACGATAATTCAGGAATGCGATTTTGTACAGACAAACCGATTACACAACAAGATTCAGCAACATTTCAGGAGTCAGATCTTGTGAAGGACTCTGAGTCCTTGCTAATGCAGGAAGGTCCTTTTTTGATCCTTTTTTCAAAGTAATATATCAGAATTTGCAAAAATGTTTCAATTTTGTGGTTTTTTCACGATAGTTCAGGAATGCGATTGTACAGACAAACCGATTACACCATAAGATTCAGCAACAATTAAGGATTCAGTTGAAACATCTTGAGTCCTTGTTAATTCAGGATGGTCCTTTTTTGATCCTTCTTTCAAAGTTAAGATGTGAACATATTGAGTACTTGTTAATTCAGGAAGGTTCTTTTTTGATCCTTTTTTCAAAGGCATATGTCAGAATTTTCACAAATGTGTCAGTTTTGTGGTTTTTTCACGATAATTCAGGAATGCGATTTTGTACAGACAAACCGATTTCACCACAAGATTCCGCAACATTTCAGGATTCAGATGTGAATTTCTTGAGTATGTCAGAATTTTCCAAATTTCAGGATTCAGATGTGAATATCTTGAGTCCTTGCTAATTCGGAAGGTCCTTTTTTGATCCTTTTTTCAAAGTCAAAATGTGAACATCTTGAGTCCGTGTTAATTCAGGAAGGTCCTTTTTTGATCCTTTTTCAGAGTCATATGTCAGAATTTTCAAAAATGTGTCAATTTTGTGGTTTTTTCACGATAATTCAGGAATGCGATTTTGTACAGACAAACCGATTACACAACAAGATTCAGCAACATTTCAGGAGTCAGATCTTGTGAAGGACTCTGAGTCCTTGCTAATGCAGGAAGGTCCTTTTTTGATCCTTTTTTCAAAGTAATATGTCAGAATTTGCAAAAATGTGTCAATTTTGTGGTTTTTTCACGATAGTTCAGGAATGCGATTGTACAGACAAACCGATTACACCATAAGATTCAGCAACAATTCAGGATTCAGATGAAACATCTTGAGTCCTTGTTAATTAAGGATGGTCCTTTTTTGATCCTTTTTTCAAAGTTAAGATGTGAACATATTGAGTACTTGTTAATTCAGGAAGGTTCTTTTTTGATCCTTTTTTCAAAGGCATATGTCAGAATTTTCACAAATGTGTCAGTTTTGTGGTTTTTTCACGATAATTCAGGACTGCGATTTTGTACAGACAAACCGATTTCACCACAAGATTCCGCAACATTTCAGGATTCAGATGTGAACATCTTGAGTTCTTGTTAATTCAGGATGGTCCTTTTTTGATCCTTTTTTCAAAGTCAAGATGTGAACATCTTGAGTCCTTGTTAATTCGGAAGGTCCTGCTTGATCCTTTTTTCAAAGTCATATGTCAGAATTTTTAAAAATGTGTTAATTTTGTGTTTTGTCACGATAATTCAGGAATGCGATTTTGTACAGACAAACCGATTACACCACAAGATTCAGCAACTTTTCAGGATTCAGATGTGAACATCTTGATTCCTCGCTAATTCAGGAAGTTCCTTTTTGATTTTTTTTCAAAGTCATACGTCAGAATTTTTCAAAATTTGTCAATTTTGTGGTTTTTTCACGATAATTCAGGAATGCAATTTTGTACAGACAAACCGATTACACCACTAGATTCAGAAACATTTCAGAATTCAGATGTGAATTTCTTGAGTATTTCAGAATATTCAAAAATGTGTCAGTTTTGTGGTTTTTTCACGATACTTCAGGAATGCGATGTTGGACAGACAAACCGATTACAGCACAAGATTCAGCAACATTTCAGGATTCAGCTGTGAATATCTTGAGTATGTCAGAATTTTCAAAAATGTGTCAATTTTGTGGTTTTTTCACGATAATTCAGATATGCGATTTTGTACAGACAAACCGATTACACCGCAAGATTCAGCAACATTTCAGGAATCTGATGTGAATATCTTGAGTATGTCAGAATATTCAAGAATGTGTCAATTTTGTGGTTTTTTCACGATAATTCAGATATGCGATTTTGTACAGACAAACCGATTACACCACAAGATTCAGCAACATTTCAGGATTCAGAAGTGAATATTTTGAGTCCTTGCTAATTCAGGAAGGTCCTTTTTTGATCCTTTTTTCAAAATCAAAATGTGTACATCTTGAGTCCTTGTTAATTCAGGAAGGTCCTTTTTTGATCCTTTTTTCAAAGTCATATGTCAGAATTTTCAAAAATGTGTCAATTTTGTGTTTTTGTCACGATAATTCAGGAATGCGATTTTGTTCTGACAAACCGATTACACAACAAGATTCAGCAACATTTCAGGAGTCAGATCTTATGAAGGACTCTGAGTCCTTGCTAATGCAGGAAGGTCCTTTTTTGATCCTTTTTTCAAAGTAATATGTCAGAATTTGCAAAAATGTGTCAATTTTGTGGTTTTTTCACGATAGTTCAGGAATGGGATTTTGTTCTGACAATCCGATTACACAACAAGATTCAGCAACAATTCAGGATTCAGATGAAACATCTTGAGTCCTTGTTAATTCAGGATGGTCCTTTTTTGATCCTTTCTTCAAAGTTAAGATGTGAACATCTTGAATACTAATTAAGGAATGCGATTTTGTACAGACAAACCGATTTCACCACAAGATTCCGCAACATTTCAGGATTCAGATGTGAACATCTTGAGTTCTTGTTAATTCAGGATGGTCCTTTTTTGATCCTTTTTTCAAAGTCAAGATGTGAACATCTTGAGTCATTGTTAATTCAGGAAGGTCCTGTTTGATCCTTTTTTCAAATAATTTTGTCACGATAATTTAGGAATGCGATTTTGTACAGACAAACCTATTACACCACAAGATTCAGCAACATTTCAGGATTCAGATGTGAACATCTTGATTCCTCGCTAATTCAGGAAGGTCCTTTTTGATTTTTTTTTCAAAGTCATACGTCAGAATTTTCCAAAATGTGTCAATTTTGTGGTTTTTTCACGATAATTCAGGAATGCAATTTTTTACAGACAAACCGATTACACCACAAGATTCAGCAACATTTCAGAATTCAGATGTGAATTTCTTGAGTATGTCAGAATATTCAAAAATGTGTCTGTTTTGTGGTTTTTTCAATATACTTCAGGAATGCGATGTTGGACAGACAAACCGATTACAGCACAAGATTCAGCAACATTTCAGGATTCAGCTGTGAATATCTTGAGTATGTCAGAATATTCAAGAATGTGTCAATTTTGTGGTTTTTTCACGATAATTCAGATATGCGATTTTGTACAGACAAACCGATTACACCACAAGATTCAGCAACATCTCAGGATTCTGATGTGAATATCTTGAGTATGTCAGAATATTCAAGAATGTGTCAATTTTGTGGTTTTTTCACGATAATTCAGATATGCGATTTTGTACAGAAAAACCGATTACACCGCAAGATTCAGCAACATTTGAGGATTCAGATGTGAAATTAAGTCTTCGCTAATTCTGGACAGTACTTTTTGATCCTTTTTTCAAAGTCATATGTCAGAATTTTCAAAAATGTGTCAATTTTGTGGTTTATTCACGATAATTCAGCAATGCGATTTTGTACAGACAAACCGATTACACCACAAGATTCAGCAACATTTCAGGATTCAGATGTGAATATCTTGAGTCCTTGCTAATTCGGAAGGTCCTTTTTTGATCCTTTTTTCAAAGTCAAAATGTGAGCATCTTGAGTCCTTGTTAATTCAGGAAGGTCCTTTTTTGATCCTTTTTTCAGAGTTATATGTCAGAATTTTCAAAAATGTGTCAATTTTGTGGTTTTTTCACGATAATTCAGGAATGCGATTTTGTACAGACAAACCGATTACACAACAAGATTCAGCAACATTTCAGGAGTCAGATCTTGTGAAGGACTCTGAGTCCTTGCTAATGCAGGAAGGTCCTTTTTTGATCCTTTTTTCAAAGTAATATGTCAGAATTTGCAAAAATGTGTCAATTTTGTGGTTTTTTCACGATAGTTCAGGAATGCGATTGTACAGACAAACCGATTTCACCACAAGATTCCGCAACATTTCAGGATTCAGATGTGAACATCTTGAGTTCTTGTTAATTCAGGATGGTCTTTTTTGATCCTTTTTTCAAAGTCAAGATGTGAACATCTTGAGTCCTTGTTAATTCGGAAGGTCCTGTTTGATCCTTTTTTCAAAGTCATATGTCAGAATTTTTAAAAATGTGTTAATTTTGTGTTTTGTCACGATAATTCAGGAATGCGATTTTGTACAGACAAACCGATTACACCACAAGATTCAGCAACATTTCAGGATTCAGATGTGAACATCTTGATTCCTCGCTAATTCAGGAAGTTTCTTTTTGATTTTTTTTTTCAAAGTCATACGTCAGAATTTTCCAAAATGTGTCAATTTTGTGGTTTTTTCACGATAATTCAGGAATGCAATTTTGTACAGACAAACCGATTACACCACAAGATTCAGCAACATTTCAGAATTCAGATGTGAATTTCTTGAGTATGTCAGAATATTCAAAAATGTGTTAGTTTTGTGTTTTTTTCACGATACTTCAGAAATGCGATGTTGGACAGACAAACCTATTACAGCACAAGATTGAGCAACATTTCAGGATTCAGCTGTGAATATCTTGAGTATGTCAGAATATTCAAGAATGTGTCAATTTTGTGGTTTTTTCACGATAATTCAGATATGCGATTTTGTACAGACAAACCGATTACACCACAAGATTCAGCAATATTTCAGGATTCTGATGTGAATATCTTGAGTATGTCAGAATATTCAAGAATGTGCCAACTTTGTGGTTTTTTCACGATAATTCAGATATGCGATTTTGTACAGACAAACCGATTACACAGCAAGATTCAGCAACATTTGAGGATTCAGATGTGAAATTGAGTGTTCGCTAATTCTGGACAGTACTTTTTGATCCTTTTTTCAAAGTCATATGTCAGAATTTTCAAAAATGTTTCAATTTTGTGGTTTATTCACGATAATTCAGCAATGCGATTTTGTACAGACAAACCGATTACACCACAAGATTCAGCAACATTTCAGAATTCAGATGTGAATTTCTTGAGTATGTCAGAATTTTCCAAATTTCAGGATTGAGATGTGAATATCTTGAGTCCTTGCTAATTCGGAAGGTCCTTTTTTGATCCTTTTTTCAAAGTCAAAATGTGAACATCTTGAGTCCGTGTTAATTCAGGAAGGTCCTTTTTTGATCCTTTTTCAAGAGTCATATGTCAGAATTTTCAAAAATGTGTCAATTTGTGGTTTTTTCACGATAATTCAGAAATGCGATTTTGTACAGACAAACCGATTACACAACAAGATTCAGCAACATTTCAGGAGTCAGATCTTGTGAAGGACTCTGAGTCCTTGCTATTGCAGGAAGGTTCTTTTTTGATCCTTTTTTCAAAGTAATATGTCAGAATTTGCAAAAATGTGTCAAATTTGTGGTTTTTTCACGATAGTTCAGGAATGCGATTGTACAGACAAACCGATTACACCATCAGATTCAGCAACAATTCAGGATTCAGATGAAACATCTTGAGTCCTTGTTAATTCAGGATGGTCCTTTTTTGATCATTTTTTCAAAGTTAAGATGTGAACATATTGAGTACTTGTTAATTCAGGAAGGTTCTTTTTTGATCCTTTTTTCAAAGTAATATGTCAGAATTTTCACAAATGTGTCAGTTTTGTGTTTTTTTCACGATAATTCAGGAATGCGATTTTGTACAGACAAACCGATTTCACCACAAGATTCCGCAACATTTCAGGATTCAGATGTGAACATCTTGAGTTCTTGTTAATTCAGGATGGTCCTTTTTTGGTCCTTTTTTCAAAGTCAAGATGTGAACATCTTGAGTCCTTGTTACTTCGGAAAGTCCTGTTTGATCCTTTTTTCAAAGTCATATGTCAGAATTTTTAAAAATGTGTTAATTTTGTGTTTTGTCACGATAATTCAGGAATGCGATTTTGTACAGACAAACCGATTACACCACAAGATTCAGCAACATTTCAGGATTCAGATGTGAACATCTTGATTCCTCGCTAATTCAGGAAGGTCCTTTTTGATTTTTTTTTCAAAGTCATACGTCAGAATTTTTCAAAATGTGTCAATTTTGTGGTTTTTTCACGATAATTCAGGAATGCAATTTTGTACAGACAAACCGATTACACCACAAGATTCAGCAACATTTCAGGATTCAGCTGTGAATATCTTGAGTATGTAAGAATATTCAAGAATGTGTCAATTTTGTGGTTTTTTCACGATAATTCAGATATGCGATTTTGTACAGACAAACCGATTACACCGCAAGATTCAGCAACATTTCAGGAATCTGATGTGAATATTTTGAGTATGTCAGAATATTCAAGAATGTGTCAATTTTGTGGTTTTTTCACGATAATTCAGATATGCGATTTTGTACAGACAAACCGATTACACCGCAAGATTCAGCAACATTTGAGGATTCAGATGTGAAATTGAGTCTTCGCTAATTCTGGACAGTACTGTTTGATCCTTTTTTCAAAGTCATATGTCAGAATTTTCAAAAATGTGTCAATTTTGTGGTTTTTTCACGATAATTCAGATATGCGATTTTGTACAGACAAACCGATTACACCGCAAGATTCAGCAACATTTCAGGAATCTGATGTGAATATCTTGAGTATGTCAGAATATTCAAGAATTTGTCAATTTTGTGGTTTTTTCACGATAATTCAGGAATGCAATTTTGTACAGACAAACCGATTACACCACAAGATTCAGAAACATTTCAGAATTCAGATGTAAATTTCTTGAGTCCTTGCTAATTCGGAAGGTCCTTTTTTGATCCTTTTTTCAAAGTCAAAATGTGAACATCTTGAGTCCTTGTTAATTCAGGAAGGTCCTTTTTTGATCCTTTTTTCAAAGTCATATGTCAGAATTTTCAAAAATGTGTCAATTTTGTGGTTTTTTCACGATAATTCAGGAATGCGATTTTGTACAGACAAACCGATTACACAACAAGATTCAGCAACATTTCACGAGTCAGATCTTGTGAAGGACTCTGAGTTTTTGCTAATGCAGGAAGGTCCTTTTTGATCCTTTTTTCAAAGTAATATGTCAGAATTTGCAAAAATGTGTCAATTTTGTGGTTTTTTCACGATAATTCAGATATGCGATTTTGTACAGACAAACCGATTACACCGCAAGATTCAGCAACATTTCAGGAATCTGATGTGAATATCTTGAGTATGTCAGAATATTCAAGAATTTGTCAATTTTGTGGTTTTTTCACGATAATTCAGGAATGCAATTTTGTACAGACAAACCGATTACACCACAAGATTCAGAAACATTTCAGAATTCAGATGTAAATTTCTTGAGTCCTTGCTAATTCGGAAGGTCCTTTTTTGATCCTTTTTTCAAAGTCAAAATGTGAACATCTTGAGTCCTTGTTAATTCAGGAAGGTCCTTTTTTGATCCTTTTTTCAAAGTCATATGTCAGAATTTTCAAAAATGTGTCAATTTTGTGGTTTTTTCACGATAATTCAGGAATGCGATTTTGTACAGACAAACCGATTACACAACAAGATTCAGCAACATTTCACGAGTCAGATCTTGTGAAGGACTCTGAGTTTTTGCTAATGCAGGAAGGTCCTTTTTGATCCTTTTTTCAAAGTAATATGTCAGAATTTTCACAAATGTGTCAGTTTTGTGGTTTTTTCACGATAATTCAGGAAAGCGATTTTGGACAGACAACCCGATTTCACCACAAAATTCCGCAACATTTCAGGATTCAGATGTGAACATCTTGAGTCCTTGTTAATTCAGGATGGTCCTTTTTTGATCCTCTTTTCAAAGTTAAGATGTGAACATCTTGAGTACTTGTTAATTCAGGAAGGTTCTTTTTTGATCCTTTTTTCAAAGGCATATGTCAGAATTTTCACAAATGTGTCAGTTTTGTGGTTTTTTCACGATAATTCAGGAAAGCGATTTTGGACAGACAAACCGATTTCACCACAAAATTCCGCAACATTTCACGATTCAGATGTGAACATCTTGAGTTCTTGTTAATTCAGGATGGTACTTTTTTGATCCTTTTTTCAAAGTCAAGATGTGAACATCTTGAGTCCTTGTTAATTCAGGAAGGTCCTGTTTGATCCTTTTTTCAAAGTCATATGTCAGAATTTTTAAAAAATATGTCAATTTTGTGTTTATGTCACGATAATTCAGTAATGCGATTTTGTACAGACAAACCTATTACACCACAAGATTCAGCAACATTTCAGGATTCAGATGTGAACATCTTGATTCCTCGCTAATTCAGGAAGGTCCTTTTTGATTTTTTTTTCAAAGTCATATGTCAGAATTTTCAAAAATGGGTCAATTTTGTGGTTTTTTCACGATAATTCAGGAATGCAATTTTGTACAGACAAACCGATTACACCACAAGATTCAGAAACATTTCAGAATTCAGATGTGAATTTCTTGAGTATGTCAGAATATTCAAAAATGTGTCAGTTTTGTGGTTTTTTCACGATACTTCAGGAATGCGATGTTGGACAGACAAACCGATTACAGCACAAGATTCAGCAACATTTCAGGATTCAGCTGTGAATATCTTGAGTATGTCAGAATATTCAAGAATGTGTCAATTTTGTGGTTTTTCACGATAATTCAGGAATGCGATGTTGTACAGACAATCCGATTACACCGCAAGATTCAGCAACATTTGAGGATTCAGATGTGAAATTGAGTCTTCGCTTATTCTGGACAGTACTTTTTGATCCTTTTTTCAAAGTCATATGTCAGAATTTTCAAAAATGTGTCAATTTTGTGGTTTATTCACGATAATTCAGCAATGCGATTTTGTACAGACAAACCGATTACATTACAAGATTCAGCAACATTTCAGGATTCAGATGTGAATATCTTGAGTCCTTGCTAATTCAGGAAGGTCCTTTTTTGATCCTTTTTTCAAAGTCAAAATGTGAACATCTTGAGTCCTTGTTAATTTAGGAAGGTCCTTTTTTGATCCTTTTTTTCAAAGTCATATGTCAGAGTTTTCAAAAATGTGTCAATTTTGTGTTTTTGTCACGATAATTCAGGAATGCGATTTTGTACAGACAAACCGATTACACAACAAGATTCAGCAACATTTCATGAGTCAGATCTTGTGAAGGACTCTGAGTCCTTGCTAATTCAGGAAGGTCCTTTTTTGATCCTTCTTTCAAAGTAATATGTCAGAATTTGCAAAAATGTGTCAATTTTGTGGTTTTTTTCACGATAGTTCAGGAATGCGATTTTGTACAGACAAACCGATTACACCATAAGATTCAGCAACAATTCAGAATTCAGATGAAACATCTTGAGTCCTTGTTAATTCAGGATGGTCCTTTTTTGATCCTTTCTTCAATGTTAAGATGTGAATATCTTGAGTACTTGTTAATTCGGGAGGTCATTTTTTTAACCTTTTTTCAAAGGCATATGTCAGAATTTTTAAAATATGTGTCAATTTTGTGTTTTTGTCACGATAATTCAGGAATGCGATTTTGTACAGACAAACCGATTACACCACAAGATTCAACAACATTTCAGAAGTCAGATCTTGTGGAGGACTCTGAGTCTTTGCTAATTCAGGAAGGTCATTTTTTGATCCTTTTTTCAAATCAATATGTAAGAATTTTCAAAGATGTGTCAATTTTGTGGTTTATTCACGATAATTCAGTAATGCGATTTTGTACATACAAACCGATTACACAACAAGATTCAGCAACATTTCAGGATTCAGATGTGAACATCTTGAGTCCTTGCTAATTCAGGAAGGTCCGTTTTTGATCCTTTTTTCAAAGTCATATGTCAGAATTTTCAAAAATGTGTCAATTTTGTGGTTTTTTCACGATAATTCAGGATTGCGATTTTGTACAGACAAACCGATTACACCACAAGATTCAGCAACAGTTCAAGATTCAGATGTGAATATCTTGAGTCCTTGCTAATTCAGGAAGGTTCTTTTTTAATCCTTTTTTCCAAGTCAAAATGTGAACATCTTGAGTCCTTGTTAATTTAGGAAGGTCCTTTTTTGATCCTTTTTTTCAAAGTCATATGTCAGAGTTTTCAAAAATGTGTCAATTTTGTGTTTTTGTCACGATAATTCAGGAATGCGATTTTGTACAGACAAACCGATTACACAACAAGATTCAGCAACATTTCATGAGTCAGATCTTGTGAAGGACTCTGAGTCCTTGCTAATTCAGGAAGGTCCTTTTTTGATCCTTCTTTCAGAGTAATATGTCAGAATTTGCAAAAATGTGTCAATTTTGTGGTTTTTTTCACGATAGTTCAGGAATGCGATTTTGTACAGACAAACCGATTACACCATAAGATTCAGCAACAATTCAGAATTCAGATGAAACATCTTGAGTCCTTGTTAATTCAGGATGGTCCTTTTTTGATCCTTTCTTCAATGTTAAGATGTGAATATCTTGAGTACTTGTTAATTCGGGAGGTCATTTTTTTAACCTTTTTTCAAAGGCATATGTCAGAATTTTTAAAAAATGTGTCAATTTTGTGTTTTTGTCACGATAATTCAGGAATGCGATTTTGTACAGACAAACCGATTACACCACAAGATTCAACAACATTTCAGAAGTCAGATCTTGTGGAGGACTCTGAGTCTTTGCTAATTCAGGAAGGTCATTTTTTGATCCTTTTTTCAAATCAATATGTAAGAATTTTCAAAAATGTGTCAATTTTGTGGTTTATTCACGATAATTCAGTAATGCGATTTTGTACATACAAACCGATTACACAACAAGATTCAGCAACATTTCAGGATTCAGATGTGAACATCTTGAGTCCTTGCTAATTAAGGAAGGTCCTTTTTTGATCCTTTTTTCAAAGTCATATGTCAGAATTTTCAAAAATGTGTCAATTTTGTGGTTTTTTCACGATAATTCAGATATGCGATTTTGTACAGACAAACCGATCACACCACAAGATTCAGCAACAGTTCAAGATTCAGATGTGAACATCTTGAGTCTTTGCTGATTCAGGAAGGTTCTTTATTAATCCTTTTTTCAACGTCATATGTCAGAGTTTTCACAAATGTGTCAGTTTTGTGTTTTTTTCACGATAATTCAGGAATGCGATGTTGTACAGACAAACCGATTAGAGCACAAGATTCAGCAACATTTCAGGATTCAGCTGTGAACAGCTTCAGTCTTTGCTAATTCAGCAAGGTCCATTTTTGATTCTTGAACCGATTACACCACTAGATTCAGCAACATTTCAGGATTTAGATGTGAATATATTGAGTATGTCAGAATATTCAAAAATGGTTCAATTTTGTATTTTTTTCACGATAATTCGGGAATGCGATTTTGTACAGACAAACCGATTACACCACAAGATTCAGCAACAATTCAAGATTCAGATGTGAACATCTTGAGTACTTCTTGGAAGGTTCTTTTTTGATCTTTTTTGCAACGTCATATGTCAGAGTTTTCACAAATGTGTCAGTTTTGTGGTTTTTTCACGATAATGCGATTTTGCACAGACAAACCGATTACACCACAAGATTCCGCAACATTTCAGAATTCAGATGTTAACATCTTGAGTTCTTGTTAATTCAGGATGGTCCTTTTTTGATCCTTTATCAAAGTCAAGAAGTGAACATCTTGAGTTCTTGTTAATTCAGGAAGGTCCTGTTTGATCCTTTTTCAAAGTCATACGTCAGAATTTTCCAAAATGTGTCAATTTTGTGGTTTTTTCACGATAATTCAGGAATGCAATTTTGTACAGACAAACCGATTACACCACAAGATTCAGCAACATTTCAGAATTCAGATGTGAATTTCTTGAGTATGTTAGAATATTGAAAAATGTGTCAATTTTGTGGTTTTTCACGATAATTCAGGAATGCGATTTTGTACAGACAAACCGATTACACCACAACATTTAGCAACATTTCAGGATTAAGGTGTGAACATCTTGAGTTCTTGTTAATTCAGGATGGTCCTTTTTTGATCCTTTATCAAAGTCAAGATGTGAACATCTTGAGTTCTTGTTAATTCAGGAAGGTCCTGTTTGATCCTTTTTCAAAGTCATACGTCAGAATTTTCCAAAATGTGTCAATTTTGTGGTTTTTTCACGATAATTCAGGAATGCAATTTTGTACAGACAAACCGATTACACCACAAGATTCAGCAACATTTCAGAATTCAGATGTGAATTTCTTGAGTATGTTAGAATATTGAAAAATGTGTCAATTTTGTGGTTTATCACGATAATTCAGGAATGCGATTTTGTACAGACAAACCGATTACACCACAACATTTAGCAACATTTCAGGATTAAGGTGTGAACATCTTGAGTCCTTGATAATTCAGGAAGTCCCTGTTTGATCCTTTTTTCCAAGTCATATGTCAGAATTTTAAAAATGGGTAAATTTTGTGGTTTTTTTAAGATAATTCAAGAATGCGATCTTGTACAGACAAACACATTACACCACAAGATTACACCACAAGATTCAGCAACATTTCGGGATTCAGAGTATGTCGGAATATTCAAAAATGTGTCAATTTTGTGGTTTTTTCACGATAATTCAGATATGCGAATTTGTACAGACAACCCGATTACACCACAAGATTCAGCAACATTTCAGGATTCAGCTGTGACCATCTTGAGTCCTTGTTAATTCAGGACGCACCTTTTTTTGATCCTTTTTTCAAATTCAAGATGTGAACATCTTGAGTCCTTTTAATTCAGGAAGGTCATATTTTGATCCTTTTTTCAAAGTCATATGTCAGAATATTTTGTGATAATTCAGGAATGCAGTTTTCTTCAGACAAACCGATTAAACCACAAGATTCAGCAACATTTCAGGATTCAGATGTGAATATCTTGAGTATGTCAGAATATTCAAAAATGTGTCAATTTTGTGGTTTTTTCACCACAAGATTCAGCAACATTTCAGGATTCAGCTGTGAATATCTTGAGTCCTTGCTAATTCAGCTTCAGTCTTTGCTAATTCAGCAAGGTCCATTTTTGATTGTTGAACCGATTACACCACTAGATTCAGCAACATTTCAGGATTCAGATGTGAATATATTGAGTATGTCAGAATATTCAAAAATGGTTCAATTTTGTGTTTTTTTCACGATAATTCGGGAATGCGATTTTGTACAGACAAACCGATTACACCACAAGATTCAGCAACAATTCAAGATTCAGATGTGAACATCTTGAGTACTTGCTAATTCAGGAAGGTTCTTTTTTGATCTTTTTTGCAACGTCATATGTCAGAGTTTTCACAAATGTGTTAGTTTTGTGGTTTTTTCACGATAATGCGATTTTGCACAGACAAACCGATTACACCACAAGATTCCGCAACTTTTCAGGATTCAGATGTTAACATCTTGAGTTCTTGTTAATTCAGGATGGTCCTTTTTTGATCCTTTATCAAAGTCAAGATGTGAACATCTTGAGTTCTTGTTAATTCAGGAAGGTCCTGTTTGATCCTTTTTCAAAGTCATACGTCAGAATTTTCCAAAATGTGTCAATTTTGTGGTTTTTTCACGATAATTCAGGAATGCAATTTTGTACAGACAAACCGATTACACCACAAGATTCAGCAACATTTCAGAATTCAGATGTGAATTTCTTGAGTATGTTAGAATATTGAAAAATGTGTCAATTTTGTGGTTTTTCACGATAATTCAGGAATGCGATTTTGTACAGACAAACCGATTACACCACAACATTTAGCAACATTTCAGGATTAAGGTGTGAACATCTTGAGTCCTTGATAATTCAGGAAGTCCCTGTTTGATCCTTTTTTCCAAGTCATATGTCAGAATTTTAAAAATGGGTAAATTTTGTGGTTTTTTTAAGATAATTCAAGAATGCGATCTTGTACAGAGAAACCGATTACACCACAAGATTCAGCAACATTTCGGGATTCAGAGTATGTCGGAATATTCAAAAATGTGTCAATTTTGTGGTTTTTTCACGATAATTCAGATATGCGAATTTGTACAGACAAACCGATTACACCACAAGATTCAGCAACATTTCAGGATTCAGCTGTGACCATCTTGAGTCCTTGTTAATTCAGGACGCACCTTTTTTTTGATCCTTTTTTCAAATTCAAGATGTGAACATCTTGAGTCCTTTTAATTCAGGAAAGTCATATTTTGATCCTTTTTTCAAAGTCATATGTCAGAATATTTTGTGATAATTCAGGAATGCAGTTTTCTTCAGACAAACCGATTAAACCACAAGATTCAGCAACATTTCAGGATTCAGATGTGAATATCTTGAGTATGTCAGAATATTCAAAAATGTGTCAATTTTGTGGTTTTTTCACCACAAGATTCAGCAACATTTCAGGATTCAGCTGTGAATATCTTGAGTATGTCAGAATATTCAAGAATGTGTCAATTTTGTGGTTTTTTCTTGATAATTCAGATATGCGATTTTGTACAAAAAAACATTCAGCAACATTTCAGGATTCAGCTGTGAATATCTTGAGTATGTCAGAATATTCAGAAATGGTTCAATTTTGTGTTTTTTTCACGATAATGCGATTTTGTACAGACAAACCGATTACACCACAAGATTCAGCAACAATTCAAGATTCAGATGTGAACATCTTGAGTACTTGCTAATTCAGGAAGGTTCTCTTTTGATCTTTTTTGCAACGTCATATGTCAGAGTTTTCACAAATGTGTCAGTTTTGTGGTTTTTTCACGATAATGCGATTTTGCACAGACAAACCGATTACACCACAAGATTCCGCAACATTTCAGGATTCAGATGTTAACATCTTGAGTTCTTGTTAATTCAGGATGGTCCTTTTTTGATCCTTTATCAAAGTCAAGATGTGAACATCTAGAGTTCTTGTTAATTCAGGAAGGTCCTGTTTGATCCTTTTTCAAAGTCATACGTCAGAATTTTCCAAAATGTGTCAATTTTGTGGTTTTTTCACGATAATTCAGGAATGCAATTTTGTACAGACAAACCGATTACACCACAAGATTCAGCAACATTTCAGAATTCAGATGTGAATTTCTTGAGTATGTTAGAATATTGAAAAATGTGTCAATTTTGTGGTTTATCACGATAATTCAGGAATGCGATTTTGTACAGACAAACCGATTACACCACAACATTTAGCAACATTTCAGGATTAAGGTGTGAACATCTTGAGTCCTTGATAATTCAGGAAGTCCCTGTTTGATCCTTTTTTCCAAGTCATATGTCAGAATTTTAAAAATGGGTAAATTATGTGGTTTTTTTAAGATAATTCAAGAATGCGATCTTGTACAGACAAACCGATTACACCACAAGATTCAGCAACATTTCGGGATTCAGAGTATGTCGGAATATTCAAAAATGTGTCAATTTTGTGGTTTTTTCACGATAATTCAGATATGCGAATTTGTACAGACAAACCGATTACACCACAAGATTCAGCAACATTTCAGGATTCAGCTGTGCCCATCTTGAGTCCTTGTTAATTCAGGACGCACCTTTTTTTTGAGCCTTTTTTCAAATTCAAGATGTGAACATCTTGAGTCCTGTTAATTCAGGAAGGTCCTATTTTGATCCTTTTTTCAAAGTCATATGTCAGAATATTTTGTGATAATTCAGGAATGCAGTTTTCTTCAGACAAACCGATTAAACCACAAGATTCAGCAACATTTCAGGATTCAGATGTGAATATCTTGAGTATGTCAGAATATTCAAAAATGTGTCAATTTTGTGGTTTTTTCACGATAATTCAGATATGCGATTTTGTACAGACAAACCGATCACACCACAAGATTCAGCAACATTTCAGGATTCTGATGTGAATATATTGAGTATGTCAGAATATTCAAGAATGTGTCAATTTTGTGGTTTTTCACGATAATTCAGATATGCGATTTTGTACAGACAAACCGATGACACCGCAAGATTCAGCAACATTTGAGGATTCAGATGTAAAATTGTGTCTTCGCTATTTCTGGACGGTACTTTTTGATCCTTTTTTTTTAAAGTCATATATCAGAATTTTCAAAAATGTGTCAATTTTGTTGTTTTTTCACGATAATTCAGGAATGCGATTTTGTACAGATGTGAACATCTCAAGTCCTTGCTAATTCAGGAAGGTCCTTTATGATCCTTTTTTCAAAGTCATAAGTCAGAATTTCTTGAGTCTGTCAGAATATTCAAAAATGTGTCAATTTTGTGTTTTTGTCACGATAATTCAGGAATGCGATTTTGTACAGACAAACCGATTACACCACAAGATTCAGCAACATTTCAGGAGTTCTTGCTAATGCAGGAAGATTCTTTTTTGATCCTTTTTTTCAAAGTAATATGTCAGAATTTGCAAAAATGTGTCAATTTTTTGGTTTTTTCACGATAGTTCAGGAATGCGATTTTGTATAGACAAACCGATTACAACATAAGATTCAGCAACACTTCAGGAGTCAGAACTTGTGAAGAACTCTGAGTCCTTGTTAGTTCAGGAAGATCCTTTTTTGATCCTTTTTTCAAAGTAATATGTCAGAATTTGCAAAAATGTGTCAATTTTTTGGTTTTTTCACGATAGTTCAGGAATGCGATTTTGTATAGACAAACCGATTACAACATAAGATTCAGCAACAATTCAGGATTAAGGTGTGAACATCTTGAGTCCTTGCTAATTCAGGAAGTCCCTGTTTGATCCTTTTTCCAAGTCATATGTCAGAATTTTAAAAATGGGTCAATTTTGTGGTTTTTTTAAGATAATTCAGGTATTAGGTTTTCTACAGACAAACCGATTAAACCACAAGATTCAGCAACATTTCAGGATTCAGATGTGAATATCTTGGGTATGTCAGTATATTCAAAAATGTGTCATTTTTGTGTTTTTTTCACGATACTTCATGATTGCGATGTTGTGCAGACAAACCGATTACACCATAAGATTCAGCAACATTTCAGGATTCAGCTGTGAATATCTTGAGTCCTTGCTAATTCAGGAAGGTCCTTTTTCGATAATTTTTTCAAAGTCATATGTCAGAATTTTCAAAAATGTGTCAATTTTGTGGTTTTTTCACTATAATTCAGGAATGCGATTTTGTACAGACAGATGTGAACATCTCGAGTCCTTGCTAATTCAGGAAGGTCCTTTATGATCCTTTTTTCAAAGTCATATGTCAGAATTTCTTGAGTCTGTAAGAATATTCAAATATGTGTCAATTTTGTGTTTTTGTCACGATAATTCAGGAATGCGATTTTGTATAGACAAACCGATTACACCACAAGATTCAGCAACATTTCAGGAGTTCTTGCTAATTCAGGAAGGTTCTTTTTTGATCCTTTTTTTTCAATGTAATATGTCAGAATTTTCAAAAATGTGTCAATTTTGTGTTTTTGTCACGATAATTCAGGAATGCGATTTTGTACAGACAAACCGATTACACCACAAGATTCAGCAACATTTCAGGAGTCAGAACTTGTGAAGAACTCTGAGTCCTTGCTAGTTCAGAAAGGTCCTTTTTTGATCCTTTTTTCAAAGTAATATGTCAGAATTTGCAAAAATGTGTCAATTTTTTGGTTTTTTCACGATAGTTTAGGAATGCAATTTTGTACAGACAAACCGATTACACCATAAGATTCAGCAACAATTCAGGATTCAGATGAAACATCTTGAGTTCTTGTTAATGCAGGATGGTCCTTTTTTGAGCCTTTTTTCAAAGTTAAGATGTGAACATCTTGAGTCTTTGCTAATTCAGGAAGTCTCTGTTTGAGCCTTTTTTAAAAGTCATATGTCAGAATTTTCAAAAATGAGTCAATTTTGTGGTTTTTTCACGATAGTTCAGGAATGCGATTTTGTACAGACAAACCGATTACACCACAAGATTTAGCAACATTTCAGGATTAAGGTGTGAACATCTTGAGTCCTTGCTAATTCAGGAAGTCCCTGTTTGATCCTTTTTTCCAAGTCATATGTCAGAATTTTAAAAATGGGTCAATTTTGTGGTTTTTTTAAGATAATTCAGGAATGCGATCTTGTACAGACAAACCGATTACACCACAAGATTCAGCAACATTTCAGGATTCAAACCGATTACACCACAAGATTCAGCAACATTTCAGGATTCTGATGTGAATATCTTGAGTATGTCAGAATATTCAAGAATGTGTCAATTTTGTGGTTTTTTCACGATAATTCAGATATGCGATTTTGTACAGACAAACCGATTACACCACAAGATTCAGCAACATTTCAGGATTCTGATGTGAATATCTTGAGTATGTTAGAATTTTCAAAAATGTGTCAATTTTGTTGTTTTTTCACGATAATTCAGGAATGCGATTTTGTAAAGACAGATGTGAACATCTCGAGTCCTTTCTAATTCAGGAAGGTCCTTTATGATCCTTTTTTCAAAGTCATATGTCAGAATTTCTTGAGTCTGTCAGAATATTCAAAAATGTGTCAATTTTGTGTTTTTGTCACGATAATTCAGGAATGCGATTTTGTACAGACAAACCGATTACACCACAAAATTCAGCAACATTTCAGGAGTTCTTGCTAATTCAGGAAGGTTCTTTTTTGATACTTTTTTTCAAAATTTTCAAAAATGTGTCAATTTTGTGTTTTTGTCACGATAATTCAGGAATGCGATTTTGTACAGACGAACCGATTACACCATAAGATTCAGCAACAATTCAGAATTTAGATGTGAACATCTTGAGTCTTCGCTAATTCAGGACGGTACTTTTCGATCCTTTTTTCAAAGTCATATGTCAGAATATTCAAAAATGTGTCAATTTTGTGGTTTTTTCACTATAATTCAGGAATGCGATTTTGTACAGACAGATGTGAACATCTCGAGTCCTTGCTAATTCAGGAAGGTTCTTTATGATCCTTTTTTCAAAGTCATATGTCAGAATTTCTTGAGTCTGTCAGAATATTCAAAAATGTGTCAATTTTGTGTTTTTGTCACGATAATTCAGGAATGCGATTTTGTACAGACAAACCGATTACACCACAAAATTCAGCAACATTTCAGGAGTTCTTGCTAGTTCAGGAAGGTTCTTTTCTGATACTTTTTTTCAAAATAATATGTCAGAATTTTCAAAAATGTGTCAATTTTGTGTTTTTGTCACGATAATTCAGGAACGCGATTTTGTACAGACGAACCGATTACACCATAAGATTCAGCAACAATTCAGAATTTAGATGTGAACATCTTGAGTCTTCGCTAATTCAGGACGGTACTTTTCGATCCTTTTTTCAAAGTCATATGTCAGAATATTCAAAAATGTGTCAATTTTGTGGTTTTTTCACTATATATTTCAGGAATGCGATTTTGTACAGACAGATGTGAACATCTCGAGTCCTTGCTAATTCAGGAAGGTTCTTTATGATCCTTTTTTCAAAGTCATATGTCAGAATTTCTTGAGTCTGTCAGAATATTCAAAAATGTTTCAATTTTGTGTTTTTGTCACGATAATTCAGGAATGCGATTTTGTACAGACAAACCGATTACACCACAAGATTCAGCAACATTTCAGGAGTCAGAACTTGTGAAGAACTCTGAGTCCTTGCTAGTTCAGGAAGGTCCTTTTTTGATCCTTTTTTCAAAGTAATATGTCAGAATTTGCAAAAATGTGTCAATTTTTTGTTTTTTTCACGATAGTTCAGGATTGCGATTTTGTACAGACAAACCGATTACACCATAAGATTCAGCAACAATTCAGGATTCAGATGAAACATCTTGAGTCCTTGTTAATGCAGGATGGTCCTTTTTTGATCCTTTTTTCAAAGTTAAGATGTGAACATCTTGAGTACTTGTGAATTCAGGACGGTCCTTTTTTGATCCTTTTTTCAAAGTCATATGTCAGAATTTTTAAAAAATGTGTCAATTTTGTGGTTTTTTCACGATAATTTAGGAATGCGATTTTGTACAGACAAGCCGATTACACAACAAGATTCAGCAATATTTCAGGATTCAGATGTGAACATCTTGAGTTCTTGTTAATTCAGGATGGTCCTTTTTTGATCGTTTTTTCAAAGTTAAGATGTGAACATCTTGAGTCCTTGTTAATTCAGGATGGTCCTTTTTTGATCCGTTTTTCAAAGTCTAATGTCAGAATTTTCAAAAATGTGTCAATTTTGTGGTTTTTTCACTATAAATCACGAATGCGATTTTGTACAGAAAAACTTATTACACCGCAAGATTCAGCAACATTTGAGGATTCAGATGAACATCTTGAGTCCTTGCTAATTCAGGAAGTCCCTGTTTGATCCTTTTTTCCAAGTCATATGTCAGAATTTTAAAAATGGGTCAATTTTGTGGTTTTTTTAAGATAATTCAGATATGCGATTTTGTACAGACAAACCGATTACACCACAAGATTCAGCAACATTTCAGGATTCTGATGTGGATATCTTGAGTATGTCAGAATATTCAAGAATGTGTCACTTTTGTGGTTTTTTCACGATAATTCAGATATGCGATTTTGTACAGACAAACCGATTACACCGCAAGATTCAGCAACATTTGAGGATTCAGATGTGAAATTGAGTCTTCGCTAATTCTGGACGGTACTTTTGATCCCTTTTTCAAAGTCATATGTCAGAATTTTCAAAAATGTGTCAATTTTGTGGTTTATTCACGATAATTCAGGAATGCGATTTTGTACAGACAAACCGATTACACCACAAGATTCAGCAACATTTCAGGATTCAGATGTGAATATCTAGAGTCCTTGCTAATTCAGGAAGGTCCTTTTTGATCCTTTTTTCAAAGTCAAAATGTGAACATCTTGAGTCCTTGTTAATTCACGAAGGTCCTTTTTTGATCCTTTTTTCAAAGTCATATGTCAGAATTTTCAAAAATATGTCAATTTTGTGGTTTTTTCACGATAGTTCAGGAATGCGATTTTGTACAGACAAACCGATTACACCACAAGATTTAGCAACATTTCAGGATTAAGGTGTGAACATCTTGAGTCCTTGCTAATTCAGGAAGTCCCTGTTTGATTCTTTTTTCCAAGTCATATGTCAGAAAAAATGGGTCAATTTTGTGTTTTTTTTAAGATAATTCAGGAATGCGATCTTGAATAGACAAACCGATTACACCACAAGATTTAGCAACATTTCAGGATTGAGGTGTGAACATCTTGAGTCCTTGCTAATTCAGGAAGGTTCTGTTTGATCCTTTTTTCCAAAACATATGTCAGAATTTTAAAAATGGGTAAATTTTGTGGTTTTTTTAAGATAATTCAGGAATGCGATCTTGTACAGACAAACCGATTACACCACAAGATTCAGCAACATTTTAGGATTCAGATGTGAATATCTTGAGTATGTCGGAATATTCATAAATGTGTCAATTTTGTGGTTTTTACACGATAATTCAGATATGCGAATTTGTACAGACAAATCGATTGCACCACAAGATTCAGCAGCATTTCAGGATTCAGTTATGACCATCTTTAGTCCTTGTTAATTCAGGACGGTCGTTTTTTTGATCCTTTTTTCAAATTCAAGATGTGTACATCTTGAGTCCTGTTAATTCAGGAAGGTCCTTTTTTAATCCTTTTTTCAAAGTCATATGTCAGAATTTTCAAAAATGTGTCAATTTAGTGGTTTTTTCACGATAACTCAGGAATGCGATTTTGTACAGACAAACCGATTACACCATAAGATTCAGCAACATTTCAGGATTCAGATGTGAACATCTTGAGTCCTTGTTTTTTCAGGATGGGCCTTTTTTTATTCTTTTTCAAAGTCAAGATGTGAACATCTTCAGTCCTTGCTAATTCAGGAAGGTCCATTTTTGATTCTTTTTTCAAAGTCTTATGTCAGAATATTCAAAAATGTGTCAATTTTGTGTTTTTTTTCAAGTTAATTCAGGAATACGATTTTGTACAGACAAACCGATTACACCGCAAGATTCAGCAACAATTCAGGATTCAGATGTGAACATCTTCAGTCCTTGCTAATTCAGGAAGTGCCTTTTTGATCCTTTTTTCCAAGTCATTTGTCAGAATTTTCAAAAATGTGTCAATTTTGTGGTTTTTTCACGATAATTCAGGAACGCGATTTTGTACAGGCAAACTGATTACACCACAAGATTCAGCAACATTTCAGGATTCAGCTGTCCTTGCTAATTCAGGAAGATCCATTTTTGATTCTTTTTTCAAAGTCATATGTCAGAATATTTTGTAATAATTCAAGAATGCGATTTTGTACAGACAAACCGATTACACCAAAATATTCAGCAGCATTTCAGATTTCAGCTGTGAACATTTTCAGTCCTTGCTAAATCAGGCAGGTCCATTTTTGATCCTTTTTTTCAAAATCATATGTCAGAATTTTCAAAAATGTGTCAATTTCGTGGTTTTTTCTCGATATTTCAGGATTGCGATTTTGTACAGACAAACCGATTACACCACAAGATTTAGCAACATTTCAGGATTAAGGTGTGAACATCTTGAGTCCTTGCTAATTCAGGAAGTCCCTGTTTGATCCTTTTTTCCAAGTCATATGTCAGAATTTTAAAAATGGGTCAATTTCGTGGTTTTTTTAAGATAATTCAGGAATGCGATCTTGTACAGACAAACCGATTGCACCACAAGATTCAGCAACATTTCAGGATTCAGATGTGAATATCTTGAGTATGTCAGAATTTTCAAGAATATGTCAATTTTGTGGTTTTTTCACGATAATTCAGATATGCGATTTTGTACAGACAAACCGATTACACCGCAAGATTCAGCAACATTTGAGGATTCAGATGTAAAATTGTGTCTTCGCTAATTCTGGACGGTACTTTTTGATCCTTTTTTCAAAGTCATATATCAGAATATTCAAAAATGTGTCAATTTTGTTGTTTTTTCACGATAATTCAGGAATGCGATTTTGTAAAGACAGATGTGAACATCTCGAGTCCTTGCTAATTCAGGAAGGTCCTTTATGATCCTTTTTTCAAAGTCATATGTCAGAATTTCTTGAGTCTGTCAGAATATTCAAAAATGTGTCAATTTTGTGTTTTTGTCACGATAATTCAGGAATGCGATTTTGTACAGACAAACCGATTACACCACAAAATTCAGCAACATTTCAGGAGTTCTTGCTAATTCAGGAAGGTTCTTTTTTGATACTTTTTTTCAAAATAATATGTCCGAATTTTCAAAAATATGTCAATTTTGTGTTTTTGTCACGATAATTCAGGAATGCGATTTTGTACAGACGAACCGATTACACCATAAGATTCAGCAACAATTCAGAATTTAGATGTGAACATCTTGAGTCTTCGCTAATTCAGGACGGTACTTTTCGATCCTTTTTTCAAAGTCATATGTCAGAATATTCAAAAATGTGTCAATTTTGTGGTTTTTTCACTATAATTCAGGAATGCGATTTTGTACAGACAGATGTGAACATCTTGAGTCCTTGCTAATTCAGGAAGGTTATTTATGATCCTTTTTTCAAAGTCATATGTCAGAATTTCTTGAGTCTGTCAGAATATTCAAAAATGTTTCAATTTTGTGTTTTTGTCACGATAATTCAGGAATGCGATTTTGTACAGACAAACCGATTACACCACAAGATTCAGCAACATTTCAGGAGTCAGAACTTGTGAAGAACTCTGAGTCCTTGCTAGTTCAGGAAGGTCCTTTTTTGATCCTTTTTTCAAAGTAATATGTCAGAATTTGCAAAAATGTGTCAATTTTTTGTTTTTTTCACGATAGTTCAGGAATGCGATTTTGTACAGACAAACCGATTACACCATAAGATTCAGCAACAATTCAGGATTCAGATGAAACATCTTGAGTCCTTGTTAATGTAGGATGGTCCTTTTTTGATCCTTTTTTCAAAGTTAAGATGTGAACATCTTGAGTACTTGTGAATTCAGGACGGTCCTTTTTTGATCCTTTTTTCAAAGTCATATGTCAGAATTTTAAAAAAATGTGTCAATTTTGTGGTTTTTTCACGATAATTTAGGAATGCGATTTTGTACAGACAAGCCGATTACACAACAAGATTCAGCAATATTTCAGGATTCAGATGTGAACATCTTGAGTTCTTGTTAATTCAGGATGGTCCTTTTTTGATCGTTTTTTCAAAGTTAAGATGTGAACATCTTGAGTCCTTGTTAATTCAGGATGGTCCTTTTTTGATCCGTTTTTCAAAGTCTAATGTCAGAATTTTCAAAAATGTGTCAATTTTGTGGTTTTTTCACTATAAATCACGAATGCGATTTTGTACAGAAAAACTTATTACACCGCAAGATTCAGCAACATTTGAGGATTCAGATGAACATCTTGAGTCCTTGCTAATTCAGGAAGTCCCTGTTTGATCCTTTTTTCCAAGTCATATGTCAGAATTTTAACCAGTTGGGAAGGTTAGATCACATGGGAAATTTTAAAGTAGGTGTAATTATGATAGTTCGGATTATCAAAATTATAGTCGGTCTAAGCCGACTATAAAAACCCTACACATATGTGTGGTTACCATTCAAAGTGATATATAGGTCACCAGGGTATACGAATCCTGAAAATAACTACAAACATTCAATCGCTGAAGAATTTCCATTCATTTGATACCCATATTTACATATGGGTAGGTGTACCGAATATCGATTTCTTTTTTGGTGAACCACAAGTCTTTTCGCCGGAAAACATTATTATCATGTATTTGAGCATGATGTCAATACATATTTGACCAAAAAAGTTTACCTAAGCACGTATACAGTAAAATTGATCTGTATATGTAAATTTTATATGAGGTATTTGAACATAAGTGGTCGGATCATAGGTCACAATGGACCGATCTCGCCAATTTTTTCGCACATACAGCGTAGGTATATTAGTAATCTAAGTTATAAGTTTCATTTATCTAGCTCTTCAATTTTAAAAGTCTTAGGGATTTCAACAGACAGACAGACAGACGGACAGACAGACGGACAGACAGACAGACGGACAGACGGACATCGCTAAATCGACTCAGGAGGTCATGCTGATCAAGAATATATATACTTTTCCATACCGGAGATGCTAACTTCTGGGTGTTACAAACGGCGTACCAAACTGAATATACCCTTTCACTCTTAGTGTAGGGTATAAAAATGGGTCAATTTTGTGGTTTTTTAAAGATAATTCAGATATGCGATTTTGTACAGACAAACCGATTACACCACAAGATTCAGCAACATTTCAGGATTCTGATGTGGATATCTTGAGTATGTCAGAATATTCTAGAATGTGTCACTTTTGTGGTTTTTTCACGATAATTCAGATATGCGATTTTGTACAGACAAACCGATTACACCGCAAGATTCAGCAACATTTGAGGATTCAGATGTGAAATTGAGTCTTCGCTAATTCTGGACGGTACTTTTGATCCCTTTTTCAAAGTCATATGTCAGAATTTTCAAAAATGTGTCAATTTTGTGGTTTATTCACGATAATTCAGGAATGCGATTTTGTACAGACAAACCGATTACACCACAAGATTCAGCAACATTTCAGGATTCAGATGTGAACATTTTCAGTCCTTGCTAAATCAGGCAGGTCCTTTTTTGATCCTTTTTTTCAAAATCATATGTCAGAATTTTCAAAAATGTGTCAATTTCGTGGTTTTTTCTCGATATTTCAGGATTGCAATTTTGTACAGACAAACCGATTACACCACAAGATTTAGCAACATTTCAGGATTAAGGTGTGAACATCTTGAGTCCTTGCTAATTCAGGAAGTCCCTGTTTGATCCTTTTTTCCAAGTCATATGTCAGAATTTTAAAAATGGGTCAATTTTGTGGTTTTTTTAAGATAATTCAGGAATGCGATCTTGTACAGACAAACCGATTGCACCACAAGATTCAGCAACATTTCAGGATTCAGATGTGAATATCTTGAGTATGTCAGAATTTTCAAGAATATGTCAATTTTGTGGTTTTTTCACGATAATTCAGATATGCGATTTTGTACAGACAAACCGATTACACCGCAAGATTCAGCAACATTTGAGGATTCAGATGTAAAATTGTGTCTTCGCTAATTCTGGACGGTACTTTTTGATCCTTTTTTCAAAGTCATATATCAGAATTTTCAAAAATGTGTCAATTTTGTTGTTTTTTCACGATAATTCAGGAATGCGATTTTGTAAAGACAGATGTGAACATCTCGAGTCCTTGCTAATTCAGGAAGGTCCTTTATGATCCTTTTTTCAAAGTCATATGTCAGAATTTCTTGAGTCTGTCAGAATATTCAAAAATGTGTCAATTTTGTGTTTTTGTCACGATAATTCAGGAATGCGATTTTGTACAGACAAACCGATTACACCACAAAATTCAGCAACATTTCAGGAGTTCTTGCCAATTCAGGAAGGTTCTTTTTTGATACTTTTTTTCAAAATAATATGTCTGAATTTTCAAAAATGTGTCAATTTTGTGTTTTTGTCACGATAATTCAGGAATGCGATTTTGTACAGACGAACCGATTACACCATAAGATTCAGCAACAATTCAGAATTTAGATGTGAACATCTTGAGTCTTCGCTAATTCAGGACGGTACTTTTCGATCCTTTTTTCAAAGTCATATGTCAGAATATTCAAAAATGTGTCAATTTTGTGGTTTTTTCACTATAATTCAGGAATGCGATTTTGTACAGACAGATGTGAACATCTCGAGTCCTTGCTAATTCAGGAAGGTTCTTTATGATCCTTTTTTCAAAGTCATATGTCAGAATTTCTTGAGTCTGTCAGAATATTCAAAAATGTTTCAATTTTGTGTTTTTGTCACGATAATTCAGGAATGCGATTTTGTACAGACAAACCGATTACACCACAAAATTCAGCAACATTTCAGGAGTTCTTGCCAATTCAGGAAGGTTCTTTTTTGATACTTTTTTTCAAAATAATATGTCTGAATTTTCAAAAATGTGTCAATTTTGTGTTTTTGTCACGATAATTCAGGAATGCGATTTTGTACAGACGAACCGATTACACCATAAGATTCAGCAACAATTCAGAATTTAGATGTGAACATCTTGAGTCTTCGCTAATTCAGGACGGTACTTTTCGATCCTTTTTTCAAAGTCATATGTCAGAATTTTCAAAAATGTGTCAATTTAGTGGTTTTTTCACGATAACTCAGGAATGCGATTTTGTACAGACAAACCGATTACACCATAAGATTCAGCAACATTTCAGGATTCAGATGTGAACATCTTGAGTCCTTGTTTTTTCAGGATGGGCCTTTTTTTATTCTTTTTCAAAGTCAAGATGTGAACATCTTCAGTCCTTGCTAATTCAGGAAGGTCCATTTTTGATTCTTTTTTCAAAGTCTTATGTCAGAATATTCAAAAATGTGTCAATTTTGTGTTTTTTTTCAAGTTAATTCAGGAATACGATTTTGTACAGACAAACCGATTACACCGCAAGATTCAGCAACAATTCAGGATTCAGATGTGAACATCTTCAGTCCTTGCTAATTCAGGAAGTGCCTTTTTGATCCTTTTTTCCAAGTCATTTGTCAGAATTTTCAAAAATGTGTCAATTTTGTGGTTTTTTCACGATAATTCAGGAACGCGATTTTGTACAGGCAAACTGATTACACCACAAGATTCAGCAACATTTCAGGATTCAGCTGTCCTTGCTAATTCAGGAAGATCCATTTTTGATTCTTTTTTCAAAGTCATATGTCAGAATATTTTGTAATAATTCAAGAATGCGATTTTGTACAGACAAACCGATTACACCAAAATATTCAGCAGCATTTCAGATTTCAGCTGTGAACATTTTCAGTCCTTGCTAAATCAGGCAGGTCCATTTTTGATCCTTTTTTTCAAAATCATATGTCAGAATTTTCAAAAATGTGTCAATTTCGTGGTTTTTTCTCGATATTTCAGGATTGCGATTTTGTACAGACAAACCGATTACACCACAAGATTTAGCAACATTTCAGGATTAAGGTGTGAACATCTTGAGTCCTTGCTAATTCAGGAAGTCCCTGTTTGATCCTTTTTTCCAAGTCATATGTCAGAATTTTAAAAATGGGTCAATTTCGTGGTTTTTTTAAGATAATTCAGGAATGCGATCTTGTACAGACAAACCGATTGCACCACAAGATTCAGCAACATTTCAGGATTCAGATGTGAATATCTTGAGTATGTCAGAATTTTCAAGAATATGTCAATTTTGTGGTTTTTTCACGATAATTCAGATATGCGATTTTGTACAGACAAACCGATTACACCGCAAGATTCAGCAACATTTGAGGATTCAGATGTAAAATTGTGTCTTCGCTAATTCTGGACGGTACTTTTTGATCCTTTTTTCAAAGTCATATATCAGAATATTCAAAAATGTGTCAATTTTGTTGTTTTTTCACGATAATTCAGGAATGCGATTTTGTAAAGACAGATGTGAACATCTCGAGTCCTTGCTAATTCAGGAAGGTCCTTTATGATCCTTTTTTCAAAGTCATATGTCAGAATTTCTTGAGTCTGTCAGAATATTCAAAAATGTGTCAATTTTGTGTTTTTGTCACGATAATTCAGGAATGCGATTTTGTACAGACAAACCGATTACACCACAAAATTCAGCAACATTTCAGGAGTTCTTGCTAATTCAGGAAGGTTCTTTTTTGATACTTTTTTTCAAAATAATATGTCCGAATTTTCAAAAATATGTCAATTTTGTGTTTTTGTCACGATAATTCAGGAATGCGATTTTGTACAGACGAACCGATTACACCATAAGATTCAGCAACAATTCAGAATTTAGATGTGAACATCTTGAGTCTTCGCTAATTCAGGACGGTACTTTTCGATCCTTTTTTCAAAGTCATATGTCAGAATATTCAAAAATGTGTCAATTTTGTGGTTTTTTCACTATAATTCAGGAATGCGATTTTGTACAGACAGATGTGAACATCTTGAGTCCTTGCTAATTCAGGAAGGTTATTTATGATCCTTTTTTCAAAGTCATATGTCAGAATTTCTTGAGTCTGTCAGAATATTCAAAAATGTTTCAATTTTGTGTTTTTGTCACGATAATTCAGGAATGCGATTTTGTACAGACAAACCGATTACACCACAAGATTCAGCAACATTTCAGGAGTCAGAACTTGTGAAGAACTCTGAGTCCTTGCTAGTTCAGGAAGGTCCTTTTTTGATCCTTTTTTCAAAGTAATATGTCAGAATTTGCAAAAATGTGTCAATTTTTTGTTTTTTTCACGATAGTTCAGGAATGCGATTTTGTACAGACAAACCGATTACACCATAAGATTCAGCAACAATTCAGGATTCAGATGAAACATCTTGAGTCCTTGTTAATGTAGGATGGTCCTTTTTTGATCCTTTTTTCAAAGTTAAGATGTGAACATCTTGAGTACTTGTGAATTCAGGACGGTCCTTTTTTGATCCTTTTTTCAAAGTCATATGTCAGAATTTTAAAAAAATGTGTCAATTTTGTGGTTTTTTCACGATAATTTAGGAATGCGATTTTGTACAGACAAGCCGATTACACAACAAGATTCAGCAATATTTCAGGATTCAGATGTGAACATCTTGAGTTCTTGTTAATTCAGGATGGTCCTTTTTTGATCGTTTTTTCAAAGTTAAGATGTGAACATCTTGAGTCCTTGTTAATTCAGGATGGTCCTTTTTTGATCCGTTTTTCAAAGTCTAATGTCAGAATTTTCAAAAATGTGTCAATTTTGTGGTTTTTTCACTATAAATCACGAATGCGATTTTGTACAGAAAAACTTATTACACCGCAAGATTCAGCAACATTTGAGGATTCAGATGAACATCTTGAGTCCTTGCTAATTCAGGAAGTCCCTGTTTGATCCTTTTTTCCAAGTCATATGTCAGAATTTTAACCAGTTGGGAAGGTTAGATCACATGGGAAATTTTAAAGTAGGTGTAATTATGATAGTTCGGATTATCAAAATTATAGTCGGTCTAAGCCGACTATAAAAACCCTACACATATGTGTGGTTACCATTCAAAGTGATATATAGGTCACCAGGGTATACGAATCCTGAAAATAACTACAAACATTCAATCGCTGAAGAATTTCCATTCATTTGATACCCATATTTACATATGGGTAGGTGTACCGAATATCGATTTCTTTTTTGGTGAACCACAAGTCTTTTCGCCGGAAAACATTATTATCATGTATTTGAGCATGATGTCAATACATATTTGACCAAAAAAGTTTACCTAAGCACGTATACAGTAAAATTGATCTGTATATGTAAATTTTATATGAGGTATTTGAACATAAGTGGTCGGATCATAGGTCACAATGGACCGATCTCGCCAATTTTTTCGCACATACAGCGTAGGTATATTAGTAATCTAAGTTATAAGTTTCATTTATCTAGCTCTTCAATTTTAAAAGTCTTAGGGATTTCAACAGACAGACAGACAGACGGACAGACAGACGGACAGACAGACAGACGGACAGACGGACATCGCTAAATCGACTCAGGAGGTCATGCTGATCAAGAATATATATACTTTTCCATACCGGAGATGCTAACTTCTGGGTGTTACAAACGGCGTACCAAACTGAATATACCCTTTCACTCTTAGTGTAGGGTATAAAAATGGGTCAATTTTGTGGTTTTTTAAAGATAATTCAGATATGCGATTTTGTACAGACAAACCGATTACACCACAAGATTCAGCAACATTTCAGGATTCTGATGTGGATATCTTGAGTATGTCAGAATATTCTAGAATGTGTCACTTTTGTGGTTTTTTCACGATAATTCAGATATGCGATTTTGTACAGACAAACCGATTACACCGCAAGATTCAGCAACATTTGAGGATTCAGATGTGAAATTGAGTCTTCGCTAATTCTGGACGGTACTTTTGATCCCTTTTTCAAAGTCATATGTCAGAATTTTCAAAAATGTGTCAATTTTGTGGTTTATTCACGATAATTCAGGAATGCGATTTTGTACAGACAAACCGATTACACCACAAGATTCAGCAACATTTCAGGATTCAGATGTGAACATTTTCAGTCCTTGCTAAATCAGGCAGGTCCTTTTTTGATCCTTTTTTTCAAAATCATATGTCAGAATTTTCAAAAATGTGTCAATTTCGTGGTTTTTTCTCGATATTTCAGGATTGCAATTTTGTACAGACAAACCGATTACACCACAAGATTTAGCAACATTTCAGGATTAAGGTGTGAACATCTTGAGTCCTTGCTAATTCAGGAAGTCCCTGTTTGATCCTTTTTTCCAAGTCATATGTCAGAATTTTAAAAATGGGTCAATTTTGTGGTTTTTTTAAGATAATTCAGGAATGCGATCTTGTACAGACAAACCGATTGCACCACAAGATTCAGCAACATTTCAGGATTCAGATGTGAATATCTTGAGTATGTCAGAATTTTCAAGAATATGTCAATTTTGTGGTTTTTTCACGATAATTCAGATATGCGATTTTGTACAGACAAACCGATTACACCGCAAGATTCAGCAACATTTGAGGATTCAGATGTAAAATTGTGTCTTCGCTAATTCTGGACGGTACTTTTTGATCCTTTTTTCAAAGTCATATATCAGAATTTTCAAAAATGTGTCAATTTTGTTGTTTTTTCACGATAATTCAGGAATGCGATTTTGTAAAGACAGATGTGAACATCTCGAGTCCTTGCTAATTCAGGAAGGTCCTTTATGATCCTTTTTTCAAAGTCATATGTCAGAATTTCTTGAGTCTGTCAGAATATTCAAAAATGTGTCAATTTTGTGTTTTTGTCACGATAATTCAGGAATGCGATTTTGTACAGACAAACCGATTACACCACAAAATTCAGCAACATTTCAGGAGTTCTTGCCAATTCAGGAAGGTTCTTTTTTGATACTTTTTTTCAAAATAATATGTCTGAATTTTCAAAAATGTGTCAATTTTGTGTTTTTGTCACGATAATTCAGGAATGCGATTTTGTACAGACGAACCGATTACACCATAAGATTCAGCAACAATTCAGAATTTAGATGTGAACATCTTGAGTCTTCGCTAATTCAGGACGGTACTTTTCGATCCTTTTTTCAAAGTCATATGTCAGAATATTCAAAAATGTGTCAATTTTGTGGTTTTTTCACTATAATTCAGGAATGCGATTTTGTACAGACAGATGTGAACATCTCGAGTCCTTGCTAATTCAGGAAGGTTCTTTATGATCCTTTTTTCAAAGTCATATGTCAGAATTTCTTGAGTCTGTCAGAATATTCAAAAATGTTTCAATTTTGTGTTTTTGTCACGATAATTCAGGAATGCGATTTTGTACAGACAAACCGATTACACCACAAAATTCAGCAACATTTCAGGAGTTCTTGCTAATTCAGGAAGGTTCTTTTCTGATACTTTTTTTCAAAATAATATGTCAGAATTTTCAAAAATGTGTCAATTTTGTGTTTTTGTCACGATAATTCAGGAACGCGATTTTGTACAGACGAACCGATTACACCATAAGATTCAGCAACAATTCAGAATTTAGATGTGAACATCTTGAGTCTTCGCTAATTCAGGACGGTACTTTTCGATCCTTTTTTCAAAGTCATATGTCAGAATATTCAAAAATGTGTCAATTTTGTGGTTTTTTCACTATAATTCAGGAATGCGATTTTGTACAGACAGATGTGAACATCTCGAGTCCTTGCTAATTCAGGAAGGTTCTTTATGATCCTTTTTTCAAAGTCATATGTCAGAATTTCTTGAGTCTGTCAGAATATTCAAAAATGTTTCAATTTTGTGTTTTTGTCACGATAATTCAGGAATGCGATTTTGTACAGACAAACCGATTACACCACAAGATTCAGCAACATTTCAGGAGTCAGAACTTGTGAAGAACTCTGAGTCCTTGCTAGTTCAGGAAGGTCCTTTTTTGATCCTTTTTTCAAAGTAATATGTCAGAATTTGCAAAAATGTGTCAATTTTTTGTTTTTTTCACGATAGTTCAGGAATGCGATTTTGTACAGACAAACCGATTACACCATAAGAGTCAGCAACAATTCAGGATTCAGATGAAACATCTTGAGTCCTTGTTAATGCAGGATGGTCCTTTTTTGATCCTTTTTTCAAAGTTAAGATGTGAACATCTTGAGTACTTGTGAATTCAGGACGGTCCTTTTTTGATCCTTTTTTCAAAGTCATATGTCAGAATTTTTAAAAAATGTGTCAATTTTGTGGTTTTTTCACGATAATTCAGGAATGCGATTTTGTACAGACAAGCCGATTACACAACAAGATTCAGCAATATTTCAGGATTCAGATGTGAACATCTTGAGTTCTTGTTAATTCAGGATGGTCCTTTTTTGATCGTTTTTTCAAAGTTAAGATGTGAACATCTTAAGTCCTTGTTAATTCAGGATGGTCCTTTTTTGATCCGTTTTTCAAAGTCTAATGTCAGAATTTTCAAAAATGTGTCAATTTTGTGGTTTTTTCACTATAAATCACGAATGCGATTTTGTACAGAAAAACTTATTACACCACAAGATTCAGCAACATTTGAGGATTCAGATGAACATCTTGAGTCCTTGCTAATTCAGGAAGTCCCTGTTTGATCCTTTTTTCCAAGTCATATGTCAGAATTTTAAAAATGGGTCAATTTTGTGGTTTTTTTAAGATAATTCAGATATGCGATTTTGTACAGACAAACCGATTACACCACAAGATTCAGCAACATTTCAGGATTCTGATGTGGATATCTTGAGTATGTCAGAATATTCAAGAATGTGACACTTTTGTGGTTTTTTCACGATAATTCAGATATGCGATTTTGTACAGACAAACCGATTACACCGCAAGATTCAGCAACATTTGAGGATTGAGATGTGAAATTGAGTCTTCGCTAATTCTGGACGGTACTTTTGATCCCTTTTTCAAAGTCATATGTCAGAATTTTCAAAAATGTGTCAATTTTGTGGTTTATTCACGATAATTCAGGAATGCGATTTTGTACAGACAAACCGATTACACCACAAGATTCAGCAACATTTCAGGATTCAGATGTGAATATCTAGAGTCCTTGCTAATTCAGGAAGGTCCTTTTTGATCCTTTTTTCAAAGTCAAAATGTGAACATCTTGAGTCCTTGTTATTTCACGAAGGTCCTTTTTTGATCCTTTTTTCAAAGTCATATGTCAGAATTTTCAAAAATATGTCAATTTTGTGGTTTTTTCACGATAGTTCAGGAATGCGATTTTGTACAGACAAACCGATTACACCACAAGATTTAGCAACATTTCAGGATTAAGGTGTGAACATCTTGAGTCCTTGCTAATTCAGGAAGTCCCTGTTTGATTCTTTTTTCCAAGTCATATGTCAGAATTTTAAAAATGGGTCAATTTTGTGGTTTTTTTAAGATAATTCAGGAATGCGATCTTGAACAGACAAACCGATTACACCACAAGATTTAGCAACATTTCATTATTGAGGTGTGAACATCTTGAGTCCTTGCTAATTCAGGAAGGTTCTGTTTGATCCTTTTTTCCAAAACATATGTCAGAATTTTAAAAATGGGTAAATTTTGTGGTTTTTTTAAGATAATTCAGGAATGCGATCTTGTACAGACAAACCGATTACACCATAAGATTCAGCAACATTTTAGGATTCAGATGTGACTATCTTGAGTATGTCGGAATATTCATAAATGTGTCAATTTTGTGGTTTTTACACGATAATTCAGATATGCGAATTTGTACAGACAAATCGATTGCACCACAAGATTCAGCAGCATTTCAGGATTCAGCTGTGACCATCTTTAGTCCTTGTTAATTCAGGACGGTCGTTTTTTTGATCCTTTTTTCAAATTCAAGATGTGTACATCTTGAGTCCTGTTAATTCAGGAAGGTCCTTTTTTAATCCTTTTTTCAAAGTCATATGTCAGAATTTTCAAAAATGTGTCAATTTTGTGGTTTTTTCACGATAATTCAGGAATGCGATTTTGTACAGACAGATGTGAACATCTCGAGTCCTTGCTCATTCAGGAAGGTCCTTTTTGATCCTTTTTACAAAGTCATATGTTAGAATTTTAAAAATGTGTCAATTTTGTGTTTTTTTCCAGATAATTACGGAATGCGATTTTGTACAGACAAACCGATTACACCACAAGATTTTGCAACATTTCAGGATTCAGATGTGAATAACTTGACTATGTCAGAATTTGCAAAAATGTGTCAATTTTGTGGTTTTTTCACGATAGTTCAGGAATTCGATTTTGTACAGACAAACCGATTACACAACAAGATTCAGCAATATTTCACGTTTCAGTTGTGAACATCTTGATTCCTTGTTTTTCAGGATGGTCCTTTTTTGATCCTTTTTTCAAAGTCAAGATGTGAACATCTTGAGTCCTTGTTAATTCAGGAATGTCCTTTTTTGATACTTTTTTCAAAATCATATGTCAGAATTTTCAAAAATGTGTCAATTTTGAGGTTTTTTCACGATAATTCAGGATTGCGATTTCGTACGGACAAACCGATTAAACCACAAGATTCAGCAACATTTCAGGATTCTGATGTGAATATCTTGAGTCCTTGCTAATTCAGGAAGGTTCTTTTTGATCCTTTTTTCAAAGTCATATGACAGAATTTTCAAAAATGTGTCAATTTTGTGGTTTTTTCACGATAATTCAAATATGCGATTTTGTAAAGACAAACCAATTACACCGCAAGATTTAGCAACATTTCAGGATTCAGATGTGAATATCTTGAGTATGTCAGAATATTCAAAAATTTGTCAATTTTGTGGTTTTCTCACGATAATTCAGATATGCGATTTTGTACAGACAAACCGATTACACCACAAGATTCAGCAACATTTCTGGATTCAGGTGTGAACATCTTGAGTCCTTGCTAATGCAGGAAGGTCCTTTTTTGATCCCTTTTTTCAAAGTAATATGTCAGAATTTGCAAAAATGTGTCAATTTTGTGTTTTTTTACGATAGTTCAGGAATTCGATTTTGTACAGACAATTCGATTACACAACAAGATTCAGCAAAATTTCAGGATTCAGATGTGAACAGCTTGAGTTCTTGTTAATTCATGATGGTCCTTTTTTGATCGTTTTTTCAAAGTTAAGATGTGAACAGCTTGAGTCCTTGTTAATTCAGGAAGGTCCTTTTTTGATCCTTTTTTCAAAGTAATATGTCAGAATTTGCAAAAATGTGTCAATTTTGTGGTTTTTCACGATAGTTCAGGTATTCGATTTTGTACAGACAAACCGATTACACAACAAGATTCAGCAACATTTCAGGATTCAGATTTGACTATCTTGAGTCCTTGCTTATTCAGGATGGTCCTTTTTTGATCCTTTTCTCAAAGTCATATGTCAGAATTTTCAAAAATGTGTCAACTTTGTGGTTTATTTACGATAATTCAGGAATCCGATGTTGTCCAGACAAACCGATTACACCACAAGATTCAGCAACATTTCAGGATTCAGATGTGAATATCTTAAGTATGTCGGAATATTCAAAAATGTGTCAACTTTGTGGTTTTTTCACGATAATTCAGATATGCGAATTTGTACAGACAAACCGATTACACCACAAGATTCAGCAACATTTCAGGATTCAGCTGTGACCATCTTGAGTCCTTGTTAGTTCAGGACGGTCCTTTTTTTGATCCTTTTTTCAAATTCAAGATGTGAACATCTTGCGTCCTGTTAATTCAGGAAGGTCCTTTTTTGATCCTTTTTTCAAAGTCATATGTCAGAATTTTCAAAAATGTGTCAACTTTGTGGTTTTTTCACGATAATTCAGATATGCGAATTTGTACAGACAAACCGATTACACCACAAGATTCAGCAACATTTCAGGATTCAGCTGTGACCATCTTGAGTCCTTGTTAGTTCAGGACGGTCCTTTTTTTGATCCTTTTTTCAAATTCAAGATGTGAACATCTTGCGTCCTGTTAATTCAGGAAGGTCCTTTTTTGATCCTTTTTTCAAAGTCATATGTCAGAATTTTCAAAAATGTGTCAATTTTGTGGTTTTTTCACGATAGTTCAGGAATTCGATTTTGTACAGACAAACCGATTACACAACAAGATTCAGCAACATTTCAGGATTCAGATTTGAATATGTTGAGTCCTTGCTAATTCAGGATGGTCCTTTTTTGATCCTTTTTTCAAAGTCATATGTCAGAATTTTCAAAAATGTGTCAATTTTGTGATTTTTTCACGATAATTCAGGAATGCGATTTTGTACAGACAGATGTGAACATCTAGAGTCCTGTTAATTCTGGAAGGTCCTTTTTTGATCCTTTTTTCAAAGTCATATGTCAGAATTTTCAAAAATGTGTCAATTTTGTGGTTTATTTACGATACTTCAGGAATGCGATTTTGTACAGACAAACCGATTACACCACAAGATTCTGCAACATTTCAGGATTCAGATGTGAATATCCTGAGTACGTCAGAATATTCAAAAATGTGTCAATTTTGTGGTTTTCTCACGATAATTCAGATATGCGATTTTGTACAGACAAACCGATTACACCACAAGA
Organism: Dryomyza anilis; assembly: GCA_951804985.1. Taxonomy (NCBI): domain Eukaryota; kingdom Metazoa; phylum Arthropoda; class Insecta; order Diptera; family Dryomyzidae; genus Dryomyza; species Dryomyza anilis. The sequence goes on from OX638135.1 coordinate 1,195,582, forward strand.
TTCAGCAACATTTCAGGATTCAGGTGTGAACATCTTGAGTCCTTGCTAATGCAGGAAGGTCCTTTTTTGATCCCTTTTTCAAAGTAATATGTCAGAATTTGCAAAAATGTGTCAATTTTGTGGTTTTTTACGATAGTTCAGGAATTCGATTTTGTACAGACAAACCGATTACACAACAAGATTCAGCAATATTTCAGGATTCAGATGTGAACATCTTGAGTTCTTGTTAATTCATGATGATCCTTTTTTGATCGTTTTTTCAAAGTTAAGATGTGAACAGCTTGAGTCCTTGTTAATTCAGGAAGGTCCTTTTTTGATCCTTTTTTCAAAGTCATATGTCAGAATTTTCAAAAATGTGTCAATTTTGTGGTTTTTTCACTTTAATTCACGAATGCGATTTTGTACAGACAAACTGATTACCAACATTTGAGGATTCAGATGTGAATATCTTGAGTCCTTGCTAATTCAGGAAGGTCCTTTTTTGATCCTTTTTTCAAAGTCATATGTCAGAATTTTCAAAAATGTGTCAATTTTGTGGTTTATTCACGATAATTCAGGAATGCGATTTTGTACAGACAACCCGATTACACCACAAGATTCAGCAACATTTCAGGATTTAGATGTGAATATCTTGACTCCTTGCTAATTCAGGATGGTCCTTTTTTGATTCTTTTTTCAAAGTCATATGTCAGAATTTTCAAAAATGTGTCAATTTTGTGGTTTTTTCACGATAATTCAGGAATGCGATTTTGTACAGGCAAACCGATTACACCACAAGATTCAGCAACATTTCAGGATTCAGATGTGAATATCTTGAGTCCTTGCTAATTCAGGATGGTCCTTTTTTTGATCCTTTTTTTAAAGTCATATGTCAGAATTTTCAAAAATGTGTCAATTTAGTGGTTTATTCACGATAATTCAGGAATGCGATTTTGTACAGACAAACCGATTACACCACAAGATTCAGCACCATTTCAGGATTCAGGTGTGAATATCTTGAGTATGTCGGAATATTCAAAAATGTGTCAATTTTGTGGTTTTTTCACGATAATTCAGATATGCGAATTTGTACAGACAAACCGATTACACCACAAGATTCAGCAACATTTCAGGATTCAGCTGTAACCATCTTGAGTCCTTGTTAATTCAGGACGGTTCTTTTTTGATCCTTTTTTCAAATTCAAGATGTAAACATCTTGAATCCTGTTAATTCAGGAAGTTCCATTTTTGATTCTTTCTTCAAAGTTATATGTCAGAATATTCAAAAATATGTCAATTTCGTGGTTTTTTACCGATAATTCAGGAATGCGATTTTGTACAGACAAACCGATTACACCACAAGATTCCGCAATCTTTCACGATTCAGTTGTGAACATCTTGAGTCCTTGTTTTTTCAGGATGGTCCTTTTTTGATCCTTTTTTCAAAGTCAAGATGTGAACATCTTGAGTCCTTGTTAATTCAGGAATGTCCTTTTTTGATACTTTTTTCAAAATCATATGTCAGAATTTTCAAAAATGTGTCCGTTTTGTGGTTTTTTCACGATAATTTAGGAATGCGATGTTGCACAGACAAACCGATTACAGCACAAGATTCAGCAACAATTCAAGATTCAGATGTGAACATCTTGAGTCCTTGCTAATTCACGAAGGTTCTTTTTGATCCTTTTTTCAAAGTCATATGTCAGAATTTTCCGAAATGTGTCAATTTTGTGGTTTTTTCACGATAATTCAGGAATGCGATTTTGTACAGACAAACCGATTACACCACAAGATTCAGCAACATTTCAGGATTCAGATGCGAACATCTTGAGTCCTTGTTAATTAAGGATGGTCCTTTTTTGATCCTTTTTTCAAAGTCAAGATGTGAACATCTTGAGTCCTTGCTAATTCAGGAAGGTCCTTTTTGATCCTTTTTTCAAAGTCATATGTCAGAATTTTCCAAAATATGTTAATTTTGTGGTTTTTTTAACGATAATTCAGGAATGCGATTTTGTACAGACAAACCGATTACACCACAAGATTCAGCAACATTTCAGGATTCAGATGTGAACATCTTGAGTCCTTGTTAATTCAGGATGGTCCATTTTTTAACCTTTTTTCAAAGTCAAGATGTGAACATCTTGAGTCCTTGTTAATTCAGGAATGTCCTTTTTTGACCCTTTTGTCGGAGTCAAGATGTGAACATCTTGAGTCATTGTTAATTCAGGAATATCCTTTTTTGATCCTTGCTAACACCACAAGATTCAGCAACATTTCAGGATTCAGATGTGAACATCTTGAGTCCTTGTTAATTCGGGATGGTCCATTTTTGATCCTTTTTTTAAAGTCAAGATGTGAACATCTTGAGTCCTTTTTAATTCAGGATGGTCCATTTTTGATCCTTTTTTCAAAGTCAAGATGTGAACATCTTGAGTCCTTGTTAATTCAGGAATGTCCTTTTTTGATCCTTTTTTTCATAATCAAGATGTGAACATCTTGAGTCCTTGTTAATTCAGGAATGTCCTTTTTTGATCCTATTTTCAAAATCATATGTCAGAATTTTCAAAAATGTGTCAATTTAGTGGTTTTTTTACATTAATTCAGGAATGCGGAATTGTACAGACAAACCGATTACACCACAAGATGCAGCAACATTTCAGGATTCAGATGTTAACATCTTGAGTCCTTGATAATTCAGGACGGTCCTTTTTTTATCCTTTTTCCATAGTCATATTTCAGAATTTTCAAAAATGTGTGAATTTTGTGGTTTTTTCACGATAATTCAGGAATGCGATTTTGTACAGACAAACCGATTACACCACAAGATTCAGCAACATTTCAGGATTCAGATGTAAACATCTTTAGTCTTGCTAATTCAGGAAGGTCCATTTTTGATTATATTTTCAAAGTCATATGTCAGAATATTTTGTGATAATTCAGGAATGCGATTTTGTACAGACAAACCGATTACACCACAAGATTCAGCAACATTTCAGGATTCAGAACTGAACATTTTGAGTCCTGGCTAATTCAGGAATGTCCTTTTTTTGATCCTTTTTTCAAAATCATATGTCAGAATTTTTTGTAATAATTCAGGAATGCGATTTTGTACAGACAAACCGATTACTCCACAAGATTCAGCAGCATTTCAGAATTCAGCTGTGAACATTTTCAGTCCTTGCTAAATCAGGATGGGCCTTTTTTTATTCTTTTTCAAAGTCAAGATGTGAACATCTTCAGTCCTTGCTAATTCAGGAAGGTCCATTTTTGATTCTTTTTTCAAAGTCTTATGTCAGAATATTCAAAAATGTGTCAATTTCGTGGTTTTTTCAAGATAATTCATGAATACGATTTTGTACAGACAAACCGATTACACCACAAGATTCAGCAACATTTCAGAAGTCAGCTGTGAGCATCTTCATTCCTGGCTAATGCAGGAAGATCCATTTTTGATTCTTTTTCAAAATCATATGTCAGAATATTTTGTAATAATTCACGAATACGATTTTGTACAGACAATCCGATTCCACCCCAAGATTCAGCAACATTTCAGGATTCAGCTGTGCACATCTTCAGTCCTTGCTAATTCAGGAATGTCCTTTTTTTGAATATTTTGTAATAATTCAGGAATGCGATTTTGTACAGACAAACCGATTACACCACAAGATTCAGCAGCATTTCAGAATTCAGCTGTGAACATTTTCAGTCTTTGCTAAATCAGGAAGGTCCTTTTTTGATCCTTTTTTCAAAATCATATGTCAGAATTTTCAAAGATGTGTCAATTTAGTGGTTTTTTTCACGATAATTCAGGATTGCGATTTTGTACAGACAAACCGATTACACCACAAGATTCAGCAGCATTTCAGAATTCAGCAGTGAGCATCTTCATTCTTTGCTAATTCAGGAAGATCCACTTTTGATTCTTTTTCAAAATCATATGTCAGAATATTTTGTAATAATTCAGGAATGCGATTTTGTACAGACAAACCGATTAAACCACAAGATTCAGCAACATTTTAGGATACAGATGTGAACATCTTGAGTACTTGCTAATTCAGGAAGGTTCTTTTTTGATAATTTTTTCAAAGTCATATGTCAGAATTTTCAAAAATGTGTCAATTTATTGGTTTTTTCACGATAAGTCAGGAATGCGATTTTGTACAGACAAACCGATTACACCACAAGATTCAGCAACATTTCAGGATTCAGATGTGAACATCTTGAGTCCTTGTATTTTCAGGATGGGCCTTTTTTTATTCTTTTTCAAAGTCAAGATGTGAACATCTTCAGTCCTTGCTAATTCAGGAAGGTCCATTTTTGATTATTTTTTCAAAGTCTTATGTCAGAATATTCAAAAATGTGTTAAATTCGTGGGTTTTTCACGATAATTGAGGATTGCGATTTTGCACAGACTAACCGATTACACCACAATATTCAGCACAATTTCAGTATACAGCTGTGAACATTTTCAGTCCTTGCTAAATCAGGAAGGTCAAAGTCTTATGTCAGAATATTCAAAAATGTGTCAATTTTGTGTTTTTTTCAAGATAATTCAGGAATACGATTTTGTACAGACAAACCGATTACACCACAAGATTCAGCAACATTTCAGAATTCAGCTGTGAGCATCTTCATTCCTTGCTAATTCAGGAAGATCCAATTTTGATTCTTTTTCAAAATCATATGTCAGAATATTTTGTAATAATTCAGGAATGCGATTTTGTACAGACAAACCGATTAAACCACAAGATTCAGCAACATTTTAGGATACAGATGTGAACATCTTGAGTACTTGCTAATTCAGGAAGGTTCTTTTTTGATCCTTTTTTCAAAGTCATATGTCAGAATTTTCAAAAATGTGTCAATTTTGTGTTTTTTTTCAAGATAATTCAGGAATACGATTTTGTACAGACAAACCGATTACACCGCAAGATTCAGCAACAATTCAGGATTCAGATGTGAACATCTTCAGTCCTTGCTAATTCAGGAAGAGCCTTTTTGATCCTTTTTTCCAAGTCATATGTCAGAATTTTCAAAAATGTGTCAATTTTGTGGTTTTTTCACGATAATTCAGGAACGCGATTTTGTACAGGCAAACTGATTACACCACAAGATTCAGCAACATTTCAGGATTCAGCTGTGATTATCTTCATTCCTTGCTAATTCAGGAAGATCCATTTTTGATTCTTTTTTCAAAGTCATATGTCAGAATATTTTGTAATAATTCAGGAATGCGATTTTGTACAGACAAACCGATTACACCAAAATATTCAGCAGCATTTCAGAATTCAGCTATGAACATTTTCAGTCCTTGCTAAATCAGACAGGTCCTTTTTTGATCCTTTTTTCAAAATCATATGTCAGAATTTTCAAAAATGTGTCAATTTCGTGGTTTTTTCACGATATTTCAGGATTGCGATTTTGTACAGACAAACCGATTACACCGCAAGATTCAGCAACATTTCAGAATTTAGCTGTGAGCATCTTCATTCCTTGCTAATTCAGGAAGATCCATTTTTGATTCTTTTTCAAAATCATATGTCAGAATATTTTGTAATAATTCAGGAATGCGATTTTGTACAGACAAGCCGATTAAATCACAAGATTCAGCAACATTTCAGGATACAGATGTGAACATCTTGAGTCCTTGCTAATTCAGGAAGGTTCTTTTTTGATCCTTTTTTCAAAGTCATATGTCAGAATTTTCAAAAATGGGTCAATTTTGTGGTTTTTCAAGATAATTCAGGAATACGATTTTGTACAGACAAACCGATTACACCGCAAGATTCAGCAACAATTCAGGATGTGAACATTTTCAGTCCTTGCTAATTCAGGAAGGTCCATTTTTGATCCTTTTTTTCAAGTCATATGTCAGAATTTTCAAAAATGTGTCAATTTTGTGTTTTTTTCAAGATAATTCAGGTATACGATTTTGTACAGACAAACCGATTGCACCGCAAGATTCAGCAACATTTCAGGATTCAGCAGTGCATATCTTGAGTCCTTGCTAATTCAGGAAGTTCCATTTTTGATTCTTTTTTCAAAGTCTTATGTCAGAATATTTAAAAATGTGTCAATTTCGTGGTTTTTTCACGATAAATCAGGATTGCGATTTTGTACAGACAAACCGATTACACCACAAGATTGCTCAATCAGGAAGGTCCTTCTTTGATCCTTTTTTCAAAATCATATGTAAGAATTTTCAAAAATGTGTCAATTTAGTGGTTTTTTCACGATAACTCAGGAATGCGATTTTGTACAGACAAACCGATTACACCACAAGATTCAGCAACATTTCAGGATTCAGATGTGGACATCTTGAGTCCTTGTTTTTTCAGGATGGGCCTTTTTTTATTCTTTTTCAAAGTCAAGATGTGAACATCTTCAGTCCTTGCTAATTCAGGAAGATCCATTTTTGATTCTTTTTTCAAAGTCTTATGTCAGAATATTCAAAAATGTGTCAATTTCGTGGTTTTTTCACGATAATCCAGGATTGCGATTTTGTACAGACAAACCGATTACACCACAAGATTCAGCAACATTTCAGTATTCAGATGTGAACATTTTCAGTCCTTGCTAAATCAGGAAGGTCAAAGTCTTATGTCAGAATATTCAAAAATGTGTCAATTTTGTGTTTTTTTCAAGATAATTCAGGAATACGATTTTGTACAGACAAACCGATTACACCACAAGATTCAGCAACATTTCAGAATTCAGCTGTGAGCATCTTCATTCCTTGCTAATTCAGGAAGATCCACTTTTGATTCTTTTTCAAAATCATATGTCAGAATATTTTGTAATAATTCAGGAATGCGATTTTGTACAGACAAACCGATTAAACCACAAGATTCAGCAACATTTTAGGATACAGATGTGAACATCTTGAGTACTTGCTAATTCAGGAAGGTTCTTTTTTGATCCTTTTTTCAAAGTCATATGTCAGAATTTTCAAAAATGTGTCAATTTTGTGTTTTTTTTCAAGATAATTCAGGAATACGATTTTGTACAGACAAACCGATTACACCGCAAGATTCAGCAACAATTCAGGATTCAGATGTGAACATCTTCAGTCCTTGCTAATTCAGGAAGAGCCTTTTTGATCCTTTTTTCCAAGTCATATGTCAGAATTTTCAAAAATGTGTCAATTTTGTGGTTTTTTCACGATAATTCAGGAACGCGATTTTGTACAGGCAAACTGATTACACCACAAGATTCAGCAACATTTTAGGATTCAGCTGTGATTATCTTCATTCCTTGCTAATTCAGGAAGATCCATTTTTGATTCTTTTTTCAAAGTCATATGTCAGAATATTTTGTAATAATTCAGGAATGCGATTTTGTACAGACAAACCGATTACACCAAAATATTCAGCAGCATTTCAGAATTCAGCTGTGAACATTTTCAGTCCTTGCTAAATCAGACAGGTCCTTTTTTGATCCTTTTTTCAAAATCATATGTCAGAATTTTCAAAAATGTGTCAATTTCGTGGTTTTTTCACGATATTTCAGGATTGCGATTTTGTACAGACAAACCGATTACACCGCAAGATTCAGCAACATTTCAGAATTTAGCTGTGAGCATCTTCATTCCTTGCTAATTCAGGAAGATCCATTTTTGATTCTTTTTCAAAATCATATGTCAGAATATTTTGTAATAATTCAGGAATGCGATTTTGTACAGACAAGCCGATTAAATCACAAGATTCAGCAACATTTCAGGATTCAGCAGTGCACATCTTGAGTCCTTGCTAATTCAGGAAGTTCCATTTTTGATTCTTTTTTCAAAGTCTTATATCAGAATATTCAAAAATGTGTCAATTTCGTGGTTTTTTCACGATAATTCAGGATTGTGATTTTGTACAGACAAACCGATTACACCACAAGATTGCTCAATCAGGAAGGTCCTTCTTTGATCCTTTTTTCAAAATCATATGTCAGAATTTTCAAAAATGTGTCAATTTAGTGGTTTTTTCACGATAACTCAGGAATGCGATTTTGTACAGACAAACCGATTACACCACAAGATTCAGCAACATTTCAGGATTCAGATGTGGACATCTTGAGTCCTTGTTTTTTCAGGATGGGCCTTTTTTTATTCTTTTTCAAAGTCAAGATGTGAACATCTTCAGTCCTTGCTAATTCAGGAAGATCCATTTTTGATTCTTTTTTCAAAGTCTTATGTCAGAATATTCAAAAATGTGTCAATTTCGTGGTTTTTTCACGATAATTGAGGATTGCGATTTTGTACAGACAAACCGATTACACCACAAGATTCAGCAACATTTCAGTATTCAGCTGTGAACATTTTCAGTCCTTGCTAAATCAGGAAGGTCAAAGTCATATGTCAGAATTTTCAAAAATTTGTCAATTTAGTGGTTTTTTCACGATAACTCAGGAATGCGATTTTGTACAGACAAACCGATTACACCACAAGATTCAGCAACATTTCAAGATTCAGATGGTCCTTGTTTTTTCAGGATGGGCCTTTTTTTATTCTTTTTCAAAGTCAAGATGTGAACATCTTCAGTCCTTGCTAATTCAGGAAGGTCCATTTTTGATTATTTTTTCAAAGTCTTATGTCAGAATATTCAAAAATGTGTTAAATTCGTGGGTTTTTCACGATAATTGAGGGTTGCGATTTTGCACAGACTAACCGATTACACCACAATATTCAGCACAATTTCAGTATACAGCTGTGAACATTTTCAGTCCTTGCTAAATCAGGAAGGTCAAAGTCTTATGTCAGAATATTCAAAAATGTGTCAATTTTGTGTTTTTTTCAAGATAATTCAGGAATACGATTTTGTACAGACAAACCGATTACACCACAAGATTCAGCAACATTTCAGAATTCAGCTGTGAGCATCTTCATTCCTTGCTAATTCATGAAGATCCAATTTTGATTCTTTTTCAAAATCATATGTCAGAATATTTTGTAATAATTCAGGAATGCGATTTTGTACAGACAAACCGATTAAACCACAAGATTCAGCAACATTTTAGGATACAGATGTGAACATCTTGAGTACTTGCTAATTCAGGAAGGTTCTTTTTTGATCCTTTTTTCAAAGTCATATGTCAGAATTTTAAAAAATGTGTCAATTTTGTGTTTTTTTTCAAGATAATTCAGGAATACGATTTTGTACAGACAAACCGATTACACCGCAAGATTCAGCAACAATTCAGGATTCAGATGTGAACATCTTCAGTCCTTGCTAATTCAGGAAGAGCCTTTTTGATCCTTTTTTTCAAGTCATATGTCAGAATTTTCAAAAATGTGTCAATTTTGTGTTTTTTTCACGATAATTCAGGAACGCGATTTTGTACAGGCAAACTGATTACACGACAAGATTCAGCAACATTTCAGGATTCAGCTGTGATTATCTTCATTCCTTGCTAATTCAGGAAGATCCATTTTTGATTCTTTTTTCAAAGTCATATGTAAGAATATTTTTTAATAATTCAGGAATGCGATTTTGTACAGACAAACCGATTACACCAAAATATTCAGCAGCATTTCAGAATTCAGCTGTGAACATTTTCAGTCCTTGCTAAATCAGACAGGTCCTTTTTTGATCCTTTTTTCAAAATCATATGTCAGAATTTTCAAAAATGTGTCAATTTCGTGGTTTTTTCACGATATTTCAGGATTGCGATTTTGTACAGACAAACCGATTACACCGCAAGATTCAGCAACATTTCAGAATTTAGCTGTGAGCATCTTCATTCCTTGCTAATTCAGGAAGATCCATTTTTGATTCTTTTTCAAAATCATATGTCTGAATATTTTGTAATAATTCAGGAATGCGATTTTGTACAGACAAGCCGATTAAATCACAAGATTCAGCAACATTTCAGGATACAGATGTGAACATCTTGAGTCCTTGCTAATTCAGGAAGGTTCTTTTTTGATCCTTTTTTCAAAGTCATATGTCAGAATTTTCAAAAATGGGTAAATTTTGTGGTTTTTCAAGATAATTCAGGAATACGATTTTGTACAGACAAACCGATTACACCGCAAGATTCAGCAACAATTCAGGATGTGAACATTTTCAGTCCTTGCTAATTCAGGAAGGTCCATTTTTGATCCTTTTTTCCAAGTCATATGTCAGAATTTTCAAAAATGTGTCAATTTTGTGTTTTTTTCAAGATAATTCAGGTATACGATTTTGTACAGACAAACCGATTGCACCGCAAGATTCAGCAACATTTCAGGATTCAGCAGTGCATATCTTGAGTCCTTGCTAATTCAGGAAGTTCCATTTTTGATTCTTTTTTCAAAGTCTTATGTCAGAATATTTTGTAATAATTCAGGAATGCGATTTTGTACAGACAAGCCGATTAAATCACAAGATTCAGCAACATTTCAGGATACAGATGTGAACATCTTGAGTCCTTGCTAATTCAGGAAGGTTCTTTTTTGATCCTTTTTTCAAAGTCATATGTAAGAATTTTCAAAAATGTGTCAATTTAGTGGTTTTTTCACGATAACTCAGGAATGCGATTTTGTACAGACAAACCGATTACACCACAAGATTCAGCAACATTTCAGGATTCAGATGTGGACATCTTGAGTCCTTGTTTTTTCAGGATGGGCCTTTTTTTATTCTTTTTCAAAGTCAAGATGTGAACATCTTCAGTCCTTGCTAATTCAGGAAGATCCATTTTTGATTCTTTTTTCAAAGTCTTATGTCAGAATATTCAAAAATGTGTCAATTTCGTGGTTTTTTCACGATAATTGAGGATTGCGATTTTGTACAGACAAACCGATTACACCACAAGATTCAGCAACATTTCAGTATTCAGCTGTGAACATTTTCAGTCCTTGCTAAATCAGGAAGGTCAAAGTCATATGTCAGAATTTTCCAAAATGTGTCAATTTAGTGGTTTTTTCACGATAACTCAGGAATGCGATTTTGTACAGACAAACCGATTACACCACAAGATTCAGCAACATTTCAAGATTCAGATGGTCCTTGTTTTTTTCAGGATGGGCCTTTTTTATTCTTTTTCAAAGTCAAGATGTGAACATCTTCAGTCCTTGCTAATTCAGGAAGGTCCATTTTTGATTATTTTTTCAAAGTCTTATGTCAGAATATTCAAAAATGTGTTAAATTCGTGGGTTTTTCACGATAATTGAGGATTGCGATTTTGCACAGACTAACCGATTACACCACAATATTCAGCACAATTTCAGTATACAGCTGTGAACATTTTCAGTCCTTGCTAAATCAGGAAGGTCAAAGTCTTATGTCAGAATATTCAAAAATGTGTCAATTTTGTGTTTTTTTCAAGATAATTCAGGAATACGATTTTGTACAGACAAACCGATTACACCACAAGATTCAGCAACATTTCAGAATTCAGCTGTGAGCATCTTCATTCCTTGCTAATTCAGGAAGATCCAATTTTGATTCTTTTTCAAAATCATATGTCAGAATATTTTGTAATAATTCAGGAATGCGATTTTGTACAGACAAACCGATTAAACCACAAGATTCAGCAACATTTCAGGATACAGATGTGAACATCTTGAGTCCTTGCTAATTCAGGAAGGTTCTTTTTTGATCCTTTTTTCAAAGTCATATGTCAGAATTTTCAAAAATGTGTCAATTTTGTGTTTTTTTTTTAAGATAATTGAGGAATACGATTTTGTACAGACAAACTGATTACACCACAAGATTCAGCAACATTTCAGTATTCAGCTGTGAACATTTTCAGTCCTTGCTAATTCAGGAATGTCCTTTTTTTGATCCTTTTTTCAAAATCATATGTCAGAATTTTTTGTAATAATTCAGGAATACGATTTTGTACAGACAAACCGATTACATCACAAGATTCAGCAACATTTCAGAATTCAGCTGTGATTATCTTCATTCCTTGCTAATTCAGGAAGATCCATTTTTGATTCTTTTTTCAAAGTCATATGTCAGAATATTTTGTAATAATTCAGGAATGCGATTTTGTACAGACAAACCGATTACACCAAAATATTCAGCAGCATTTCAGAATTCAGCTGTGAACATTTTCAGTCCTTGCTAAATCAGGCAGGTCCTTTTTTCATCCTTTTTTTCAAAATAATATGTCAGAATTTTCAAAAATGTGTCAATTTCGTGGTTTTTTCACGATATTTCAGGATTGCGATTTTGTACAGACAAACCGATTACACCGCAAGATTCAGCAACATTTCAGAATTTAGCTGTGAGCATCTTCATTCCTTGCTAATTCAGGAAGATCCATTTTTGTATCTTTTTCAAAATCATATGTCAGAATATTTTGTAATAATTCAGGAATGCGATTTTGTACAGACAAACCGATTAAACCACAAGATTCAGCAACATTTCAGGATACAGATATGAACATCTTGAGTCCTTGCTAATTCAGGAAGGTTCTTTTTTGATCCTTTTTTCAAAGTCATATGTCAGAATTTTCAAAAATGTGTCAATTTTGTGGTTTTTTCAAGATAATTCAGGAATACGATTTTGTACAGACAAACCGATTACACCGCAAGATTCAGCAACAATTCAGGATGTGAACATTTTCAGTCCTTGCTAATTCAGGAAGGTCCATTTTTGATCCTTTTTTCAAAGTCATATGTCAGAATTTTCAAAAATGTGTCAATTTTGTGGTTTTTTCAAGATAATTCAGGAATACGATTTTGTACAGACAAACCGATTGCACCGCAAGATTCAGCAACGTTTCAGGATTCAGCTGTTCACATCTTGAGTCCTTGCTAATTTAGGAAGTATCATTTTTGATTCTTTTTTCAAGGTCTTATGTCAGAATATTCAAAAATGTGTCAATTTCGTGGTTTTTTCACGATAATTCAGGAATGCGATTTTGTACAGACAAACCGATTACACCACAAGATTCAGCAACATTTCAGGATTCAGATGTGAACATCTTGAGTCCTTGTTTTTTCAGGATGGGCCTTTTTTTATTCTTTTTCAAAGTCAAGATGTGAACATCTTCAGTCCTTGCTAATTCAGGAAGGTCCATTTTTGATTCTTTTTTCAAAGTCATATTTCAGAATTTTCAAAAATGTGTCAATTTTGTCGTTTTTTCACGATAATTCAGGAATGCGATTTTGTACAGACAAACCGATTACACCACAAGATTCAGCAACATTTCAGGATTCAGATGTGAACATTTTCAGTCCATGCTAAATCAGGAAGGTCAAAGTCTTATGTCAGAATATTCAAAAAAGTGTCAATTTTGTGTTTTTTTCAAGATAATTCAGGAATACGATTTTGTACAGACAAACCGATTACACCACAAGATTCAGCAACATTTCAGAATTCAGCTGTGAGCATCTTCATTCCTTGCTATTTCAGGAAGATCCAATTTTGATCCTTTTTCAAAATCATATGTCAGAATATTTTGTAATAATTCAGGAATGCGATTTTGTACAGACAAACCGATTAAACCACAAGTCCTTGCTAATTCAGGAAGGTCCATTTTTGATTCTTTTTTCAAAGTTTTGTATGTGTTAATTTCGTGGTTTTTTCACGATAATTCAGGAATGCGATTTTGTGCAGACAAACCGATTACACCACAAGATTCAGCAACATTTCAGTATTCAGCTGTGAACATCTTCATTCCTTGCTAATTCAGGAAGATCCATTTTTGATTCTTTTTTCAAAGTCATATGTCAGAATATTTTGTAATAATTCAGGAATGCGATTTTGTACAGACAAACCGATTACACCACAAGATTCAGCAGCATTTCAGAATTCAGCTGTAAACATTTTCAGTCCTTGCTAAATCAGGAAGGTCCTTTTTTGATCCTTTTTTCAAAATCATATGTCAGAATTTTTAAAAATGTGTCAATTTAGTGGTTTTTTCACGATAACTCAGGAATGCGATTTTGTACAGACAAACCGATTACACCATAAGATTCAGCAACATTTCAGGATTCAGATGTGAACATCTTGGGTCCTTGTTTTTTCAGGATGGGCCTTTTTTTATTCTTTTTCGAAGTCAAGATGTGAACATCTTCAGTCCTTGCTAATTCAGGAAGGTCCATTTTTGATTCTTTTTTCAAAGTCTTATGTCAGAATATTCAAAAATGTGTCAATTTTGTGTTTTTTTCAAGATAATTCAGGAATACGATTTTGTACAGACAAACCGATTACACCACAAGATTCAGCAACATTTCAGAATTCAGCTGTGAGCATCTTCATTCCTTGCTAATTCAGGAAAATCCATTTTTGATTCTTTTTCAAAATCATATGTCAGAATATTTTGTAATAATTCAGGAAAGCGATTTTGTACAGACAAACCGATTAAACCACAAGATTCAGCAACATTTTAGGATACAGATGTGAACATCTTGAGTACTTGCTAATTCAGGAAGGTTATTTTTTGATCCTTTTTTCAAAGTCATATGTCAGAATTTTCAAAAATGTGTCAATTTTGTGTTTTTTTTTTAAGATAATTGAGGATTGCGATTTTGTACAGACAAACTGATTACACCACAAGATTCAGCAACATTTCAGTATTCAGCTGTGAACATTTTCAGTCCTTGCTAATTCAGGAATGTCCTTTTTTTGATCCTTTTTTCAAAATCATATGTCAGAATTTTTTGTAATAATTCAGGAATACGATTTTGTACAGACAAACCGATTACACCACAAGATTCAGCAACATTTCAGAATTCAGCTGTGATTATCTTCATTCCTTGCTAATTCAGGAAGATCCATTTTTGATTCTTTTTCAAAATCATATGTCAGAATATTTTGTAATAATTCAGGAATGCGATTTTGTACAGACAAACCGATTAAACCACAAGATTCAGCAACATTTCAGGATACAGATGTGAACATCTTGAGTCCTTGCTAATTCAGGAAGGTTCTTTTTTGATCCTTTTTTCAAAGTCATATGTCAGAATTTTCAAAAATGTGTCAATTTTGTGGTTTTTTCAAGATAATTCAGGAATACGATTTTGTACAGACAAACCGATTACACCGCAAGATTCAGCAACAATTCAGGATGTGAACATTTTCAGTTCTTGCTAATTCAGGAAGGTCCATTTTTGATCCTTTTTTCAAAGTCATATGTCAGAATTTTCAAAAATGTGTCAATTTTGTGGTTTTTTCAAGATAATTCAGGAATACGATTTTGTACAGACAAACCGATTACACCACAAGATTCAGCAACATTTCAGGATTCAGATGTGAACATCTTGAGTCCTTGTTTTTTCAGGATGGGCCTTTTTTTATTCTATTTCAAAGTCAAGATGTGAACATCTTCAGTCCTTGCTAATTCAGGAAGGTCCATTTTTGATTCTTTTTTCAAAGTCTTATGTCAGAATATTCAAAAATTTGTCAATTTCGTGGTTTTTTCACGATAATTCAGGATTGCGATTTTGTACAGACTAACCGATTACACCACAAGATTCAGCACCATTTCAGTATTCAACTGTGTACATTTTCAGTCCTTGCTAAATCAGGAAGGTCAAAGTCTTATGTCAGAATATTCAAAAATGTGTCAATTTTGTGTTTTTTTCAAGATAATTCAGGAATACGATTTTGTACAGACAAACCGATTACACCACAAGATTCAGCAACATTTCAGAATTCAGCTGTGAGCATCTTCATTCCTTGCTAATTCAGGAAGATCCAATTTTGATTCTTTTTCAAAATCATATGTCAGAATATTTTGTAATAATTCAGGAATGCGATTTTGTACAGACAAACCGATTAAACCACAAGATTCAGCAACATTTCAGGATACAGATGTGAAAATCTTGAATCCTTGCTAATTCAGGAAGGTTCTTTTTTGATCCTTTTTTCAAAGTCATATGTCAGAATTTTCAAAAATGTGTGAATTTTGTGTTTTTTTTTCAAGATAATTGACGATTGCGATTTTGTACAGACAAACCGATTACACCACAAGATTCAGCAACATTTCAGTATTCAACTGTGAACATTTTCAGTCCTTGCAAATTCAGGAATGTCCTTTTTTGATCCTTTTTTCAAAATCATATGTCAGAATTTTTTGTAATAATTCAGGAATACGATTTTGTACAGACAAACCGATTACACCACAAGATTCAGCAACATTTCAGAATTCAGCTGTGAGCATCTTCATTCCTTGCTAATTCAGGAAGATCCATTTTTGATTCTTTTTTCAAAGTCATGTGTCAGAATATTTTGTAATAATTCAGGAATGCGATTTTTTACAGACAAACCGATTAAACCACAAGTCCTTGCTAATTCAGGAAGGTCCATTTTTGATTCTTTTTTCAAAGTTTTGTATGTGTTAATTTCGTGGTTTTTTCACGATAATTCAGGATTGCGATTTTGTACAGACAAACCGATTACACCACAAGATTCAGCAACATTTCAGTATTCAGATGTGAACATCTCGAACCCTCGCTAATTCAGGAAGTGCCTTTTTTCAAAGTCATATGTCAGAATTTTCAAAAATGTGTCAATTTTGTGGTTTTTTCACGATAATTCAGGAATGCGATTTTGTACAGACAAACCGATTACACCAAAATATTCAGCAGCATTTCAGAATTCAGCTGTGAACATCTTCATTCCTTGCTAATTCAGGAAGATCCATTTTTGATTCTTTTTTCAAAGTCATATGTCAGAATATTTTGTAATAATTCAGGAATGCGATTTTGTACAGACAAACCGATTACACCACAAGATTCAGCAGCATTTCAGAATTCAGCTGTAAACATTTTCAGTCTTTGCTAATTCAGGAAGGTCCTTTTTTGATCCTTTTTTCAAAATCATATGTCAGAATTTTCAAAGATGAGTCAATTTAGTGGTTTTTTCACGATAATTCAGGATTGCGATTTTGTACAGACAACCCGATTGCACCACAAGATTCAGCAGCATTTCAGAATTCAGCTGTGAACATTTTCAGTCCTTGCTAAATCAGGAAGGTCCTTTTTTGATCCTTTTTTCAAAATCATATGTCAGAATTTTCAAAAATGTGTCAATTTAGTGGTTTTTTCACGATAATTCAGGATTGCGATTTTGTACAGACAAACCGATTACACCGCAAGATTCAGCAACATTTCAGAATTTAGCTGTGAACATCTTCATTCCTTGCTAATTCAGGAAGATCCATTTTTGATTCTTTTTTCAAATTCATATGTCAGAATATTTTGTAATAATTCAGGAATGCGATTTTGTACAGACAAACCGATTACACCACAAGATTCAGCAGCATTTCAGAATTCAGCTGTAAACATTTTCAGTCTTTGCTAATTCAGGAAGGTCCTTTTTTGATCCTTTTTTCAAAATCATATGTCAGAATTTTCAAAGATGAGTCAATTTAGTGGTTTTTTCACGATAATTCAGGATTGCGATTTTGTACAGACAAACCGATTGCACCACAAGATTCAGCAGCATTTCAGAATTTTCAGTCCTTGCTAAATCAGGAAGGTCCTTTTTTGATCCTTTTTTCAAAATCATATGTCAGAATTTTCAAAAATGTGTCAATTTAGTGGTTTTTTCACGATAACTCAGGAATGCGATTTTGTACAGACAAACCGATTAAACCACAAGATTCAGCAACATTTCAGGATACAGATGTGAACATCTTGAGTCCTTGCTAATTCAGGAAGGTTCTTTTTTGATCCTTTTTTCAAAGTCATATGTCAGAATTATCAAAAATGTGTCAATTTTGTGGTTTTTTCAAGATAATTCAGGAATACGATTTTGTACAGACAAACCGATTACACCGCAAGATTCAGCAACAATTCAGGATGTGAACATTTTCAGTCCTTGCTAATTCAGGAAAGTCCATTTTTGATCCTTTTTTCAAAGTCATATGTCAGAATTTTCAAAAATGTGTCAATTTTGTGTTTTTTTCAAGATAATTCAGGAATACGATTTAAGAATTCAGCTGTGAGCATCTTCATTCCTTGCTAATTCAAGAAGATCCATTTTTGATTCTTTTTCAAAATCATATGTCAGAATATTTTGTAATAATTCAGGAATGCGATTTTGTACAGACAAACCGATTAAACCACAAGATTCAGCAACATTTCAGAATTCAGATGTGAACATCTTCAGTCCTTGCTAATTCAGTAAGGATTCAGATGTGAACATCTTGAACCATCTCTAATTCAGGAAGTTCCTTATTGATCCTTTTTTCAAAGTCATATGTCAGAATTTTCAAAAATGTGTCAATTTCGTGGTTTTTTCACGATAATTCAGGATTGCGATTTTGTACAGACTAACCGATTACACCACAAGATTCAGGAACATTTCAGGATACAAATGTGAACATCTTGAGTCCTTGCTAATTCAGGAAGGTTCTTTTTTGATCCTTTTTTCAAAGTCATATGTCTGTGTATTCAGCTGTGAACATTTTCAGTCCTTGCTAAATCAGGAAGGTCAAAATCATATGTCAGAATATTCAAAAATGTGTCAATTTTGTGTTTTTTTCAAGATAATTCAGGAATACGATTTTGTACAGACAAACCGATTACACCACAAGATTCAGCAATATTTCAGAATTCAGCTGTGAGCATCTTCATTCCTTGCTAATTCAGGATGATCCAATTTTGATTCTTTTTCAAAATCATATGGCAGAATATTTTGTAATAATTCTGGAATGCGATTTTGTACAGACAAACCGATTAAACCACAAGATTCAGCAACATTTCAGGATACAGATGTAAACATCTTGAGTCCTTGCTTATTCAGGAAGGTTCTTTTCTGATCCTTTTTTCAAAGTCATATGTCAGAATTTTCAAAAATGTGTCAATTTTGTGTTTTTTTTCAAGATAATTCAGGAATACGATTTTGTACAGACAAACCGATTACACCACAAGATTCAGCAACATTTCAGTATTCAGCTGTGAACATTTTCAGTCCTTGCTAATTCAGGAATGTCCTTTTTTTAATCCTTTTTTCAAAATCATATGTCAGAATTTTTTGTAATAATTCAGGAATACGATTTTGTACAGACAAACCGATTACACCACAAGATTCAGCAACATTTCAGAATTCAGCTGTGAGCATCTTCATTCCTTGCTAATTCAGGAAAACAAATTTTTGATTCTATTTCAAAATCATATGTCAGAATATTTTGTAATAATTCAGGAATGCGATTTTGTACAGACAAACCGATTAAACCACAAGATTCAGCAACATTTTAGGAATCAGATGTGAACATCTTCAGTCCTTGCTAATTCACGAAGTGCCTTTTTGATCCTTTTTTCCAAGTCATATGTCAGAATTTTCAAAAATGTGTCAATTTTGTGGTTTTTTCACGATAATTCAGGAACGCGATTTTGTACAGGCAAACTGATTACACCACAAGATTCAGCAACATTTCAGGAATCAGCTGTGATTATCTTCATTCCTTGCTAATTCAGGAAGATCCATTTTTGATTCTTTTTTCAAAGTCATATGTCAGAATATTTTGTAATAATTCAAGAATGCGATTTTGTACAGACAAACCGATTACACCAAAATATTCAGCAGCATTTCAGAATTCAGCTGTGAACATTTTCAGTCCTTGCTAAATCAGGCAGGTCCTTTTTTGATCCTTTTTTTCAAAATCATATGTCAGAATTTTCAAAAATGTGTCAATTTCGTGGTTTTTTCACGATATTTCAGGATTGCGATTTTGTACAGACAAACCGATTACACCACAAGATTAAGCAACATTTCAGAATTTAGCTGTGAGCATCTTCATTCCTTGCTAATTCAGGAAGATCCATTTTTGATTCTTTATCAAAATCATATGTTTGAATATTTTGTAATAATTCAGGAATGCGATTTTGTACAGACAAACCGATTAAACCACAAGATTCAGCAACATTTCAGGATACAGATGTGAACATCTTGAGTCCTTGCTAATTCAGGAAGGTTCTTTTTTGATCCTTTTTTCAAAGTCATATGTCAGAATTTTCAAAAATGTGTCAATTTTGTGTTTTTTTCAAGATAATTCAGGAATACGATTTTGTACAGACAAACCGATTGCACCGCAAGTTTCAGCAACATTTCAGGATTCAGCTGTGCACATCTTGAGTCCTTGCTAATTCAGGAAGTTCCATTTTTGATTCTTTTTTCAAAGTCTTATGTCAGAATATTCAAAAATGTGTCAATTTCGTGGTTTTTTCACGATAATTCAGGATTGCGATTTTGTACAGACAAACCGATTACACCACAAGATTGCTAAATCAGGAAGGTCCTTTTTTGATCCTTTTTTCAAAATCATATGTCAGAATTTTCAAAAATGTGTCAATTTAGTGGTTTTTCACGATAACTCAGGAATGCGATTTTGTACAGACAAACCGATTACACCACAAGATTCAGCAACATTTCAGATGTGAACATCTTGAGTCCTTGCTAATTCAGGAAAGTCATATGTCAGAATATTCAACAATGTGTCAATTTAGTGGTTTTTTCACGATAACTCAGGAATGCGATTTTGTACAGACAAACCGATTACACCACAAGATGCAGCCAAATTTCAGGATTCAGATCTTGTGGAGGACTCTGAGTTCTCGCAAATTCAGGAAGGTCCTTTTTTGATCCTTTTTTCAAAGTAATGTCTGAATTTTCAAAAATGTGTAAATTTTGTGGTTTTTTCACGATAATTCAGGAATGCGATTTTGTACAGACAAACCGATTACACCGCAAGATTCAACAACAATTCAGGATTCAGATGTGAACATCTTCAGTCCTTGCTAATTCAGGAAGGTCCATTTTTGATTCTTTTTTCAAAGTCATATGTCAGAATATTCAAAAATGTGTCAATTTAGTGGTTTTTTCACGATAACTCAGGAATGCGATTTTGTACAGACAAACCGATTACACCACAAGATTCAGCAACATTTCAGGATTCAGCTGTGCACATCTTCAGTCCTTGCTAATTCAGGAAGGTCCATTTTTGATTCTTTTTTCAAAGTCATATGTCAGAATATTCAAAAATGTGTCAATTTAGTGTTTTTTTCAAGATAATTCAGGAATACGATTTTGTACAGACAAACCGATTACACCGCAAGATTCAGCAACATTTCAGGATTCAGCTGTGCACATCTTCAGTCCTTGCTAATTCAGGAAGGTCCATTTTTGATTCTTTTTTCAAAGTCATATGTCAGAATATTCAAAAATGTGTCAATTTAGTGGTTTTTTCACGATAACTCAGGAATGCGATTTTGTACAGACAAACCGATTACACCACAAGATTCAGCAACATTTCAGGATTCAGCTGTGCACATCTTCAGTCCTTGCTAATTCAGGAAGGTCCATTTTTGAGTCTTTTTTCAAAGTCATATGTCAGAATATTCAAAAATGTGTCAATTTAGTGGTTTTTCACGATAACTCAGGAATGCAATTTTGTACAGACAAACCGATTACATCACAAGATTCAGCAACATTTCAGGATTCAAATTCAGTCAGTCATTGCTAAATAAGGAAGGTCCTTTTTTGATCCTTTTTTCAAAATCATATGTCAGAATTTTCAAAAATATGTCAATTTTGTGGTTTTTTTCACGATAATTCAGGAATGCGATTTTGAATTTTAAAAAATGTGTCAATTTAGTGGTTTTTTCACGATAACTCAGGAATGCGATTTTGTACAGACAAACCGATTACACCACAAGATTCAGAAACATTTCAAGATTCAGATGTGAACATCTTGAGTCCTTGTTTATTCAGGATGGTCCTTTTTTCAAAGTCAAGATGTAAACATCTTGAGTCCTTGTTAATTCAGGAAGGTCCATTTTTGATTCTTTTTTCAAAGTCTTATGTCAGAATATTCAAAAATGTGTTAATTTCGTGGTTTTTTCACGATAATTCAGGATTGCGATTTTGTACAGACAAACCGATCACACCACCAGATTCAGCAACATTTCAGTATTCAGATGTGAACATCTTGAACCCTCGCTAATTCGGGAAGTGCCTTTTTGATCCTTTTTTCAAAGTCATATTTCAGAATTTTCAAAAATGTGTCAATTTTGTGTTTTTTTTCAAGATAATTCAGGAATACGATTTTGTACAGACAAACCGATCACACCACAAGATTCAGCAACATTTCAGTATTCAGCTGTGAACATTTTCAGTCCTTGCTAAATCAGGAATGTCCTTTTTTTGATCCTTTTTTCAAAATCATATGTCAGAATATTTTGTAATAATTCAGGAATGCGATTTTGTACAGACAAACCGATGTAACCACAAGTCCTTGCTAATTCAGGAATTTTTGATTTTTTTTTCAATTATTTTTTGTCTTATGTCAGAATATTCAAAAATGTGTTAATTTCGTGGTTTTTTCACGATAATTCAGGATTGCGATTTTGTACAGACAAACTGATTACACCACAAGATTCAGCAACATTTCAGGATTCAGCTGTGAACATCTTGAGTCCTTGCTAAATCAGAAAGGTTCTTTTTTGATCCTTTTTTCAAAGTCTTATATCAGAATATTTTGTAATAATTCAGGAATGCGATTTTGTACAGACAAACCGATTAAACCACAAGATTCAGCAACATTTCAGGATACAGATGTGAACATCTTCAGTCCTTGCTAATTCAGGAATGTCCTTTTTTTGATCATTTTTTCAAAATCATATGTCAGAATTGTTCGTAATAATTCAGGAATGCGATTTTGTACAGACAAACCGATTACACCACAAGATTCAGCAACATTTCAGTATTCAGCTGTGAATATTTTCAGTCCTTGCTAAATCAGGAAGGTCAAAGTCTTATGTCAGAATATTCAAAAATGTGTCAATTTTGAGTTTTTTTCAAGATAATTCAGGAATACGATTTCGCACAGACAAACCGATTACACCACAAGATTCAGCAACATTTCAGTATTCAGCTGTGAATATTTTCAGTCCTTGCTAAATCAGGAAGGTCAAAGTCTTATGTCAGAATATTCAAAAATGTGTCAATTTTGTGTTTTTTTCAAGATAATTCAGGAATACGATTTCGCACAGACAAACCGATTACACCACAAGATTCAGCAACATTTCAGAATTCAGCTGTGAGCATCTTCAGTCCTTGCTAAATCAGGAAGGTCAAAGTCTTATGTCAGAATATTCAAAAATGTGTCAATTTTGTGTTTTTTTCAAGATAATTCAGGAATACGATTTTGTACAGACAAACCGATTACACCACAAGATTCAGCAACTTTTCAGGATTCAGCTGTGCATATCTTCAGTCCTTGCTAATTCAGGAATGTCCTTTTTTGATCCTATTTTCAAAATCATATGTCAGAATTTTTTGTAATAATTCAAGAATGCGATTTTGTACAGACAAACCGATTACACCACAAGATTCAGCAATATTTCGGGATTAAGCTGTGGACATCTTCAGTCCTTGCTAATTGGGAAGGTCCATTTTTGATTCTTTTTTCGAAGTCATATGTCAGAATATTCAAAAATGTGTCAATTTCGTAGTTTTTTCATGATAATTCAGGAATGCGATTTTGTACAGACAAACCGATTACACCATAAGATTCAGCAACAATTCAGGATTCAGATGTGCATATCTTCAGTCCTTGGTAATTCAGGAATGTCCTTTTTTGATCCTTTTTTCAAAATCATTTGTCAGAATTTTTGTAATAATTCAGGAATGCGATTTTGTACAGACAAACCGATTACACCACAAGATTCAGCAATATTTCGGGATTAAGCTGTGGACATCTTCTGTCCTTGCTAATTGGGAAGGTAGATTTTTGATTCTTTTTTCGAAGTCATATGTCAGAATATTCAAAAATGTGTCAATTTCGTAGTTTTTTCATGATAATTCAGGAATGCGATTTTGTACAGACAAACCGATTACACCATAAGATTCAGCAACAATTCAGGATTCAGATGTGAATATTTTCAGTCCTTGCTAATTCAAGAAAGTCCATTTTTGATCCTTTTTTCTAAGTCATATGTCAGAATTTTCAAAAATGTGTCAATTTAGTGGTTTTTTCACGATAACTCAGGAATGCGATTTTGTACAGACAAACCGATTACACCACAAGATTCAGCAACAGATGTGTACATCTTCATTTCTTGCTAATTCAGGAAGATCCATTTTTGATTCTTTTTTCAAAGTTACATGTCAGAATATTTTGTAATAATTCAGGAATTCGATTTTGTACAGACAAACCGATTAAACCTCAAGATTCAGCAACATTTCAGGATTCAGATGTGAACATCTTGAGTCCTTGTTTTTTCAGGATGGGCCTTTTTTTTATCTTTTTCAAAGTCAAGATGTGAACATCTTCAGTCCTTGCTAATTCAGGAAGGTCCATTTTTGATTCTTTTTTCAAAGTCTTATGTCAGAATATTCAAAAATGTGTCAATTTCGTGCTTTTTTCACGATAACTCAGGATTGCGATTTTGTACAGACAAACTAATTACACCACAAGATTCAGCAGCATTTCAGAATTCAGCTGTGAACATATTCAGTCCTTGCTAAATCCGGAAGGTCATATGTCAGAATTTTCAAAAATGTGTCAATTTTGTATTTTTTTCAAGATAATTCAGGAATACGATTTAGTACAGACAAACCGATTGCACCGCAAGCTTCAGCAACATTTCATTATTCAGCTGTGCACATCTTCAGTCCTTGCTAATTCAGGAAGGTCCATTTTTGATTCTTTTTTCAAAGTCTTATGTCAGAATATTCAAAAATGTGTCAATTTCGTGGTTTTTTCACGATAATTCAGGATTGCGATTTTGTACAGACAAACCGATTGCACCGCAAGATTCAGCAACATTTCAGGATTCAGCTGTGAACTTTTCAGTCCTTGGTAAATCAGGAAGGTCCTTTTTTGATCCTTTTTTCAAAATCATATGTCAGAATTTTCAAAAATGTGTCAATTTAGTGGTTTTTTCACGATAACTCAGCAATGCGATTTTGTACAGACAAACCGATTACACCACAAGATTCAGCAACATTTCAGGATTCGGATGGTAACATCTTGAGTCCTTGTTTTTTCAGGATGGGCCTTTTTTTATTCTTTTTCAAAGTCAAGATGTGAACATCTTCAGTCCTTGCTAATTCAGGAAGGTCCATTTTTGATTCTTTTTTCAAAGTCTTATGTCAGAATTTTCAAAAATGTGTAAATTTTGTGTTTTTTTCACGATAATTCAGGAATGCGATTTTGTACAGGCAAACTGATTACACCACAAGATTCAGCAACATTTCAGGATTCAGCTGTGAACATCTTCATTCCTTGCTAATTCAGGAAGATCCATTTTTGATTCTTTTTTCAAAGTCATATGTCAGAATATTTCGTAATAATTTAGGAATGCGATTTTGTACAGACAGACCGATTAAACCACAAGATTCCGCAACAATTCAGGATTCAGATGTGAACATTTTTAGTCCTTGCTAATTCAGGAAGGTCCATTTTTGATCCTTTTTTCAAAGTCATATGTCAGAATTTTCAAAAATGTGTCAATTTTGTGTTTTTTTCAAGATAATTCAGGAATACGATTTTGTACAGACAAACCGATTACACCGCAAGATTCAGCAACATTTCAGGATTCAGCTGTGCGCATCTTCAGTCCTTGGTAATTCAGGAAGGTCCATTTTTGATTCTTTTTTCAAAGTCATATGTCAGAATTTTCAAAAATGTATCAATTTAGTGGTTTTTTTCACGATAACTCAGGAATGCGATTTTATACAGACAAACCGATTACACCACTAGATTCAGCAACATTTCAGGATTCAGATGTAAACATCTTGAGTCCATGTTTTTTCAGGATGGGCCTTTTTTTATTCTTTTTCAAAGTCAATATGTGAACATCTTCAGTCCTTGCTAATTTTAGGATTCAGATGTGTACATCTTCATTTCTTGCTAATTCAGGAAGATCCATTTTTGATTCTTTTTTCAAAGTCATATGTCAGAATATTTTGTAATAATTCAGGAATTCGATTTTGTACAGACAAACCGATTAAACCACAAGATTCACAACATTTCAGGATTCAGATGTGAATACCTTGAGTCCTTGCTAATTCAGGAAGGTTCTTTTCTGATCCTTTTTTCAAAGTCATATGTCAGAATTTTCAAAAATGTGTCAATTTTGTGTTTTTTTCAAGATATTTCAGGAATACGATTTTGTACAGACAAACCGATTCCACCGCAAGATTCAGCAACATTTCAGGATTCAGCTGTGCACATCTTCAGTCCTTGCTAATTCAGGAAGGTCCATTTTTGATTCTTTTTTCAAAGTCTTATTTCAGAATATTCAAAAATGTGTCAATTTTGTGGTTTTTTCACGATAATTCAGGATTGCGATTTTGTACAGACAAACCGATTACACCACAAGATTCAGCAGCATTTCAGAATTCAGCTGTGAACATTTTCAGTCCTTGCTAAATCAGGAAGGTCCTTTTTTGATCCTTTTTTCAAAATCATATGTCAGAATTTTCAAAAATGTGTCAATTTAGTGGTTTTTTCACGATAACTCAGGAATGCGATTTTGTACAGACAAACCGATTACACCACAAGATTCAGCAACATTTCAGGATTCAGATGTAAACATCTTGAGTCCATGTTTTTTCAGGATGGGCCTTTTTTTATTCTTTTTCAAAGTCAATATGTGAACATCTTCAGTCCTTGCTAATTCAGGAAGGTCAATTTTTGATTCTTTTTTCAAAGTCTTATGTCAGAATATTCAAAAATGTGTCAATTTTGTGGTTTTTTCACGATAATTCAGGATTGCGATTTTGTACAGACAAACCGATTACACCACAAGATTCAGCAACATTTCAGTATTCAGTTGTGAACATTTTCAGTCCTTGCTAAATCAGGAAGGTCAAAGTCATATGTCAGAATTTCCAAAAATGTGTCAATTTTGTGTTTTTTTCAAGATAATTCAGGAATACAATTTTGTACAGACAAACCGATTGCACCGCAAGATTCAGCAACATTTCAGGATTCAGCTGTGTACATCTTCAGTCCTTGCTAATTCAGGAAGGTCCATTTTTGATTCTTTTTTCAAAGTCAAATGTCAGAATATTCAAAAATGTGTCAATTTCATGGTTTTTTCACGATAATTCAGGATTGCGATTTTGTACAGACAAACCGATAACACCACAAGATTCAGCAGCATTTCAGAATTCAGCTGTGAACTTTTCAGTCCTTGCTAAATCAGGAATGTCCTTTTTTGATGCTTTTTTCAAAATCATATGTCAGAATATTTTGTAATAATTCAGGAATGCGATTTTGTACAGACAAACCGATTAAACCACAAGATTCAGCAACATTTCAGGATACAGATGTGAACATCTTGAGTCCTTGCTAATTCAGGAAGGTTCTTTTTTGATCCTTTTTTCAAAGTCATATGTCAGAAATTTCAAAAATGTGTCAATTTTGTGTTTTTTTCAAGATAATTCAGGAATACGATTTTGTACAGACAAACCGATTACACCGCAAGATTTAGCAACAATTCAGGATGTGAACATTTTCAGTCCTTGCTAATTCAGGAAGGTCCATTTTTGATCCTTTTTTCAAAGTCATATGTCAGAATTTTCAAAAATGTGTCAATTTTGTGTTTTTTTCAAGATAATTCAGGAATACGATTTTGTACAGACAAACCGATTACACCGCAAGATTCAGCAACAATTCAGGATGTGAACATTTTCAGTCCTTGCTAATTCAGGAAGGTCCATTTTTGATCCTTTTTTCAAAGTCATATGTCAGAAATTTCAAAAATGTGTCAATTTTGTGGTTTTTTCAAGATAATTCAGGAATACGATTTTGTACAGACAAACCGATTACACCACAAGATTCAGGAACATTTCAAGATTCTGGTGGTAACATCTTGAGTCCTTGTTTTTTCAGGATGGGCCTTTTTTTTATTATTTTTCAAAGTCAAGATGTGAACATCTTCAGTCCTTGCTAATTCAGGAAGGTCCATTTTTGATCCTTTTTTCAAAGTCTTATGTCAGAATATTCAAAAATGTGTTAATTTCGTGGTTTTTTCACGATGATTCAGGATTGCGATTTTGTACAGACAAACTGATTACACCACAAGATTCAGCAACATTTCAGAATTCAGCTGTGAACATTTTCATTCCTTGCTAATGCAAGAAGATCCATTTTTGATTCTTTTTCAAAATCATATGTCAGAATATTTTGTAATAATTCAGGAATGCGATTTTGTACAGACAAACCGATTAAACCACAAGATACAGCAACATTTCAGAATTCAGATGTGAACATCTACAGTCCTTGCTAATTCAGGAAGGATTCAGATGTGAACATCTTGAACCCTTGCTAATTCAGGAAGTTCCTTTTTGATCCTTTTTTCAAAATCATATGTCAGAATTTTCAAAAATGTGTCAATTTCGTGGTTTTTTCACGATAATTCAGGATTGCGATTTTGTACAGACTAACCGATTACACCACAAGATTCAGCACCATTTCAGTAGTCAGCTGTAAACATTTTTAGTCCTGGCTAAATCAGGAAGGTCAAAGTCTTATGTCAGAATATTCAAAAATGTGTCAATTTTGTGTTTTTTTCAAGATAATTCAGGAATACGATTTCGTACGGACAAACCGATTACACCACAAGATTCAGCCACATTTCAGAATTCAGCTGTGAGCATCTTCATTCCTTGCTAATGCAAGAAGATCCATTTTTGATTCTTTTTCAAAATCATATGTCAGAATATTTTGTAATAATTCAGGAATGCGATTTTGTACAGACAAACCGATTAAACCACAAGATACAGCAACATTTCAGAATTCATATGTGAACATCTACAGTCCTTGCTAATTCAGGAAGGATTCAGATGTGAACATCTTGCACCCTTGCTAATTCAGGAAGTTCCTTTTTGATCCTTTTTTCAAAATCATATGTCAGAATTTTCAAAAATGTGTCAATTTCGTGGTTTTTTCACGATAATTCAGGATTGCGATTTTGTACAGACTAACCGATTACACCACAAGATTCAGCACCATTTCAGTAGTCAGCTGTAAACATTTTTAGTCCTGGCTAAATCAGGAAGGTCAAAGTCTTATGTCAGAATATTCAAAAATGTGTCAATTTTGTGTTTTTTTCAAGATAATTCAGGAATACGATTTTGTACAGACAAACCGATTACACCACAAGATTCAGCAACATTTCAGAATTCAGCTGTGAGTATCTTCATTCCTTGCTAATTCAGGAAGATCCAATTTTGATTCTTTTTCAAAATCATATGTCAGAATATTTTGTAATAATTCAGGAATGCGATTTTGTACAGACAAACCGATTAAACCACAAGATTCAGCAACATTTCAGAATTCAGATGTGAACATCTACAGTCCTTGCTAATTCAGGAAGGATTCAGATGTGAACATCTTGAACCCTTGCTAATTCAGGAAGGTTCTTTTTTGATCCTTTTTTCAAAGTCATATGTCAGAATTTTCAAAAATGTGTCAATTTTGTGTTTTTTTTTTAAGATAATTCAGGAATACGATTTTGTACAGACAAACCGATTCCACCACAAGATTCAGCAACAAGCTGTGAGCATCTTCATTCCTTGCTAATTCAGGAAGATCCATTTTTGATTCTTTTTTCAAAGTCATATGTCAGAATATTTTGTAATAATTCAGGAATGCGATTTTGTACAGACAAACTGTTGATATTTATACTTCAACCCTACACAACCCAAATGCAAACAACACTGTATTAATTCCGAATATGAATTGTCAAATTAGTACGGTTACTTTTCTTGTAGTTTTGTTCATTTCGTTTTACTATTCTTCATTTTAAATGAGGTTACTTGGATTGCATAATAAATTGTACTTGAAGTTGAGCACACGTGTTTTATTGGAGTTCTGGTATTGATGCATTTCATTGCACAATTAGAGTTTTCTGCTAACATAGGTTATGGGCCCAGAAAACCCAAATACTCAGAATATATAAAAGTTAAAATTTGTCTAAAATAAAAATGTCTGGAGCTGTAGCGGCAGTGGAAAAATTGAATGGCGAAAATTATGCTACGTGGTGCATACAAGTGAAGAGCTTGCTGATAACGTTGGATTTATGGAATACCATTTTGGAAAGTTGTCCCGAGGATGAAAGAGAGGCTATTAAATGGATTGTAAATGACGGAAAAGCACTCGCAACAATTACCTTAAGTGTAAAGCCAAGTGAGTTAATTCATATTAAAAATTGTCTTACGGCTAAGAGTGCCTGGGATATTTTAAGTGCATTGTATAAAGCTGATACTGCATCAAGAAAAGTTAATTTGTTCAAAAAACTTGTTAGATTCAAATTTAATATAAATGAAAAGTTTTCAATGCAATTAAATGATTTTTGCTCAACAATTGATGAGTTAAAAGAAATTAAAATCATTTTGAATGATGATTTGTTGTCGATTTTGCTGTTATGCAGCCTCCCAGAAGAAATGGAGAGCTTTGTTGTTGCTACAGAGAGCAGAGATAGTTTGCCAAGATATGACAAATTAATTGCAAAGATTTTGGAAGAAGAGATGAGACAAGATAATAAAAGTAACTCACAAAATGAAACTGTTTTTGCGGCGAATTCAAGATATGAATATAAGAGAAACAAAAAGCATTACAACAATGGCAATCATCGAACTAATCATGTAAAAAATGTGCAGCCTAAATTTAGTCGTCAATATGAGAAAAAGATCAACGATGGTAATGCATACAATAACATTAAGTGTTTTCGCTGTGGTAAAAAAGGCCATATTCGGTCACAATGCAAAGACAATGAGAGAAGAGACAGTGACTTTGCATGCTCATTACATGAGACTAAAATAAATTTAAGTGAGTCGTTCATATTAGATAGTGGTGCTACCTCTCATATGTGTCGCTCAGAGACATATTTTGACACATTAACAGAAACAACACAAAAAATCATATTAGCATCGGGTGACAGCATCAATGCAGAAGGTGTTGGTAAAGTAATAATAAAAACTAAATTCTGTAATCTCACATTAAATAACGTATGGTATGTACCAAAACTTCACTCGAATTTTTTATCAATAAACAAAATAATTAAAGCTGGTCACACTGTCCAATTTGCCGAGAATAAAGCAATAATGAAAAGCAAACAAAATGAAAATATTTTGACAGCGGAGTTAAAAGGTGAAATGTTTATTGCGAATTTAGAAATTGTGAAAAATTTTGAAAGTTTAAATGCAGTTTGTGATACAAAATTGGTTGAAAAATGGCATCAGAGATACGGCCACATAAACGTTAACGATTTAAATAAATTATCTTCTAAAAATATGGTGAAGGGATTTAATTTAAAAATGCCCAAGACTATTGAATGTGTAACATGTGCTGTAAACAAAATTTCTTCTACACCGTACAAAAATTATGGAAATGTACAAACAAACGATGTATTACAATTGGTCCATACAGATTTATGCGGACCATTTGGTGTTAAATCTATTGGTGGATCGTCCTACTTTATAACATTTATAGATGACTTCTCACGTTATATCTCAACATATTTTTTAAAAAGAAAAAGTGATGCATTTGAGGCATTTACAAATTTTGCTGCGATTGCGGAGAAGCAGACAGGCCGCCAAATAAAAGTTGTTCGAAGTGACAATGGAAAAGAATTTGTTAATTCTAAATTTAATGATTTTTTTGCAAAACATGGGATTGTACATCAAAAAACTGTAAGCTATTCGCCACAACAAAATGGTGTTTCAGAAAGGGCGAATCGAACTTTGGTTGAAATGGCGCGATGTTTATTAGAAGCATCTGGTCTACCACAAAGCTTATGGGGCGAAGCCATCAATACCGCAACATACTTGCGCAATCGTGCTCCAACTAGAGTTCTTAATGAGGTTACTCCTTATGAAAAGTGGTGTGGTAAACAACCGTCAGTATTTCATTTAAAGACATTTGGTTGTGATGCAGTTGTACTACATAAAGGTCCAAAACCAAAAGGTGGTAAATTTTTGCCAAAAGGTGCAAAAATGAAATTTATTGGTTATCAACTATATACAAAAGGTTATCGTTTATATAACGCCAGTACACGTCAAATTGTAATTGCTCGTGATATCATATTTTTTGAGCAATCATTTGAAAAAATTTTAGTTGATGAAGATGAAGAAGAAAAGATGTTTTACGATATTTTTAAACACAAGCGAATGACTGAAGATGAGATTAATGCAGTACAACATGATAATAATGATGACGATGACGTAGATCAACAAAATGATGATGACGTACAACAACAAGATGTTGATGATGTCGATCAACAACGTAGTGATGGTGAACAACGAGAAAATGATGATGACGTTGTCGTGGTGAGTGCTTCTAGTAGTGAAACAGAAAGAGAAGATACAATTATTATTGAAAATAAAAGAAAGCGTGGTAGACCTAAAATTGCTAGAACAGGTGGAAAGGGTAGACCTCGCAATGTTTATGTCACTGAAGAAGGGCCTGAAATGTTAAATTCAATTATTGAAGATCCGAATTCTGTAAAAGACGCGTTAAATTCAAGAGATTCGGATAGATGGAAAGAAGCAATGAAAATAGAATATGATTCGTTAATCAAAAATAATACGTGGCAGTTGGTGGAAAGACCTAGTGATAAAAACATAATTGGTTGCAAATGGGTTTTTGCGTTGAAGCGTAAGCCTGATGGTTCAATAGAAAAATATAAAGCCAGGCTAGTGGCGCATGGTTGCTCGCAAAAGGACAATGTTGACTACCGAGATACTTTTGCACCGGTAGTGCGACATTCAACAATAAGATTATTATTAGCTTTATCAGCTAGATTTAAATTGCTGGTAAACCACATAGACGTAGTAGCTGCTTATTTGAATGGTACTTTAAATGACGATGTGTACATGGTTCAACCTAATATGTTTAAAGATGCAAAACATCCAAACAAAGTTTGTAAATTAAACAAGGCGTTATACGGTTTAAAACAAGCCGGACGCGAGTGGAACAAAAAGGTTAATGATATTTTATTGAAAATGGGGTTCCACAGATGCCAATCTGATACTTGTGTGTATGTGAAACGAAATGGCAGTCATTTGAATCTTATAGCCATATATGTCGATGACATGTTACTAGCGTGTTCGAGTGAGCCGGAGATGAAAAATATTATCGCAGATTTAAACAAATACGTTGATGCAATTGATCGTGGACCCTTATCATTCTATTTGGGAATGGAAATAAATCGTGATGGTTTGAGAGGTGATATTACTATTCATCAGAAGAAATACACTGAAGAAATATTGAAACGATGGGGTATGATGGATTGTAAATCGGCGGCTACTCCATGGCCTAGTGGAATGAATTTAGTGAAGTGTGAAAAACGTTGTGAAGATTTGGATACAACAAGCTACCAGAGCTTAATTGGTGCCTTGATGTATCTGGCGGTAATTACGAGACCTGATCTGATCCATGTGGTGTCGAAACTATCTCAGTTCAATGTTCATCCACACCAAGAACATTTTTCAACTGCAAAATATATTCTTAGATATTTGAAGAAAAATAACATTGGCAAAATTACATTTTCTAATAATTCCGGAAATTTTGAATGTTTCACAGATTCAGACTGGGGTTGTGATACATATGATCGGAAATCCTACTCTGGTCATGTACTGTTTATGGCTGGTGGTGCTATAGCATGGGAGTCGCGTAAACAACCTGTAGTGGCTCTAAGTACAATGGAAGCAGAATATATTGCTTTATGCCAAGGTACGAAAGAAGTCGTTTTTCATCGTGCTCTTTTACATGAGATGGGATTCGAGGATTATATCGTGAGACCTACTCCTATTCTATGTGATAATCAGGGTGCTGCGTTTCTGGTGAAAAATCCAACAGTACAGAAGAAGAGCAAGCATATCGATATACGTTATCACTACATTAGGGAGAAGTACGAAGAAAAGGATATCGATATAAAGTACGTGGCGTCAGATGAGAATGCGGCAGATATTTTAACTAAAGTATTAGCAAAGCAAAAACATATATCTGGTTGTGATCTTTTAAAGATAAAAATGTAATATTTTTATTTTGATTTTGTATATGCATTTTGGCTTGACGGGGTGATTGTTGATATTTATACTTCAACCCTACGCAACCCAAATGCAAACAACACTGTATTAATTCCGAATATGTCAAATTAGTACGGTTACTTTTCTTGTAGTTTTGTTCATTTCTTTTTACTATTCTTCATTTTAAATGAGGTTACTTGGATTGCATAATAAATTGTACTTGAAGTTGAGCACACGTGTTTTATTGGAGTTCTGGTATTGATGCATTTCATTGCACAATTAGAGTTTTCTGCTAACATAGGTTATGGGCCCAGAAAACCCAAATACTCAGAATATATAAAAGTTAAAATTTGTCTAAAATAAAAATGTCTGGAGCTGTAGCGGCAGTGGAAAAATTGAATGGCGAAAATTATGCTACGTGGTGCATACAAGTGAAGAGCTTGCTGATAACGTTGGATTTATGGAATACCATTTTGGAAAGTTGTCCCGAGGATGAAAGAGAGGCTATTAAATGGATTGTAAATGACGGAAAAGCACTCGCAACAATTACCTTAAGTGTAAAGCCAAGTGAGTTAATTCATATTAAAAATTGTCTTACGGCTAAGAGTGCCTGGGATATTTTAAGTGCATTGTATAAAGCTGATACTGCATCAAGAAAAGTTAATTTGTTCAAAAAACTTGTTAGATTCAAATTTAATATAAATGAAAAGTTTTCAATGCAATTAAATGATTTTTGCTCAACAATTGATGAGTTAAAAGAAATTAAAATCATTTTGAATGATGATTTGTTGTCGATTTTGCTGTTATGCAGCCTCCCAGAAGAAATGGAGAGCTTTGTTGTTGCTATAGAGAACAGAGATAATTTGCCAAGATATGACAAATTAATTGCAAAGATTTTGGAAGAAGAGATGAGACAAGGTAATAAAAGTAACTCACAAAATGAAACTGTTTTTGCGGCGAATTCAAGATATGAATATAAGAGAAACAAAAAGCATTACAACAATGGCAATCATCGAACTAATCATGTAAAAAATGTGCAGCCTAAATTTAGTCGTCAATATGAGAAAAAGATCAACGATGGTAATGCATACAATAACATTAAGTGTTTTCGCTGTGGTAAAAAAGGCCATATTCGGTCACAATGCAAAGACAATGAGAGAAGAGACAGTGACTTTGCATGCTCATTACATGAGACTAAAATCAATTTAAGTGAGTCGTTCATATTAGATAGTGGTGCTACCTCTCATATGTGTCGCTCAGAGACATATTTTGACACATTAACAGAAACAACACAAAAAATCATATTAGCATCGGGTGACAGCATCAATGCAGAAGGTGTTGGTAAAGTAATAATAAAAACTAAATTCTGTAATCTCACATTAAATAACGTATGGTATGTACCAAAACTTCACTCGAATTTTTTATCAATAAACAAAATAATTAAAGCTGGTCACACTGTCCAATTTGCCGAGAATAAAGCAATAATGAAAAGCAAACAAAATGAAAATATTTTGACAGCGGAGTTAAAAGGTGAAATGTTTATTGCGAATTTAGAAATTGTGAAAAATTTTGAAAGTTTAAATGCAGTTTGTGATACAAAATTGGTTGAAAAATGGCATCAGAGATACGGCCACATAAACGTTAACGATTTAAATAAATTATCTTCTAAAAATATGGTGAAGGGATTTAATTTAAAAATGCCCAAGACTATTGAATGTGTAACATGTGCTGTAAACAAAATTTCTTCTACACCGTACAAAAATTATGGAAATGTACAAACAAACGATGTATTACAATTGGTCCATTCAGATTTATGCGGACCATTTGGTGTTAAATCTATTGGTGGATCGTCCTACTTTATAACATTTATAGATGACTTCTCACGTTATATCTCAACATATTTTTTAAAAAGAAAAAGTGATGCATTTGAGGCATTTACAAATTTTGCTGCGATTGCGGAGAAGCAGACAGGCCGCCAAATAAAAGTTGTTCGAAGTGACAAAAAAGAATTTGTTAATTCTAAATTTAATGATTTTTTTGCAAAACATGGGATTGTACATCAAAAAACTGTAAGCTATTCGTCACAACAAAATGGTGTTTCAGAAAGGGCGAATCGAACTTTGGTTGAAATGGCGCGATGTTTATTAGAAGCATCTGGACTACCACAAAGCTTATGGGGCGAAGCCATCAATACCGCAACATACTTGCGCAATCGTGCTCCAACTAGAGTTCTTAATGAGGTTACTCCTTATGAAAAGTGGTGTGGTAAACAACCGTCAGTATTTCATTTAAAGACATTTGGTTGTGATGCAGTTGTACTACATAAAGGTCCAAAACCAAAAGGTGGTAAATTTTTGCCAAAAGGTGCAAAAATGAAATTTATTGGTTATCAACTATATACAAAAGGTTATCGTTTATATAACGCCAGTACACGTCAAATTGTAATTGCTCGTGATATCATATTTTTTGAGCAATCATTTGAAAAAATTTTAGTTGATGAAGATGAAGAACAAAAGATGTTTTACGATATTTTTAAACACAAGCGAATGACTGAAGATGAGATTAATGCAGTACAACATGATAATAATGATGACGATGACGTAGATCAACAAAATGATGATGACGTACAACAACAAGATGTTGATGATGTCGATCAACAACGTAGTGATGGTGAACAACGAGAAAATGATGATGACGTTGTCGTGGTGAGTGCTTCTAGTAGTGAAACAGAAAGAGAAGATACAATTATTATTGAAAATAAAAGAAAGCGTGGTAGACCTAAAATTGCTAGAACAGGTGGAAAGGGTAGACCTCGCAAAGTTTATGTCACTGAAGAAGGGCCTGAAATGTTAAATTCAATTATTGAAGATCCGAATTCTGTAAAAGACGCGTTAAATTCAAGAGATTCGGATAGATGGAAAGAAGCAATGAAAATAGAATATGATTCGTTAATCAAAAATAATACGTGGCAGTTGGTGGAAAGACCTAGTGATAAAAACATAATTGGTTGCAAATGGGTTTTTGCGTTGAAGCGTAAGCCTGATGGTTCAATAGAAAAATATAAAGCCAGGCTAGTGGCGCATGGTTGCTCGCAAAAGCACAATGTTGACTACCGAGATACTTTTGCACCGGTAGTGCGACATTCAACAATAAGATTATTATTAGCTTTATCAGCTAGATTTAAATTGCTGGTAAACCACATGGACGTAGTAGCTGCTTATTTGAATGGTACTTTAAATGACGATGTGTACATGGTTCAACCTAATATGTTTAAAGATGCAAAACATCTAAACAAAGTTTGTAAATTAAACAAGGCGTTATACGGTTTAAAACAAGCCGGACGCGAGTGGAACAAAAAGGTTAATGATATTTTATTGAAAATGGGGTTCCACAGATGCCAATCTGATACTTGTGTGTATGTGAAACGAAATGGCAGTCATTTGAATCTTATAGCCATATATGTCGATGACATGTTACTAGCGTGTTCGAGTGAGCCGGAGATGAAAAATATTATCGCAGATTTAAACAAATACGTTGATGCAATTGATCGTGGACCCTTATCATTCTATTTGGGAATGGAAATAAATCGTGATGGTTTGAGAGGTGATATTACTATTCATCAGAAGAAATACACTGAAGAAATACTGAAACGACGGGGTATGATGGATTGTAAACCGGCGGCTACTCCATGGCCTAGTGGAATGAATTTAGTGAAGTGTGAAAAACGTTGTGAAGATTTGGATACAACAAGCTACCAGAGCTTAATTGGTGCCTTGATGTATCTGGCGGTAATTACGAGACCTGATCTGATCCATGTGGTGTCGAAACTATCTCAGTTCAATGTTCATCCACACCAAGAACATTTTTCAACTGCAAAATATATTCTTAGATATTTGAAGAATAATAACATTGGCAAAATTACATTTTCTAATAATTCCGGAAATTTTGAATGTTTCACAGATTCAGACTGGGGTTGTGATACATATGATCGGAAATCCTACTCTGGTCATGTACTGTTTATGGCTGGTGGTGCTATAGCATGGGAGTCGCGTAAACAACCTGTAGTGGCTCTAAGTACAATGGAAGCAGAATATATTGCTTTATGCCAAGGTACGAAAGAAGTCGTTTTTCATCGTGCTCTTTTACATGAGATGGGATTCGAGGATTATATCGTGAGACCTACTCCTATTCTATGTGATAATCAGGGTGCTGCGTTAGTGCAGAAGAAGAGCAAGCATATCGATATACGTTATCACTACATTAGGGAGAAGTACGAAGAAAAGGATATCGATATAAAGTACGTGGCGTCAGATGAGAATGCGGCAGATATTTTAACTAAAGTATTAGCAAAGCAAAAACATATATCTGGTTGTGATCTTTTAAAGATTAAAATGTAATATTTTTATTTTGATTTTGTATATGCATTTTGGCTTGAGGGGGTGATTGTTGATATTTATACTTTAACCCTACACAACCCAAATGCAAACAACACTGTATTAATTCCGAATATGAATTGTCAAATTAGTACGGTTACTTTTCTTGTAGTTTTGTTCATTTCTTTTTACTATTCTTCATTTTAAATGAGGTTACTTGGATTGCATAATAAATTGTACTTGAAGTTGAGCACACGTGTTTTATTGGAGTTCTGGTATTGATGCATTTCATTGCACAATTAGAGTTTTCTGCTAACACAAACCGATTAAACCACAAGTCCTTGCTAATTCAGGAAGGTCCATTTTTGATTCTTTTTTCAAAGTCTTATGTCAGAATATTCAAAAATGTGTTAATTTCGTGTTTTTTTCACGATAATTCAAGATTGCGATTTTGTACAGGCAAACCGATTACACCACAAGATTCAGCAACATTTCAGTATTCAGATGTGAACATTTTCAGTCCTTGCTAAATCAGGAAGGTCAAAGTCTTATGTCAGAATATTCAAAAATGTGTCAATTTTGTGTTTTTTTCAAGATAATTCAGGAATACGATTTTGTACAGATAAACCGATTACACCACAAGATTCAGTAACATTTCAGAATTCAGCTGTGAGCATCTTCATTCCTTGCTAATTCAGGAAGATCCATTTTTGATTCTTTTTCAAAATCATATGTCAGAATATTTTGTAATAATTCAGGAATGCGATTTTGTATAGACAAACCGATTAAACCACAAGATTCAGCTACATTTCAGGATTCACATGTGAACATCTTCAGTCCTTGCTAATTCAGGAAGGATTCAGATGTGAACATCTTGAACCCTCGCTAATTCAGGAAGTTCCTTTGTGATCCTTTTTTCAAAGTCATATGTCAGAATTTTCAAAAATGTGTCAATTTCGTGGTTTTTTTCACGATAATTCAGGATTGCGATTTTGTACAGGCAAACCGATTACACCACAAGATTCAGCAACATTTCAGTATTCAGATGTGAACATTTTCAGTCCTTGCTAAATCAGGAAGGTCAAAGTCTTATGTCAGAATATTCAAAAATGTGTCAATTTTGTGTTTTTTTCAAGATAATTCAGGAATACGATTTTGTACAGATAAACCGATTACACCACAAGATTCAGTAACATTTCAGAATTCAGCTGTGAGCATCTTCATTCCTTGCTAATTCAGGAAGATCCATTTTTGATTCTTTTTCAAAATCATATGTCAGAATATTTTGTAATAATTCAGGAATGCGATTTTGTATAGACAAACCGATTAAACCACAAGATTCAGCAACATTTCAGGATACAGATGTGAACATCTTGAGTCCTTGCTTATTCAGGAAGGTTCTTTTTTGATCCTTTTTTCAAAGTCATATGTCAGAATTTTCAAAAATGTGTCAATTTAGTGTTTTTTTTCAAGATAATTCAGGAATACGATTTTGTACAGGCAAACCGATTACACCGCAAGATTCAGCAACATTTCAGGATTCAGCTGTTTACATCTTCAGTCCTTGCTAATTCAGGAATGTCCTTTTTTTGATCCTTTTTTCAAAATCATATGTCAGAATTTTTTGTAATAATTCAGGAATGCGATTTTGTACAGACAAACCGATTACACCACAAGATTCAGCAATATTTTGGGATTCAGCTGTACACATCTTCAGTCCTTGCTAATTTAGGAATGTCCTTTTTTTGATACTTTTTTTCAAAATCATATGTCAGAATTTTTTGTAATAATGCAGAAATGCGATTTTGTACAGACAAACCGATTACACCACAAGATTCAGCAACATTTCAGTATTCAGCTGTGAACATTTTCAGTCCTTGCTAAATCAGGAAGGTCAAAGTCTTATGTCAGAATATTCAAAAATGTGTCAATTTTGTGTTTTTTTCAAGATAATTCAGGAATACGATTTCGTACAGACAAACCGATTACACCACAAGATTCAGCAACATTTCAGAATTCAGCTGTGAGCATCTTCATTCCTTGCTAATTCAGGAAGATCCATTTTTGATTCTTTTTTCAAAGTCATATGTCATAATATTTTGTAATAATTCAGGAATGCGATTTTGTACAGACAAACCGATTAAACCACAAGATTCAGCAACATTTCAGGATTCAGATGTGAACATCTTCAGTCCTTGCTAATTCAGGAAGGATTCAGATGTGAACATCTTGACCCCTCGCTAATTCAGGAAGTTCCTTTTTGATCCCTTTTTCAAAACCATATGTCAGAATTTTCAAAAATGTGTCAATTTCGTGGTTTTTTCACGATAATTCAGGATTGCGATTTTGTACAGACAAACCGATTACACCACAAGATTCAGCAACATTTCAGTATTCAGCTGTGAACATTTTCAGTCCTTGCTAAATCAGGAAGGTCAAAGTCTTATGTCAGAATATTCAAAAATGTGTCAATTTTGTGTTTTTTTCAAGATAATTCAGGAATACGATTTTGTACAGACAAACCGATTACACCACAAGATTCAGCAACATTTCAGAATTCAGCTGTGAGCATCTTCATTAATTGCTAATTCAGGAAGATCCATTTTTGATTCTTTTTAAAAATCATATGTCAGAATATTTTGTAATAATTCAGGAATGCGATTTTGTATAGACAAACCGATTAAACCACAAGATTCAGCAATATTTCAGGATGAAGATGTGAATATCTTGAACCCTCGCTAATTCAGGAAGTCCCTTTTTGATCCTTTTTTCAAAGTCATATGTCAGAATTTTCAAAAATGTGTCAATTTTGTGTTTTTTTCAAGATAATTCAGGAATACGATTTTGTACAGACAAACCGATTACACCGCAAGATTCAGCAACATTTCAGGATTCAGCTGTGCACATCTTCAGTCCTTGCTAATTCAGGAATGTCCTTTTTTGATCCTTTTTTCAAAATCATATGTCAGAATTTTTTGTAATAATTCAGGAATGCGATTTTGTACAGACAAACCGATTACACCACAAGATTCAGCAATATTTCGGGATTAAGCTGTGGACATCTTCAGTCCTTGCTAATTAGGAAGGTCCATTTTTGATTCTTTTTTCGAAGTCATATGTCAGAATATTCAAAAATGTGTCAATTTCGTAGTTTTTTCATGATAATTCAGGAATGCGATTTTGTACAGACAAACCGATTACACCATAAGATTCAGCAACAATTCAGAATTCAGAATTCAGTGAACATTTATAGTCCTTGCTAATTCAGGAAGGTCCATTTTTGATTCTTTTTTCAAAGACATATGTCAGAATTTTCAAAAATGTGTCAATTTATTGGTTTTTTCACGATAACTCAGGAATGCGATTTTGTACAGACGAACCGATTACACCACAAGATTCAGCAACATTTTAGGATTCAGATGTGTACATCTTCATTTCTTGCTAATTCAGGAAGATCCATTTTTGATTCTTTTTTCAAAGTCTTATGTCAGAATATTCAAAAATGTGTCAATTTCGTGCTTTTTTCACGATAACTCAGGATTGCGATTTTGTACAGACAAACTGATTACACCACAAGATTCAGCAGCATTTCCGAATTAAGCTCTGAACAAATTCAGTCCTTGCTAAATCCGGAAGGTCATATGTCAGAATTTTCAAAAATGTGTCAATTTTGTATTTTTTTCAAGATAATTCAGGAATACGATTTTGTACAGACAAACCGATTGCACCGCAGGATTCAGCAACATTTCAGGATTCAGCTGTGCACATCTTCAGTCCTTGCTAAATCAGGAAGGTCCTTTTTTGATCCTTTTTTCAAAATCATATGTCAGAATTTTCAAAAATGTGTCAATTTAGTGGTTTTTTCACGATAACTCAGGAATGCGATTTTGTACAGACAAACCGATTACACAACAAGATTCAGCAACATTTCAGAATTCAGCTGTGAGCATCTGCATTCCTTGCTAATTCAGGAAGATCCAATTTTGATTCTTTTTCAAAATCATATGTCAGAATATTTTGTAATAATTCAGGAATGCGATTTTGTACAGACAAACCGATTACACCACAAGATTCAGCAACATTTCAGTATTTAGATGTGAACATCTTGAACCCTCGCTAATTCAGGAAGTGCCTTTTTGATCCTTTTTTCAAAGTCTTATGTCAGAATTTTCAAAAATGTGTAAATTTTGTGTTTTTTTCACGATAATGCAGGAATGCGATTTTGTACAGGCAAACTGATTACACCACAAGATTCAGCAACATTTCAGGATTCAGCTGTGAGCATCTTTATTCCTTGCTAATTCAGGAAGATCCATTTTTGATTCTTTTTTCAAAGTCATATGTCAGAATATTTCGTAATAATTCAGGAATGAGATTTTGTACAGACAAACCGATTAAACCACAAGATTCAGCAACATTTCAGGATTCAGATGTGCTAATTCAGGAAGGATTCAGATGTGAACATCTTGAACCCTCGCTAATTCAGGAAGTTCTTTTTTGATCCTTTTTTCA
The DNA here is from genome assembly GCA_951804985.1 of Dryomyza anilis. Classification (NCBI taxonomy): domain Eukaryota; kingdom Metazoa; phylum Arthropoda; class Insecta; order Diptera; family Dryomyzidae; genus Dryomyza; species Dryomyza anilis. Next base: position 1,238,360 of record OX638135.1, read on the forward strand.
AAGTCATATGTCAGAATTTTCAAAAATGTGTCAATTTTGTGTTTTTTTTTCAAGATAATTCAGGAATACGATTTTGTACAGACAAACCGTTTACACCACAAGATTCAGCAACATTTCAGTATTCAGCTGTGAACATATTCAGTTTTGCTAATTCAGGAATGTCCTTTTTTTGATCCTTTTTTCAAAATCGTATGTCAGAATTTTTTGTAATAACTCAGGAATTCGATTTTGTACAGACAAACCGATTACACCACAAGATTCAGCAACATTTCAGAAATCTGCTGTGAGCATCTTCATTCCTTGCTAGTTCAGGCAGATCCATTTTTGATTCTTTTTTCAAAGTCATATGTCAGAATATTTTGTAATAATTCAGGAATGCGATTTTGTACAGACAAACCGATTAAACCACAAGTCCTTGCTAATTCAGGAAGGTCCATTTTTGATTCTTTTTTCAAATTCTTATGTCAGAATATTCAAAAATGTGTTAATTTCGTGGTTTTTTCACGATAATTCAGGATTGCGATTTTGTACAGACAAACCGATTACACCACAAGATTCAGCAGCATTTCAGAATTCAGCTGTGAACATTTTCAGTCCTTGCTAAATCAGGAAGGTCCATTTTTGATCCTTTTTTCAAAATCATATGTAAGAATATTTTGTAATAATTCAGGAATGCTATTTTGTACAGACAAACCGATTACACCACAAGATTCAACAGCATTTCAGAATTCAGCTGTGAACATTTTCAGTCTTTGCTAAATCAGGAAGTCTTATGTCAGAATATTCAAAAATGTGTCAATTTTGTGTTTTTTTCAAGATAATTCAGGAATACGATTTTGTACAGACAAACCGATTACACCACAAGATTCAGCAACATTTCAGAATTCAGCTGTGAGCATCTTCATTCCTTGCTAATTCAGGAAGATCCATTTTTGATTCTTTTTCAAAATCATATGTCAGAATATTTTGTAATAATTCAGGAATGCGATTTTGTACAGACAAACCGATTAAACCACAAGATTCAGCAACATTTTAGGATACATATGTGAACATCTTGAGTACTTGCAAATTCAGGAAGGTCCTTTTTTGATTCTTTTTTCAAAGTCATATGTCAGAATATTCAAAAATGTGTCAATTTAGTGGTTTTTTTCACGATAACTCAGGAATGCGATTTTGTACAGACAAACCGATAACATCACAAGATTCAGAAACATTTTAGGAATCAGATGTGTACATCTTCATTTCTTGCTAATTCAGGAAGATCCATTTTTGATTCTTTTTTCAAAGTCATATGTCAGAATATTTTGTAATAATTCAGGAATTCGATTTTGTACAGACAAACCGATTAAACCACAAGATTCAGCAACATTTCAGGATTCAGATGTGAATATCTTGAGTCCTTGCTAATTCAGGAAGGTTCTTTTTTAATCCTTTTTTCAAAGTCATATGTCAGAATTTTCAAAAATGTGTAAATTTTGTGTTTTTTTCACGATAATTCAGGAATACGATTTTGTACAGACAAACCGATTGCTCCGCAAAATTCAGCAACATTTCAGGATTCAGCTGTGCACATCTTCAGTCCATGCTAATTCAGGAAGTTCCATTTTTGATTCTTTTTTCAAAGTCTTATGTCAGAATATTCAAAAATGTGTCAATTTCGTAGTTTTTTCACGATAATTCAGGATTGAGTCCTTGCTAATTCAGGAAGGTTCTTTTTTAATCCTTTTTTCAAAGTCATATGTCAGAATTTTCAAAAATGTGTAAATTTTGTGTTTTTTTCACGATAATTCAGGAACACGATTTTGTACAGACAAACCGATTGCTCCGCAAAATTCAGCAACATTTCAGGATTCAGCTGTGCACATCTTCAGTCCTTGCTATATCAGGAAGGTCCTTTTTTGATCCTTTTTTCAAAATCATATGTCAGAATTTTCAAAAATGTGTCAATTTAGTGGTTTTTTCACGATAACTCAGGAATGCGATTTTGTACAGACAAACCGATTACACCACAAGATTCAGCAACATTTAAGGATTCAGATGTGAACATCTGGAGTCCTTGTATTTTCAGGATGGGCCTTTTTTTATTCTTTTTTCAAAGTCTTATGTCAGAATATTCAAAAATGTGTCAATTTCGTGGTTTTTTCCCGATAATTCAGGATTCAGATTTTGTATAGACAAACCGATTACACCACAAGATTCAGCAACATTTCAGTATTCAGCTGTGAACATTTTCAGTTCTTGCTAAATCAGGAAGGTTAAAGTCATATGTCAGAATTTTTAAAAATGTGTCAATTTTGTGTTTTTTTCAAGATAATTCAGGAATACGATTTTGTACAGACAAACCGATTGCACGGCAAGATTCAGCAACATTTCAGGATTCAGCTGTGTACATCTTCCGTCCTTGTACAGACAAACCGATTAAACCACAAGTCCTTGCTAATTCAGGAAGGTCCATTTTTGATTCTTTTTTCAAAGTCTTATGTCAGAATATTCAAAAATGTGTTAATTTCGTGGTTTTTTCACGATAATTCAGGATTGCGATTTTGTACAGACAAACCGATTACACCACAAGATTCAGCAGCATTTCAGAATTCAGCTGTGAACATTTTCAGTCCTTGCTAAATCAGGAAGGTCCATTTTTGATCCTTTTTTCAAAATCATATGTCAGAATATTTTGTAATAATTCAGGAATGCTATTTTGTACAGACAAACCGATTACACCACAAGATTCAACAGCATTTCAGAATTCAGCTGTGAACATTTTCAGTCTTTGCTAAATCAGGAAGTCTTATGTCAGAATATTCAAAAATGTGTCAATTTTGTGTTTTTTTCAAGATAATTCAGGAATACGATTTTGTACAGACAAACCGATTACACCACAAGATTCAGCAACATTTCAGAATTCAGCTGTGAGCATCTTCATTCCTTGCTAATTCAGGAAGATCCATTTTTGATTCTTTTTCAAAATCATATGTCAGAATATTTTGTAATAATTCAGGAATGCGATTTTGTACAGACAAACCGATTAAACCACAAGATTCAGCAACATTTTAGGATACATATGTGAACATCTTGAGTACTTGCTAATTCAGGAAGGTTCTTTTTTGATTCTTTTTTCAAAGTCATATGTCAGAATATTCAAAAATGTGTCAATTTAGTGGTTTTTTTCACGATAACTCAGGAATGCGATTTTGTACAGACAAACCGATAACATCACAAGATTCAGAAACATTTTAGGAATCAGATGTGTACATCTTCATTTCTTGCTAATTCAGGAAGATCCATTTTTGATTCTTTTTTCAAAGTCATATGTCAGAATATTTTGTAATAATTCAGGAATTCGATTTTGTACAGACAAACCGATTAAACCACAAGATTCAGCAACATTTCAGGATTCAGATGTGAATATCTTGAGTCCTTGCTAATTCAGGAAGGTTCTTTTTTAATCCTTTTTTCAAAGTCATATGTCAGAATTTTCAAAAATGTGTAAATTTTGTGTTTTTTTCACGATAATTCAGGAATACGATTTTGAACAGACAAACCGATTGCTCCGCAAAATTCAGCAACATTTCAGGATTCAGCTGTGCACATCTTCAGTCCATGCTAATTCTGGAAGTTCCATTTTTGATTCTTTTTTCAAAGTCTTATGTCAGAATATTCAAAAATGTGTCAATTTCGTAGTTTTTTCACGATAATTCAGGATTGCGATTTTGTACAGACAAACCGATTACACCACAAGATTCAGCAGCATTTCAGAATTCAGCTGTGAACATTTTCAGTCCTTGCTAAATCAGGAAGGTCCTTTTTTGATCCTTTTTTCAAAATCATATGTCAGAATTTTCAAAAATGTGTCAATTTAGTGGTTTTTTCACGATAACTCAGGAATGCGATTTTGTACAGACAAACCGATTACACCACAAGATTCAGCAACATTTCAGGATTCAGATGTGAACATCTTGAGTCCTTGTTTTTTCAGGATGGGTCTTTTTTATTCTTTTTTCAAAGTCTTATGTCAGAATATTCAAAAATGTGTCAATTTCGTGGTTTTTTCACGATAATTCAGGATTCAGATTTTGTATAGACAAACCGATTACACCACAAGATTCAGCAACATTTCAGTATTCAGCTGTGAACATTTTCAGTTCTTGCTAAATCAGGAAGGTTAAAGTCATATGTCAGAATTTTTAAAAATGTGTCAATTTTGTGTTTTTTCAAGATAATTCAGGAATACGATTTTGTACAGACAAACCGATTGCACGGCAAGATTCAGCAACATTTCAGGATTCAGCTGTGTACATCTTCCGTCCTTGTACAGACAAACCGATTAAACCACAAGTCCTTGCTAATTCAGGAAGGTCCATTTTTGATTCTTTTTTCAAAGTCTTATGTCAGAATATTCAAAAATGTGTTAATTTCGTGGTTTTTTCACGATAATTCAGGATTGCGATTTTGTACAGACAAACCGATTGCTCCGCAAAATTCAGCAACATTTCAGGATTCAGCTGTGCACATCTTCAGTCCATGCTAATTCAGGAAGTTCCATTTTTGATTCTTTTTTCAAAGTCTTATGTCAGAATATTCAAAAATGTGTCAATTTCGTAGTTTTTTCACGATAATTCAGGATTGCGATTTTGTACAGACAAACCGATTACACCACAAGATTCAGCAGCATTTCAGAATTCAGCTGTGAACATTTTCAGTCCTTGCTAAATCAGGAAGGTCCTTTTTTGATCCTTTTTTCAAAATCATATGTCAGAATTTTCAAAAATGTGTCAATTTAGTGGTTTTTTCACGATAACTCAGGAATGCGATTTTGTACAGACAAACCGATTACACCACAAGATTCAGCAACATTTCAGGATTCAGATGTGAACATCTTGAGTCCTTGTTTTTTCAGGATGGGCCTTTTTTTATTCTTTTTTCAAAGTCTTATGTCAGAATATTCAAAAATGTGTCAATTTCGTGGTTTTTTCACGATAATTCAGGATTCAGATTTTGTATAGACAAACCGATTACACCACAAGATTCAGCAACATTTCAGTATTCAGCTGTGAACATTTTCAGTTCTTGCTAAATCAGGAAGGTTAAAGTCATATGTCAGAATTTTTAAAAATGTGTCAATTTTGTGTTTTTTTCAAGATAATTCAGGAATACGATTTTGTACAGACAAACCGATTGCACGGCAAGATTCAGCAACATTTCAGGATTCAGCTGTGTACATCTTCCGTCCTTGCTAATTCAGGAAGGTCCATTTTTGATTCTTTTTTCAAAGTCAAATGTCAGATTATTCAAAAATGTGTCAATTTCATGGTTTTTTCACGATAATTTAGGATTGCGATTTTGTACAGACAAACCGATAACACCACAAGATTCAACAGCATTTCAGAATTCAGCTATGAACTTTTCAGTCCTTGCTAAATCAGGAAGGTCCTTTTTTGATGCTTTTTCAAAATCATATGTCAGAATATTTTGTAATAATTCAGGAATGCGATTTTGTACAGACAAACCGATTAAACCACAAGATTCAGCAACATTTCAGGATACAGATGTGAACATCTTGAAAGTCTTATGTCAGAATATTCAAAAATGTGTCAATTTCGTGGTTTTTTCACGATAATTCAGGATTCAGATTTTGTATAGACAAACCGATTACACCACAAGATTCAGCAACATTTCAGTATTCAGCTGTGAACATTTTCAGTTCTTGCTAAATCAGGAAGGTTAAAGTCATATGTCAGAATTTTTAAAAATGTGTCAATTTTGTGTTTTTTTCAAGATAATTCAGGAATACGATTTTGTACAGACAAACCGATTGCACGGCAAGATTCAGCAATATTTCAGGATTCAGCTGTGTACATCTTCCGTCCTTGCTAATTCAGGAAGGTTCTTTTTTGATCCTTTTTTCAATGTCATATGTCAGAAATTTCAAAAATGTGTCAATTTTGTGGTTTTTTCAAGATAATTCAGGAATACGATTTTGTACAGACAAACCGATTACACCGCAAGATTCAGCAACATTTCAGGATTCAGCCACATTTCAGAATTCAGCTGTGAGCATCTTCATTCCTTCATAATTCAAGAAGATCCATTTTTGATTCTTTTTCAAAATCATATGTCAGAATATTTTTTAATAATTCAGGAATGCGATTTTGTCAAGACAAACCGATTAAACCACAAGATTCAGCAACATTTCAGAATTCAGATGTGAACATCTTCAGTCCTTGCTAATTCAGGAAGGATTAAGATGTAAAAATCTTGAACCCTCGCTAATTCAGGAAGTTCCTTTTTGATCCTTTTTTCAAAATCATGTCAGAATTTTCAAAAATGTGTCAATTTCGTGGTTTTTTCACGATAATTCAGGATTGCGATTTTGTACAGACAAACCGATTACACCGCAGATTCAGCAACAATTCAGGATGTGAACATTTTCAGTCCTTGCTAATTCAGGAAGGTCCATTTTTGATCCTTTTTTCAAAGTCATATGTCAGAATTTTCAAAAATGTGTCAATTTTGTGTTTTTTTCAAGATAATTCAGGAATACGATTTTGTACAGACAAACCGATTGCACCGCAAGATTCAGCAACATTTTAGGATTCAGATGTGTACATCTTCATTTCTTGCTAATTCAGGAAGATCCATTTTTGATTCTTTTTTCAAAGTCATATGTCAGAATATTTTGTAATAATTCAGGAATTCGATTTTGTACAGACAAACCGATTAAACCACAAGATTCAGCAACATTTCAGGATTCAGATGTGAATATCTTGAGTCCTTGCTAATTCAGGAAGGTTCTTTTTTGATCCTTTTTTCAAAGTCATATGTCAGAATTTTCAAAAATGTGTCAATTTTGTGTTTTTTTCACGATAATTCAGGAATACGATTTTGTACAGACAAACCGATTGCACCGCAAAATTCAGCAACATTTCAGGATTCAGCTGTGCACATCTTCAGTCCTTGCTAATTCAGGAAGTTCCATTTTTGACTCTTTTTTCAAAGTCTTATGTCAGAATATTCAAAAATGTGTCAATTTCGTGGTTTTTTCACGATAATTCAGGATTGCGATTTTGTACAGACAAACCGATTACACCACAAGATTCAGCAGCATTTCAGAATTCAGCTGTGAACATTTTCAGTCCTTGCTAAATCAGGAAGGTCCTTTTTTGATCCTTTTTTCAAAATCATATGTCAGAATTTTCAAAAATGTTTCAATTTAGTGTTTTTTTCACGATAACTCAGGAATGCGATTTTGTACAGACAAACCGATTACACCACAAGATTCAGCAACATTTCAGAATTCAGCTGTGAACTTTTCAGTCCTTGCTAAATCAGGAAGGTCCTTTTTTGATGCTTTTTTCAAAATCATATGTCAGAATTTTCAAAAATGTGTCAATTTAGTGGTTTTTTCACGATAACTCAGGAATGCGATTTTGTACAGACAAACCGATTACACCACAAGATTCAGCAACATTTCAAGATTCAGATGGTAACATCTTTAGTCCTTGTTTTTTCAGGATGGGCCTTTTTTTATTCTTTTTCAAAGTCAAGATGTGAACATCTTCAGTCCTTGCTAATTCAAGAAGGTCCATTTTTGATTCTTTTTTCAAAGTCTTATGTCAGAATATTCAAAAATGTGTCAATTTCGTGGTTTTTTCACGATAATTCAGGATTGCGATTTTGTACAGACAAACCGATTACACCACAAGATTCAGCAACATTTCAGTATTCAGCTGTGAACATTTTCAGTCCTTGCTAAATCAGGAAGGTCAAAGTCATATGTCAGAATTTTCAAAAATGTGTCAATTTTGTGTTTTTTTCAAGATAATTCAGGAATACGATTTTGTACAGACAAACCGATTGCACCGCAAGATTAAGCCACATTTCAGAATTCAGCTGTGAGCATATTCATTCATTCCTAATTCAAGAAGATCCATTTTTGATTCTTTTTCAAAATCATATGTCAGAATATTTTTTAATAATTCAGGAATGCGATTTTGTACAGACAAACCGATTAAACCACAAGATTCAGCAACATTTCAGAATTCAGATGTGAACATCTTCAAACCTTGCTAATTCAGGAAGGATTAAGATGTGAACATCTTGAACCCTCGCTAATTCAGGAAGTTCCTTTTTGATCCTTTTTTCAAAATCATGTCAGAATTTTCAAAAATGTGTCAATTTCGTGGTTTTTTCACGATAATTCAGGATTGCGATTTTGTACAGACAAACCGATTACACCGCAAGATTCAGCAACAATTCAGGATGTGAACATTTTCAGTCCTTGCTAATTCAGGAAGGTCCATTTTTGATCCTTTTTTCAAAGTCATATGTCAGAATTTTCAAAAATGTGTAAATTTTGTGTTTTTTTCAAGATAATTCAGGAATACGATTTTGTACAGACAAACCGATTGCACCGCAAGATTCAGCAACATTTTAGGATTCAGATGTGTACATCTTCATTTCTTGCTAATTCAGGAAGATCCATTTTTGATTCTTTTTTCAAAGTCATATGTCAGAATATTTTGTAATAATTCAGGAATTCGATTTTGTACAGACAAACCGATTAAACCACAAGATTCAGCAACATTTCAGGATTCAGATGTGAACATCTTGAGTCCTTGCTAATTCAGGAAGGTTCTTTTTTGATCCTTTTTTAAAAGTCATATGTCAGAATTTTCAAAAATGTGTCAATTTTGTGTTTTTTTCACGATAATTCAGGAATACGATTTTGTACAGACAAACCGATTGCACCGCAAAATTCAGCAACATTTCAGGATTCAGCTGTGCACATCTTCAGTCCTTGCTAATTCAGGAAGTTCCATTTTTGACTCTTTTTTCAAATTCTTATGTCAGAATATTCAAAAATGTGTCAATTTAGTGGTTTTTTCACGATAACTCAGGAATGCGATTTTGTACAGACAAACCGACTACACCACAAGATTCAGCAACATTTCAGAATTCAGCTGTGAACTTTTCAGTCCTTGCTAAATCAGGAAGGTCCTTTTTTGATGCTTTTTCAAAATCATATGTCAGAATTTTCAAAAATGTGTCAATTTAGTGGTTTTTTCACGATAACTCAGGAATGCGATTTTGTACAGACAAACCGATTACACCACAAGCTTCAGCAACATTTCAAGATTCAGATGGTAACATCTTTAGTCCTTGTTTTTTCAGGATGGGCCTTTTTTTTATTCTTTTTCAAAGTCAAGATGTGAACATCTTCAGTCCTTGCTAATTCAGGAAAGTCCATTTTTGATTCTTTTTTCAAAGTCTTATGTCAGAATATTCAAAAATGTGTCAATTTCGTGGTTTTTTCACGATAATTCAGGATTGCGATTTTGTACAGACAAACCGATTACACCACAAGATTCAGCACCATTTCAGTATTCAGCTGTGAACATTTTCAGTCCTTGCTAAATCAGGAAGGTCAAAGTCTTATGTCAGAATATTCAAAAATGTGCCAATTTTGTGTTTTTTTCAAGATAATTCAGGAATACGATTTTGTACAGACAAACTGATTACACCACAAGATTCAGCAACATTTCAGAATTCAGATGTGAGTATCTTCATTCCTTGCTAATTCAGGAAGATCCAATTTTGATTCTTTTTCAAAATCATATGTCAGAATATTTTGTAATAATTCAGGAATGCGATTTTGTACAGACAAACCGATTAAACCACAAGATTCAGCAACATTTCAGAATTCAGATGTGAACATCTTCAGTCCTTGCTAATTCAGGAAGGATTAAGATGTGAACATCTTGAACCCTCGCTAATTCAGGAAGTTCCTTTTTGATCCTTTTTTCAAAATCATGTCAGAATTTTCAAAAATGTGTCAATTTCGTGGTTTTTTCACGATAATTCAGGATTGCGATTTTGTACAGACTAACCGATTACACCACAAGATTCAGCACCATTTTAGTATTCAGCTGTGAACATTTTCAGTCCTTGCTAAATCAGGAAGGTCCTTTTTTGATCCTTTTTTCAAAATCATATGTCAGAATTTTCAAAAATGTGTCAATTTAGTGTTTTTTTCACGATATCTCAGGAATGCGATTTTGTACATTCAAACCGATTACACCACAAGATTCAGCAACATTTCAGAATTCAGCTGTGAACTTTTCAGTCCTTGCTAAATCAGGAAGGTCCTTTTTTGATGCTTTTTTTAAAATCATATGTCAGAATTTTCAAAAATGTGTCAATTTAGTGGTTTTTTCACGATAACTCAGGAATGCGATTTTGTACAGACAAACCGATTACACCACAAGATTCAGCAACATTTCAAGATTCAAATGGTAACATCTTTAGTCCTTGTTTTTTCAGGATGGGCCTTTTTTTATTCTTTTTCAAAGTCAAGATGTGAACATCTTCAGTCCTTGCTAATTCAGGAAGGTCCACTTTTGATTCTTTTTTCAAAGTCTTATGTCAGAATATTCAAAAATGTGTCAATTTCGTGGTTTTTTCACGATAATTCAGGATTGCGATTTTGTACAGACAAACCGATTACACCACAAGATTCAGCAACATTTCAGTATTAAGCTGTGAACATTTTCAGTCCTTGCTAAATCAGGAAGGTCAAAGTCATATGTCAGAATTTTCAAAAATGTGTCAATTTTGTGTTTTTTTCAAGATAATTCAGGAATACGATTTTGTACAGACAAACCGATTGCACCGCAAGATTCAGCCACATTTCAGAATTCAGCTGTGAGCATCTTCATTCCTTCCTAATTCAAGAAGATCCATTTTTGATTCTTTTTCAAAATCATCGGTCAGAATATTTTTTAATAATTCAGGAATGCGATTTTGTACAGACAAACCGATTAAACCACAAGATTCAGCAACATTTCAGAATTCAGATGTGAACATCTTCAGTCCTTGCTAATTCAGGAAGGATTAAGATGTGAACATCTTGAACCCTCGCTAATTCAGGAAGTTCCTTTTTGATCCTTTTTTCAAAATCATGTCAGAATTTTCAAAAATGTGTCAATTTCGTGGTTTTTTCACGATAATTCAGGATTGCGATTTTGTACAGACAAACCGATTACACCGCAAGATTCAGCAACAATTCAGGATGTGAACATTTTCAGTCCTTGCTAATTCAGGAAGGTCCATTTTTGATCCTTTTTTCAAAGTCATATGTCAGAATTTTCAAAAATGTGTCAATTTTGTGTTTTTTTCAAGATAATTCAGGAATACGATTTTGTACAGACAAACCGATTGCACCGCAAGATTCAGCAACATTTTAGGATTCAGAAATATACATCTTCATTTCTTGCTAATTCAGGAAGATCCATTTTTGATTCTTTTTTCAAAGTCATATGTCAGAATATTTTGTAATAATTCAGGAATTCGATTTTGTACAGACAAACCGATTAAACCACAAGATTCAGCAACATTTCAGGATTCAGATGTGAATATCTTGAGTCCTTGCTAATACAGGAAGGTTCTTTTTGGATCCTTTTTTCAAAGTCATATGTCAGAATTTTCAAAAATGTGTCAATTTTGTGTTTTTTTCACGATAATTCAGGAATACGATTTTGTACAGACAAACCGATTGCACCGCAAAATTCAGCAACATTTCAGGATTCAGCTGTGCACATCTTCAGTCCTTGCTAATTCAGGAAGTTCCATTTTTGACTCTTTTTTCAAAGTCTTATGTCAGAATATTCAAAAATGTGTCAATTTCGTGGTTTTTTCACGATAATTCAGGATTGCGATTTTGTACAGACAAACCGATTACACCACAAGATTCAGCAGCATTTCAGAATTCAGCAGTGAACATTTTCAGTCCTTGCTAAATCTGGAAGGTCCTTTTTTGATGCTTTTTTCAAAATCATATGTCAGAATTTTCAAAAAAGAGTCAATTTAGTGGTTTTTTCACGATAACTCAGGAATGCGATTTTGTACAGACAAACCGATTACACCACAAGATTCAGCAACATTTCAAGATTCAGATGGTAACATCTTTAGTCCTTGTTTTTTCAGGATGGGCCTTTTTTTTATTCTTTTTCAAAGTCAAGATGTGAACATCTTCAGTCCTTGCTAATTCAGGAAGGTCCATTTTTGATTCTTTTTTCAAAGTCTTATATCAGAATATTCAAAAATGTGTCAATTTCGTGGTTTTTTCACGATAATTCAGGATTGCGATTTTGTACAGACAAACCGATTACACCACAAGATTCAGCAACATTTCAGTATTCAGCTGTGAACATTTTCAGTCCTTGCTAAATCAGGAAGGTCAAAGTCATATGTCAGAATTTTCAAAAATGTGTCAATTTTGTGTTTTTTTCAAGATAATTCAGGAATACGATTTTGTACAGACAAACCGATTGCACCGCAAGATTCAGCCACATTTCAGAATTCAGCTGTGAGCATCTTCATTCCTTCCTAATTCAAGAAGATCCATTTTTGATTCTTTTTCAAAATCATATGTCAGAATATTTTTTAATAATTCAGGAATGCGATTTTGTACAGACAAACCGATTAAACCACAAGATTCAGCAACATTTCAGAATTCAGATGTGAACATCTTCAGTCCTTGCTAATTCAGGAAGGATTAAGATGTGAACATCTTGAACCCTCGCTAATTCAGGAAGTTCCTTTTTGATCCTTTTTTCAAAATCATGTCAGAATTTTCAAAAATGTGTCAATTTCGTGGTTTTTTCACGATAATTCAGGATTGCGATTTTGTACAGACTAACCGATTACACCACAAGATTCAGCACCATTTCAGTATTCAGCTGTGAACATTTTCAGTCCTTGCTAAATCAGGAAGGTCAAAGTCTTATGTCAGAATATTCAAAAATGTGCCAATTTTGTGTTTATTTCAAGATAATTCAGGAATACGATTTTGTACAGACAAACCGATTACACCACCAGATTCAGCAACATTTCAGAATTCAGATGTGAGTATCTTCATTCCTTGCTAATTCAGGAAGATCCAATTTTGATTCTTTTTCAAAATCATATGTCAGAATATTTTGTAATAATTCAGGAATGCGATTTTGTACAGACAAACCGATTAAACCACAAGATTCAGCAACATTTCAGGATACAGATGTGAAAATCTTGAGTCCTTGCTAATTCAGGAAGGTTCTTTTTTGATCCTTTTTTCAAAGTCATATGTCAGAATTTTCAAAAATGTGTCAATTTTGTGTTTTTTTTTTAAGATAATTCAGAAATACGATTTTGTACAGACAAACCGATTACACCACAAGATTCAGCAACATTTCAGTATTCAGCTGTGAACATTTTCAGTCCTTGCTAATTCGGGAATGTCCTTTTTTTGATCCTTTTTTCAAAATCATATGTCAGAATTGTTTGTAATAATTCAGAAATACGATTTTGTACAGACAAACCGATTACACCACAAGATTCAGCAACATTTCAGAATTCAGCTGTGAGCATCTTCATTCCTTGCTAATTCAGGAAGGTCCATTTTTGATTCTTTTTTCAAAGTCTTATGTCAGAATATTCAAAAATGTGTTAATTTCGTGGTTTTTCACGATAATTCAGGATTGCGATTTTGTACAGACAAACCGATTACACCACAAGATTCAGCAACATTTCAGAATTCAGATGTGAACATCTTCAGTCCTTGCTAATTCAGGAAGGATTAAGATGTGAACATCTTGAACCCTCGCTAATTCAGGAAGTTCCTTTTTGATCCTTTTTTCAAAATCATGTCAGAATTTTCAAAAATGTGTCAATTTCGTGGTTTTTTCACGATAATTCAGGATTGCGATTTTGTACAGACTAACCGATTACACCACAAGATTCAGCACCATTTTAGTATTCAGCTGTGAACATTTTCAGTCCTTGCTAAATCAGGAAGGTCCTTTTTTGATCCTTTTTTCAAAATCATATGTCAGAATTTTCAAAAATGTGTCAATTTAGTGTTTTTTTCACGATATCTCAGGAATGCGATTTTGTACATTCAAACCGATTACACCACAAGATTCAGCAACATTTCAGAATTCAGCTGTGAACTTTTCAGTCCTTGCTAAATCAGGAAGGTCCTTTTTTGATGCTTTTTTTAAAATCATATGTCAGAATTTTCAAAAATGTGTCAATTTAGTGGTTTTTTCACGATAACTCAGGAATGCGATTTTGTACAGACAAACCGATTACACCACAAGATTCAGCAACATTTCAAGATTCAAATGGTAACATCTTTAGTCCTTGTTTTTTCAGGATGGGCCTTTTTTTATTCTTTTTCAAAGTCAAGATGTGAACATCTTCAGTCCTTGCTAATTCAGGAAGGTCCACTTTTGATTCTTTTTTCAAAGTCTTATGTCAGAATATTCAAAAATGTGTCAATTTCGTGGTTTTTTCACGATAATTCAGGATTGCGATTTTGTACAGACAAACCGATTACACCACAAGATTCAGCAACATTTCAGTATTAAGCTGTGAACATTTTCAGTCCTTGCTAAATCAGGAAGGTCAAAGTCATATGTCAGAATTTTCAAAAATGTGTCAATTTTGTGTTTTTTTCAAGATAATTCAGGAATACGATTTTGTACAGACAAACCGATTGCACCGCAAGATTCAGCCACATTTCAGAATTCAGCTGTGAGCATCTTCATTCCTTCCTAATTCAAGAAGATCCATTTTTGATTCTTTTTCAAAATCATCGGTCAGAATATTTTTTAATAATTCAGGAATGCGATTTTGTACAGACAAACCGATTAAACCACAAGATTCAGCAACATTTCAGAATTCAGATGTGAACATCTTCAGTCCTTGCTAATTCAGGAAGGATTAAGATGTGAACATCTTGAACCCTCGCTAATTCAGGAAGTTCCTTTTTGATCCTTTTTTCAAAATCATGTCAGAATTTTCAAAAATGTGTCAATTTCGTGGTTTTTTCACGATAATTCAGGATTGCGATTTTGTACAGACAAACCGATTACACCGCAAGATTCAGCAACAATTCAGGATGTGAACATTTTCAGTCCTTGCTAATTCAGGAAGGTCCATTTTTGATCCTTTTTTCAAAGTCATATGTCAGAATTTTCAAAAATGTGTCAATTTTGTGTTTTTTTCAAGATAATTCAGGAATACGATTTTGTACAGACAAACCGATTGCACCGCAAGATTCAGCAACATTTTAGGATTCAGAAATATACATCTTCATTTCTTGCTAATTCAGGAAGATCCATTTTTGATTCTTTTTTCAAAGTCATATGTCAGAATATTTTGTAATAATTCAGGAATTCGATTTTGTACAGACAAACCGATTAAACCACAAGATTCAGCAACATTTCAGGATTCAGATGTGAATATCTTGAGTCCTTGCTAATACAGGAAGGTTCTTTTTGGATCCTTTTTTCAAAGTCATATGTCAGAATTTTCAAAAATGTGTCAATTTTGTGTTTTTTTCACGATAATTCAGGAATACGATTTTGTACAGACAAACCGATTGCACCGCAAAATTCAGCAACATTTCAGGATTCAGCTGTGCACATCTTCAGTCCTTGCTAATTCAGGAAGTTCCATTTTTGACTCTTTTTTCAAAGTCTTATGTCAGAATATTCAAAAATGTGTCAATTTCGTGGTTTTTTCACGATAATTCAGGATTGCGATTTTGTACAGACAAACCGATTACACCACAAGATTCAGCAGCATTTCAGAATTCAGCAGTGAACATTTTCAGTCCTTGCTAAATCTGGAAGGTCCTTTTTTGATGCTTTTTTCAAAATCATATGTCAGAATTTTCAAAAAAGAGTCAATTTAGTGGTTTTTTCACGATAACTCAGGAATGCGATTTTGTACAGACAAACCGATTACACCACAAGATTCAGCAACATTTCAAGATTCAGATGGTAACATCTTTAGTCCTTGTTTTTTCAGGATGGGCCTTTTTTTTATTCTTTTTCAAAGTCAAGATGTGAACATCTTCAGTCCTTGCTAATTCAGGAAGGTCCATTTTTGATTCTTTTTTCAAAGTCTTATATCAGAATATTCAAAAATGTGTCAATTTCGTGGTTTTTTCACGATAATTCAGGATTGCGATTTTGTACAGACAAACCGATTACACCACAAGATTCAGCAACATTTCAGTATTCAGCTGTGAACATTTTCAGTCCTTGCTAAATCAGGAAGGTCAAAGTCATATGTCAGAATTTTCAAAAATGTGTCAATTTTGTGTTTTTTTCAAGATAATTCAGGAATACGATTTTGTACAGACAAACCGATTGCACCGCAAGATTCAGCCACATTTCAGAATTCAGCTGTGAGCATCTTCATTCCTTCCTAATTCAAGAAGATCCATTTTTGATTCTTTTTCAAAATCATATGTCAGAATATTTTTTAATAATTCAGGAATGCGATTTTGTACAGACAAACCGATTAAACCACAAGATTCAGCAACATTTCAGAATTCAGATGTGAACATCTTCAGTCCTTGCTAATTCAGGAAGGATTAAGATGTGAACATCTTGAACCCTCGCTAATTCAGGAAGTTCCTTTTTGATCCTTTTTTCAAAATCATGTCAGAATTTTCAAAAATGTGTCAATTTCGTGGTTTTTTCACGATAATTCAGGATTGCGATTTTGTACAGACTAACCGATTACACCACAAGATTCAGCACCATTTCAGTATTCAGCTGTGAACATTTTCAGTCCTTGCTAAATCAGGAAGGTCAAAGTCTTATGTCAGAATATTCAAAAATGTGCCAATTTTGTGTTTATTTCAAGATAATTCAGGAATACGATTTTGTACAGACAAACCGATTACACCACCAGATTCAGCAACATTTCAGAATTCAGATGTGAGTATCTTCATTCCTTGCTAATTCAGGAAGATCCAATTTTGATTCTTTTTCAAAATCATATGTCAGAATATTTTGTAATAATTCAGGAATGCGATTTTGTACAGACAAACCGATTAAACCACAAGATTCAGCAACATTTCAGGATACAGATGTGAAAATCTTGAGTCCTTGCTAATTCAGGAAGGTTCTTTTTTGATCCTTTTTTCAAAGTCATATGTCAGAATTTTCAAAAATGTGTCAATTTTGTGTTTTTTTTTTAAGATAATTCAGGAATACGATTTTGTACAGACAAACCGATTACACCACAAGATTCAGCAACATTTCAGTATTCAGCTGTGAACATTTTCAGTCCTTGCTAATTCGGGAATGTCCTTTTTTTGATCCTTTTTTCAAAATCATATGTCAGAATTGTTTGTAATAATTCAGAAATACGATTTTGTACAGACAAACCGATTACACCACAAGATTCAGCAACATTTCAGAATTCAGCTGTGAGCATCTTCATTCCTTGCTAATTCAGGAAGGTCCATTTTTGATTCTTTTTTCAAAGTCTTATGTCAGAATATTCAAAAATGTGTTAATTTCGTGGTTTTTCACGATAATTCAGGATTGCGATTTTGTACAGACAAACCGATTACACCACAAGATTAAGCAACATTTCAGTATTCAGCTGTGAACATTTTCAGTCCTTGCTAAATCAGGAAGGTCCTTTTTTGATCCTTTTTTCAAAATCATATGTCAGAATTTTCAAAAATGTGTCAATTTCGTGGTTTTTGCACGATAATTCAGGATTGCGATTTTGTACAGACAAACCGATTACACCACAAGATTCACCAACATTTCAGTATTCAGATGTGAACATCTTGAACCCTCGCTAATTCAGGAAGTGCCTTTTTTCAAAGTCATATGTCAGAATTTTCAAAAATGTGTCAATTTTGTGGTTTTTTCACGATAATTCAGGAATGCGATTTTGTACAGGCAAACTGATTACACCACAAGATTCAGCAACATTTCAGGATTCAGCTGTGAACATCTTCATTCCTTGCTAATTCAGGAAGATCCATTTTTGATTCTTTTTTCAAAGTCATATGTCAGAATATTTTGAAATAATTCAGGAATGCGATTTTGTACAGACAAACCGATTAAACCACAAGATTCAGCAACATTTCAGGATTCAGATGTGCACATCTTCAGTCCTTGCTAATTCAGGAAGGATTCAGATGTGAACATCTTGAACCCTCGCTAATTCAGGAAGTTCCTTTTTGATCCTTTTTTCAAAGTCATATGTCAGAACTTTCAAAAATGTGTCAATTTCGTGGTTTTTTTCACGATAATTCAGGATTGCGATTTTGTACAGACAAACCGATTACACCACAAGATTCAGCACCATTTCAGTATTCAGCTGTGAACATTTTCAGTCCTTGCTAAATCAGGAAGTTCAAAGTCTTATGTCAGAATATTCAAAAATGTGTCAATTTTGTGTTTTTTTCAAGATAATTCAGGAATACGATTTTGTACAGATAAACCGATTACACCACAAGATTCAGCAACATTTCAGAATTCAGCTGTGAGCATCTTCATTCCTTGCTAATTCAGGAAGATCCATTTTTGATTCTTTTTCAAAATCATATGTCAGAATATTTTGTAATAATTCAGGAATGCGATTTTGTACAGACAAACCGATTAAACCACAAGATTCAGCAACATTTCAGGATACAGATGTGAACATCTTGAGTCCTCGCTAATTCAGGAAGGTTCTTTTTTGATCCTTTTTTCAAAGTCATTTGACAGAATATTTTGTAATAATTCAGGAATGCGATTTTGTACAGACGAACCGATTAAACCACAAGATTCAGCAACATTTCAGGATACAGATGTGAACACCTTGAGTCCTTGCTTATTCAGGAAGGTTCTTTTTTGTATTGGAGCAGCGAAGCAGATAAACTACATCCCTGTATATAATTATCTATTTTGCATATTGAACACATCCTAATGATCTGTCATTTCATTGTTCACTTTCTTTTTAACTTGCATTCTCTTTTGTTCATATTCAGCACAGTTTAATAAATGCCTTTGCTTAAACAACATCGCTTGTGTTTTAATAGGTTATGGGCCCAGAGTGGCAAAATCTGTTTCAAGTGTTGAGAAAAGAACTCAAAGTGACTTTAATCAAATCGTTTCAATAAATTAATTGAAATACATTTCGCGAAATAAAAATCCGAAATAATGGCTGGTGTCGTGCGTATAGAGCCGCTAAACGCGGAAAACTATGACACGTGGAAGATGCAGATGCGTGCAATCTTAATTAAAAACGATTTGTGGTCATATGTCGATGACAGCGTAAAGTGTCCCGACGTAGCGGCAGAGGCGATTCTGTGGAAAAAACAAGATCAGAAGGCAGCCGCGGACATAATGCTTGCGATGCACTTCGCATATGAGTGCAAACATAAACAGTTTTAAGCAATTGTCAACAATTAACAAAACGCTTAATTTAGCAAACGATTTATCAACAAAAATTACTGGTGTTGGAAATGTTGAAGTAAACGTAAACGATCGTGGTTGTGACACTAACTTAACATTAAAAGACGTACTTTATGTATCTGACTTACGCACAAATTTGTTGTCTGTGTCAAAAATTGCAGACAATAGATATGAAGTAAATTTTTGTAAAAACGAGGCGATTGTGGTCAAACCAAACAAACAAGTGTGCTTGCGCGCTGAAAGAATTGGCAATTTGTACTACGTCAAAAATTGTGAAAGTGCTGCAAATATTGTAGAAGCGAAAAATGAGCTGGACTCATGGCACTACAAAATGGGACATTTAAATGAAAGAGACCTAAAAGACATGGCCAAAAATGGTGACATTCATGGACTAAATTTTAAGCATGAATTGAAATTGTCAACATGCGAAGTGTGCATAAGTGAAAAACAAACGTGTGCGAGTTTTCCTAAAATTAAAAACAATAGAACAAATGCATTACTCGAAATCGTGCACAGCGATGTGTGCGGCCCTATGCGGTGCGCATCTAATGGAGGTGCAAAATACTTTGTCACATTTATCGATGACAAATCTCGGTGGTGTGAAGTGTATTTCATTAAGCAAAAATCGGACGTTTTTGCAGTATTTCAAAAATACAAAGCCGCGGTTGAGACATTTACTGGTCTAAAAATTAAAGCGCTGCAGACAGACAATGGTGGCGAATACTGTAACCGGAGTTTCGATATGTTTTTAGAAAAATATGGTATACAGCGCCGGTTGACAACGCCGCACACACCCCAACAAAACGGGATCGCGGAACGCAAAAATAGAACTCTTGTTGAAATGTCAAGGTGCATGATGAAGCATGCTGGATCCCCAACGTCGTTTTGGGCAGATGCCATTCATACCGCGTGTTATATTCGTAATCGGTGCGTTACGAAATCTAAAAGTGAAATTCCGTACAAAATCTGGACAAATAAAAAACCAACAGTGATTCACATGAAAGTTTTCGGTAGTAAAGGTTATGTTTTAAATAAAAATCAAAAGGAAAATTTGACTCTCGTTCTGAACCGCGCATTTTCGTGGGATATTCGTCAGAATCCAAAGCCTACCGAATGTGGTCTCAGCAAAAGAGACATAATAACAAGTCGCGATGTGAAATTTATTAACGAAAATGGTTTTAGTGACGCGTATGAAGATTTTTTAAGAACGACAACAATATTGACTTCGAATTTAAAAATGTTACAGACGTGGTGGAACAGCGTGAAGAACGCGAAGATCGCGTTGTGGCATCAAATGACGATGATGATAACGGCGAAGCGTGCGTGGATAGCGGTACGAGCAGTAAACGTGGAAGGGGACGCCCCAAATTGCAAAGACTTGGTCAGCGTGGACGACGAAGAAAATATTTCATCCAGCAAGTAACGCCGAGAGTGAAGCAGACAACGACGAGTTTGATCCATTGCCTCAGTCTGAAGAAGACGAGTTCGAGGAATGCGAGATGGCGTATCTAACAATGGCACCTGATCCGGTAACGTTTGGCGAAGCAATGGAGACGCATGGTGCAGCAGAATGGATAGCAGCAATCGAAGATGAATATTTGTCGCAAATACGCAACAAAACTTGGGATATTGTCGAGCGCCCCAATGAGCGAAAAATTATAAATAGCAGATTAGTATTTCGCACGAAAGACGATGATACCGCAAATGGTAAGAAGAAAGCGCGGTAACCGCACAGCGACCAGGAGAAGACTATCATGAGACTTACTCCCCCGTGGCGCGTTCGTCATCAATCAGGATGTTAACAGCGTTGGCAGCAGAACTTGATTTGGAAATCCATCAAATGGATGTTATTACAGCATATTTAAACGGCGAGCTTGAAGAAAACGTTTATATGCAGGTTCCAGATCAGTTGCAGGCTATCTTGAGTAAATTTATGTTAGGTAAGCCGATGGGGTCTAATTATACCAATAATCATATTGAAGGCGTCGAAGAAACAGCTGGTCGATGGCTTGAGGCACTACGTAGCATCGTAAATCCCGTATGTTTATTGAAGAAAGCATTGTATGGCCTGCGCCAATCTGGCCTGATGTGGTATTACAGACTTACGAAGAAATTAACTCGGCTTGGGTTACGGCCAACCAAGCAAGATCCGTGCTTGTACTCGATGCACAAAGGCAACAAAATTATGCTAGTTTCGATTTACGTAGATGATCTACTTTTGGCGTCAAATTATACTGAGTGGCTGAAGGCGATCAAGATGGATCTATCAAGATCATTTGATATGAAAGATATCGGACCAGTGAAGCGTTGCCTTGGTATCGATTTTTATCAAAACTTAAAATCAAGCCAGGTGTTCCTATCGCAGCGGAAGTATGCAGAATTGTTGCTGGAGCGTTTTGGCATGGCGGAATGCAAGCCGGCGCTGACTCCTGTAGAAATAAGCAGCAAGTTAACACGGTCAGAGGTAAAAGACGAAAAAGCAATGTCGAAATACCCTTATCAGAGTCTAATAGGGGCACTAATGTACATGGCAGTTACAACACGCCCTGACATCGCTTATGCCATCAATTACATGAGTCAGTTCAATTCAAATTACAACGAAGAACATTGGAAAGCAGCTAAACGAATCCTGCGATACGTACGCGGTACACTCG
Organism: Dryomyza anilis; assembly: GCA_951804985.1. Classification (NCBI taxonomy): domain Eukaryota; kingdom Metazoa; phylum Arthropoda; class Insecta; order Diptera; family Dryomyzidae; genus Dryomyza; species Dryomyza anilis. The sequence continues at coordinate 1,260,270 of OX638135.1, forward strand.
ACTATGGACTTCTATTTAAGAAAACCAGTTTGGAGCTATACGGAGTAGTCGACGCAGATTGGGGAGGAAACATTGCAGATCGCAGATCGTATTCTGGTTACGCTTTTATTTTGGCTGGTGCTGCTATCAGTTGGGAGGCACGCAAGCAACGAACGGTCTCCTTATCCAGTACCGAAGCAGAATATATAGCTATAGCCGAAGCAACGAAGGAGGCGCTTTACCTACAAGGCATTCTAAACGATGTCGGAATATCCTGCGAGGGTATTACACTCTTCAACGATAGTCAAAGCGCACAAAAATTAGTCAAGTGTTTTGGCTACCATTCACGGACTAAACATATTGACATCCGGCACCATATCGTGCGTGACTGTCTTCGAAATCGAAACATCGAGCTGGAATACATGTCGACTGATGTCATGCCAGCTGATATGCTAACAAAAGGACTCACTGGAATAAAACACCGTTCCTGTTCAACAGACTTGGGTTTAATACGTCAGCAGGATCGTATGTAGTATCTCTACTTCGAGGGGAGGTATTGGAGCAGCGAAGCAGAAAAACTACATACCTGTATATAATTTTCTATTTTGCATATTGAACACATCCTAATGATCTGTCATTTCATTGTTCACTTTCTTTTTAACTTGCATTCTCTTTTGTTCATATTCAGCACAGTTTAATAAATGCCTTTGCTTAAACAAAATCGCTTGTGTTTTAATATTTTGATCCTTTTTTCAAAGTCATATGTCAGAATTTTCAAAAATGTGTCAATTTAGAGATTTTTTTCAAGATAATTCAGGAATACGATTTTGTACAGACAAACCGATTATACCGCAAGATTCAGCAACATTTCAGGATTCAGCTGTTTACATCTTCAGTCCTTGCTAATTCAGGAATGTCCTTTTTTTGATCCTTTTTTCAAAATCATATGTCAGAATTTTTTGTAATAATTCAGGAATGCGATTTTGTACAGACAAACCGATTACACCACAAGATTCAGCAATATTTTGGGATTCAGCTGTGCACATCTTCAGTCCTTGCTAATTCAGGAATGTCCTTTTTTTGATCCTTTTTTCAAAATCATATGTCAGAATTTTTTGTAATAATGCAGAAATGCGATTTTGTACAGACAAACCGATTACACCACAAGATTCAGCAACATTTCAGTATTCAGCTGTGAACATTTTCAGTCCTTGCTAAATCAGGAAGGTCAAAGTCTTATGTCAGAATATTCAAAAATGTGTCAATTTTGTGTTTTTTTCAAGATAATTCAGGAATACGATTTCGTACAGACAAACCGATTACAACACAAGATTCAGCAACATTTCAGAATTCAGCTGTGAGCATCTTCATTCCTTGCTAATTCAGGAAGATCCATTTTTGATACTTTTTTCAAAGTCATATGTCAGAATATTTTGTAATAATGCAGGAATTCGATTTTGTACAGACAAACCGATTAAACCACAAGATTCAGCAACATTTCAGGATTCAGATGTGAACATCTTCAGTCCTTGCTAATTCAGGAAGGATTCAGATGTGAACATCTTGAACCCTCGCTAATTCAGGAAGTTCCTTTTTGATCCCTTTTTCAAAACCATATGTCAGAATTTTCAAAAATGTGTCAATTTCGTGGTTTTTTCACGATAATTCAGGATTGCGATTTTGTACAGACAAACCGATTACACCACAAGATTCAGCAACATCTTCAGTCCTTGCTAATTCAGGAAGGATTCAGATGTGAACATCTTGAACCCTCGCTAATTCAGGAATTTCCTTTTTGATCCCTTTTTCAAAACCATACGTCAGAATATTCAAAAATGTGTCAATTTTGTGTTTTTTTCAAGATAATTCAGGAATACGATTTTGTACAGACAAACCGATTACACCACAAGATTCAGCAACATTTCAGAATTCAGCTGTGAGCATCTTCATTACTTGCTAATTCAGGAAGATCCATTTTTGATTCTTTTTAAAAATCATATGTCAGAATATTTTGTAATAATTCAGGAATGCGATTTTGTATAGACAAACCGATTAAACCACAAGATTCAGCAACATTTCAGGATACAGATGTGAATATCTTGAGTCCTTGCTAATTCAGGAAGGTTCTTTTTTGATCCTTTTTTCAAAGTCATATGTCAGAATTTTCAAAAATGTGTCAATTTTGTGTTTTTTTTTTTCAAGATAATTCAGGAATACGATTTTGTACAGACAAATTGATTACACCGCAAGATTCAGCAATATTTCGGGATTCAGCTGTGCACATCTTCAGTCCTTGCTAATTAGGAAGGTCCATTTTTGATCCTTTTTTCGAAGTCATATGTCAGAATATTCAAAAATGTGTCAATTTCGTAGTTTTTTCATGATAATTCAGGAATGCGATTTTGTACAGACTAACCGAATATACCACAAGATTCCGTAACATTTCAGAATTCAGAGCCTGTGGAGGACTCTGAGTCCTCGGAAATTCAGGAAAGTCCTTTTTTCATCCTTTTTTCAAAGTAATATGTCAGAATTTTCAAAATTGTGTCAATTTTGAGGTTTTTTCACGATAATTCAGGAATTCGATTTTGTACAGAAAAACCGATTACACCGCAAGATTCAGCAACATTTCAGGATTGAGCTGTGCACATCTTCAGTCCTTGCTAATTCAGGAAGGTCCATTTTTGATTCTTTTTTCAAAATCATATGTCAGATTATTCAAAAATGTGTCAATTTAGTGGTTTTTTCACGATAACTCAGGAATACGATTTTGTACAGACAACCCGATTACACCGCAAGATTCAGCAACATTTTAGAATTCAGATGTGTACATCTTCATTCCTTGCTAATTCAGGAAGATCCATTTATGATTCTTTTTTCAAAGTCATATGTCAGAATATTTTGTAATAATTCAGGAATTCGATTTTGTACAGACAAACTGATTACACCGCAAGATTCAGCAACATTTCAGGATTCAGCTGTGCACATCTTCAGTCCTTGCTAATTAGGAAGGTCCATTTTTGATTCTTTTTTCGAAGTCATATGTCAAAATATTCAAAAATGTGTCAATTTTGTTGTTTTTTCATGATAATTCAGGAATGCGATTTTATACAGACAAACCGATTACACCATAAGATTCAGCAACAATTCAGGATTCAGATGTGAACACTTATAGTCCTTGCTAATTCAGGAAGGTCCATTTTTGATCCTTTTTTCAAAGTCATATGTCAGAATTTTCAAAAATTTGTCAATTTTGTGTTTTTTTCAAGATAATTCAGGAATACGATTTTGTACAGACAAACCGATTACACCGCAAGATTCAACAACATTTCATGATTCAGCTGTGCACATCTTCAGTCCTTGCTAATTCAGGAAGGTCCATTTTTGATTCTTTTTTCAAAGTCATATGTCAGAATTTTCAAAAATGTGTCAATTTAGTGGTTTTTTCACGATAACTCAGGAATGCGATTTTGTACAGACGAACCGATTACACCACAAGATTCAGCAACATTTTAGGATTCAGATGTGTACATCTTCATTTCTTGCTAATTCATGAAGATCCATTTTTGATTCTTTTTTCAAAGTCTTATGTCAGAATATTCAAAAATGTGTCAATTTCGTGCTTTTTTCACGATAACTCAGGATTGCGATTTTGTACAGACAAACTGCTTACACCACAAGATTCAGCAGCATTTCAGAATTCAGCTCTGAACAAATTCAGTGCTTGCTAAATCCGGAAGGTCATATGTCAGAATTTTCAAAAATGTGTCAATTTTGTATTATTTTCAAGATAATTCAGGAATACGATTTTGTACAGACAAACCGATTGCACCGCAAGATTCAGCAACATTTCAGGATTCAGCTGTGCACATCTTCAGTCCTTGCTAATTCAGGAAGGTCCATTTTTGATTCATTTTTCAAAGTCAAATGTCAGAATATTCAAAAATGTGTCAATTTCGTGGTTTTTTCACGATAATTCAGGATTGCGATTTTGTACAGACAAACTGATTACACCACAAGATTCAGCAGCATTTCAGAATTCAGCAGTGAACTTTTCAGTCCTTGCTAAATCAGGAAGGTCCTTTTTTGATCCTTTTTTCAAAATCATATGTCAGAATTTTCAAAAATGTGTCAATTTAGTTGTTTTTTCACGATAACTCAGGAATGCGATTTTGTACAGACAAACCGATTACACCACAAGATTCAGCAACATTTCAGTATTTAGATGTGAACATCTTCATTCCTTGCTAATTAAGGAAGATCCATTTTTGATTCTTTTTTCAAAGTCTTATATCAGAATATTCAAAAATGTGTCAATTTCGTGGTTTTTTCATGATAATTCAGGATTGCGATTTTGTACAGACAAATCGATTACACCACAAGATTCAGCAACATTTCAGTATTTAGATGTGAACATCTTCATTCCTTGCTAATTCAGGAAGATCCATTTTTGATTCTTTTTTCAAAGTCATATGTCAGAATATTTCGTAATAATTCAGGAATGAGATTTTGTACAGACAAACCGATTAAACCACAAGATTCAGCTACATTTCAGGATTCAGATGTGCAAATTCAGGAACGATTCAGATGTGAACATCTTGAACCCTCGCTAATTCAGGAAGTTCCTTTTTGATCCTTTTTTCAAAGTCATATGTCAGAATTTTCAAAAATGTGTCAATTTAGTGGTTTTTTCACGATAATTCAGGAATGCCATTTTGTACAGACACACTGATTACACCACAAGATTCAGCAACATTTCAGGATTCAGATGTGAACATCTTGAGTCCTAGTTAATTCAGGATGGTCCATTTTTTTATCCTTTTTTCAAAGTCAAGATGTGAACATCTTGAGTCCTTGTTAATTCAGGAATGTCCTTTTTTTATCCTTTTTTCAAAGTCAAGATGTGAACATCTTGAGTCCTTGTTAATTCAGGAATGTCCTTTTTTGTTCCTTGCTAACACCACAAGATTCAGCAACATTTCAGGATTCAGATGTGAACATCTTGAGTCCTTGTTAATTCAGGATGGTCCATTTTTGATCCTTTTTTTAAAGTAAAGATGTGAACATCTTGAGTCCTTTTTAATTCAGTATGGTCCATTTTTGATCCTTTTTTCAAAGTCAAGATGTGAACATCTTGAGTCCTTGTTAATTCAGGAATGTCCTTTTTTGATCCTTTTTTTCATAGCCAAGATGTGAACATCTTGAGTCCTTGTTAATTCAGGAATGTCCTTTTTTGATCCTTTTTTTCATAGCCAAGATGTGAACATCTTGAGTCCTTGTTAATTCAGGAATGTCCTTTTTTGATCCTATTTTCAAAATCATATGTCAGAATTTTCAAAAATGTGTCAATTTTGTGGTTTTGTACGATAATTCAGGAATGCGATTTTGTACAGACAAACCGATTACACCACAAGATTCAGCAACATTTCAGGATTAAGCTGTGAACATCTTCAGTCCTTGCTAATTAGGAAGGTCCATTTTTGATTCTTTTTTCAAAGTCATATGTCAGAATATTCAAAAATGTGTCAATTTCGTAGTTTTTTCATGATAATTCAGGAATGCGATTTTGTACAGACTAACCGAATATACCACAAGATTCCGTAACATTTCAGAATTCAGAGCCTGTGGAGGACTCTGAGTCCTCGGAAATTCAGGAAAGTCCTTTTTTGAACCTTTTTTCAAAGTAATATGTCAGAATTTTCAAAAATGTGTCAATTTTGAGGTTTTTTCACGATAATTCAGGAATTCGATTTTGTACAGACAAACCGATTACACCGCAAGATTCAGCAACATTTTAGGATTGAGCTGTGCACATCTTCAGTCCTTGCTAATTCAGGAAGGTCCATTTTTGATTCTTCTTTCAAAATCATATGTCAGATTATTCAAAAATGTGTCAATTTAGTGGTTTTTTCACGATAACTCAGGAATACGATTTTGTACAGACAAACCGATTACACCACAAGATTCAGCAACATTTTAGAATTCAGATGTGTACATCTTCATTACTTGCTAATTCAGGAAGATCCATTTATGATTCTTTTTTCAAAGTCATATGTCAGAATATTTTGTAATAATTCAGGAATTCGATTTTGTACAGACAAATCGATTAAACCACAAGATTCAGCAACATTTCAGGATTAAGATGTGAACATCTTGAGTCCTTGCTAATTCAGAAAGGTTCTTTTTTGATTCTTTTTTCAAAGTCATATGTCAGAATATTTTGTAATAATTCAGGAATTCGATTTTGTACAGACAAACCGATTAAACCACAAGATTCAGCAACATTTCAGGATTCAGATGTGAACATCTTGAGTCCTTGCTAATTCAGGAAGGTTCTTTTTTGATCCTTTTTTCAAAGTCATATGTCAGAATTTTCAAAAATGTGTCAATTTTGTGTTTTTTTCAAGATAATTCAGGAATACGATTTTGTACAGACAAACCGATTGCACCGTAAGATTCAGCTGTGCACATCTTCAGTCCTTGCTAATTCAGGAAAGTCCATTTTTGATTCTGTTTTTTAAAGTCTTATGTCAGAATATTCTAACATGTGTCAATTTCATGGAAAAATTCAGGAAATTCAGGAAAGTCCTTTTTTGATCCTTTTTTCAAAGTAATATGTCAGAATTTTCAAAAATGTGTCAATTTTGAGGTTTTTTTCACGATAATTCAGGAATTCGATTTTGTACAGACAAACCGATTACACCACAAGATTCAGCAACATTTCAGAATTCAGATGTAAACATCTTCATTCCTTGCTAATTCAGGAAGATCCATTTTTGATTCTTTTTCAAAATCATATGTCAGAATCTTTTGTAATAATTCAGGAATGCGATTTTGTACAGACAAATTTTGTGGTTTTTTCACGATAATTCAGGAATGCGATTTTGTACAGGCAAACCGATTACACCACAAGATTCAGCAACATTTCAGGATTCAGCTGTGAACATCTTCATTCCTTGCTAATTCCGGAAGATCCATTTTTTATTCTTTTTCAAAGTCATATGTTAAAATTTTCAAAAATGTGTCAATTTTGTGTTTTTTTCAAGATAATTCAGGAATACGATTTTGTACAGACAAACCGATTACACCACAAGATTCAGCAACATTTCAGTATTTAGATGTGAACATCTTCATTCCTTGCTAATTCAGGAAGATCCATTTTTGATTCTTTTTTCAAAGTCATATGTCAGAATATTTCGTAATAATTCAGGAATGAGATTTTGTACAGACAAACCGATTAAACCACAAGATTCAGCTACATTTCAGGATTCAGATGTGCAAATTCAGGAAGGATTCAGATGTGAACATCTTGAATCCTCGCTAATTCAGGAAGTTCCTTTTTTCAAAGTCATATGTCAGAATTTTCAAAAATGTGTCAATTTTGTGGTTTTTTCACGATAATTCAGGAATGCCATTTTGTACAGACACACAGATTACACCACAAGATTCAGCAACATTTCAGGATTCAGATGTGAACATCTGGAGTCCTAGTTAATTCAGGATGGTCCATTTTTTATCCTTTTTTCAAAGTCAAGATGTAAACATCTTGAGTCCTTGTTAATTCAGGAATGTCCTTTTTTGATCCTTTTTTCAAAGTCAAGATGTGAACATCTTGAGTCCTTGTTAATTTAGGAATGTCCTTTTTTGTTCCTTGCTAACACCACAAGATTCAGCAACATTTCAGAATTCAGATGTGAACATCTTGAGTCCTTGTTAATTCAGGATGGTCCATTTTTAATCCTTTTTTTAAAGTAAAGATGTGAACATCTTGAGTCCTTTTTAATTCAGTATGGTCCATTTTTGATTCTTTTTTCAAAGTCAAGATGTGAACATCTTGAGTCCTTGTTAATTCAGGAATGTCCTTCTTTGATCCTTTTTTTCATAGCCAAGATGTGAACATCTTGAGTCCTTGTTAATTCAGGAATGTCCTTTTTTGATCCTATTTTCAAAATCATATGTCAGAATTTTCAAAAATGTGTCAATTTTGTGGTTTTGTACGATAATTCAGGAATGCGATTTTGTACGGACAAACCGATTACACCACAAGATGCAGCAACATTTCAGGATTCAGATGTCAACATCATGAGTCCTTGTTAATTCAGGATGGTCCTTTTTTGATCCTTTTTCCAAAGTCATATTTCAGAATTTTCAAAAATGTGTCAATTTTGTGGTTTTTTCACGATAATTCAGGATTGCGATTTTGTACAGACAAACCGATTACACCACAAGATTCAGCTACATTTCAGAATTCAGATCTGAACATTTTGAGTCCTGGCTAATTCAGGAAGGTAATTTTTTGATCCTTTTTTCAAATGGAATATAACAGAATTTTCAAAAATGTGTCAATTTTGTGGTTTTTTCACGATAATTCAGGAATGCGATTTTGTACAGACAAACCGATTACACCACAAGTTTCAGCAACATTTAATCTTCAGTCCTTGCTTATTAGGAAGGTCCACTTTTGATTCTTTTTTCAAAGTCATATGTCAGAATATTCAAAAATGTGTCAATTTCGTAGTTTTTTCATGATAATTCAGGAATGCGATTTTGTACAGACTAACCGAATATACCACAAGATTCCGTAACATTTCAGAATTCAGAGCCTGTGGAGGACTCTGAGTCCTCGGAAATTCAGGAAAGTCCTTTTTTGATCCTTTTTTCAAAGTAATATGTCAGAATTTTCAAAAATGTGTCAATTTTGAGGTTTTTTTCACGATAATTCAGGAATTCGATTTTGTACAGACAAACCGATTACACCACAAGATTCAGCAACATTTCAAGATTCAAATGGTAACATCTTTAGTCCTTGTTTTTTCAGGATGGGCCTTTTTTTATTCTTTTTCAAAGTCAAGATGTGAACATCTTCAGTCCTTGCTAATTCAGGAAGGTCCACTTTTGATTCTTTTTTCAAAGTCTTATGTCAGAATATTCAAAAATGTGTCAATTTCGTGGTTTTTTCACGATAATTCAGGATTGCGATTTTGTACAGACAAACCGATTACACCACAAGATTCAGCAACATTTCAGTATTAAGCTGTGAACATTTTCAGTCCTTGCTAAATCAGGAAGGTCAAAGTCATATGTCAGAATTTTCAAAAATGTGTCAATTTTGTGTTTTTTTCAAGATAATTCAGGAATACGATTTTGTACAGACAAACCGATTGCACCGCAAGATTCAGCCACATTTCAGAATTCAGCTGTGAGCATCTTCATTCCTTCCTAATTCAAGAAGATCCATTTTTGATTCTTTTTCAAAATCATCGGTCAGAATATTTTTTAATAATTCAGGAATGCGATTTTGTACAGACAAACCGATTAAACCACAAGATTCAGCAACATTTCAGAATTCAGATGTGAACATCTTCAGTCCTTGCTAATTCAGGAAGGATTAAGATGTGAACATCTTGAACCCTCGCTAATTCAGGAAGTTCCTTTTTGATCCTTTTTTCAAAATCATGTCAGAATTTTCAAAAATGTGTCAATTTCGTGGTTTTTTCACGATAATTCAGGATTGCGATTTTGTACAGACAAACCGATTACACCGCAAGATTCAGCAACAATTCAGGATGTGAACATTTTCAGTCCTTGCTAATTCAGGAAGGTCCATTTTTGATCCTTTTTTCAAAGTCATATGTCAGAATTTTCAAAAATGTGTCAATTTTGTGTTTTTTTCAAGATAATTCAGGAATACGATTTTGTACAGACAAACCGATTGCACCGCAAGATTCAGCAACATTTTAGGATTCAGAAATATACATCTTCATTTCTTGCTAATTCAGGAAGATCCATTTTTGATTCTTTTTTCAAAGTCATATGTCAGAATATTTTGTAATAATTCAGGAATTCGATTTTGTACAGACAAACCGATTAAACCACAAGAATCAGCAACATTTCAGGATTAAGATGTGAACATCTTGAGTCCTTGCTAATTCAGGAAGGTTCTTTTTTGATTCTTTTTTCAAAGTCATATGTCAGAATATTTTTTATAATTCAGGAATTCGATTTTGTACAGACAAACCGATTAAACCACAAGATTCAGCAACATTTCAGGATTCAGATGTGAACATCTTGAGTCCTTGCTAATTCAGGAAGGTTCTTTTTTGATCCTTTTTTCAAAGTCATATGTCAGAATTTTCAAAAATGTGTCAATTTTGTGTTTTTTTCAAGATAATTCAGGAATACGATTTTGTACAGACAAACCGATTGCACCGCAAGATTCAGCATCATTTCAGGATTCAGCTGTGCACATCTTCAGTCCTTGCTAATTCCGGAAGGTCCATTTTTGATTCTGTTTTCAAAGTCTTATGTCAGAATATTCTAAAATGTGTCAATTTCATGGAAAAATTCAGGAAAGTCCTTTTTTGATCCTTTTTTCAAAGTAATATGTCAGAATATTCAAAAATGTGTCAATTTTTAGGTTTTTTCACGATAATTCAGGAATTAGATTTTGTACAGAAAAACCGATTACACCACAAGATTCAGCAACATTTCAGAATTCAGCTGTGAGCATCTTCATTCCTTGCTAATTCAGAAAGATCCATTTTTGATCCTTTTTTCAAAGTCATATGTCAGAATTTGTCAGAATTTGTCACAAATGTGTCACTTTAGTGTTTTTTTTCACGATAACTCAGGAATGCGATTTTGTACAGACAAACCGATTACACCACAAGATTCAGCAACATTTCAGGATTCAGATGTAAACATCTTCATTCCTTGCTAATTCAGGAAGATCCATTTTTGATTCTTTTTCAAAATCATATGTCAGAATTTTTTGAAATAATTCAGGAATGCGATTTTGTACAGACAAACCGATTACACCACAAGATTCAGCAATATTTCAGGATTAAGCTGTGAACATCTTCATTCCTTGCTAATTCCTGAAGATCCATTTTTTATTCTTTTTCAAAGTCATATGTCAAAATTTTCAAAAATGTGTCAATTTTGTGTTTTTTTCAAGATAATTCAGGAATACGATTTTGTACAGACAAACCGATTACACCGCAAGATTCAGCAACATTTCAGGATTCAGCTGTGCACATCTTCAGTCCTTGCTAATTCAGGAAGGTCCATTTTTGATTCTTTTTTCAAAATCATATTTCAGATTATTCAAAAATGTGTCAATTTAGTGGTTTTTTCACGATAACTCAGGAATGCGATTTTGTACAGACAAACCGATTACACCACAAGATTCAGCAACATTTTAGAATTCAGCAGTGAACTTTTCAGTCCTTGCTAAATCAGGAAGGTCCTTTTTTGATCCTTTTTTCAAAATCATATGTCAGAATTTTCAAAAATGTGTCAATTTCGTAGTTTTTTCATGATAATTTAGGAATGCGATTTTGTACAGACAAACCGATTACACCACAAGATTCAGCAACATTTCAGGATTCAGATGTGAACATCTGGAGTCCTAGTTAATTCAGGATGGTCCATTTTTTATCCTTTTTTCAAAGTCAAGATGTGAACATCTTGAGTCCTTGTTAATTCAGGAATGTCCTTTTTTGATTCTTTTTTCAAAGTCTTATATCAGAATATTCAAAAATGTGTCAATTTCGTGGTTTTTTCATGATAATTCAGGATTGCGATTTTGTACAGACAAATCGATTACACCACAAGATTCAGCAACATTTCAGTATTTAGATGTGAACATCTTCATTCCTTGCTAATTCAGGAAGATCCATTTTTGATTCTTTTTTCAAAGTCATATGTCAGAATATTTCGTAATAATTCTGGAATGAGATTTTGCACAGACAAACCGATTAAACCACAAGATTCAGCTACATTTCAGGATTCAGATGTGCAAATTCAGGAAGGATTCAGATGTGAACATCTTGAACCCTCGCTAAATCAGGAAGGTCCTTTTTTGATCCTTTTTTCAAAATCATATGTCAGAATTTTCAAAAATGTGTCAATTTTGTGGTTTTTTCACGATAATTCAGGAATGCCATTTTGTACAGACACACTGATTACACCACAAGATTCAGCAACATTTCAGGATTCAGATGTGAACATCTTGAGTCCTAGTTAATTCAGGATGGTCCATTTTTTATCCTTTTTTCAAAGTCAAGATGTGAACATCTTGAGTCCTTGTTAATTCAGGAATGTCCTTTTTTGATCCTTTTTTCAAAGTCAAGATGTGAACATCTTGAGTCCTTGTTAATTCAGGAATGTCCTTTTTTGTTCCTTGCTAACACCACAAGATTCAGCAACATTTCAGGATTCAGATGTGAACATCTTGAGTCCTTGTTAATTCAGGATGGTCCATTTTTGATCCTTGTTTTAAAGTAAAGATGTGAACATCTTGAGTCCTTTTTAATTCAGTATGGTCCATTTTTGATCCTTTTTTCAAAGTCAAGACGTGAACATCTTGAGTCCTTGTTAATTCAGGAATGTCCTTTTTTGATCCTTTTGTTCATAGCCAAGATGTGAACATCTTGAGTCCTTGTTAATTCAGGAATGTCCTTTTTTGATCCTATTTTCAAAATCATATGTCAGAATATTCAAAAATGTGTCAATTTTGTGGTTTTGTACGATAATTCAGGAATGCGATTTTGTACGGACAAACCGATTACACCACAAGATGCAGCAACATTTCAGGATTCAGATGTCAACATCATGAGTCCTTGTTAATTCAGGATGGTCTTTTTTTGATCCTTTTTCCAAAGTCATATTTCAGAATTTTCAAAAATGTGTCAATTTTGTGGTTTTTTCACGATAATTCAGGATTGCGATTTTGTACAGACAAACCGATTACACCACAAGATTCAGCTACATTTCAGAATTCAGATCTGAACATTTTGAGTCCTGGCTAATTCAGGAAGGTAATTTTTTGATCCTTTTTTCAAATGGAATATAACAGAATTTTCAAAAATGTGTCAATTTTGTGGTTTTTTCACGATAATTCAGGAATGCGATTTTGTACAGACAAACCGATTACACCACAAGATTCAGCAACATTTCAGGATTAAGCTGTGAACATCTTCAGTCCTTGCTAATTAGGAAGGTCCATTTTTGATTCTTTTTTCAAAGTCATATGTCAGAATATTCAAAAATGTGTCAATTTCGTAGTTTTTTCATCATAATTCAGGAATGCGATTTTGTACAGACTAACCGAATATACCACAAGATTCCGTAACATTTCAGAATTCAGAGCCTGTTGAGGACTCTGAGTCCTCGGAAATTCAGGAAAGTCCTTTTTTGATCCTTTTTGCAAAGTAATATGTCAGAATTTTCAAAAATGTGTCAATTTTGAGGTTTTTTTCACGATAATTCAGGAATTCGATTTTGTACAGACAAACCGATTACACCACAAGATTCAGCAACATTTCAGAATTCAGCTGTGAGCATCTTCATTCCTTGCTAATTCAGAAAGATCCATTTTTGATCCTTTTTTCAAAGTCATATGTCAGAATTTGTCAGAATTTTTTTCACGATAACTCAGGAATGCGATTTTGTACAGACAAACCGATTACACCACAAGATTCAGCAACATTTCAGGATTCAGATGTAAACATCTTCATTCCTTGCTAATTCAGGAAGATCCATTTTTGATTCTTTTTCAAAATCATATGTCAGAATCTTTTGTAATAATTCAGGAATGCGATTTTGTACAGACAAACCGATTACACCACAAGATTCAGCAATATTTCAGGATTAAGCTGTGAACATCTTCAGTCCTTGCTAATTAGGAAGGTCCATTTTTGATTCTCTTTCCAAAGTCATATGTCTGAATATTCAAAATTGTGTCAATTGATTCTTTTTTCAAAGTCATATGTCAGAATATTCAAAAATGTGTCAATTTCGTGGTTTTTTCACGATAATTCAGGATTGCGATTTTGTACAGACAAACCGATTACACCACAAGATTCAGCAACATTTCAGTATTCAGATGTGAACATCTTGAACCCTCGCTAATTCAGGAAGTTCTTTTTTGATCCTTTTTTTCAAAGTCATATGTCAGAATTTTCAAAAATGTGTCAATTTTGTGGTTTTTTCACGATAATTCAGGAATGCGACTTTGTACAGGCAAACCGATGACACCACAAGATTCAGCAATATTTCAGGATTCAGCTGTGAACATCTTCATTCCTTGCTAATTCCGGAAGATCAATTTTTTATTCTTTTTCAAAGTCATATGTCGAAATTTTCAAAAATGTGTCAATTTTGTGTTTTTTTTCAAGATAATTCAGGAATACGATTTTGTACAGACAAACCGATTACACCGCAAGATTCAGCAACATTTCAGGATTCAGCTGTGCACATATTCAGTCCTTGCTAATTCAGGAAGGTCCATTTTTGATTCTTTTTTCAAAATCATATATCAGATTATTCAAAAATGTGTCAATTTAGTGTTTTTTTCACGATAACTCAGGAATGCGATTTTGTACAGACTAACCGATTACACCACTAGATTCAGCAACATTTTAGAATTCAGATGTGTACATCTTCATTCCTTGCTAATTCAGGAAGATCCATTTATGATTCTTTTTTCAAAGTCATATGTCAGAATATTTTGTAATAATTCAGGAATTCGATTTTGTACAGACAAACCGATTAAACCACAAGATTCAGCAACATTTCAGGATTAAGATGTGAACATCTTGAGTCCTTGCTAATTCAGGAAGGTTCTTTTTTGATTCTTTTTTCAAAGTCATATGTCAGAATATTTTGTAGTAATTCTGGAATTCGATTTTGTACAGACAAACCGATTAAACCACAAGATTCAGCAACATTTCAGGGTTCAGATGTGAACATCTTGAGTCCTTGCTAATTCAGGAAGGTTCTTTTTTGATCCTTTTTTCAAAGTCATATGTCTGAATTTTCAAAAATGTGGCAATTTTGTGTTTTTTTCAAGATAATTCAGGAATACGATTTTGTACAGACAAACCGATTGCACCGCAAGATTCAGCATCATTTCAGGATTCAGCTGTGCACATCTTTAGTCCTTGCTAATTCCGGAAGGTCCATTTTTGATTCTGTTTTCAAAGTCTTATGTCACAATATTCTAAAATGTGTCAATTTCATGGAAAAATTCAGGAAAGTCCTTTTTTGATCCTTTTTTCAAAGTAATATGTCAGAATTTTCAAAAATGTGTCAATTTTGAGGTTTTTTCACGATAATTCAGGAATTCGATTTTGTACAGAAAAACCGATTACACCACAAGATTCAGCAACATTTCAGAATTCAGCTGTGAGCATCTTCATTCCTTGCTAATTCAGAAAGATCCATTTTTGATCCTTTTTTCAAAGTCATATGTCAGAATTTGTCAGAATTTGTCACAAATGTGTCACTTTAGTGTTTTTTTTCACGATAACTCAGGAATGCGATTTTGTACAGACAAACCGATTACACCGCAAGATTCAGCAACATTTCAGAATTCAGATGTAAACATCTTCATTCCCTGCTAATTCAGGAAGATCCATTTTTGATTCTTTTTCAAAATAATATGTCAGGATCTTTTGTAATAATTCAGGAATGCGATTTTGTACAGACAAACCGATTACACCACAAGATTCAGCAATATTTCAGGATTAAGCTGTGAACATCTTCAGTCCTTGCTAATTAGGAAGGTCCATTTTTGATTCTTTTTCCAAAGTCATATGTCTGAATATTCAAAATTGTGTCAATTGATTCTTTTTTCAAAGTCGTATGTCAGAATATTCAAAAATGTGTCAATTTCGTGGTTTTTTCACGATAATTCAGGATTGCGATTTTGTACAGACAAACCGATTACACCACAAGATTCAGCAATATTTCAGTATTCAGATGTGAACATCTTGAACCCTCGCTAATTCAGGAAGTTCCTTTTTGATCCTTTTTTCAAAGTCATATGTCAGAATTTTCAAAAATGTGTCAATTTTGTGGTTTTTTCACGATAATTCAGGAATGCGATTTTGTACAGGCAAACCGATTACACCACAAGATCCAGCAACATTTCAGGATTCAGCTGTGAACATCTTTATTCCTTGCTAATTCCCGAAGATCCATTTTTATTGTTTTTCAAAGTCATATGTCAAAATTTTCAAAAATGTGTCAATTTTGTGTTTTTTTCAAGATAATTCAGGAATACGATTTTGTACAGACAAACCGATTACACCGCAAGATTCAGCAACATTTCAGGATTCAGCTGTGCACATCTTCAGTCCTTGCTAATTCAGGAAGGACCATTTTTTATTCTTTTTTCAAAATCATATGTCAGATTATTCAAAAATGTGTCAATTTTGTGTTTTTTTCAAGATAATTCAGGAATACGATTTTGTACAGACAAACCGATTGCACCGCAAGATTCAGCATCATTTCAGGATTCAGCTGTGCACATCTTTAGTCCTTGCTAATTCAGGAAGGTCCATTTTTGATTCTGTTTTCAAAGTCTTATGTCGGAATATTCTAAAATGTGTCAATTTCATGGTTTTTTCACGATAATTCAGGATTGCGATTTTGTACAGACAAACCGATTACAACACAAGATTCAGCAGTAATTCAGAATTCAGCTGTGAACATTTTCAGTCCTTGCTAAATCAGGAAGGTCATTTTTTGTATTGGAGCAGCGAAGCAGATAAACTACATCCCTGTATATAATTTTCTATTTTGCATATTGAACACATCCTAATGATCTGTCATTTCATTGTTCACTTTCTTTTTAACTTGCATTCTCTTTTGTTCATATTCAGCACAGTTTAATAAATGCCTTTGCTTAAACAACATCGCTTGTGTTTTAATAGGTTATGGGCCCAGAGTGGCAAAATCTGTTTCAAGTGTTGAGAAAAGAACTCAAAGTGACTTTAATCAAATCGTTTCAATAAATTAATTGAAATACATTTCGCGAAATAAAAATCCGAAATAATGGCTGGTGTCGTGCGTATAGAGCCGCTAAACGCGGAAAACTATGACACGTGGAAGATGCAGATGCGTGCAATCTTAATTAAAAACGATTTGTGGTCATATGTCGATGACAGCGTAAAGTGTCCCGCAGATGCGTGCAATCTTAATTAAAAACGATTTGTGGTCATATGTCGATGACAGCGTAAAGTGTCCCGACCTAGCGGCAGAGGCGATTCTGTGGAAAAAACAAGATCAGAAGGCAGCCGCGGACATAATGCTTGCGATGAGCCCTTCGGAATTGGGGTTAATTGCAGAGTGCGAAACTGCAAGACAAGTGTGGTTGAGGTTAGAATCGACCTATCAATCGAAAGGCCCTGCGCGAAAAGCCACGCTGTTGAAGCGCGTCGCGTATGCGCGAAAATGACAAAGTGCGTGAACATTTAAATGACTTTTTTGATGCCGTCGCTAAGTTAAAAGAAATTGGTGTCGCAATCGGAGATGACCTTCTAGTGGTTTTGCTTTTGTATAGTCTGCCGGATTCGTTCGAGACATTTCGGTGCGCGTTAGAAACACGTGATGAATTGCCGAAGCCCGAAATGCTTCGTGTAAAGATTTTAGAAGAAGCCGAATCGCGCAAAGCGAAAGAAGACAAAAGCGAGTGTAATGTGCTGTACGCAAAGAAAGCACAACACAAAGCAAAGCAAGTAAAAACAAAACAAAGTGGTGCGTGCTTTAAATGTGGAAAGATTGGACATTCGCGAGAATGGCAATGTCAAAATGCGCAACAAGTTGTAGAACATAACAAAAGATCCAATGAGTGTATGACAACATCAGAATCAGTGTTTTTGTGTGCGGGCAGTGATACGAAGTGGTGTTTAGACAGTGGATGCACTTCGCATATGAGTGCAAACATAAACAGTTTTAAGCAATTGTCAACCATTAACAAAACGCTTAATTTAGCAAACGATTTATCAACAAAAATTACTGGTGTTGGAAATGTTGAAGTAAACGTAAACGATCGTGGTTGTGACACTAACTTAACATTAAAAGACGTACTTTATGTATCTGACTTACGCTCAAATTTGTTGTCTGTGTCAAAAATTACAGACAATAGATATGAAGTAAATTTTTGTAAAAACGAGGCGATTGTGGTCAAACCAAACAAACAAGTGTGCTTGCGCGCTGAAAGAATTGGCAATTTGTACTACGTCAAAAATTGTGAAAGTGCTGCAAATATAGTAGAAGCGAAAAATGAGCTGGACTCATGGCACTACAAAATGGGACATTTAAATGAAAGAGACCTAAAAGACATGGCCAAAAATGGTGACATTAATGGACTAAATTTTAAGCATGAATTGAAATTGTCTACATGCGAAGTGTGCATAAGTGAAAAACAAACGTGTGCGAGTTTTCCTAAAATTAAAAACAATAGAACAAATGCATTACTCGAAATCGTGCACAGCGATGTGTGCGGCCCTATGCAGTGCGCATCTAATGGAGGTGCAAAATACTTTGTCACATTTATCGATGACAAATCTCGGTGGTGTGAAGTGTATTTCATTAAGCAAAAATCGGACGTTTTTGCAGTATTTCAAAAATACAAAGCCGCGGTTGAGACATTTACTGGTCTAAAAATTAAAGCGCTGCAGACAGACAATGGTGGCGAATACTGTAACCGGAGTTTCGATATATTTTTTGAAAAATATGGTATACAGCGCCGGTTGACAACGCCGCACACACCCCAACAAAACGGGATCGCGGAACGCAAAAATAGAACTCTTGTTGAAATGTCAAGGTGCATGATGAAGCATGCTGGATCCCCAACGTCGTTTTGGGCAGATGCCATTCATACCGCGTGTTATATTCGTAATCGGTGCGTTACGAAATCTAAAAGTGAAATTCCGTACAAAATCTGGACAAATAAAAAACCAACAGTGATTCACATGAAAGTTTTCGGTAGTAAAGGTTATGTTTTAAATAAAAATCCTTCAAAAGGAAAATTTGACTCTCGTTCTGAACCGCGCATTTTCGTGGGATATTCGTCAGAATCCAAAGCCTACCGAATGTGGTCTCAGCAAAAAAGAGACATAATAACAAGTCGCGATGTGAAATTTATTAACGAAAATGGTTTTAGTGACGCGTATGAAGATTTTTATAAGAACGACAACAATATTGACTTCGAATTTAAAAATGTTACAGACGTGGTGGATCTGCGTGAAGAACGCGAAGATCGCGTTGTGGCATCAAATGACGATGATGATAATGGCGAAGCGTGCGTGGATAGCGGTACGAGCAGTAAACGTGGAAGGGGACGCCCCAAATTGCAAAGACTTGGTCAGCGTGGACGACCGAAGAAAATATTTCATCCAGCAAGTAACGCCGAGAGTGAAGCAGACAACGACGAGTTTGATCCATTGCCTCAGTCTGAAGAAGACGAGTTCGAGGAATGCGAGATGGCGTATCTAACAATGGCAGCTGATCCGGTAACGTTTGGCGAAGCAATGGAGACGCATGGTGCAGCAGAATGGATAGCAGCAATCGAAGATGAATATTTGTCGCAAATACGCAACAAAACTTGGGATATTGTCGAGCGCCCCAATGAGCGAAAAATTATAAATAGCAGATTAGTATTTCGCACGAAAGACGATGATACCGCAAATGGTAAGAAGAAAGCGCGTTTGGTAGCAAAAGGCTACGCACAGCGACCAGGAGAAGACTATCATGAGACTTACTCCCCCGTGGCGCGTTCGTCATCAATCAGGATGTTAACAGCGTTGGCAGCAGAACTTGATTTGGAAATCCATCAAATGGATGTTATTACAGCATATTTAAACGGCGAGCTTGAAGAAAACGTTTATATGCAGGTTCCAGATCAGTTGCAGGCTATCTTGAGTAAATTAATGTCAGGTAAGCCGATGGGGTCTAATAATACCAATAATCATATTGAAGGCGTCGAAGAAACAGCTGGTCGATGGCTTGAGGCACTACGTAGCATCGTAAATCCCGTATGTTTATTGAAGAAAGCATTGTATGGCCTGCGCCAATCTGGCCTGATGTGGTATTACAGACTTACGAAGAAATTAACTCGGCTTGGGTTACGGCCAACCAAGCAAGATCCGTGCTTGTTCTCGATGCACAAAGGCAACAAAATTATGCTAGTTTCGATTTACGTAGATGACCTACTTTTGGCGTCAAATGATACTGAGTGGCTGAAGGCGATCAAGATGGATCTATCAAGATCATTTGATATGAAAGATATCGGACCAGTGAAGCGTTGCCTTGGTATCGATTTTTATCAAAACTTAAAATCAAGCCAGGTGTTCCTATCGCAGCGGAAGTATGCAGAATTGTTGCTGGAGCGTTTTGGCATGGCGGAATGCAAGCCGGCGCTGACTCCTGTAGAAATAAGCAGCAAGTTAACACGGTCAGAGGTAAAAGACGAAAAAGCAATGTCGAAATACCCTTATCAGAGTCTAATAGGGGCACTAATGTACATGGCAGTTACAACACGCCCTGACATCGCTTATGCCGTCAATTACATGAGTCAGTTCAATTCAAATTACAACGAAGAACATTGGAAAGCAGCTAAACGAATCCTGCGATACGTACGCGGTACACTCGACTATGGACTTCTATTTAAGAAAACCAGTTTGGAGCTATACGGAGTAGTCGACGCAGATTGGGGAGGAAACATTGCAGATCGTATTCTGGTTACGCTTTTATTTTGGCTGGTGCTGCTATCAGTTGGGAGGCACGCAAGCAACGAACGGTCTCCTTATCCAGTACCGAAGCAGAATATATAGCTATAGCCGAAGCAACGAAGGAGGCGCTTTACCTACAAGGCATTCTAAACGATGTCGGAATATCCTGCGAGGGTATTACACTCTTCAACGATAGTCAAAGCGCACAAAAATTAGTCAAGTGTTTTGGCTACCATTCACCGACTAAACATATTGACATCCGGCACCATTTCGTGCGTGACTGTCTTCGAAATCGAAACATCGAGCTGGAATACATGTCGACTGATGTCATGCCAGCTGATATGCTAACAAAAGGACTCACTGGAATAAAACACCGTTCCTGTTCAACAGACTTGGGTTTAATACGTCAGCAGGATCGTATGTAGTATCTCTACTTCGAGGGGAGGTATTGGAGCAGCGAAGCAGATAAACTACATCCCTGTATATAATTTTCTATTTTGCATATTGAACACATCCTAATGATCTGTCATTTCATTGTTCACTTTCTTTTTAACTTGCATTCTCTTTTGTTCATATTCAGCACAGTTTAATAAATGCCTTTGCTTAAACAACATCGCTTGTGTTTTAATATTTTGATCCTTTTTTCAAAATCATATGTCAGAATTTTCAAAAATGTGGCAATTTTGTGTTTTTTTTCAAGATAATTCAGGAATACGATTTGGTACAAACAAACCGATTGCACCGCAAGATTCAGCAACATTTCAGGATTCAGCTGTGCACATCTTCAGTCCTTGCTAATTCAGGAAGGTCCATTTTTATTCTTTTTTCAAAGTCACATGTCAGAATATTTTGTAATAATTCAGGAATTCGATTTTGTACAGACAAACCGATTAAACCTCAAGATTCAGCAACATTTCAGGATTCAGATGTGAACATCTTGAGTCCTTGCTAATTCGGGAAGGTTCTTTTTTGATCCTTTTTTCAAAGTAATATGTCAGAATTTTGAAAAATGTGTCAATTTTGTGGTTTTTTCAAGATAATTCAGGAATACGATTTTGTACAGACAAACCGATTGCACCGCAAGATTCAGCAACATTTCAGGATTCAGCTGTGCACACCTTCAGTCCTTGCTAATTCAGGAAGGTCCATTTTTGATTCTTTTTTCAAAGTCTTATGTCAGAATATTCAAAGATGTGTCAATTTCGTGCTTTTTGCACGATAAATCAGGATTGCGATTTTGCACAGACAAACCGATTACACCACAAGATTCAGAAACATTTCAGTATTCAGCTGTGAACATTTTCAGTCCTTGCTAACTCAGGCAGGTCAAAGTCATATGTCAGAATTTTCAAAAATGTGTCAATTTTGTGTTTTTTTCAAGATAATTCAGGATTACGATTTTGTACAAACAAACCGATTGCACCGCAAGATTCAGCAACATTTCAGGATTCAGCTGTGCACATCTTCAGTCCTTGCTAATTCAGAAAGGTCCATTTGTGATTCTTTTTTCAAAGTCATATGTCAGAATTTTCAAAAATGTGTCAATTTAGTGTTTTTTTCACGATAACTCAGGACTGCGATTCTGTACAGACAAACCGATTACACCACAAGATTCCGCAACATTTTAGGATTCAGATGTGTACATCTTGAACCCTCGCTAATTCAGGAAGTGCCTTTTTGATCCTTTTTTCAAAGTCTTATGTCAGAATTTTCAAAAATGTGTAAATTTTGTGTTTTTTTCACGTTAATTCAGGAATGCGATTTTGTACAGGCAAACTGATTACATCACAAGATTCAGCAACATTTCAGGATTCAGCTGTGAACATCTTCATTCCTTGCTAATTCAGGAAGATCCATTTTTGATTCTTTTTTCAAAGTCACATGTCAGAATATTTTGTAATAATTCAGGAATTCGATTTTGTACAGACAAACTGATTAAACCTCAAGATTCAGCAACATTTCAGGATTCAGATGGTAACATCTTGAGTCCTTGTTTTTTCAGGATGGGCCTTTTTTTATTCTTTTTCAAAGTCAAGATGTGAACATCTTCAGTCCTTGCTAATTCAGGAAGGTCCATTTTTGATTCTTTTTTCAAAGTCTTATGTCAGAATATTCAAAAATGTGTCAATTTCGTGGTTTTTTCACGACTATTCAAGATTGCGATTTTGTACAGACAAATCGATTACACCACAAGATTCAGCAACACTTCAGTATTTAGATGTGAACATCTTGAACCCTCGCTAATTCAGGAAGTGCCTTTTTGATCCTTTTTTCAAAGTCTTATGTCAGAATTTTCAAAAATGTGTAAATTTTGTGTTTTTTTCACGTTAATTCAGGAATGCGATTTTGTACAGGCAAACTGATTACATCACAAGATTCAGCAACATTTCAGGATTCAGCTGTGAACATCTTCATTCCTTTCTAATTCAGGAAGATCCATTTTTGATTCTTTTTTCAAAGTCATATGTCAGAATATTTTGTAATAATTCAGGAATGCGATTTTGTACAGACAAACCGATTAAACCACAAGATTCAACAACATTTCAGGATTCAGATGTGCTAATTCAGGAAGGATTCAGATGTGAACATCTTGAACCCTCGCTAATTCAGAAAGTTCCTTTTTGATCCTTTTTTCAAAGTCATATGTCAGAATTT
The DNA here is from genome assembly GCA_951804985.1 of Dryomyza anilis. Classification (NCBI taxonomy): domain Eukaryota; kingdom Metazoa; phylum Arthropoda; class Insecta; order Diptera; family Dryomyzidae; genus Dryomyza; species Dryomyza anilis. Next base: position 1,283,426 of record OX638135.1, read on the forward strand.
TCAAAAATGTGTCAATTTTGTGGTTTTTTCACGATAATTCAGGAATGCCATTTTGTACAGACACACTGATTACACCACAAGATTCAGCAACATTTCAGGATTTGAACATCTTGAGTCCTAGTTAATTCAGGATGGTCCATTTTTTATAATTTTTTCCAAGTTAAGATGTGAACATCTTGAGTCCTTGTTAATTCAGGAATGTCCTTTTTTGATCCTTTTTTCAAAGTCAAGATGTGAACATCTTTTGTTCCTTGCTAACACCACAAGATTCAGCAACATTTCAGGATTCAGATATGAACATGTTGAGTCCTTGTTAATTCAGGATGGTCCATTTTTGATCCTTTTTTTAAAGAAAAGATGTGAACATCTTGAGTCCTTTTTAATTCAGTATGGTCCATTTTGATCCTTTTTTCAAAGTCAAGATGTGAACATCTTGAGTCCTTGTTAATTCAGGAATGTCCTTTTTTGATCCTTTTTTTCAAAGCGAAGATGTGAACATCTTGAGTCCTTGTTAATTCAGGAATGTCCTTTTCTGATCCTATTTTCAAAATCATATGTCAGAATTTTTAAAAATGTGTCAATTTTGTGTTTTTTTCAAGACAATTCAGGAATACGATTTTGTACAGACAAACCGATTGCACCGCAAGATTCAGCACCATTTCAGGATTCAGCTGTGCACATCTTCAGTCCTTGCTAATTCAGGAAGGTCCATTTTTGATTCTTTTTTCAAAGTCTTATGTCAGAATATTCAAAAATGTGTCAATTTCGTGCTTTTTTCACGATAACTCATGATTGCGAATTTGTACAGACAAACCGATTACACCACAAGATTCAGCAGCATTTCAGAATTCAGCTGTGAACATATTCAGTCCTTGCTAAATCCGGAAGGTCATATGTCAGAATTTTCTAAAATGTGTCAATTTTGTATTTTTTTCAAGATAATTCAGGAATACGATTTTGTACAGACAAACCGATTGCACCGCAATATTCAGCAACATTTCAGGATTCAGCTGTGCACATCTCCGGTCCTTGCTAATTCAGGAAGGTTCATTTTTGATTCTTTTTTCAAAGTCAAATGTCAGAATATTCAAAAATGTGTCAATTTCGTGGTTTTTTCACGATAATTCAGATTGCGATTTTGTACAGACAAACCGATTACACCACAAGATTCAGCAGCATTTCAGAATTCAGCTGTGAATTTTTCAGTCCTTGCTAAATCAGGAAGGTCCTTTTTTGATCCTTTTTTCAAAATCATATGTCAGAATTTTCAAAAATGTGTCAATTTAGTGGTTTTTTCACGATAACTCAGGAATGCGATTTTGTACAGAAAAACCGATTACACCACAAGATTCAGCAACATTTCAGGATTCAGATGGTAACATCTTGAGTCCTTGTTTTTTCAGGATGGGCCTTTTTTTATTCTTTTTCAAAGTCAAGATGTGAACATCTTCAGTCCTTGCTAATTCAGGAAGGTCCATTTTTGATTCTTTTTTCAAAGTCTTATGTCAGAATATTCAAAAATGTGTCAATTTCGTGGTTTTTTCACGACTATTCAAGATTGCGATTTTGTACAGACAAATCGATTACACCACAAGATTCAGCAACACTTCAGTATTTAGATGTGAACATCTTGAACCCTCGCTAATTCAGGAAGTGCCTTTTTGATCCTTTTTTCAAAGTCTTATGTCAGAATTTTCAAAAATGTGTAAATTATGTGTTTTTTTCACGTTAATTCAGGAATGCGATTTTGTACAGGCAAACTGATTACACCACAAGATTCAGCAACATTTCAGGATTCAGCTGTGAACATCTTCATTCCTTGCTAATTCAGGAAGATCCATTTTTGATTCTTTTTTCAAAGTCATATGTCAGAATATTTTGTAATAATTCAGGAATGCGATTTTGTACAGACAAACCGATTAAACCACAAGATTCAGCAACATTTCAGGATTCAGATGTGCTAATTCAGGAAGGATTCAGATGTGAACATCTTGAACCCTCGCTAACTCAGAAAGTTCCTTTTTGATCCATTTTTCAAAGTCATATGTCAGAATTTTCAAAAATGTGTCAATTTTGTGGTTTTTTCACGATAATTCAGGAATGCCATTTTGTACAGACACACTGATTACACCACAAGATTCAGCAACATTTCAGGATTCAGCTGTGAACATCTTCATTCCTTTATAATTCAGGAAGATCCATTTTTGATTCTTTTTTCAAAGTCATATGTCAGAATATTTTGTAATTGTAAAAGTGTAGCCGCGGTAGCTCAGTGGTTAGTGCGTTGGAGTACGAGTCGAAAGGTCCCCGGTTCAAGCCTGGACTGGGGCTAACAACATCTTTTCATAGAAACATTTTTCTATACCGCGCTACCTCTCGTCAGTAAATGGCAAACCTACGAGAGTAAATCCATTGCCTATGAAAAAGCTCTCACCCGCCGTTCGGATTCGGCAATAAACTGTAGGTCCCACCACTTTGAGTACAAATATAACACGCACAGCTCAAAATGGTGAGAGAGCTCGGTCGAAGTTCTATACAGGACTGTAGCGCCAAACTATTATTATTATTATTAATTCAGGAATTCGATTTTGTACAGACAAACCGATTACACCACAAGATTCAGCAACATTTCAGAAGTCAGCTGTGAACATCTTCATTCCTTGCTAATTCAGGAAGATCCATTTTTGATTCTTTTTTCAAAGTCATATGTCAGAATATTTTGTAATAATTCAGGAATGCGATTTTGTACAGACAAACCGATTACACCACAAGATTCAGCAATATTTCAGGACTAAGCTGTGAACATCTTCAGTCCTTGCTAATTAGGAAGGTCCATTTTTGATTCTTTTTCCAAAATCATATGTCTGAATATTCAAAATTGTGTCATTTGATTCTTTTTTCAAAGTCATATGTCAGAATATTCAAAAATGTGTCAATTTCGTGGTTTTTTCACGATAATTCAGGATTGCGATTTTGTACAGACAAACCGATTACATCACAAGATTCAGCAACATTTCAGTATTCAGATGTGAACATCTTGAACCCTCGCTAATTCAGGAAGTTCCTTTTTGATCCTTTTTTCAAAGTCAAATGTCAGAATTTTCAAAAATGTGTCAATTTTGTGGTTTTTTCACGATAATTCAGGAATGCGATTTTGTACAGGCAAACCGATTACACCACAAGATTCAGCAACATTTCAGGATTCAGCTGTGAACATCTTCATTCCTTGCTAATTCCGGAAGATCCATTTTTTATTGTTTTTCAAAGTCATATGTCAAAATTTTCAAAAATGTGTCAATTTTGTGTTTTTTTCAAGATAATTCAGGAATTCGATTTTGTACAGACAAACCGATTACACCGCAAGATTCAGCAACATTTCAGGATTCAGCTGTGCACATCTTCAGTCCTTGCTAATTCAGGAAGGTCCATTTTTGATTCTTTTTTCAAAATCATATGTCAGATTATTCAAAAATGTGTCAATTTAGTGGTTTTTTCACGATAACTCAGGAATGCGATTTTGTACAGACAAACCGATTACACCACAAGATTCAGCAACATTTTAGAATTCAGATGTGTACATCTTCATTCCTTGCTAATTCAGGAAGATCCATTTATGATTCTTTTTTCAAAGTCATATGTCAGAATATTTTGTAATAATTCAGGAATTCGATTTTGTACAGACAAACCGATTGCACCGCAAGATTCAGCAACATTTTAGGATTCAGATGTGTACATTTTGAGTTCTTGCTAATTCAGGAAGGTTCTTTTTTGATTCTTTTTTCAAAGTCATATGTCAGAATATTTTGTGATAATTCAGGAATTCGATTTTGTACAGACAGACCGATTAAACCACAAGATTCAGCAACATTTCAGGATTCAGATGTGCACATCTTGAGTCCTTGCTAATTCAGGAAGGTTCTTTTTTGATCCTTTTTTCAAAGTCATATGTCTGAATTTTCAAAAATGTGTCAATTTTGTGTTTTTTTCAAGATAATTCAGGAATACGATTTTGTACAGACAAACCGATTGCACCGCAAGATTCAGCATCATTTCAGGATTCAGCTGTGCACATCTTCTGTCCTTGCTAATTCAGGAAGGTCCATTTTTATTCTTTTTTCAAAGTCATATGTCAGAATTTTCAAAAATGGGTCAATTTAGTGGTTTTTTCACGATAACTCAGGATTGCGATTTTGAACAGACAAACCGATTACACCACAAGATTCAGCAACATTTCAGTATTCAGATGTGAACATCTTGGACCCTCGCTAATTCAGGAAGTTCCTTTTTGATCCTTTTTTCAAAGTCATATGTCAGAATTTTCAAAAATGTGTCAATTTTGTGTTTTTTTCACGATAATTCAGGAATGCGATTTTGTACAGGCAAACCGATTACACCACAAGATTCAGCAACATTTCAGGATTCAGCTGTGAACATCTTCATTCCTTGCTAATTCCGAAAGATCCTTTTTTTATTCTTTTTCAAAGTCATATGTCAAAATTTTCAAAAATGTGTCAATTTTGTGTTTTTTTCAAGATAATTCAGGAATACGATTTTGTACAGACAAACCGATTACACCGCAAGATTCAGCAACATTTCAGGATTCAGCTGTGGACATCTTCAGTCCTTGCTAATTCAGGAAGATCCATTTATGATTCTTTTTTCAAAGTCATATGTCAGAATATTTTGTAATAATTCAGGAATTCGATTTTGTACAGACAAACCGATTGCACCGCAAGATTCAGCAACATTTTAGGATTCAGATGTGTACATCTTGCCAATTCAGGAAGGTTCTTTTTTGATTCTTTTTTCAAAATCATATGTCAGAATATTTTGTAATAATTCAGGAATTCGATTTTGTACAGACAAACCGATTAAACCACAGGATTCAGCAACATTTCAGGATTCAGATGTAAACATCTTGAGTCCTTGCTAATTCAGGAAGGTTCTTTTTTGATCCTTTTTTCAAAGTCATATGTCAGAATTTTCAAAAATGTGTCAATTTTGTGTTTTTTTCAAGATAATTCAGGAATACGATTTTGTACAGACAAACCGATTGCACCGCAAGATTCAGCATCATTTCAGGATTTAGCTGTGCACATCTTCAGTCCTTGCTAATTCAGGAAGGTCCATTTTTGATTCTGTTTTCAAAGTCTTATGTCAGAATATTCTAAAATGTGTCAATTTCATGGTTTTTTCACGATAATTCAGGATTGCGATTTTGTACAGACAAACCGATTACATCACAAGATTCAGCAACATTTCAGTATTCAGATGTGAACATCTTGAACCCTCGCTAATTCAGGAAGTTCCTTTTTGATCCTTTTTTCAAAGTCAAATGTCAGAATTTTCAAAAATGTGTCAATTTTGTGGTTTTTTCACGATAATTCAGGAATGCGATTTTTTACAGGCAAACCGATTACACCACAAGATTCAGCAACATTTCAGTATTCAGATGTGAACATCTTGAACCCTCGCTAATTCAGGAAGTTGCTTTTTGATCCTTTTTTCAAAGTCATATGTCAGAATTTTCAAAAATGTGTCAATTTTGTGTTTTTTTCACGATAACTCAGGAATGCGATTTTGTACAGGCAAACCGATTACACCACAAGATTCAGCAACATTTCAGGATTCAGCTGTGAACATCTTCATTCCTTGCTAATTCCGAAAGATCCTTTTTTTTATTCTTTTTCAAAGTCATATGTCAAAATTTTCAAAAATGTGTCAATTTTGTGTTTTTTTCAAGATAATTCAGGAATACGATTTTGTACAGACAAACCGATTACACCGCAAGATTCAGCAACATTTCAGGATTCAGCTGTGGACATCTTCAGTCCTTGCTAATTCAGGAAGATCCATTTATGATTCTTTTTTCAAAGTCATATGTCAGAATATTTTGTAATAATTCAGGAATTCGATTTTGTACAGACAAACCGATTGCACCGCAAGATTCAGCAACATTTTAGGATTCAGATGTGTACATCTTGCCAATTCAGGAAGGTTCTTTTTTGATTCTTTTTTCAAAATCATATGTCAGAATATTTTGTAATAATTCAGGAATTCGATTTTGTACAGACAAACCGATTAAACCACAGGATTCAGCAACATTTCAGGATTCAGATGTAAACATCTTGAGTCCTTGCTAATTCAGGAAGGTTCTTTTTTGATCCTTTTTTCAAAGTCATATGTCAGAATTTTCAAAAATGTGTCAATTTTGTGTTTTTTTCAAGATAATTCAGGAATACGATTTTGTACAGACAAACCGATTGCACCGCAAGATTCAGCATCATTTCAGGATTTAGCTGTGCACATCTTCAGTCCTTGCTAATTCAGGAAGGTCCATTTTTGATTCTGTTTTCAAAGTCTTATGTCAGAATATTCTAAAATGTGTCAATTTCATGGTTTTTTCACGATAATTCAGGATTGCGATTTTGTACAGACAAACCGATTACAACACAAGATTCAGCAGCAATTCAGAATTCAGCTGTGAACATTTTCAGTCCTTGCTAAATCAGGAAGGTCCTTTTTTGATCCTTTTTTCAAAATCATATGTCAGAATTTTCAAAAATGTGTCAATTTAGTGGTTTTTCAACGATAACTCAGGAATGCGATTTTGTACAGACAAATCGATTACACCACAAGATTCAGCAAAATTTCAAAATTCAGATGTGAACATCTTTGGTTCTTTTTTCAAAGTCAAGATGTAAACATCTTGAGTCCTTGTTAATTCAGGAAGGTCGTTTTTGATCCTTTTTTTCAAAATCATATGTCAGAATTTTCAAAAATGTGTCAATTTAGTGGTTTTTTAACGATAACTCAGGAATGCGATTTTGTACAGACAAACCGATTACATCACAAGATTCAGCAACATTTCAGGATTCAGCTGTGAATATTTTCAGTCCTTGCTAAATCAGGAAGGTCAAAGTCATATGTCAGAATTTTCAAAAATGTGGCAATTTTGTGTTTTTTTCAAGATAATTCAGGAATACGATTTTGTACAGACAAACCGATTAAACCTCAAGATTCAGCAACATTTCAGGATTCAGATGTGAACAGCTTGAGTCCTTGCTAATTCGGGAAGGTTCTTTTTTGATCCTATTTTCAAAGTAATATGTCAGAATTTTCAAAAATGTGTCAATTTTGTGTTTTTTTCAAGATAATTCAGGAATACGATTTTGTACAGACAAACCGATTGCACCACAAGATTCAGAAACATTTCAGTATTCAGCTGTGAACATTTTCAGTCCTTGCTAACTCAGGAAGGTCAAAGTCATATGTCAGAATTTTCAAAAATGTGTCAATTTTGTGTTTTTTCAAGATAATTCAGGAATACGATTTTTTACAAACAAACCGATTGCACCGCAAGATTCAGCAACATTTCAGGATTCAGCTGTGCACATCTTCAGTCCTTGCTAATTCAGGAAGGTCCATTTGTGATTCTTTTTTCAAAGTCATATGTCAGAATTTTCAAAAATGTGTCAATTTAGTGGTTTTTTCACGATAACTCAGGAATGCGATTCTGTACAGACAAACCGATTACACCACAAGATTCCGCAACATTTTAGGATTCAGATGTGTACATCTTAATTTCTTGCTAATTCAGGAAGATCCATTTTTGATTCTTTTTTCAAAGTCACATGTCAGAATATTTTGTAATAATTCAGGAATTCGATTTTGTACAGACAAACTGATTAAACCTCAAGATTCCGCAACATTTCAGGATTCAGATGGTAACATCTTGAGTCCTTGTTTTTCAGGATGGGCCTTTTTTATTCTTTTTCAAAGTCAAGATGTGAACATCATCAGTCCTTGCTAATTAAGGAAGGTCCATTTTTGATTCTTTTTTCAAAGTCTTATGTCAGAATATTCAAAAATGTGTCAATTTCGTGTTTTTTTCACGACTATTCAAGATTGCGATTTTGTACAGACAAATCGATTACTCCACAAGATTCAGCAACACTTCAGTATTTAGATGTGAACATCTTGAACCCTCGCTAATTCAGGAAGTGCCTTTTTGATCCTTTTTTCAAAGTCTTATGTCAGAATTTTCAAAAATGTGTAAATTTTGTGTTTTTTTCACGTTAATTCAGGAATGCGATTTTGTACAGGCAAACTGATTACATCACAAGATTCAGCAACATTTCAGGATTCAGCTGTGAACATCTTCATTCCTTGCTAATTCAGGAAGATCCATTTTTGATTCTTTTTTCAAAGTCATATGTCAGAATATTTTGTAATAATTCAGGAATGCGATTTTGTACAGACAAACCGATTAAACCACAAGATTCAACAACATTTCAGGATTCAGATGTGCTAATTCAGGAAGGATTCAGATGTGAACATCTTGAACCCTCGCTAATTCAGGAAGTGCCTTTTTGATCCTTTTTTCAAAGTCTTATGTCAGAATTTTCAAAAATGTGTCAATTTTGTGGTTTTTTCACGATAATTCAGGAATGCCATTTTGTACAGACACACTGATTACACCACAAGATTCAGCAACATTTCAGGATTTGAACATCTTGAGTCCTAGTTAATTCAGGATGGTCCATTTTTAATAATTTTTTCCAAGTTAAGATGTGAACATCTTGAGTCCTTGTTAATTCAGGAATGTCCTTTTTTGATCCTTTTTTCAAAGTCAAGATGTGAACATCTTGAGTCCTTCTTAATTCAGGAATGTCCTTTTTTGTTTCTTGCTAACACCACAAGATTCAGCAACATTTCAGGATTCAGATGTGAACATCTTGAGTCCTTGTTAATTCAGGATGGTCCATTTTTGATCCTTTTTTTAAAGTAAAGATGTGAACATCTTGAGTCCTTTTTAATTCAGTATGGTCCATTTTTGATCCTTTTTTCAAAGTCAAGATGTGAACATCTTGAGTCCTTGTTAATTCAGGAATGTCCTTTTTTGATCCTTTTTTTCAAAGCGAAGATGTGAACATCTTGAGTCCTTGTTAATTCAGGAATGTCCTTTTTTGATCCTATTTTCAAAATCATAAGTCAGAATTTTCAAAAATGTGTCAATTTTGTGTTTTTTTCACGATAACTCAGGAATGCGATTCTGTACAGACAAACCGATTACACCACAAGATTCCGCAACATTTTAGGATTCAGATGTGGACATCTTCAGTCCTTGCTAATTAGGAAGGTCCATTTTTGATTCTTTTTTCGAAGTCATATGTCAGAATATTCAAAAATGTGTCAATTTCGTAGTTTTTTCATGATAATTCAGGAATGCGATATTGTACAGACAAACCGATTACACCATAAGATTCAGCAACAATTCAGGATTCAGATGTGAACTTTTCAGTCCTTGCTAAATCAGGAAGGTCCTTTTTTGATCCTTTTTTCAAAATCATATGTCAGAATTTTCAAAAATGTGTCAATTTAGTGGTTTTCTCACGATAACTCAGGAATGCGATTTTGTACAGACAAACCGATTACACCACAAGATTCAGCAACATTTCAGGATTCAGATGGTTACATCTTGAGTCCTTGTTTTTTCAGGATGGGCCTTTTTATTAATCTTTTTCAAAGTCAAGATGTGAACATCTTCAGTACTTGCTAATTCAGGAAGGTCCATTTTTGATTCTTTTTTCAAAGTCTTATATCAGAATATTCAAAAATGTGTCAATTTCGTGGTTTTTTCATGATAATTCAGGATTGCGATTTTGTACAGACAAATCGATTACACCACAAGATTCAGCAACATTTCAGTATTTAGATGTGAACATCTTCATTCCTTGATAATTCAGGAAGATCCATTTTTGATTCTTTTTTCAAAGTCATATGTCAGAATATTTAGTAATAATTCAGGAATGAGATTTTGTACAGACAAACCGATTAAACCACAAGATTCAGCTACATTTCAGGATTCAGATGTGCAAATTCAGGAAGGATTCAGATGTGAACATCTTGAACCCTCGCTAATTCAGGAAGTTCCTTTTTGATCCTTTTTTCAAAGTCATATGTCAGAATTTTCAAAAATGTGTCAATTTTGTGGTTTTTTCACGATAATTCAGGAATGCCATTTTGTACAGACACACTGATTACACCACAAGATTCAGCAACATTTCAGGATTCAGATGTGAACATCTTGAGTCCTAGTTAATTCAGGATGGTCCATTTTTTATCCTTTTTTCAAAGTCAAGATGTGAACATCTTGAGTCCTTGTTAATTCAGGAATGTCCTTTTTTGATCCTTTTTTCAAAGCCAAGATGTGAACATCTTGAGTCCTTGTTAATTCAGGAATGTCCTTTTTTGTTCCTTGCTAACACCACAAGATTCAGCAACATTTCAGGATTCAGCTGTGAATATTTTCAGTCCTTGCTAAATCAGGAAGGTCAAGTCATATGTCAGAATTTTCAAAAATGTGGCAATTTTGTGTTTTTTTCAAGATAATTCAGGAATACGATTTTGTACAGACAAACCGATTAAACCTCAAGATTCAGCAACATTTCAGGATTCAGATGTGAACATCTTGAGTCCTTGCTAATTCGGGAAGGTTCTTTTTTGATCCTTTTTTCAAAGTAATATGTCAGAATTTTCAAAAATGTGTCAATTTTGTGTTTTTTTCAAGATAATTCAGGAATACGATTTTGTACAGACAAACCGATTGCACCACAAGATTCAGAAACATTTCAGTATTCAGCTGTGAACATTTTCAGTCCTTGCTAACTCAGGAAGGTCAAAGTCATATGTCAGAATTTTCAAAAATGTGTCAATTTTGTGTTTTTTCAAGATAATTCAGGAATACGATTTTGTACAAACAAACCGATTGCACCGCAAGATTCAGCAACATTTCAGGATTCAGCTGTGCACATCTTCAGTCCTTGCTAATTCAGGAAGTTCCATTTGTGATTCTTTTTTCAAAGTCATATGTCAGAATTTTCAAAAATGTGTCAATTTAGTGGATTTTTCACGATAACTCAGGAATGCGATTCTGTACAGACAAACCGATTACACCACAAGATTCCGCAACATTTTAGGATTCAGATGTGTACATCTTCATTTCTTGCTAATTCAGAAAGATCCATTTTTAATTCTTTTTTCAAAGTCACATGTCAGAATATTTTGTAATAATTCAGGAATTCGATTTTGTACAGACAAACTGATTAAACCTCAAGATTCAGCAACATTTCAGGATTCAGATGGTAACATCTTGAGTCCTTGTTTTTCAGGATGGGCCTTTTTTATTCTTTTTCAAAGTCAAGATGTGAACATCTTCAGTCCTTGCTAATTAAGGAAGGTCCATTTTTGATTCTTTTTTCAAAGTCTTATGTCAGAATATTCAAAAATGTGTCAATTTCGTGGTTTTTTCACGACTATTCAAGATTGCGATTTTGTACAGACAAATCGATTACACCACAAGATTCAGCGACACTTCAGTATTTAGATGTGAACGTCTTGAACCCTCGCTAATTCAGGAAGTGCCTTTTTGATCCTTTTTTCAAAGTCTTATGTCAGAATTTTCAAAAATGTGTAAATTTTGTGTTTTTTTCACGTTAATTCAGGAATGCGATTTTGTACAGGCAAACTGATTACATCACAAGATTCAGCAACATTTCAGGATTCAGCTGTGAACATCTTCATTCCTTGCTAATTCAGGAAGATCCATTTTTGATTCTTTTTTCAAAGTCATATGTCAGAATATTTTGTAATAATTCAGGAATGCGATTTTGTACAGACAAACCGATTAAACCAAAAGATTCAACAACATTTCAGGATTCAGATGTGCTAATTCAGGAAGGATTCAGATGTGAACATCTTGAACCCTCGCTAATTCAGAAAGTTCCTTTTTGATCCTTTTTTCAAAGTCATATGTCAGAATTTTCAAAAATGTGTCAATTTTGTGGTTTTTTCACGATAATTCAGGAATGCCATTTTGTACAGACACACTGATTACACCACAAGATTCAGCAACATTTCAGGATTTGAACATCTTGAGTCCTAGTTAATTCAGGATGGTCCATTTTTTATAATTTTTTCCAAGTTAAGATGAGAACATCTTGAGTCCTTGTTAATTCAGGAATGTCCTTTTTTGATCCTTTTTTCAAAGTCAAGATGTGAACATCTTGAGTCCTTGGTAATTCAGGAATGTCCTTTTTTGTTTCTTGCTAACACCAGAAGATTCAGCAACATTTCAGGATTCAGATGTGAACATCTTGAGTCCTTGTTAATTCAGGAATGTCCTTTTTTGATCCTTTTTTTCAAAGCGAAGATCTTGAGTCCTTGTTAATTCAGGAATGTCCTTTTTTGATCCTATTTTCAAAATCATATGTCAGAATTTTCAAAAATGTGTCAATTTTGTGGTTTTTTCACGATAACTCAGGAATGCGACTCTGTACAGACAAACCGATTACACCACAAGATTCCGCAACATTTTAGGATTCAGATGTGTACATCTTCAGTCCTTGCTAATTAGGAAGGTCCATTTTTGATTCTTTTTTCGAAGTCATATGTCAGAATATTCAAAAATGTGTCAATTTCGTAGTTTTTTCATAATAATTCAGGAATACGATTTTGTACAGACAAACCGATTACACCGCAAGATTCAACAACATTTCAGGATTCAGCAGTGCACATCTTCAGTCCTTGCTAATTCAGGAAGGTCCATTTTTGATTCTTTTTTCAAGTCATATGTCAGAATTTTCAAAAATGTGTCAATTTAGTGGTTTTTTCACGATAACTCAGGAATGCGATTTTGTACAGACAAACCGATTACACCATAAGATTCAGCAACAATTCAGGATTCAGATTCAGAACATTTATAGTCCTTGCTAATTCAGGAAGGTCCATTTTTGATCCTTTTTTCAAAGTCATATGTCAGAATTTTCAAAAATTTGTCAATTTTGTGTTTTTTCAAGATAATTCAGGAATACGATTTTGTACAGACAAACCGATTACACCGCAAGATTCAACAACATTTCAGGATTCAGCTGTGCACATCTTCAGTCCTTGCTAATTCAGGAAGGTCCATTTTTGATTCTTTTTTCAAAGTCATATGTCAGAATTTTCAAAAATGTGTCAATTTAGTGGTTTTGTCACGATAACTCAGGAATGCGATTTTGTACAGACGAACCGATTACACCACAAGATTCAGCAACATTTTAGGATTCAGATGTGTACATCTTCATTTCTTGCTAATTCATGAAGATCCATTTTTGATTCTTTTTTCAAAGTCTTATGTCAGAATATTCAAAAATGTGTCAATTTCGTGCTTTTTTCACGATAACTCAGGATTGCGATTTTATACAGACAAACTGATTACACCACAAGATTCAGCAGTATTTCAGAATTCAGCTCTGAACAAATTCAGTCCTTGCTAAATCCGGAAGGTCATATGTCAGAATTTTCAAAAATGTGTCAATTTTGTATTATTTTCAAGATAATTCAGGAATACGATTTTGTACAGACAAACCGATTGCACCGCAAGATTCAGCAACATTTCAGGATTCAGCTGTGCACATCTTCAGTCCTTGCTAATTCAGAAAGATTCATTTTTGATTCTTTTTTCAAAGTCATATGTCAGAATATTTCGTAATAATTCAGGAATGAGATTTTGCACAGACAAACCGTTTAAACCACAAGATTCAGCTACATTTCAGGATTCAGATGTGCAAATTCAGGAAGGATTCAGATGTGAACATCTTGAACCCTCGCTAATTCAGGAAGTTCCTTTTTGATCCTTTTTTCAATGTCATATGTCAGAATTTTCAAAAATGTGTCAATTTTGTGGTTTTTTCACGATAATTCAGGAATGCCATTTTGTACAGATTACACCACAAGATTCAGCAACATTTCAGGATTTGAACATCTTGAGTCCTAGTTAATTCAGGAAGGTCCATTTTTGATTCTTTTTTCGAAGTCTTATGTCAGAATATTCCAAAATGTGTCAATTTCGTAGTTTTTTCATGATAATTCAGGAATGCGATTTTGTACAGACAAACCGATTACACCATAAGATTCAGCAACAATTCAGGATTCAGATGTGAACATTTATAGTCCTTGCTAATTCAGGAAGGTCCATTTTTGATCCTTTTTTCAAAGTCATATGTCAGAATTTTCAAAAATTTGTCAATTTTGTGTTTTTTTCAAGATAATTCAGGAATACGATTTTGTACAGACAAACCGATTACACCGCAAGATTCAACAACATTTCAGGATTCAGCTGTGCACATCTTCAGTCCTTGCTAATTCAGGAAGGTCCATTTTTGATTCTTTTTTCAAAGTCATATGTCAGAATTTTCAAAAATGTGTCAATTTAGTGGTTTTTTCACGATAACTCAGGAATGCGATTTTGTACAGACGAACCGATTACACCACAAGATTCAGCAACATTTTAGGATTCAGATGTGTACATCTTCATTTCTTGCTAATTCATGAAGATCCATTTTTGATTCTTTTTTCAAAGTCTTATGTCAGAATATTCAAAAATGTGTCAATTTCGTGCTTTTTTCACGATAACTCAGGATTGCGATTTTGTACAGACAAACTGATTACACCACAAGATTCAGCAGCATTTCAGAATTCAGCTCTGAACAAATTCAGTCCTTGCTAAATCCGGAAGGTCATATGTCAGAATTTTCAAAAATGTGTCAATTATTTTCAAGATAATTCAGGAATACGAGTTTGTACAGACAAACCGATTGCACCGCAAGATTCAGCAACATTTCAGGATTCAGCTGTGCACATCTTCAGTCCTTGCTAATTCAGAAAGATCCATTTTTGATTCTTTTTTCAAAGTCATATGTCAGAATATTTCGTAATAATTCAGGAATGAGATTTTGTACAGACAAACCGATTAAACCACAAGATTCAGCTACATTTCAGGATTCAGATGTGCAAATTCAGGAAGGATTCAGATGTGAACATCTTGAACCCTCGCTAATTCAGGAAGTTCCTTTTTGATCCTTTTTTCAAAGTCATATGTCAGAATTTTCAAAAATGTGTCAATTTTGTGGTTTTTTCACGATAATTCAGGAATGCCATTTTGTACAGACACACTGATTACACCACAAGATTCAGCAACATTTCAGGATTCAGATGTGAACATCTTGAGTCCTAGTTAATTCAGGATGGTCCATTTTTTATCCTTTTTTCAAAGTCAAGATGTGAACATCTTGAGTCCTTGTTAATTCAGGAATGTCCTTTTTTGATCCTTTTTTCAAAGTCAAGATGTGAACATCTTGAGTCCTTGTTAATTCAGGAATGTCCTTTTTTGTTCCTTGCTAACACCACAAGATTCAGCAACATTTCAGGATTCAGATGTGAACATCTTGAGTCCTTGTTAATTCAGGATGGTCCATTTTTGATCCTTTTTTTTAAAGTAAAGAGGTGAACATCTTGAGTCCTTTTTAATTTAGTATGGTCCATTTTTGATCCTTTTTTCAAAGTCAAGATGTGAACATCTTGAGTCCTTGTTAATTCAGGAATGTCATTTTTTGATCCTTTTTTTCATAGCCAAGATGTGAACATCTTGAGTCCTTCTTAATTCAGGAATGTCCTTTTTTGATCCTATTTTCAAAATCATATGTCAGAATTTTCAAAAATGTGTCAATTTTGTGGTTTTGTACGATAATTCAGTAATGCGATTTTGTACAGACAAACCGATTACACCACAAGATTCAGCAACATTTCAGAATTTAGATCTGAACATTTTGAGTCCTGGCTAATTCAGGAAGGTAATTTTTTGATCCTTTTTTCAAATGGAATATAACAGAATTTTCAAAAATGTGTCAATTTTGTGGTTTTTTCACGATAATTCAGGAATGCGATTTTGTACAGACAAACCGATTACACCACAAGATTCAGCAACATTTCAGGATTAAGCTGTGAACATCTTCAGTCCTTGCTAATTAGGAAGGTCCATTTTTGATTCTTTTTTCAAAGTCATATGTCAGAATATTCAAAAATGTGTCAATTTCGTAGTTTTTTTCATGATAATTCAGGAATGCGATTTTGTACAGACTAACCGAATATACCACAAGATTCCGTAACATTTCAGAATTCAGAGCCTGTGGAGGACTCTGAGTCCTCGGAAATTCAGGAAAGTCCTTTTTTGATCCTTTTTTCAAAGTAATATGTCAGAATTTTCAAAAATGTGTCAATTTTGAGGTTTTTTTCACGATAATTCAGGAATTCGATTTTGTACAGACAAACCGATTACACCACAAGATTCAGCAACATTTCAGAATTCAGCTGTGAGCATCTTCATTCCTTGCTAATTCAGAAAGATCCATTTTTGATCCTTTTTTCAAAGTCATATGTCAGAATTTGTCAGAATTTGTCACAAATGTGTCACTTTAGTGTTTTTTTCACGATAACTCAGGAATGCGATTCTGTACAGACAAACCGATTACACCACAAGATTCCGCAACATTTTAGGATTCAGATGTGTACATCTTGAACCCTCGCTAATTCAGGAAGTGCCTTTTTGATCCTTTTTTCAAAGTCTTATGTCAGAATTTTCAAAAATGTGTAAATTTTGTGTTTTTTTCACGTTAATTCAGGAATGCGATTTTGTACAGGCAAACTGATTACATCACAAGATTCAGCAACATTTCAGGATTCAGCTGTGAACATCTTCATTCCTTGCTAATTCAGGAAGATCCATTTTTGATTCTTTTTTCAAAGTCACATGTCAGAATATTTTGTAATAATTCAGGAATTCGATTTTGTACAGACAAACTGATTAAACCTCAAGATTCAGCAACATTTCAGGATTCAGATGGTAACATCTTGAGTCCTTGTTTTTTCAGGATGGGCCTTTTTTTATTCTTTTTCAAAGTCAAGATGTGAACATCTTCAGTCCTTGCTAATTCAGGAAGGTCCATTTTTGATTCTTTTTTCAAAGTCTTATGTCAGAATATTCAAAAATGTGTCAATTTCGTGGTTTTTTCACGACTATTCAAGATTGCGATTTTGTACAGACAAATCGATTACACCACAAGATTCAGCAACACTTCAGTATTTAGATGTGAACATCTTGAACCCTCGCTAATTCAGGAAGTGCCTTTTTGATCCTTTTTTCAAAGTCTTATGTCAGAATTTTCAAAAATGTGTAAATTTTGTGTTTTTTTCACGTTAATTCAGGAATGCGATTTTGTACAGGCAAACTGATTACATCACAAGATTCAGCAACATTTCAGGATTCAGCTGTGAACATCTTCATTCCTTTCTAATTCAGGAAGATCCATTTTTGATTCTTTTTTCAAAGTCATATGTCAGAATATTTTGTAATAATTCAGGAATGCGATTTTGTACAGACAAACCGATTAAACCACAAGATTCAACAACATTTCAGGATTCAGATGTGCTAATTCAGGAAGGATTCAGATGTGAACATCTTGAACCCTCGCTAATTCAGAAAGTTCCTTTTTGATCCTTTTTTCAAAGTCATATGTCAGAATTTTCAAAAATGTGTCAATTTTGTGGTTTTTTCACGATAATTCAGGAATGCCATTTTGTACAGACACACTGATTACACCACAAGATTCAGCAACATTTCAGGATTTGAACATCTTGAGTCCTAGTTAATTCAGGATGGTCCATTTTTTATAATTTTTTCCAAGTTAAGATGTGAACATCTTGAGTCCTTGTTAATTCAGGAATGTCCTTTTTTGATCCTTTTTTCAAAGTCAAGATGTGAACATCTTTTGTTCCTTGCTAACACCACAAGATTCAGCAACATTTCAGGATTCAGATATGAACATGTTGAGTCCTTGTTAATTCAGGATGGTCCATTTTTGATCCTTTTTTTAAAGTAAAGATGTGAACATCTTGAGTCCTTTTTAATTCAGTATGGTCCATTTTGATCCTTTTTTCAAAGTCAAGATGTGAACATCTTGAGTCCTTGTTAATTCAGGAATGTCCTTTTTTGATACTTTTTTTCAAAGCGAAGATGTGAACATCTTGAGTCCTTGTTAATTCAGGAATGTCCTTTTCTGATCCTATTTTCAAAATCATATGTCAGAATTTTTAAAAATGTGTCAATTTTGTGTTTTTTTCAAGACAATTCAGGAATACGATTTTGTACAGACAAACCGATTGCACCGCAAGATTCAGCACCATTTCAGGATTCAGCTGTGCACATCTTCAGTCCTTGCTAATTCAGGAAGGTCCATTTTTGATTCTTTTTTCAAAGTCTTATGTCAGAATATTCAAAAATGTGTCAATTTCGTGCTTTTTTCACGATAACTCATGATTGCGAATTTGTACAGACAAACCGATTACACCACAAGATTCAGCAGCATTTCAGAATTCAGCTGTGAACATATTCAGTCCTTGCTAAATCCGGAAGGTCATATGTCAGAATTTTCTAAAATGTGTCAATTTTGTATTTTTTTCAAGATAATTCAGGAATACGATTTTGTACAGACAAACCGATTGCACCGCAAGATTCAGCAACATTTCAGGATTCAGCTGTGCACATCTCCGGTCCTTGCTAATTCAGGAAGGTTCATTTTTGATTCTTTTTTCAAAGTCAAATGTCAGAATATTCAAAAATGTGTCAATTTCGTGGTTTTTTCACGATAATTCAGATTGCGATTTTGTACAGACAAACCGATTACACCACAAGATTCAGCAGCATTTCAGAATTCAGCTGTGAATTTTTCAGTCCTTGCTAAATCAGGAAGGTCCTTTTTTGATCCTTTTTTCAAAATCATATGTCAGAATTTTCAAAAATGTGTCAATTTAGTGGTTTTTTCACGATAACTCAGGAATGCGATTTTGTACAGACAAACCGATTACACCACAAGATTCAGCAACATTTCAGGATTCAGATGGTAACATCTTGAGTCCTTGTTTTTTCAGGATGGGCCTTTTTTTTATTATTTTCCAAAGTCAAGATGTGAACATCTTCAGTCCTTGCTAATTCAGGAAGGTCCATTTTTGATTCTTTTTTCAAAGTCTTATGTCAGAATATTCAAAAATGTGTCAATTTCGTGGTTTTTTCACGACTATTCAAGATTGCGATTTTGTACAGACAAATCGATTACACCACAAGATTCAGCAACACTTCAGTATTTAGATGTGAACATCTTGAACCCTCGCTAATTCAGGAAGTGCCTTTTTGATCCTTTTTTCAAAGTCTTATGTCAGAATTTTCAAAAATGTGTAAATTATGTGTTTTTTTCACGTTAATTCAGGAATGCGATTTTGTACAGGCAAACTGATTACACCACAAGATTCAGCAACATTTCAGGATTCAGCTGTGAACATCTTCATTCCTTGCTAATTCAGGAAGATCCATTTTTGATTCTTTTTTCAAAGTCATATGTCAGAATATTTTGTAATAATTCAGGAATGCGATTTTGTACAGACAAACCGATTAAACCACAAGATTCAGCAACATTTCAGGATTCAGATGTGCTAATTCAGGAAGGATTCAGATGTGAACATCTTGAACCCTCGCTAACTCAGAAAGTTCCTTTTTGATCCATTTTTCAAAGTCATATGTCAGAATTTTCAAAAATGTGTCAATTTTGTGGTTTTTTCACGATAATTCAGGAATGCCATTTTGTACAGACACACTGATTACACCACAAGATTCAGCAACATTTCAGGATTTGAACATCTTGAGTCCTTGTTAATTCAGGATGGTCCATTTTTTATAAATTTTTCCAAGTTGAGTCCTTGTTAATTCAGGAATGTCCTTTTTTGATCCTTTTTTCAAAGTCAAGATGTGAACATCTTGAGTCCTTGTTAATTCAGGAATGTCCTTTTTTTATTCCTAGCTAACACCACAAGATTCAGCAACATTTCAGGATTCAGATGTGAACATCTTGAGTCCTTGTTAATTCAGGATGGTCCATTTTTGATCCTTTTTTTAAAGTAAAGATGTGAACATCTTGAGTCATTGTTAATTCAGGAATGTCCTTTTTTGATCCTTTTTTCAAAGTCAAGATGTGAACATCTTGAGTCCTTGTTAATTCAGGAATGTCCTTTTTTTATTCCTAGCTAACACCACAAGATTCAGCAACATTTCAGGATTCAGATGTGAACATCTTGAGTCCTTGTTAATTCCGTATGGTCCATTTTTGATCCTTTTTTCAAAGTCAAGATGTGAACATCTTGAGTCCTTGTTAATTCAGGAATGTCCTTTTTTGATCTTTTTTTTCAAAATCATATGTCAGAATTTTCAAAAATGTGTCAATTTTGTGGTTTTTTTACGATAATTCAGGAATGCGATTTTGTACAGACAAACCGATTACACCACAAGATGCAGCAACATTTCAGGATTCAGATGTAAACATCGTCAGTCCTTGCTAATTCAGGAAGGTCCATTTTTGATTCTTTTTTCAAAGCCATATGTCAGAATATTTTATGATAATTCAGGAATGCGATTTTGTACAGACAAACCGATTACACCACAAGATTCAGCAACATTTCAGGATTCAGATGGTAACATCTTGAGTCCTTGTTTTTTCAGGATGGGCCTTTTTTTATTCTTTTTCAAAGTCAAGATGTAAACATCTTCAGTCGTTGCTAATTCAGGAAGGTCCGTTTTTGATTCTTTTTTCAAAGTCTTATGTCAGAATATTCAAAAATGTGTCAATTTCGTGGTTTTTTCACGACTATTCAGGATTGCGATTTTGTACAGACAAATCGATTACACCACAAGATTCAGCAACACTTCAGTATTTAGATGTGAACATCTTGAACCCTCGCTAATTCAGGAAGTGCCTTTATGATCCTTTTTTCAAAGTCTTATGTCAGAATTTTCAAAAATGTGTAAATTTTGTGTTTTTTTCACGTTAATTCAGGAATGCGATTTTGTACAGGCAAACTGATTACACCACAAGATTCAGCAACATTTCAGGATTCAGCTGTGAACATCTTCATTCCTTTATAATTCAGGAAGATCCATTTTTGATTCTTTTTTCAAAGTCATATGTCAGAATATTTTGTAATTGTAAAAGTGTAGCCGCGGTAGCTCAGTGGTTAGTGCGTTGGAGTACGAGTCGAAAGGTCCCCGGTTCAAGCCTGGACTGGGGCTAACAACATCTTTTCATAGAAACATTTTTCTATACCGCGCTACCTCTCGTCAGTAAATGGCAAACCTACGAGAGTAAATCCATTGCCTATGAAAAAGCTCTCACCCGCCGTTCGGATTCGGCAATAAACTGTAGGTCCCACCACTTTGAGTACAAATATAACACGCACAGCTCAAAATGGTGAGAGAGCTCGGTCGAAGTTCTATACAGGACTGTAGCGCCAAACTATTATTATTATTATTAATTCAGGAATTCGATTTTGTACAGACAAACCGATTACACCACAAGATTCAGCAACATTTCAGAAGTCAGCTGTGAACATCTTCATTCCTTGCTAATTCAGGAAGATCCATTTTTGATTCTTTTTTCAAAGTCATATGTCAGAATATTTTGTAATAATTCAGGAATGCGATTTTGTACAGACAAACCGATTACACCACAAGATTCAGCAATATTTCAGGACTAAGCTGTGAACATCTTCAGTCCTTGCTAATTAGGAAGGTCCATTTTTGATTCTTTTTCCAAAATCATATGTCTGAATATTCAAAATTGTGTCATTTGATTCTTTTTTCAAAGTCATATGTCAGAATATTCAAAAATGTGTCAATTTCGTGGTTTTTTCACGATAATTCAGGATTGCGATTTTGTACAGACAAACCGATTACATCACAAGATTCAGCAACATTTCAGTATTCAGATGTGAACATCTTGAACCCTCGCTAATTCAGGAAGTTCCTTTTTGATCCTTTTTTCAAAGTCAAATGTCAGAATTTTCAAAAATGTGTCAATTTTGTGGTTTTTTCACGATAATTCAGGAATGCGATTTTGTACAGGCAAACCGATTACACCACAAGATTCAGCAACATTTCAGGATTCAGCTGTGAACATCTTCATTCCTTGCTAATTCCGGAAGATCCATTTTTTATTCTTTTTCAAAGTCATATGTCAAAATTTTCAAAAATGTGTCAATTTTGTGTTTTTTTCAAGATAATTCAGGAATTCGATTTTGTACAGACAAACCGATTACACCGCAAGATTCAGCAACATTTCAGGATTCAGCTGTGCACATCTTCAGTCCTTGCTAATTCAGGAAGGTCCATTTTTGATTCTTTTTTCAAAATCATATGTCAGATTATTCAAAAATGTGTCAATTTAGTGGTTTTTTCACGATAACTCAGGAATGCGATTTTGTACAGACAAACCGATTACACCACAAGATTCAGCAACATTTTAGAATTCAGATGTGTACATCTTCATTCCTTGCTAATTCAGGAAGATCCATTTATGATTCTTTTTTCAAAGTCATATGTCAGAATATTTTGTAATAATTCAGGAATTCGATTTTGTACAGACAAACCGATTGCACCGCAAGATTCAGCAACATTTTAGGATTCAGATGTGTACATTTTGAGTTCTTGCTAATTCAGGAAGGTTCTTTTTTGATTCTTTTTTCAAAGTCATATGTCAGAATATTTTGTGATAATTCAGGAATTCGATTTTGTACAGACAGACCGATTAAACCACAAGATTCAGCAACATTTCAGGATTCAGATGTGCACATCTTGAGTCCTTGCTAATTCAGGAAGGTTCTTTTTTGATCCTTTTTTCAAAGTCATATGTCTGAATTTTCAAAAATGTGTCAATTTTGTGTTTTTTTCAAGATAATTCAGGAATACGATTTTGTACAGACAAACCGATTGCACCGCAAGATTCAGCATCATTTCAGGATTCAGCTGTGCACATCTTCTGTCCTTGCTAATTCAGGAAGGTCCATTTTTATTCTTTTTTCAAAGTCATATGTCAGAATTTTCAAAAATGGGTCAATTTAGTGGTTTTTTCACGATAACTCAGGATTGCGATTTTGAACAGACAAACCGATTACACCACAAGATTCAGCAACATTTCAGTATTCAGATGTGAACATCTTGAACCCTCGCTAATTCAGGAAGTTCCTTTTTGATCCTTTTTTCAAAGTCATATGTCAGAATTTTCAAAAATGTGTCAATTTTGTGTTTTTTTCACGATAATTCAGGAATGCGATTTTGTACAGGCAAACCGATTACACCACAAGATTCAGCAACATTTCAGGATTCAGCTGTGAACATCTTCATTCCTTGCTAATTCCGAAAGATCCTTTTTTTATTCTTTTTCAAAGTCATATGTCAAAATTTTCAAAAATGTGTCAATTTTGTGTTTTTTTCAAGATAATTCAGGAATACGATTTTGTACAGACAAACCGATTACACCGCAAGATTCAGCAACATTTCAGGATTCAGCTGTGGACATCTTCAGTCCTTGCTAATTCAGGAAGATCCATTTATGATTCTTTTTTCAAAGTCATATGTCAGAATATTTTGTAATAATTCAGGAATTCGATTTTGTACAGACAAACCGATTGCACCGCAAGATTCAGCAACATTTTAGGATTCAGATGTGTACATCTTGCCAATTCAGGAAGGTTCTTTTTTGATTCTTTTTTCAAAATCATATGTCAGAATATTTTGTAATAATTCAGGAATTCGATTTTGTACAGACAAACCGATTAAACCACAGGATTCAGCAACATTTCAGGATTCAGATGTAAACATCTT
The DNA here is from genome assembly GCA_951804985.1 of Dryomyza anilis. Lineage (NCBI taxonomy): Eukaryota > Metazoa > Arthropoda > Insecta > Diptera > Dryomyzidae > Dryomyza > Dryomyza anilis. The sequence continues at coordinate 1,307,010 of OX638135.1, forward strand.
GAGTCCTTGCTAATTCAGGAAGGTTCTTTTTTGATCCTTTTTTCAAAGTCATATGTCAGAATTTTCAAAAATGTGTCAATTTTGTGTTTTTTTCAAGATAATTCAGGAATACGATTTTGTACAGACAAACCGATTGCACCGCAAGATTCAGCATCATTTCAGGATTTAGCTGTGCACATCTTCAGTCCTTGCTAATTCAGGAAGGTCCATTTTTGATTCTGTTTTCAAAGTCTTATGTCAGAATATTCTAAAATGTGTCAATTTCATGGTTTTTTCACGATAATTCAGGATTGCGATTTTGTACAGACAAACCGATTACATCACAAGATTCAGCAACATTTCAGTATTCAGATGTGAACATCTTGAACCCTCGCTAATTCAGGAAGTTCCTTTTTGATCCTTTTTTCAAAGTCAAATGTCAGAATTTTCAAAAATGTGTCAATTTTGTGGTTTTTTCACGATAATTCAGGAATGCGATTTTGTACAGGCAAACCGATTACACCACAAGATTCAGCAACATTTCAGTATTCAGATGTGAACATCTTGAACCCTCGCTAATTCAGGAAGTTTCTTTTTGATCCTTTTTTCAAAGTCATATGTCAGAATTTTCAAAAATGTGTCAATTTTGTGTTTTTTTCACGATAACTCAGGAATGCGATTTTGTACAGGCAAACCGATTACACCACAAGATTCAGCAACATTTCAGGATTCAGCTGTGAACATCTTCATTCCTTGCTAATTCCGAAAGATCCTTTTTTTTATTCTTTTTCAAAGTCATATGTCAAAATTTTCAAAAATGTGTCAATTTTGTGTTTTTTTCAAGATAATTCAGGAATACGATTTTGTACAGACAAACCGATTACACCGCAAGATTCAGCAACATTTCAGGATTCAGCTGTGGACATCTTTAGTCCTTGCTAATTCAGGAAGATCCATTTATGATTCTTTTTTCAAAGTCATATGTCAGAATATTTTGTAATAATTCAGGAATTCGATTTTGTACAGACAAACCGATTGCACCGCAAGATTCAGCAACATTTTAGGATTCAGATGTGTACATCTTGCCAATTCAGGAAGGTTCTTTTTTGATTCTTTTTTCAAAATCATATGTCAGAATATTTTGTAATAATTCAGGAATTCGATTTTGTACAGACAAACCGATTAAACCACAGGATTCAGCAACATTTCAGGATTCAGATGTAAACATCTTGAGTCCTTGCTAATTCAGGAAGGTTCTTTTTTGATCCTTTTTTCAAAGTCATATGTCAGAATTTTCAAAAATGTGTCAATTTTGTGTTTTTTTCAAGATAATTCAGGAATACGATTTTGTACAGACAAACCGATTGCACCGCAAGATTCAGCATCATTTCAGGATTTAGCTGTGCACATCTTCAGTCCTTGCTAATTCAGGAAGGTCCATTTTTGATTCTGTTTTCAAAGTCTTATGTCAGAATATTCTAAAATGTGTCAATTTCATGGTTTTTTCACGATAATTCAGGATTGCGATTTTGTACAGACAAACCGATTACAACACAAGATTCAGCAGCAATTCAGAATTCAGCTGTGAACATTTTCAGTCCTTGCTAAATCAGGAAGGTCCTTTTTTGATCCTTTTTTCAAAATCATATGTCAGAATTTTCAAAAATGTGTCAATTTAGTGGTTTTTCAACGATAACTCAGGAATGCGATTTTGTACAGACAAATCGATTACACCACAAGATTCAGCAAAATTTCAAAATTCAGATGTGAACATCTTTGGTTCTTTTTTCAAAGTCAAGATGTAAACATCTTGAGTCCTTGTTAATTCAGGAAGGTCGTTTTTGATCCTTTTTTTCAAAATCATATGTCAGAATTTTCAAAAATGTGTCAATTTAGTGGTTTTTTAACGATAACTCAGGAATGCGATTTTGTACAGACAAACCGATTACATCACAAGATTCAGCAACATTTCAGGATTCAGCTGTGAATATTTTCAGTCCTTGCTAAATCAGGAAGGTCAAAGTCATATGTCAGAATTTTCAAAAATGTGGCAATTTTGTGTTTTTTTCAAGATAATTCAGGAATACGATTTTGTACAGACAAACCGATTAAACCTCAAGATTCAGCAACATTTCAGGATTCAGATGTGAACAGCTTGAGTCCTTGCTAATTCGGGAAGGTTCTTTTTTGATCCTTTTTTCAAAGTAATATGTCAGAATTTTCAAAAATGTGTCAATTTTGTGTTTTTTTCAAGATAATTCAGGAATACGATTTTGTACAGACAAACTGATTGCACCACAAGAATCAGAAACATTTCAGTATTCAGCTGTGAACATTTTCAGTCCTTGCTAACTCAGGAAGGTCAAAGTCATATGTCAGAATTTTCAAAAATGTGTCAATTTTGTGTTTTTTCAAGATAATTCAGGAATACGATTTTTTACAAACAAACCGATTGCACCGCAAGATTCAGCAACATTTCAGGATTCAGCTGTGCACATCTTCAGTCCTTGCTAATTCAGGAAGGTCCATTTGTGATTCTTTTTTCAAAGTCATATGTCAGAATTTTCAAAAATGTGTCAATTTAGTGGTTTTTTCACGATAACTCAGGAATGCGATTCTGTACAGACAAACCGATTACACCACAAGATTCCGCAACATTTTAGGATTCAGACGTGTACATCTTAATTTCTTGCTAATTCAGGAAGATCCATTTTTGATTCTTTTTTCAAAGTCACATGTCAGAATATTTTGTAATAATTCAGGAATTCGATTTTGTACAGACAAACTGATTAAACCTCAAGATTCCGCAACATTTCAGGATTCAGATGGTAACATCTTGAGTCCTTGTTTTTCAGGATGGGCCTTTTTTATTCTTTTTCAAAGTCAAGATGTGAACATCTTCAGTCCTTGCTAATTAAGGAAGGTCCATTTTTGATTCTTTTTTCAAAGTCTTATGTCAGAATATTCAAAAATGTGTCAATTTCGTGTTTTTTTCACGACTATTCAAGATTGCGATTTTGTACAGACAAATCGATTACTCCACAAGATTCAGCAACACTTCAGTATTTAGATGTGAACATCTTGAACCCTCGCTAATTCAGGAAGTGCCTTTTTGATCCTTTTTTCAAAGTCTTATGTCAGAATTTTCAAAAATGTGTAAATTTTGTGTTTTTTTCACGTTAATTCAGGAATGCGATTTTGTACAGGCAAACTGATTACATCACAAGATTCAGCAACATTTCAGGATTCAGCTGTGAACATCTTCATTCCTTGCTAATTCAGGAAGATCCATTTTTGATTCTTTTTTCAAAGTCATATGTCAGAATATTTTGTAATAATTCAGGAATGCGATTTTGTACAGACAAACCGATTAAACCACAAGATTCAACAACATTTCAGGATTCAGATGTGCTAATTCAGGAAGGATTCAGATGTGAACATCTTGAACCCTCGCTAATTCAGGAAGTGCCTTTTTGATCCTTTTTTCAAAGTCTTATGTCAGAATTTTCAAAAATGTGTCAATTTTGTGGTTTTTTCACGATAATTCAGGAATGCCATTTTGTACAGACACACTGATTACACCACAAGATTCAGCAACATTTCAGGATTTGAACATCTTGAGTCCTAGTTAATTCAGGATGGTCCATTTTTAATAATTTTTTCCAAGTTAAGATGTGAACATCTTGAGTCCTTGTTAATTCAGGAATGTCCTTTTTTGATCCTTTTTTCAAAGTCAAGATGTGAACATCTTGAGTCCTTCTTAATTCAGGAATGTCCTTTTTTGTTTCTTGCTAACACCACAAGATTCAGCAACATTTCAGGATTCAGATGTGAACATCTTGAGTCCTTGTTAATTCAGGATGGTCCATTTTTGATCCTTTTTTTAAAGTAAAGATGTGAACATCTTGAGTCCTTTTTAATTCAGTATGGTCCATTTTTGATCCTTTTTTCAAAGTCAAGATGTGAACATCTTGAGTCCTTGTTAATTCAGGAATGTCCTTTTTTGATCCTTTTTTTCAAAGCGAAGATGTGAACATCTTGAGTCCTTGTTAATTCAGGAATGTCCTTTTTTGATCCTATTTTCAAAATCATATGTCAGAATTTTCAAAAATGTGTCAATTTTGTGTTTTTTTCACGATAACTCAGGAATGCGATTCTGTACAGACAAACCGATTACACCACAAGATTCCGCAACATTTTAGGATTCAGATGTGGACATCTTCAGGCCTTGCTAATTAGGAAGGTCCATTTTTGATTCTTTTTTCGAAGTCATATGTCAGAATATTCAAAAATGTGTCAATTTCGTAGTTTTTTCATGATAATTCAGGAATGCGATATTGTACAGACAAACCGATTACACCATAAGATTCAGCAACAATTCAGGATTCAGATGTGAACTTTTCAGTCCTTGCTAAATCAGGAAGGTCCTTTTTTGATCCTTTTTTCAAAATCATATGTCAGAATTTTCAAAAATGTGTCAATTTAGTGGTTTTCTCACGATAACTCAGGAATGCGATTTTGTACAGACAAACCGATTACACCACAAGATTCAGCAACATTTCAGGATTCAGATGGTTACATCTTGAGTCCTTGTTTTTTCAGGATGGGCCTTTTTATTAATCTTTTTCAAAGTCAAGATGTGAACATCTTCAGTACTTGCTAATTCAGGAAGGTCCATTTTTGATTCTTTTTTCAAAGTCTTATATCAGAATATTCAAAAATGTGTCAATTTCGTGGTTTTTTCATGATAATTCAGGATTGCGATTTTGTACAGACAAATCGATTACACCACAAGATTCAGCAACATTTCAGTATTTAGATGTGAACATCTTCATTCCTTGATAATTCAGGAAGATCCATTTTTGATTCTTTTTTCAAAGTCATATGTCAGAATATTTAGTAATAATTCAGGAATGAGATTTTGTACAGACAAACCGATTAAACCACAAGATTCAGCTACATTTCAGGATTCAGATGTGCAAATTCAGGAAGGATTCAGATGTGAACATCTTGAACCCTCGCTAATTCAGGAAGTTCCTTTTTGATCCTTTTTTCAAAGTCATATGTCAGAATTTTCAAAAATGTGTCAATTTTGTGGTTTTTTCACGATAATTCAGGAATGCCATTTTGTACAGACACACTGATTACACCACAAGATTCAGCAACATTTCAGGATTCAGATGTGAACATCTTGAGTCCTAGTTAATTCAGGATGGTCCATTTTTTATCCTTTTTTCAATGTCAAGATGTGAACATCTTGAGTCCTTGTTAATTCAGGAATGTCCTTTTTTGATCCTTTTTTCAAAGCCAAGATGTGAACATCTTGAGTCCTTGTTAAGTCAGGAATGTCCTTTTTTGTTCCTTGCTAACACCACAAGATTCAGCAACATTTCAGGATTCAGCTGTGAATATTTTCAGTCCTTGCTAAATCAGGAAGGTCAAGTCATATGTCAGAATTTTCAAAAATGTGGCAATTTTGTGTTTTTTTCAAGATAATTCAGGAATACGATTTTGTACAGACAAACCGATTAAACCTCAAGATTCAGCAACATTTCAGGATTCAGATGTGAACATCTTGAGTCCTTGCTAATTCGGGAAGGTTCTTTTTTGATCCTTTTTTCAAAGTAATATGTCAGAATTTTCAAAAATGTGTCAATTTTGTGTTTTTTTCAAGATAATTCAGGAATACGATTTTGTACAGACAAACCGATTGCACCACAAGATTCAGAAACATTTCAGTATTCAGCTGTGAACATTTTCAGTCCTTGCTAACTCAGGAAGGTCAAAGTCATATGTCAGAATTTTCAAAAATGTGTCAATTTTGTGTTTTTTCAAGATAATTCAGGAATACGATTTTGTACAAACAAACCGATTGCACCGCAAGATTCAGCAACATTTCAGGATTCAGCTGTGCACATCTTCAGTCCTTGCTAATTCAGGAAGTTCCATTTGTGATTCTTTTTTCAAAGTCATATGTCAGAATTTTCAAAAATGTGTCAATTTAGTGGTTTTTTCACGATAACTCAGGAATGCGATTCTGTACAGACAAACCGATTACACCACAAGATTCCGCAACATTTTAGGATTCAGATGTGTACATCTTCATTTCTTGCTAATTCAGAAAGATCCATTTTTAATTCTTTTTTCAAAGTCACATGTCAGAATATTTTGTAATAATTCAGGAATTCGATTTTGTACAGACAAACTGATTAAACCTCAAGATTCAGCAACATTTCAGGATTCAGATGGTAACATCTTGAGTCCTTGTTTTTCAGGATGGGCCTTTTTTATTCTTTTTCAAAGTCAAGATGTGAACATCTTCAGTCCTTGCTAATTAAGGAAGGTCCATTTTTGATTCTTTTTTCAAAGTCTTATGTCAGAATATTCAAAAATGTGTCAATTTCGTGGTTTTTTCACGACTATTCAAGATTGCGATTTTGTACAGACAAATCGATTACACCACAAGATTCAGCGACACTTCAGTATTTAGATGTGAACGTCTTGAACCCTCGCTAATTCAGGAAGTACCTTTTTGATCCTTTTTTCAAAGTCTTATGTCAGAATTTTCAAAAATGTGTAAATTTTGTGTTTTTTTCACGTTAATTCAGGAATGCGATTTTGTACAGGCAAACTGATTACATCACAAGATTCAGCAACATTTCAGGATTCAGCTGTGAACATCTTCATTCCTTGCTAATTCAGGAAGATCCATTTTTGATTCTTTTTTCAAAGTCATATGTCAGAATATTTTGTAATAATTCAGGAATGCGATTTTGTACAGACAAACCGATTAAACCAAAAGATTCAACAACATTTCAGGATTCAGATGTGCTAATTCAGGAAGGATTCAGATGTGAACATCTTGAACCCTCGCTAATTCAGAAAGTTCCTTTTTGATCCTTTTTTCAAAGTCATATGTCAGAATTTTCAAAAATGTGTCAATTTTGTGGTTTTTTCACGATAATTCAGGAATGCCATTTTGTACAGACACACTGATTACACCACAAGATTCAGCAACATTTCAGGATTTGAACATCTTGAGTCCTAGTTAATTCAGGATGGTCCATTTTTTATAATTTTTTCCAAGTTAAGATGAGAACATCTTGAGTCCTTGTTAATTCAGGAATGTCCTTTTTTGATCCTTTTTTCAAAGTCAAGATGTGAACATCTTGAGTCCTTGGTAATTCAGGAATGTCCTTTTTTGTTTCTTGCTAACACCAGAAGATTCAGCAACATTTCAGGATTCAGATGTGAACATCTTGAGTCCTTGTTAATTCAGGATGGTCCATTTTTGATCCTTTTTTTAAAGTAAAGATGTGAACATCTTGAGTCCTTTTTAATTCAGTATGGTCCATTTTTGATTCTTTTTTCAAAGTCAAGATGTGAACATCTTGAGTCCTTGTTAATTCAGGAATGTCCTTTTTTGATCCTTTTTTTCAAAGCGAAGATCTTGAGTCCTTGTTAATTCAGGAATGTCCTTTTTTGATCCTATTTTCAAAATCATATGTCAGAATTTTCAAAAATGTGTCAATTTTGTGGTTTTTTCACGATAACTCAGGAATGCGACTCTGTACAGACAAACCGATTACACCACAAGATTCCGCAACATTTTAGGATTCAGATGTGTACATCTTCAGTCCTTGCTAATTAGAAAGGTCCATTTTTGATTCTTTTTTCGAAGTCATATGTCAGAATATTCAAAAATGTGTCAATTTCGTAGTTTTTTCATAATAATTCAGGAATACGATTTTGTACAGACAAACCGATTACACCGCAAGATTCAACAACATTTCAGGATTCAGCAGTGCACATCTTCAGTCCTTGCTAATTCAGGAAGGTCCATTTTTGATTCTTTTTTCAAGTCATATGTCAGAATTTTCAAAAATGTGTCAATTTAGTGGTTTTTTCACGATAACTCAGGAATGCGATTTTGTACAGACAAACCGATTACACCATAAGATTCAGCAACAATTCAGGATTCAGATTCAGAACATTTATAGTCCTTGCTAATTCAGGAAGGTCCATTTTTGATCCTTTTTTCAAAGTCATATGTCAGAATTTTCAAAAATTTGTCAATTTTGTGTTTTTTCAAGATAATTCAGGAATACGATTTTGTACAGACAAACCGATTACACCGCAAGATTCAACAACATTTCAGGATTCAGCTGTGCACATCTTCAGTCCTTGCTAATTCAGGAAGGTCCATTTTTGATTCTTTTTTCAAAGTCATATGTCAGAATTTTCAAAAATGTGTCAATTTAGTGGTTTTGTCACGATAACTCAGGAATGCGATTTTGTACAGACGAACCGATTACACCACAAGATTCAGCAACATTTTAGGATTCAGATGTGTACATCTTCATTTCTTGCTAATTCATGAAGATCCATTTTTGATTCTTTTTTCAAAGTCTTATGTCAGAATATTCAAAAATGTGTCAATTTCGTGCTTTTTTCACGATAACTCAGGATTGCGATTTTATACAGACAAACTGATTACACCACAAGATTCAGCAGTATTTCAGAATTCAGCTCTGAACAAATTCAGTCCTTGCTAAATCCGGAAGGTCATATGTCAGAATTTTCAAAAATGTGTCAATTTTGTATTATTTTCAAGATAATTCAGGAATACGATTTTGTACAGACAAACCGATTGCACCGCAAGATTCAGCAACATTTCAGGATTCAGCTGTGCACATCTTCAGTCCTTGCTAATTCAGAAAGATTCATTTTTGATTCTTTTTTCAAAGTCATATGTCAGAATATTTCGTAATAATTCAGGAATGAGATTTTGTACAGACAAACCGTTTAAACCACAAGATTCAGCTACATTTCAGGATTCAGATGTGCAAATTCAGGAAGGATTCAGATGTGAACATCTTGAACCCTCGCTAATTCAGGAAGTTCCTTTTTGATCCTTTTTTCAATGTCATATGTCAGAATTTTCAAAAATGTGTCAATTTTGTGGTTTTTTCACGATAATTCAGGAATGCCATTTTGTACAGATTACACCACAAGATTCAGCAACATTTCAGGATTTGAACATCTTGAGTCCTAGTTAATTCAGGAAGGTCCATTTTTGATTCTTTTTTCGAAGTCTTATGTCAGAATATTCCAAAATGTGTCAATTTCGTAGTTTTTTCATGATAATTCAGGAATGCGATTTTGTACAGACAAACCGATTACACCATAAGATTCAGCAACAATTCAGGATTCAGATGTGAACATTTATAGTCCTTGCTAATTCAGGAAGGTCCATTTTTGATCCTTTTTTCAAAGTCATATGTCAGAATTTTCAAAAATTTGTCAATTTTGTGTTTTTTTCAAGATAATTCAGGAATACGATTTTGTACAGACAAACCGATTACACCGCAAGATTCAACAACATTTCAGGATTCAGCTGTGCACATCTTCAGTCCTTGCTAATTCAGGAAGGTCCATTTTTGATTCTTTTTTCAAAGTCATATGTCAGAATTTTCAAAAATGTGTCAATTTAGTGGTTTTTTCACGATAACTCAGGAATGCGATTTTGTACAGACGAACCGATTACACCACAAGATTCAGCAACATTTTAGGATTCAGATGTGTACATCTTCATTTCTTGCTAATTCATGAAGATCCATTTTTGATTCTTTTTTCAAAGTCTTATGTCAGAATATTCAAAAATGTGTCAATTTCGTGCTTTTTTCACGATAACTCAGGATTGCGATTTTGTACAGACAAACTGATTACACCACAAGATTCAGCAGCATTTCAGAATTCAGCTCTGAACAAATTCAGTCCTTGCTAAATCCGGAAGGTCATATGTCAGAATTTTCAAAAATGTGTCAATTATTTTCAAGATAATTCAGGAATACGAGTTTGTACAGACAAACCGATTGCACCGCAAGATTCAGCAACATTTCAGGATTCAGCTGTGCACATCTTCAGTCCTTGCTAATTCAGAAAGATCCATTTTTGATTCTTTTTTCAAAGTCATATGTCAGAATATTTCGTAATAATTCAGGAATGAGATTTTGTACAGACAAACCGATTAAACCACAAGATTCAGCTACATTTCAGGATTCAGATGTGCAAATTCAGGAAGGATTCAGATGTGAACATCTTGAACCCTCGCTAATTCAGGAAGTTCCTTTTTGATCCTTTTTTCAAAGTCATATGTCAGAATTTTCAAAAATGTGTCAATTTTGTGGTTTTTTCACGATAATTCAGGAATGCCATTTTGTACAGACACACTGATTACACCACAAGATTCAGCAACATTTCAGGATTCAGATGTGAACATCTTGAGTCCTAGTTAATTCAGGATGGTCCATTTTTTATCCTTTTTTCAAAGTCAAGATGTGAACATCTTGAGTCCTTGTTAATTCAGGAATGTCCTTTTTTGATCCTTTTTTCAAAGTCAAGATGTGAACATCTTGAGTCCTTGTTAATTCAGGAATGTCCTTTTTTGTTCCTTGCTAACACCACAAGATTCAGCAACATTTCAGGATTCAGATGTGAACATCTTGAGTCCTTGTTAATTCAGGATGGTCCATTTTTGATCCTTTTTTTTAAAGTAAAGAGGTGAACATCTTGAGTCCTTTTTAATTTAGTATGGTCCATTTTTGATCCTTTTTTCAAAGTCAAGATGTGAACATCTTGAGTCCTTGTTAATTCAGGAATGTCATTTTTTGATCCTTTTTTTCATAGCCAAGATGTGAACATCTTGAGTCCTTCTTAATTCAGGAATGTCCTTTTTTGATCCTATTTTCAAAATCAAATGTCAGAATTTTCAAAAATGTGTCAATTTTGTGGTTTTGTACGATAATTCAGGAATGCGATTTTGTACAGACAAACCGATTACACCACAAGATTCAGCAACATTTCAGAATTTAGATCTGAACATTTTGAGTCCTGGCTAATTCAGGAAGGTAATTTTTTGATCCTTTTTTCAAATGGAATATAACAGAATTTTCAAAAATGTGTCAATTTTGTGGTTTTTTCACGATAATTCAGGAATGCGATTTTGTACAGACAAACCGATTACACCACAAGATTCAGCAACATTTCAGGATTAAGCTGTGAACATCTTCAGTCCTTGCTAATTAGGAAGGTCCATTTTTGATTCTTTTTTCAAAGTCATATGTCAGAATATTCAAAAATGTGTCAATTTCGTAGTTTTTTTCATGATAATTCAGGAATGCGATTTTGTACAGACTAACCGAATATACCACAAGATTCCGTAACATTTCAGAATTCAGAGCCTGTGGAGGACTCTGAGTCCTCGGAAATTCAGGAAAGTCCTTTTTTGATCCTTTTTTCAAAGTAATATGTCAGAATTTTCAAAAATGTGTCAATTTTGAGGTTTTTTTTCACGATAATTCAGGAATTCGATTTTGTACAGACAAACCGATTACACCACAAGATTCAGCAACATTTCAGAATTCAGCTGTGAGCATCTTCATTCCTTGCTAATTCAGAAAGATCCATTTTTGATCCTTTTTTCAAAGTCATATGTCAGAATTTGTCAGAATTTGTCACAAATGTGTCACTTTAGTGTTTTTTTCACGATAACTCAGGAATGCGATTTTGTACAGACAAACCGATTACACCACAAGATTCAGCAACATTTCAGGATTCAGATGTAAACATCTTCATTCCTTGCTAATTCAGGAAGATCCATTTTTGATTCTTTTTCAAAATCATATGTCAGAATCTTTTGTAATAATTCAGGAATGCGATTTTGTACAGACAAACCGATTACACCACAAGATTCAGCAATATTTCAGGATTAAGCTGTGAACATCTTCAGTGCTTGCTAATTAGGAAGGTCCATTTTTGATTCTTTTTCCAAAGTCATATGTCTGAATATTCAAAATTGTGTCAATTGATTCTTTTTTCAAAGTCATATGTCAGAATATTCAAAAATGTGTCAATTTCGTGGTTTTTTCACGATAATTCAGGATTGCGATTTTGTACAGACAAACCGATTACACCACAAGATTCAGCAACATTTCAGTATTCAGATGTGAACATCTTGAACCCTCGCTAATTCAGGAAGTTCCTTTTTGATCCTTTTTTCAAAGTCATATGTCAGAATTTTCAAAAATGTGTCAATTTTGTGTTTTTTTCAAGATAATTCAGGAATACGATTTTGTACAGACAAACCGATTACACCACAAGATTCAGCAACATTTCAGGATTCAGCTGTGCACATCTTCATTCCTTGCTAATTCCGGAAGATCCATTTTTATTCTTTTTCAAAGTCATATGTCAAAATTTTCAAAAATGTGTCAATTTTGTGTTTTTTTCAAGATAATTCAGGAATACGATTTTGTACAGACAAACCGATTACACCACAAGATTCAGCAACATTTCAGAATTCAGCTGTGAGCATCTTCATTCCTTGCTAATTCAGAAAGATCCATTTTTGATCCTTTTTTCAAAGTCATATGTCAGAATTTGTCAGAATTTGTCACAAATGTGTCACTTTAGTGTTTTTTTCACGATAACTCAGGAATGCGATTTTGTACAGACAAACCGATTACACCACAAGATTCAGCAATATTTCAGGATTAAGCTGTGAACATCTTCATTCCTTGCTAATTCCGGAAGATCCATTTTTATTCTTTTTCAAAGTCATATGTCAAAATTTTCAAAAATGTGTCAATTTTGTGTTTTTTTCAAGATAATTCAGGAATACGATTTTGTACAGACAAACCGATTACACCACAAGATTCAGCAACATTTCAGGATTCAGCTGTGCACATCTTCAGTCCATGCTAATTCAGGAAGGTCCATTTTTGATTCTTTTTTCAAAATCATATGTCAGATTATTGAAAAATGTGTCAATTTAGTGTGTTTTTCACGATAACTCAGGAATGCGATTTTGTACAGACTAACCGATTACACCACAAGATTCAGCAACATTTTAGAATTCAGATGTGTACATCTTCATTCCTTGCTAATTTAGGAAGATCCATTTATGATTCTTTTTTCAAAGTCATATGTCAGAATATTTTGTAATAATTCAGGAATTCGATTTTGTACAGACAAACCGATTAAACCACAAGATTCAGCAACATTTCAGGATTAAGATGTGAACATCTTGAGTCCTTGCTAATTCAGGAAGGTTCTTTTTTGATTCTTTTTTCAAAGTCATATGTCAGAATATTTTGTAATAATTCAGGAATTCGATTTTGTACAGACAAACCGATTAAACCACAAGATTCAGCAACATTTCAGGATTCAGATGTGAACATCTTGAGTCCTTGCTAATTCAGGAAGGTTCTTTTTTGATCCTTTTTTCAAAGTCATATGTCAGAATTTTCAAAAATGTGTCAATTTTGTGTTTTTTTCAAGATAATTCAGGAATACGATTTTGTACAGACAAACCGATTTCACCGCAAGATTCAGCATCATTTCAGGATTCAGCTGTGCACGTCTTCAGTCCTTGCTAATTCAGGAAGGTCCATTTTTGATTCTGTTTTCAAAGTCTTATGTCAGAATATTCTAAAATGTGTCAATTTCATGGAAAAATTCAGGAAATTCAGGATAGTCCTTTCTTGATCCTTTTTTCAAAGTAATATGTCAGAATTTTCAAAAATGTGTCAATTTTGAGGTTTTTTCACGATAATCCCAGGAATTCGATTTTGTACAGAAAAACCGATTACACCACAAGATTCAGCAACATTTCAGAATTCAGCTGTGAGCATCTTCATTCCTTGCTAATTCAGAAAGATCCATTTTTGATCCTTTTTTCAAAGTCATATTTCAGAATTTGTCAGAATTTGTCACAAATGTGTCACTTTAGTGTTTTTTTTCACGATAACTCAGGAATGCGATTTTGTACAGACAAACCGATTACACCACAAGATTCAGCAACATTTCAGGATTCAGATGTAAACATCTTCATTCCTTGCTAATTCAGGAAGATCCATTTTTGATTTTTTTTCAAAATCATATGTCAGAATCTTTTGTAATAATTCAGGAATGCGATTTTGTACAGACAAACCGATTACACCACAAGATTCAGCAATATTTCAGGATTAAGCTGTGAACATCGTCAGTCCTTGCTAATTAGGAAGGTCCATTTTTGATTCTTTTTCCAAAGTCATATGTCTGAATATTCAAAATTGTGTCAATTGATTCTTTTTTCAAAGTCATATGTCAGAATATTCAAAAATGTGTCAATTTCGTGGTTTTTTCACGATAATTCAGGATTGCGATTTTGTACAGACAAACCGATTACACCACAAGATTCAGCAACATTTCAGTATTCAGATGTGAACATCTTGAACCCTCGATAATTCAGGAAGTTCCTTTTTGATCCTTTTTTCAAAGTCATATGTCAGAATTTTCAAAAATGTGTCAATTTTGTGGTTTTTTCACGATAATTCAGGAATGCGATTTTGTACAGGCAAACCGATTACACCACAAGATTCAGCAACATTTCAGAATTCAGCTGTGAGCATCTTCATTCCTTGCTATTTCAGAAAGATCCATTTTTGATCCTTTTTTCAAAGTCATATGTCAGAATTTGTCAGAATTTGTCACAAATGTGTCACTTTAGTGTTTTTTTCACGATAACTCAGGAATGCGATTTTGTACAGACAAACCGATTACACCACAAGATTCAGCAACATTTCAGGATTCAGCTGTGCACATCTTCAGTCCTTGCTAATTCAGAAAGATCCATTTTTGATTCTTTTTTCAAAGTCATATATCAGAATATTTCGTAATAATTCAGGAATGAGATTTTGTACAGACAAACCGATTAAACCACAAGATTCAGCTACATTTCAGGATTCAGATGTGCAAATTCAGGAAGGATTCAGATGTGAACATCTTGAACCCTCGCTAATTCAGGAAGTTCCTTTTTGATCCTTTTTTCAAAGTCATATGTCAGAATTTTTAAAAATGTGTCAATTTTGTGGTTTTTTCACGATAATTCAGGAATGCCATTTTGTACAGACACACTGATTACACCACAAGATTCAGCAACATTTCAGGATTCAGATGTGAACATCTTGAGTCCTAGTTAATTCAGGATGGTCCATTTTTTATCCTTTTTTCAAAGTCAAGATGTGAACATCTTGAGTCCTTGTTAATTCAGGAATGTCCTTTTTTTATCCTTTTTTCAAAGTCAAGATGTGAACATCTTGAGTCCTTGTTAATTCAGGAATGTCCTTTTTTGTTCCTTGCTAACACCACAAGATTCAGCAACATTTCAGGATTCAGATGTGAACATCTTGAGTCCTTGTTAATTCAGGATGGTCCATTTTTGATCCTTTTTTTTAAAGTAAAGAGGTGAACATCTTGAGTCCTTTTTAATTTAGTATGGTCCATTTTTGATCCTTTTTTCAAAGTCAAGATGTGAACATCTTGAGTCCTTGTTAATTCAGGAATGTCATTTTTTGATCCTATTTTCATAGCCAAGATGTGAACATCTTGAGTCCTTCTTAATTCAGGAATGTCCTTTTTTGATCCTATTTTCAAAATCATATGTCAGAATTTTCAAAAATGTGTCAATTTTGTGGTTTTGTACGATAATTCAGGAATGCGATTTTGTACAGACAAACCGATTACACCACAAGATTCAGCAACATTTCAGAATTTAGATCTGAACATTTTGAGTCCTGGCTAATTCAGGAAGGTAATTTTTTGATCCTTTTTTCAAATGGAATATAACAGAATTTTCAAAAATGTGTCAATTTTGTGGTTTTTTCACGATAATTCAGGAATGCGATTTTGTACAGACAAACCGATTACACCACAAGATTCAGCAACATTTCAGGATTAAGCTGTGAACATCTTCAGTCCTTGCTAATTAGGAAGGTCCATTTTTGATTCTTTTTTCAAAGTCATATGTCAGAATATTCAAAAATGTGTCAATTTCGTAGTTTTTTTCATGATAATTCAGGAATGCGATTTTGTACAGACTAACCGAATATACCACAAGATTCCGTAACATTTCAGAATTCAGAGCCTGTGGAGGACTCTGAGTCCTCGGAAATTCAGGAAAGTCCTTTTTTGATCCTTTTTTCAAAGTAATATGTCAGAATTTTCAAAAATGTGTCAATTTTGAGGTTTTTTTCACGATAATTCAGGAATTCGATTTTGTACAGACAAACCGATTACACCACAAGATTCAGCAACATTTCAGAATTCAGCTGTGAGCATCTTCATTCCTTGCTAATTCAGAAAGATCCATTTTTGATCCTTTTTTCAAAGTCATATGTCAGAATTTGTCAGAATTTGTCACAAATGTGTCACTTTAGTGTTTTTTTCACGATAACTCAGGAATGCGATTTTGTACAGACAAACCGATTACACCACAAGATTCAGCAACATTTCAGGATTCAGATGTAAACATCTTCATTCCTTGCTAATTCAGGAAGATCCATTTTTGATTCTTTTTCAAAATCATATGTCAGAATCTTTTGTAATAATTCAGGAATGCGATTTTGTACAGACAAACCGATTACACCACAAGATTCAGCAATATTTCAGGATTAAGCTGTGAACATCTTCAGTGCTTGCTAATTAGGAAGGTCCATTTTTGATTCTTTTTCCAAAGTCATATGTCTGAATATTCAAAATTGTGTCAATTGATTCTTTTTTCAAAGTCATATGTCAGAATATTCAAAAATGTGTCAATTTCGTGGTTTTTTCACGATAATTCAGGATTGCGATTTTGTACAGACAAACCGATTACACCACAAGATTCAGCAACATTTCAGTATTCAGATGTGAACATCTTGAACCCTCGCTAATTCAGGAAGTTCCTTTTTGATCCTTTTTTCAAAGTCATATGTCAGAATTTTCAAAAATGTGTCAATTTTGTGGTTTTTTCACGATAATTCAGGAATGCGATTTTGTACAGGCAAACCGATTACACCACAAGATTCAGCAACATTTCAGGATTCAGCTGTGAACATCTTCATTCCTTGCTAATTCCGGAAGATCCATTTTTATTCTTTTTCAAAGTCATATGTCAAAATTTTCAAAAATGTGTCAATTTTGTGTTTTTTTCAAGATAATTCAGGAATACGATTTTGTACAGACAAACCGATTACACCACAAGATTCAGCAACATTTCAGGATTCAGCTGTGCACATCTTCAGTCCTTGCTAATTCAGGAAGGTCCATTTTTGATTCTTTTTTCAAAATCATATGTCAGATTATTGAAAAATGTGTCAATTTAGTGTTTTTTTCACGATAACTCAGGAATGCGATTTTGTACAGACTAACCGATTACACCACAAGATTCAGCAACATTTTAGAATTCAGATGTGTACATCTTCATTCCTTGCTAATTCAGGAAGATCCATTTATGATTCTTTTTTCAAAGTCATATGTCAGAATATTTTGTAATAATTCAGGAATTCGATTTTGTACAGACAAACCGATTAAACCACAAGATTCAGCAACATTTCAGGATTAAGATGTGAACATCTTGAGTCCTTGCTAATTCAGGAAGGTTCTTTTTTGATTCTTTTTGCAAAGTCATATGTCAGAATATTTTGTAATAATTCAGGAATTCGATTTTGTACAGACAAACCGATTAAACCACAAGATTCAGCAACATTTCAGGATTCAGATGTGAACATCTTGAGTCCTTGCTAATTCAGGAAGGTTCTTTTTTGATCCTTTTTTCAAAGTCATATGTCAGAATTTTCAAAAATGTGTCAATTTTGTGTTTTTTTCAAGATAATTCAGGAATACGATTTTGTACAGACAAACCGATTTCACCGCAAGATTCAGCATCATTTCAGGATTCAGCTGTGCACATCTTCAGTCCTTGCTAATTCAGGAAGGTCCATTTTTGATTCTGTTTTCAAAGTCTTATGTCAGAATATTCTAAAATGTGTCAATTTCATGGAAAAATTCAGGAAATTCAGGAAAGTCCTTTCTTGATCCTTTTTTCAAAGTAATATGTCAGAATTTTCAAAAATGTGTCAATTTTGAGGTTTTTTCACGATAATCCCAGGAATTCGATTTTGTACAGAAAAACCGATTACACCACAAGATTCAGCAACATTTCAGAATTCAGCTGTGAGCATCTTCATTCCTTGCTAATTCAGAAAGATCCATTTTTGATCCTTTTTTCAAAGTCATATTTCAGAATTTGTCAGAATTTGTCACAAATGTGTCACTTTAGTGTTTTTTTTCACGATAACTCAGGAATGCGATTTTGTACAGACAAACCGATTACACCACAAGATTCAGCAACATTTCAGGATTCAGATGTAAACATCTTCATTCCTTGCTAATTCAGGAAGATCCATTTTTGATTCTTTTTCAAAATCATATGTCAGAATCTTTTGTAATAATTCAGGAATGCGATTTTGTACAGACAAACCGATTACACCACAAGATTTAGCAATATTTCAGGATTAAGTTGTGAACATCTTGAGTCCTTGCTAATTCAGGAAGGTTCTTTTTTGATTCTTTTTTCAAAGTCATATGTCAGAATATTTTGTAATAATTCAGGAATTCGATTTTGTACAGACAAACCGATTAAACCACAAGATTCAGCAACATTTCAGGATTCAGATGTGAACATCTTGAAACCTTTTTAATTTAGGAAGGTTCTTTTTTGATCCTTTTTTCAAAGTCATATGTCAGAATTTTCAAAAATGTGTTAATTTTGTGTTTTTTTCAAGATAATTCAGGAATACGATTTTGTACAGACAAACCGATTGCACCGCAAGATTCAGCATCATTTCAGGATTCAGCTGTGCACATCTTCAGTCCTTGCTAATTCAGGAAGGTCCATTTTTGATTCTGTTTTCAAAGTCTTATGTCAGAATATTCTAAAATGTGTCAATTTCATGGTTTTTTCACGATAATTCAGGATTGCGATTTTGTACAGACAAACCGATTACAACACAAGATTCAGCAGCAATTCAGAATTCAGCTGTGAACATTTTCAGTCCTTGCTAAATCAGGAAGGTCAAAGTCATATGTCAGAATTTTCAAAAATGTGGCAATTTTGTGTTTTTTTCAAGATAATTCAGGAATACGATTTGGTACAAACAAACCGAT
Organism: Dryomyza anilis; assembly: GCA_951804985.1. Lineage (NCBI taxonomy): Eukaryota > Metazoa > Arthropoda > Insecta > Diptera > Dryomyzidae > Dryomyza > Dryomyza anilis. Next base: position 1,326,018 of record OX638135.1, read on the forward strand.
TGCACCGCAAGATTCAGCAACATTTCAGGATTCAGCTGTGCACATCTTCAGTCCTTGCTAATTCAGGAAGGTCAATTTTTATTCTTTTTTCAAAGTCATATGTCAGAATTTTCAAAAATGGGTCAATTTAGTGGTTTTTTCACGATAACTCAGGAATGCGATGTTGTACAGACAAACCGATTACACCACAAGATTCAGCAACATTTTAGGATTCAGATGTGTACATCTTCATTTCTTGCTAATTCAGGAAGATCCATTTTTGATTCTTTTTTCAAAGTCACATGTCAGAATATTTTGTAATAATTCAGGAATTCGATTTTGTACAGACAAACCGATTAAACCTCAAGATTCAGCAACATTTCTGGATTCAGATGTGAACATCTTGAGTCCTTGCTAATTCGGGAAGGTTCTTTTTTGATCTTTTTTTTCAAAGTAATATGTCAGAATTTTCAAAAATGTGTCAATTTTGTGTTTTTTTCAAGATAATTCAGGAATACGATTTTGTACAGACAAACCGATTGCAAGATTCAGCAACATTTCAGGATTCAGCTGTGCACATCTTCAGTCCTTGCTAATTCAGGAAGGTCCATTTTTGATTCTTTTTTCAAAGATTTATGTCAGAATATTCAAAAATGTGTCAATTTCGTGCTTTTTGCACGATAAATCAGGATTGCGATTTTGCACAGAAAAACCGATTACACCACAAGATTCAGAAACATTTCAGTATTCAGCTGTGAACATTTTCAGTCCTTGCTAACTCAGGCAGGTCAAAGTCATATGTCAGAATTTTCAAAAATGTGTCAATTTTGTGTTTTTTTCAAGATAATTCAGGAATACGATTTTGTACAAACAAACCGATTGCACCGCAAGATTCAGCAACATTTCAGGATTCAGCTGTGCACATCTTCAGTCTTTGCTAATTCAGGAAGGTCCATTTGTGATTCTTTTTTCAAAGTCATATGTCAGAATTTTCAAAAATGTGTCAATTTAGTGGTTTTTTCACGATAACTCAGGAATGCGATTCTGTACAGACAAACCGATTACACCACAAGATTCCGCAACATTTTAGGATTCAGATGTGTACATCTTCATTTCTTGCTAATTCAGGAAGATCCATTTTTGATTCTTTTTTCAAAGTCACATGTCAGAATATTTTGTAATAATTCAGGAATTCGATTTTGTACAGACAAACTGATTAAACCTCAAGATTCAGCAACATTTCAGGATTCAGATGGTAACATCTTGAGTCCTTGTTTTTTCAGGATGGGCCTTTTTTATTCTTTTTCAAAGTCAAGATGTGAACATCTTCAGTCCTTGCTAATTGAGGAAGGTCCATTTTTGATTCTTTTTTCAAAGTCTTTTGTCAGAATATTCAAAAATGTGTCAATTTCGTGGTTTTTTCACGACTATTCAAGATTGCGATTTTGTACAGACAAATCGATTACACCACAAGATTCAGCAACACTTCAGTATTTAGATGTGAACATCTTGAACCCTCGCTAATTCAGGAAGTGCCTTTTTGATCCTTTTTTCAAAGTCTTATGTCAGAATTTTCAAAAATGTGTCAATTTTGTGGTTTTTTCACGATAATTCAGGAATGCCATTTTGTACAGACACACTGATTACATCACAAGATTCAGCAACATTTCAGGATTTGAACATCTTGAGTCCTAGTTAATTCAGGATGGTCCATTTTTTATAATTTTTTCCAAGTTAAGATGTGAACATCTTGAGTCCTTGTTAATTCAGGAATGTCCTTTTTTGATCCTTTTTTCAAAGTCAAGATGTGAACATCTTGAGTCCTTGTTAATTCAGGAATGTCCTTTTTTGTTCCTTGCTAACACCACAAGATTCAGCAACATTTCAGGATTCAGATGTGAACATCTTGAGTCCTTGTTAATTCAGGATGGTCCATTTTTGATCTTTTTTCAAAGTCAAGATGTGAACATCTTGAGTCCTTGTTAATTCAGGAATGTCCTTTTTTGATCCTTTTTTTCAAAGCGAAGATGTGAACATCTTGAGTCCTTGTTAATTCAGGAATGTCCTTTTTTGATCCTATTTTCAAAATCATATGTCAGAATTTTCAAAAATGTGTCAATTTTGTGGTTTTTTCACGATAATTCAGGATTGCGATTTTGTACAGACAAACTGATTACACCACAAGATTCAGCAACATTTCAGGATTCAGATGTAAACATCTTCAGTCCTTGCTAATTCAGGAAGGTCCATTTTTGATTCTTTTTTCAAAGCCATATGTCAGAATATTTTGTGATAATTCAGGAATGCGATTTTGTACAGACAAACCGATTACACCACAAGATTCAGCAACATTTCAGGATTCAGATCTGAACATTTTGAGTCCTGGCTAATTCAGGAAGGTAATTTTTTGATTCTTTTTTCAAATGGAATATAACAGAATTTTCAAAAATGTGTCAATTTTGTGTTTTTTTCAAGATAATTCAGGAAAACGATTTTGTACAAACAAACCGATATCACCGCAAGATTCAGCAACATTTCAGGATTCAGCTGTGCACATCTTCAGTCCTTGCTAATTCAGGAAGAATCACAAATGTTCTTTTTTCAAAGTCATATGTCAGAATTTTCAAAAATGTGTCAATTTAGTGGTTTTTTCACGATAACTCAGGAATGCGATTCTGTACAGACAAACCGATTACACCACAAGATTCCGCAACATTTTAGGATTCAGATGTGTACATCTTCATTTTTTGCTAATTCAGGAAGATCCATTTTTGATTCTTTTTTCAAAGTCACATGTCAGAATATTTTGTAATAATTCAGGAATTCGATTTTGTACAGACAAACCGATTAAACCACAAGATTCAGCAACATTTCAGGATTCAGATGTGAACATCTTGAGTCCTTGCTAATTCGGGAAGGTTCTTTTTTGATTCTTTTTTCAAAGTAATATGTCAGAATTTTCAAAAATGTGTCAATTTTGTGTTTTTTTCAAGATAATTCAGGAATACGATTTTGTACAGACAAACCGATTGCACCGCAAGATTCAGCAACATTTCAGGATTCAGCTGTGCACATCTTCAGTCCTTGCTAATTCAGGAAGGTCCATTTTTGATTCTTTTTTCAAAGTCTTATGTCAGAATATTCAAAAATGTTTCAATTTCGTGCTTTTTTCACGATAAATCAGGATTGCGATTTTGCACAGACAAACCGATTACACCACAAGATTCAGCAACATTTCAGTATTCAGCTGTGAATATTTTCAGTCCTTGCTAAATCAGGAAGGTCAAAGTCATATGTCAGAATTTTCAAAAATGTGGCAATTTTGTGTTTTTTTCAAGATAATTCAGGAATACGATTTGGTACAAACAAACTGATTGCACCGCAAGATTCAGCAACATTTCAGGATTCAGCTGTGCACATCTTCAGTCCTTGCTAATTCAGGAAGGTCCATTTTTATTCTTTTTTCAAAGTCTTATGTCAGAATTTTCAAAAATTGGTCAATTTAGTGGATTTTTCACGATAACTCAGGAATGCGATGTTGTACAGACAAACCGATTACACCACAAGATTCAGCAACATTTTAGGATTCAGATGTGTACATCATCATTTCTTGCTAATTCAGGAAGATCCATTTTTGATTCTTTTTCAAAGTCACATGTCAGAATATTTTGTAATAATTCAGGAATTCGATTTTGTACAGACAAACCGATTAAACCTCAAGATTCAACAACATTTTAGGATTCAGATGTGAACATCTTGAGTCCTTGCTAATTCGGGAAGGTTCTTTTTTGATCCTTTTTTCAAAGTAATATGTCAGAATTTTCAAAAATGTGTCAATTTTGTGTTTTTTTCAAGATAATTCAGGAATACGATTTTGTACAGACAAACCGATTGCACCGCAAGATTCAGCAACATTTCAGGATTCAGCTGTGCACATCTTCAGTCCTTGCTAATTCAGGAAGGTTCATTTTTGATTCTTTTTTCAAAGTCTTATGTCAGAATATTCAAAAATGTGTCAATTTCGTGCTTTTTTCACGATAAATCAGGATTGCGATTTTGCACAGACAAACCGATTACACCACAAGATTCAGCAACATTTCAGTATTCAGCTGTGAACATCTTCATTCCTTGCTAATTCAGGAAGATCAATTTTGGATTCTTTTTTCAAAGTCATATGTCAGAATATTTTGTAATAATTCAGGAATGCGATTTTGTACAGACAAACCGATTAAACCACAAGATTCAACAACATTTCAGGATTCAGATGTGCTAATTCAGGAAGGATTCAGATGTGAACATCTTGAACCCTCGCTAATTCACATCTTCATTTCTTGCTAATTCAGGAAGATCCATTTTTGATTCTTTTTTCAAAGTCTTATGTCAGAATATTCAAAAATGTGTCAATTTCGTGCTTTTTTCACGATAAATCAGGATTGCGATTTTGCACAGACAAACCGATTACACCACAAGATTCAGCAACATTTCAGTATTCAGCTGTGAACATCTTCATTCCTTGCTAATTCAGGAAGATCAATTTTTGATTCTTTTTTCAAAGTCATATGTCAGAATATTTTGTAATAATTCATGAATTCGATTTTGTACAGACAAACCGATTAAACCACAAGATTCAGCAACATTTCAGGATTAAGATGTGAACATCTTGAGTCCTTGCTAATTCAGGAAGGTTCTTTTTTGATTCTTTTTTCAAAGTCATATGTCAGAATATTTTGTAATAATTCAGGAATTCGATTTTGTACAGACAAACCGATTAAACCACAAGATTCAGCAACATTTCAGGATTCAGATGTGAACATCTTGAGTCCTTGCTAATTCAGGAAGGTTCTTTTTTGATCCTTTTTTCAAAGTCATATGTCAGAATTTTCAAAAATGTGTCAATTTTGTGTTTTTTTCAAGATAATTCAGGAATACGATTTTGTACAGACAAACCGATTTCACCGCAAGATTCAGCATCATTTCAGGATTCAGCTGTGCACATCTTCAGTCCTTGCTAATTCAGGAAGGTCCATTTTTGATTCTGTTTTCAAAGTCTTATGTCAGAATATTCTAAAATGTGTCAATTTCATGGAAAAATTCAGGAAATTCAGGAAAGTCCTTTCTTGATCCTTTTTTCAAAGTAATATGTCAGAATTTTCAAAAATGTGTCAATTTTGAGGTTTTTTCACGATAATCCCAGGAATTCGATTTTGTACAGATAAACCGATTACACCACAAGATTCAGCAACATTTCAGAATTCAGCTGTGAGCATCTTCATTCCTTGCTAATTCAGAAAGATCCATTTTTGATCCTTTTTTCAAAGTCATATTTCAGAATTTGTCAGAATTTGTCACAAATGTGTCACTTTAGTGTTTTTTTTCACGATAACTCAGGAATGCGATTTTGTACAGACAAACCGATTACACCACAAGATTCAGCAACATTTCAGGATTCAGATGTAAACATCTTCATTCCTTGCTAATTCAGGAAGATCCATTTTTGATTCTTTTTCAAAATCATATGTCAGAATCTTTTGTAATAATTCAGGAATGCGATTTTGTACAGACAAACCGATTACACCACAAGATTTAGCAATATTTCAGGATTAAGCTGTGAACATCTTGAGTCCTTGCTAATTCAGGAAGGTTCTTTTTTGATTCTTTTTTCAAAGTCATATGTCAGAATATTTTGTAATAATTCAGGAATTCGATTTTGTACAGACAAACCGATTAAACCACAAGATTCAGCAACATTTCAGGATTCAGATGTGAACATCTTGAAACCTTTTTAATTCAGGAAGGTTCTTTTTTGATCCTTTTTTCAAAGTCATATGTCAGAATTTTCAAAAATGTGTTAATTTTGTGTTTTTTTCAAGATAATTCAGGAATACGATTTTGTACAGACAAACCGATTGCACCGCAAGATTCAGCATCATTTCAGGATTCAGCTGTGCACATCTTCAGTCCTTGCTAATTCAGGAAGGTCCATTTTTGATTCTGTTTTCAAAGTCTTATGTCAGAATATTCTAAAATGTGTCAATTTCATGGTTTTTTCACGATAATTCAGGATTGCGATTTTGTACAGACAAACCGATTACAACACAAGATTCAGCAGCAATTCAGAATTCAGCTGTGAACATTTTCAGTCCTTGCTAAATCAGGAAGGTCCTTTTTTGATCCTTTTTTCAAAATCATATGTCAGAATTTTCAAAAATGTGTCAATTTAGTGGTTTTTTAACGATAACTCAGGAATGCGATTTTGTACAGACAAACCGATTACACCACAAGATTCAGCAAAATTTCAAAATTCAGATGTGAACATCTTTGGTTCTTTTTTCAAAGTCAAGATGTAAACATCTTCAGTCCTTGTTAATTCAGGAAGGTCCTTTTTGATCCTTTTTTCAAAGTCATATGTCAGAATTCTCAAAAATGTGTCAATTTTGTGTTTTTTTCAAGATAATTCAGGAATACGATTTGGTACAAACAAACCGATTGCACCGCAAGATTCAGCAACATTTCAGTATTCAGCTGTGAATATTTTCAGTCCTTGCTAAATCAGGAAGGTCAAAGTCATATGTCAGAATTTTCAAAAATGTGGCAATTTTGTGTTTTTTTCAAGATAATTCAGGAATACGATTTGGTACAAACAAACCGATTGCACCGCAAGATTCAGCAACATTTCAGGATTCAGCTGTGCACATCTTCAGTCCTTGCTAATTCAGGAAGGTCAATTTTTATTCTTTTTTCAAAGTCATATGTCAGAATTTTCAAAAATGGGTCAATTTAGTGGTTTTTTCACGATAACTCAGGAATGCGATGTTGTACAGACAAACCGATTACACCACAAGATTCAGCAACATTTTAGGATTCAGATGTGTACATCTTCATTTCTTGCTAATTCAGGAAGATCCATTTTTGATTCTTTTTTCAAAGTCACATGTCAGAATATTTTGTAATAATTCAGGAATTCGATTTTGTACAGACAAACCGATTAAACCTCAAGATTCAGCAACATTTCTGGATTCAGATGTGAACATCTTGAGTCCTTGCTAATTCGGGAAGGTTCTTTTTTGATCTTTTTTTTCAAAGTAATATGTCAGAATTTTCAAAAATGTGTCAATTTTGTGTTTTTTTCAAGATAATTCAGGAATACGATTTTGTACAGACAAACCGATTGCAAGATTCAGCAACATTTCAGGATTCAGCTGTGCACATCTTCAGTCCTTGCTAATTCAGGAAGGTCCATTTTTGATTCTTTTTTCAAAGATTTATGTCAGAATATTCAAAAATGTGTCAATTTCGTGCTTTTTGCACGATAAATCAGGATTGCGATTTTGCACAGAAAAACCGATTACACCACAAGATTCAGAAACATTTCAGTATTCAGCTGTGAACATTTTCAGTCCTTGCTAACTCAGGCAGGTCAAAGTCATATGTCAGAATTTTCAAAAATGTGTCAATTTTGTGTTTTTTTCAAGATAATTCAGGAATACGATTTTGTACAAACAAACCGATTGCACCGCAAGATTCAGCAACATTTCAGGATTCAGCTGTGCACATCTTCAGTCTTTGCTAATTCAGGAAGGTCCATTTGTGATTCTTTTTTCAAAGTCATATGTCAGAATTTTCAAAAATGTGTCAATTTAGTGGTTTTTTCACGATAACTCAGGAATGCGATTCTGTACAGACAAACCGATTACACCACAAGATTCCGCAACATTTTAGGATTCAGATGTGTACATCTTCATTTCTTGCTAATTCAGGAAGATCCATTTTTGATTCTTTTTTCAAAGTCACATGTCAGAATATTTTGTAATAATTCAGGAATTCGATTTTGTACAGACAAACTGATTAAACCTCAAGATTCAGCAACATTTCAGGATTCAGATGGTAACATCTTGAGTCCTTGTTTTTTCAGGATGGGCCTTTTTTATTCTTTTTCAAAGTCAAGATGTGAACATCTTCAGTCCTTGCTAATTGAGGAAGGTCCATTTTTGATTCTTTTTTCAAAGTCTTTTGTCAGAATATTCAAAAATGTGTCAATTTCGTGGTTTTTTCACGACTATTCAAGATTGCGATTTTGTACAGACAAATCGATTACACCACAAGATTCAGCAACACTTCAGTATTTAGATGTGAACATCTTGAACCCTCGCTAATTCAGGAAGTGCCTTTTTGATCCTTTTTTCAAAGTCTTATGTCAGAATTTTCAAAAATGTGTCAATTTTGTGGTTTTTTCACGATAATTCAGGAATGCCATTTTGTACAGACACACTGATTACATCACAAGATTCAGCAACATTTCAGGATTTGAACATCTTGAGTCCTAGTTAATTCAGGATGGTCCATTTTTTATAATTTTTTCCAAGTTAAGATGTGAACATCTTGAGTCCTTGTTAATTCAGGAATGTCCTTTTTTGATCCTTTTTTCAAAGTCAAGATGTGAACATCTTGAGTCCTTGTTAATTCAGGAATGTCCTTTTTTGTTCCTTGCTAACACCACAAGATTCAGCAACATTTCAGGATTCAGATGTGAACATCTTGAGTCCTTGTTAATTCAGGATGGTCCATTTTTGATCTTTTTTCAAAGTCAAGATGTGAACATCTTGAGTCCTTGTTAATTCAGGAATGTCCTTTTTTGATCCTTTTTTTCAAAGCGAAGATGTGAACATCTTGAGTCCTTGTTAATTCAGGAATGTCCTTTTTTGATCCTATTTTCAAAATCATATGTCAGAATTTTCAAAAATGTGTCAATTTTGTGGTTTTTTCACGATAATTCAGGATTGCGATTTTGTACAGACAAACTGATTACACCACAAGATTCAGCAACATTTCAGGATTCAGATGTAAACATCTTCAGTCCTTGCTAATTCAGGAAGGTCCATTTTTGATTCTTTTTTCAAAGCCATATGTCAGAATATTTTGTGATAATTCAGGAATGCGATTTTGTACAGACAAACCGATTACACCACAAGATTCAGCAACATTTCAGGATTCAGATCTGAACATTTTGAGTCCTGGCTAATTCAGGAAGGTAATTTTTTGATTCTTTTTTCAAATGGAATATAACAGAATTTTCAAAAATGTGTCAATTTTGTGTTTTTTTCAAGATAATTCAGGAATACGATTTTGTACAAACAAACCGATATCACCGCAAGATTCAGCAACATTTCAGGATTCAGCTGTGCACATCTTCAGTCCTTGCTAATTCAGGAAGGTCCATTTGTGATTCTTTTTTCAAAGTCATATGTCAGAATTTTCAAAAATGTGTCAATTTAGTGGTTTTTTCACGATAACTCAGGAATGCGATTCTGTACAGACAAACCGATTACACCACAAGATTCCGCAACATTTTAGGATTCAGATGTGTACATCTTCATTTTTTGCTAATTCAGGAAGATCCATTTTTGATTCTTTTTTCAAAGTCACATGTCAGAATATTTTGTAATAATTCAGGAATTCGATTTTGTACAGACAAACCGATTAAACCACAAGATTCAGCAACATTTCAGGATTCAGATGTGAACATCTTGAGTCCTTGCTAATTCGGGAAGGTTCTTTTTTGATCCTTTTTTCAAAGTAATATGTCAGAATTTTCAAAAATGTGTCAATTTTGTGTTTTTTTTCAAGATAATTCAGGAATACGATTTTGTACAGACAAACCGATTGCACCGCAAGATTCAGCAACATTTCAGGATTCAGCTGTGCACATCTTCAGTCCTTGCTAATTCAGGAAGGTCCATTTTTGATTCTTTTTTCAAAGTCTTATGTCAGAATATTCAAAAATGTTTCAATTTCGTGCTTTTTTCACGATAAATCAGGATTGCGATTTTGCACAGACAAACCGATTACACCACAAGATTCAGCAACATTTCAGTATTCAGCTGTGAATATTTTCAGTCCTTGCTAAATCAGGAAGGTCAAAGTCATATGTCAGAATTTTCAAAAATGTGGCAATTTTGTGTTTTTTTCAAGATAATTCAGGAATACGATTTGGTACAAACAAACTGATTGCACCGCAAGATTCAGCAACATTTCAGGATTCAGCTGTGCACATCTTCAGTCCTTGCTAATTCAGGAAGGTCCATTTTTATTCTTTTTTCAAAGTCTTATGTCAGAATTTTCAAAAATTGGTCAATTTAGTGGATTTTTCACGATAACTCAGGAATGCGATGTTGTACAGACAAACCGATTACACCACAAGATTCAGCAACATTTTAGGATTCAGATGTGTACATCATCATTTCTTGCTAATTCAGGAAGATCCATTTTTGATTCTTTTTCAAAGTCACATGTCAGAATATTTTGTAATAATTCAGGAATTCGATTTTGTACAGACAAACCGATTAAACCTCAAGATTCAACAACATTTTAGGATTCAGATGTGAACATCTTGAGTCCTTGCTAATTCGGGAAGGTTCTTTTTTGATCCTTTTTTCAAAGTAATATGTCAGAATTTTCAAAAATGTGTCAATTTTGTGTTTTTTTCAAGATAATTCAGGAATACGATTTTGTACAGACAAACCGATTGCACCGCAAGATTCAGCAACATTTCAGGATTCAGCTGTGCACATCTTCAGTCCTTGCTAATTCAGGAAGGTTCATTTTTGATTCTTTTTTCAAAGTCTTATGTCAGAATATTCAAAAATGTGTCAATTTCGTGCTTTTTTCACGATAAATCAGGATTGCGATTTTGCACAGACAAACCGATTACACCACAAGATTCAGCAACATTTCAGTATTCAGCTGTGAACATCTTCATTCCTTGCTAATTCAGGAAGATCAATTTTTGATTCTTTTTTCAAAGTCATATGTCAGAATATTTTGTAATAATTCAGGAATGCGATTTTGTACAGACAAACCGATTAAACCACAAGATTCAACAACATTTCAGGATTCAGATGTGCTAATTCAGGAAGGATTCAGATGTGAACATCTTGAACCCTCGCTAATTCACATCTTCATTTCTTGCTAATTCAGGAAGATCCATTTTTGATTCTTTTTTCAAAGTCTTATGTCAGAATATTCAAAAATGTGTCAATTTCGTGCTTTTTTCACGATAAATCAGGATTGCGATTTTGCACAGACAAACCGATTACACCACAAGATTCAGCAACATTTCAGTATTCAGCTGTGAACATCTTCATTCCTTGCTAATTCAGGAAGATCAATTTTTGATTCTTTTTTCAAAGTCATATGTCAGAATATTTTGTAATAATTCATGAATGCGATTTTGTACAGACAAACCGATTAAACCACAAGATTCAACAACATTTCAGGATTCAGATGTGCTAATTCAGGAAGGATTCAGATGTGAACATCTTGAACCCTCGCTAATTCACATCTTCATTTCTTGCTAATTCAGGAAGATCCATTTTTGATTCTTTTTTCAAAGTCACATGTCAGAATATTTTGTAATAATTCAGGAATACGATTTTGTACAGACAAACCGATTGCACCGCAAGATTCAGCATCATTTCAGGATTCAGCTGTGCACATCTTCAGTCCTTGCTAATTCAGGAAGGTCCATTTTTGATTCTGTTTTCAAAGTCTTATGTCAGAATACTCTAAAATGTGTCAATTTCGTGGATTTTTCACGATAATTCAGGATTGCGATTTTGTACAGACAAACCGATTACAACACAAGATTCAGCAGCAATTCAGAATTCAGCTGTGAACATTTTCAGTTCTTGCTAAATCAGGAAGATCAATTTTTGATTCTTTTTTCAAAGTCATATGTCAGAATATTTTGTAATAATTCAGGAATGCGATTTTGTACAGACAAACCGATTAAACCACAAGATTCAACAACATTTCAGGATTCAGATGTGCTAATTCAGGAAGGATTCAGATGTGAACATCTTGAACCCTCGCTAATTCACATCTTCATTTCTTGCTAATTCAGGAAGATCCATTTTTGATTCTTTTTTCAAAGTCTTATGTCAGAATATTCAAAAATGTGTCAATTTCGTGCTTTTTTCACGATAAATCAGGATTGCGATTTTGCACAGACAAACCGATTACACCACAAGATTCAGCAACATTTCAGTATTCAGCTGTGAACATTTTCAGTCCTTGCTAAATCAGGAAGGTTCTTTTTTTATCCTTTTTTCAAAATCATATGTCAGAATTTTCAAAAATGTGTCAATTTAGTGGTTTTTTAACGATAACTCAGGAATGCGATTTTGTACAGACAAACCGATTACACCACAAGATTCAGCAAAATTTCAAAATTCAGATGTGAACATCTTTGGTCCTTTTTTCAAAGTCAAGATGTAAACATCTTGAGTCCTAGTTAATTCAGGAAGGTCCTTTTTGATCCTTTTTTCAAAATCATATGTCAGAATTTTCAAAAATGTGTCAATTTTGTGGTTTTTTCAAGATAATTCAGGAATACGATTTGGTACAAACAAACTGATTGCATCGCAAGATTCAGCAACATTTCAGGATTCAGCTGTGCACATCTTCAGTCCTTGCTAATTCAGGAAGGTCCATTTTTATTCTTTTTTCAAAGTCATATGACAGAATTTTCAAAAATTGGTCAATTTAGTGGATTTTTCACGATTACTCAGGAATGCGATGTTGTACAGACAAACCGATTACACCACAAGATTCAGCAACATTTTAGGATTCAGATGTGTACATCTTCATTTCTTGCTAATTCAGGAAGATCCATTTTTGATTCTTTTTTCAAAGTCACATGTCAGAATATTTTGTAATAATTCAGGAATTCGATTTTGTACAGACAAACCGATTAAACCTCAAGATTCAGCAACATTTTAGGATTCAGATGTGAACATCTTGAGTCCTTGCTAATTCGGGAAGGTTCTTTTTTGATCCTTTTTTCAAAGTAATATGTCAGAATTTTCAAAAATGTGTCAATATTGTGTTTTTTTCAAGATAATTCAGGAATACGATTTTGTACAGACAAACCGATTGCACCTTGCTAATTCAGGAAGGTCCATTTTTGATTCTGTTTTCAAAGTCTTATGTCAGAATACTCTAAAATGTGTCAATTTCGTGGATTTTTCACGATAATTCAGGATTGCGATTTTGTACAGACAAACCGATTACAACACAAGATTCAGCAGCAATTCAGAATTCAGCTGTGAACATTTTCAGTTCTTGCTAAATCAGGAAGATCAATTTTTGATTCTTTTTTCAAAGTCATATGTCAGAATATTTTGTAATAATTCAGGAATGCGATTTTGTACAGACAAACCGATTAAACCACAAGATTCAACAACATTTCAGGATTCAGATGTGCTAATTCTTGAAGGATTCAGATGTGAACATCTTGAACCCTCGCTAATTCACATCTTCATTTCTTGCTAATTCAGGAAGATCCATTTTTGATTCTTTTTTCAAAGTCTTATGTCAGAATATTCAAAAATGTGTCAATTTCGTGCTTTTTTCACGATAAATCAGGATTGCGATTTTGCACAGACAAACCGATTACACCACAAGATTCAGCAACATTTCAGTATTCAGCTGTGAACATTTTCAGTCCTTGCTAAATCAGGAAGGTTCTTTTTTTATCCTTTTTTCAAAATCATATGTCAGAATTTTCAAAAATGTGTCAATTTAGTGGTTTTTTAACGATAACTCAGGAATGCGATTTTGTACAGACAAACCGATTACACCACAAGATTCAGCAAAATTTCAAAATTCAGATGTGAACATCTTTGGTCCTTTTTTCAAAGTCAAGATGTAAACATCTTGAGTCCTAGTTAATTCAGGAAGGTCCTTTTTGATCCTTTTTTCAAAATCATATGTCAGAATTTTCAAAAATGTGTCAATTTTGTGGTTTTTTCAAGATAATTCAGGAATACGATTTGGTACAAACAAACTGATTGCATCGCAAGATTCAGCAACATTTCAGGATTCAGCTGTGCACATCTTCAGTCCTTGCTAATTCAGGAAGGTCCATTTTTATTCTTTTTTCAAAGTCATATGTCAGAATTTTCAAAAATTGGTCAATTTAGTGGATTTTTCACGATAACTCAGGAATGCGATGTTGTACAGACAAACCGATTACACCACAAGATTCAGCAACATTTTAGGATTCAGATGTGTACATCTTCATTTCTTGCTAATTCAGGAAGATCCATTTTTGATTCTTTTTTCAAAGTCACATGTCAGAATATTTTGTAATAATTCAGGAATTCGATTTTGTACAGACAAACCGATTAAACCTCAAGATTCAGCAACATTTTAGGATTCAGATGTGAACATCTTGAGTCCTTGCTAATTCGGGAAGGTTCTTTTTTGATCCTTTTTTCAAAGTAATATGTCAGAATTTTCAAAAATGTGTCAATTTTGTGTTTTTTTCAAGATAATTCAGGAATACGATTTTGTACAGACAAACCGATTGCACCGCAAGATTCAGCATCATTTCAGGATTCAGCTGTGCACATCTTCAGTCCTTGCTAATTCAGGAAGGTCCATTTTTGATTCTGTTTTCAAAGTCTTATTTCAGAATATTCTAAAATGTGTCAATTTCGTGGTTTTTTCACGATAATTCAGGATTGCGATTTTGTACAGACAAACCGATTAAACCACAAGATTCAACAACATTTCAGGCTTCAGATGTGCTAATTCAGGACGGATTCAGATGTGAACATCTTGAACCCTCGCTAATTCACATCTTCATTTCTTGCTAATTCAGGAAGATCCATTTTTGATTCTTTTTTCAAAGTCACATGTCAGAATATTTTGTAATAATTCAGGAATACGATTTTGTACAGACAAACCGATTGCACCGCAAGATTCAGCATCATTTCAGGATGCAGCTGTGCACATCTTCAGTCCTTGCTAATTCAGGAAGGTCCATTTTTGATTCTGTTTTCAAAGTCTTATGTCAGAATATTCTAAAATGTGTCAATTTCGTGGTTTTTTCACGATAATTCAGGATTGCGATTTTGTACAGACAAACCGATTAAACCACAAGATTCAACAACATTTCAGAATTCAGAAGTGCTAATTCAGGAAGGATTCAGATGTGAACATCTTGAACCCTCGCTAATTCAGGAAGATCCATTTTTGATTCTTTTTTCAAAGTCACATGTCAGAATATTTTGTAATAATTCAGGAATTCGATTTTGTACAGACAAACTGATTAAACCTCAAGGTTCAGCAACATTTCAGGATTCAGATGGTAACATCTTGGGTCCTTGTTTTTTCAGGATGGGCCTTTTTTTATTCTTTTTCAAAGTCAAGATGTGAACATCTTCAGTCCTTGCTAATTCAGGAAGGTCCATTTTTGATTCTTTTTTCAAAGTCTTATGTCAGAATATTTAAAAATGTGTCAATTTCGTGGTTTTTTCACGACTATTCAAGATTGCGATTTTGTACAGACAAATCGATTACACCACAAGATTCAGCAACACTCGCTAATTCAGGAAGTGCCTTTTTGATCCTTTTTTCAAAGTCTTATGTCAGAATTTTCAAAAATGTGTAAATTTTGTGTTTTTTTCACGTTAATTCAGGAATGCGATTTTGTACAGGCAAACTGATTACATCACAAGATTCAGCAACATTTCAGGATTCAGCTGTGAACATCTTCATTCCTTGCTAATTCAGGAAGATCCATTTTTGATTCTTTTTTCAAAGTCATATGTCAGAATATTTTGTAATAATTCAGGAATGCGATTTTGTACAGACAAACCGATTAAACCACAAGATTCAACAACATTTCAGGATTCAGATGTGCTGATTCAGGAAGGATTCAGATGTGAACATCTTGAACCCTCGCTAATTCAGAAAGTTCCTTTTTGATCCTTTTTTCAAAGTCATATGTCAGAATTTTCAAAATGTGTCAATTTTGTGGTTTTTTCACGATAATTCAGGAATGCCATTTTGTACAGACACACTGATTACACCACAAGATTCAGCAACATTTCAGGATTTGAACATCTTGAGTCCTAGTTAATTCAGGATGGTCCATTTTTTATAATTTTTTCCAAGTTGAGTCCTTGTTCAGGAATGTCCTTTTTTGATCCTTTTTTCAAAGTCAAGATGTGAACATCTTGAGTCCTTGTTAATTCAGGAATGTCCTTTTTTTATTCCTAGCTAACACCACAAGATTCAGCAACATTTCAGGATTCAGATGTGAACATCTTGAGTCCTTGTTAATTCAGGATGGTCCATTTTTTATCCTTTTTTTAAAGTAAAGATGTGAACATCTTGAGTCCTTTTTAATTCCGTATGGTCCATTTTTGATCCTTTTTTCAAAGTCAAGATGTGAACATCTTGAGTCCTTGTTAATTCAGGAATGTCCTTTTTTGATCCTTTTTTTCATAGCGAAGATGTGAACATCTTGAGTCCTTGTTAATTCAGGAATGTCCTTTTTTGATCCTATTTTCAAAATCATATGTCAGAATTTTCAAAAATGTGTCAATTTTGTGGTTTTTTTACGATAATTCAGGAATGCGATTTTGTACAGACAAACCGATTACACCACAAGATGCAGCAACATTTCAGGATTCAGATGTCAACATCTTGAGTCCTTGTTAATTCAGGATGGTCCTTTTTTGATCCTTTTTCCAAAGTCATATTTCAGAATTTTCAAAAATGTGTCAATTTTGTGGTTTTTTCACGATAATTCAGGATTGCGATTTTGTACAGACAAACTGATTACACCACAAGATTCAGCAACATTTCAGGATTCAGATGTAAACATCGTCAGTCCTTGCTAATTCAGGAAGGTCCATTTTTGATTCTTTTTTCAAAGCCATATGTCAGAATATTTTGTGATAATTCAGGAATGCGATTTTGTACAGACAAACCGATTACACCACAAGATTCAGCAACATTTCAGGATTCAGATGGTAACATCTTGAGTCCTTGTTTTTTCAGGATGGGCCTTTTTTTATTCTTTTTCAAAGTCAAGATGTGAACATCTTCAGTCCTTGCTAATTCAGGAAGGTCCATTTTTGATTCTTTTTTCAAAGTCTTATGTCAGAATATTCAAAAATGTGTCAATTTCGTGGTTTTTTCACGACTATTCAGGATTGCGATTTTGTACAGACAAATCGATTACACCACAAGATTCAGCAACACTTCAGTATTTAGATGTGAACATCTTGAACCCTCGCTAATTCAGGAAGTGCCTTTATGTTCCTTTTTTCAAAGTCTTATGTCAGAATTTTCAAAAATGTGTAAATTTTGTGTTTTTTTCACGTTAATTCAGGAATGCGATTTTGTACAGGCAAACTGATTACACCACAACATTCAGCAACATTTCAGGATTCAGCTGTGAACATCTTCATTCCTTTATAATTCGGGAAGATCCATTTTTGATTCTTTTTTCAAAGTCATATGTCAGAATATTCAAAAATGTGTCAATTTCGTGCTTTTTTCACGATAACTCAGGATTGCGATTTTGTACAGACAAACCGATTACACCACAAGATTCAGCAACATTTCAGGATTCAGTTGTGCACATCTTCAGTCCTTGCTAATTCAGGAAGGTCCATTTTTGATTCTTTTTTCAAAGTCTTATGTCAGAATATTCAAAAATGTGTCAATTTCGTGCTTTTTTCACGTTAATTCCGGAATGCGATTTTGTACAGGCAAACTGATTACACCACAAGATTCAGCAACATTTCAGGATTCAGCTGTGAACATCTTCATTCCATGCTAATTCAGGAAGATCCATTTTTGATTCTTTTTTCAAAGTCATATGTCAGAATATTTTGTAATAATTCAGGAATGCGATTCTGTACAGACAAACCGATCAAACCACAAGATTCAGCAACATTTCAGGATTCAGATGTGCTAATTCAGGAAGGATTCAGATGAGAACATCTTGAACCCTCGCTCATTCAGAAAGTTAATTTTTGATACTTTTTTCAAAGTCATATGTCAGAATTTTCAAAAATGTGTCAATTTTGTGGTTTTTTCACGATAATTCAGGAATGCCATTTTGTACAGACACACTGATTCCACCACAAGATTCAGCAACATTTCAGGATTTGAATATCTTGAGTCCTAGTTAATTCAGGATGGTCCATTTTTTATCCTTTTTTCAAAGTCAAGATGTGAACATCTTGAGTCCTTGTTAATTCAGGAATGTCCTTTTTTGATTCTTTTTTCAAAGTCAAGATGTGAACATCTTGAGTCCTTGTTAATTCAGGAATGTCCTTTATTGTTCCTTGCTAACACCACCAGATTCAGCAACATTTCAGGATTTAGATGTGAACATCCTGAGTCCTTGTTAATTCAGGATGTCCATTTTTGATAATTTTTTTAAAGTAAAGATGTGAACATCTTGTGTCCTTTTTAATTCAGTATGATTACACCACAAGATTCAGCAACACTTCAGTATTTAGATGTGAACATCTTGAACCCTCGCTAATTCAGGAAGTGCCTTTGTGATCCTTTTTTCAAAGTCATATGTCACAATTTTCAAAAATGTGTAAATTTTGTGTTTTTTTCACGTTAATTCAGGAATGCGATTTTGTACAGGCAAACTGATTACACCACAAGATTCAGCAACATTTCAGGATTCAGCTGTGAACATCTTCATTCCTTTATAATTCAGGAAGATCCATTTTTGATTCTTTTTTCAAAGTCATATGTCAGAATATTTTGTAATAATTCAGGAATGCGATTTTGTACAGACAAACCGATTAAACCACAAGATTCAGCAACATTTCAGGATTCAGATGTGCTAATTCAGGATGGATTCAGATGTGAACATCTTGAACCCTCGCTAATTCAGAAAGTTCCTTTTTGATCCTTTTTTCAAAGTCATATGTCAGAATTTTCAAAAATGTGTCAATTTTGTGGTTTTTTCACGATAATTCAGGAATGCCATTTTGTACAGACACACTGATTACACCACAAGATTCAGCAACATTTCAGGATTTGAACATCTTAAGTCCTAGTTAATTCAGGATGGTCCATTTTTTATAATTTTTTCCAAGTTAAGATGTGAACATCTTGAGTCCTTGTTAATTCAGGAATGTCCTTTTTTGATCCTTTTTTCAAAGTCAAGATGTGAACATCTTGAGTCCTTGTTAATTCAGGAATGTCCTTTTTTGTTCCTTGCTAACACCACAAGATTCAGCAACATTTCAGGATTCAGATGTGAACATCTTGAGTCCTTGCTAATTCAGGAAGGTTTTTTTTTTATTTTTTTTCAAAGTCATATGTCAGAATATTTTGTAATAATTCAGGAATTCGATTTTGTACAGACAAACTGATTACACCACAAGATTCAGCAACATTTCAGGATTCAGATGTGAACATCTTGAGTTCTTGCTAATTCACGAAGGTTCTTTTTTAATCCTTTTTTCAATGTCATATGTCAGAATTTTCAAAAATGTGTCAATTTTGTGTTTTTTTCAAGATAATTCAGGAATACGATTTTGTACAGACAAACCGATTGCACGTCAAGATTCAGCAACATTTCAGGATTCAGCTGTGCACATCTTCAGTCCTTGCTAATTCAGGAAGGTCCATTTTTGATTCTGTTTTCAAAGTCTTATGTCAGAATATTCTAAAATGTGTCAATTTCGTGGTTTTTTCACGATAATTCAGGATTGCGATTTTGTACAGACAAACCGATTACAACACAAGTTTCAGCAACATTTCAAAATTCAGCTGTGAACATATTCAGTCCTTGTTAATTCAGGATGGTCCTTTTTTTGGTCCTTTTTTCAAAGTCAAGATGTAAACATCTAGAGTCCTTGTTAATTCAGGAAGGTCCTTTTTTATCCTTTCTTCAAAGTCATATGTCAGAATTTTCAAAAATGTGTCAATTTATTGGATTTTTCACGATAATTCAGGAATGCGATTTTGTACAGACAAACCGATTACACCACAAGATTCAGCAACATTTTAGAATTCAGATGTGCACATCTTCAGTCCTTGCTGCTGGAGTGCTTGCTAATTCAGGAAGGTTCTTTTTTGATTTTTTTTCAAAGTCATATGTCAGAATATTTTGTAATAATTCAGGAATTCGATTTTGTACAGACAAACCGATTAAACCACAAGATTCAGTAACATTTCTGGATTCCAGATGTGAACATCTTGAGTCCTTGCTAATTCAGGAAGGTTCTTTTTTGATCCTTTTTTCAAAGTCATATGTCAGAATTTTCAAAAATGTGTCAATTTTGTGTTTTTTTCAAGATAATTCAGGAATACGACTTTGTACAGACAAACCGATTGCACCGCAAGATTCAGCAACATTTCAGGATTCAGTTGTGCACATCTTCAGTCCTTGCTAATTCAGGAAGGTCCATTTTTGATTCTTTTTTCAAAGTCTTATGTCAGAATATTCAAAAATGTGTAAATTTTTTGTTTTTTTCACGTTAATTCAGGAATGCGATTTTGTACAGGCAAACTGATTACACCAGAAGATTCAGCAACATTTCAGGATTCAGCTGTGAACATCTTCATTCCATGCTAATTCAGGAAGATCCATTTTTGATTCTTTTTTCAAAGTCATATGTCAGAATATTTTGTAATAATTCAGGAATGCGATTCTGTACAGACAAACCGATTAAACCACAAGATTCAGCAACATTTCAGGATTCAGATGTGCTAATTCAGGAAGGATTCAGATGAGAACATCTTGAACCCTCGCTCATTCAGAAAATTAATTTTTGATCCTTTTTTCAAAGTCATATGTCAGAATTTTCAAAAATGTGTCAATTTTGTGGTTTTTTCACGATAATTCAGGAATGCCATTTTGTACAGACACACTGATTCCACCACAAGATTCAGCAACATTTCAGGATTTGAACATCTTGAGTCCTAGTTAATTCAGGATGGTCCATTTTTTATAATTTTTTCCAAGTTAAGATGTGAACATCTTGAGTCCTTGTTAATTCAGGAATGTCCTTTTTTGATCCTTTTTTCAAAGTCAAGATGTGAACATCTTGAGTCGTTGTTAATTCAGGAATGTCCTTTTTTGTTCCTTGCTAACACCACAAGATTCAGCAACATTTCAGGATTCAGATGTGAACATCCTGAGTCCTTGTTAATTCAGGAAGGTCCATTTTTGATCCTTTTTTTAAAGTAAAGATGTGAACATCTTGTGTCCTTTTTAATTCAGAATGATCCATTTTTGATCCTTTTTTCAAAGTCAAGATGTGAACATCTTGAGTCGTTGTTAATTCAGGAATGTCCTTTTTTGATCCTTTTTTTCATAGCCAAGATGTGAACATCTTGAGTCCTTGTTAATTCAGGAATGTCCTTTTTTGATCCTATTTTCAAAATCATACGTCAGAATTTTCAAAAATGTGTCAATTCGATTTTGTACAGACAAACCGATTTAACCACAAGATTCAGCAACATTTCAGGATTCCAGATGTGAACATCTTGAGTCCTTGCTAATTCAGGAAGGTTCTTTTTTGATCCTTTTTTCAAAGTCATATGTCAGAATTTTCAAAAATGTGTCAATTTTGTGTTTTTTTCATGATAATTCAGGAATACGATTTTGTACAGACAAACCGATTGCACCGCAAGATTCAGCAACATTTCAGGATTCAGTTGTGCACATCTTCAGTCCTTGCTAATTCAGGATGGTCCATTTTTTATCCTTTTTTCAAAGTCAAGATGTGAACATCTTGAGTCCTTGCTAATTCAGGATGGTCCTTTTTTGATCCTTTTTCCAAAGTCATATATCAGAATTTTCAAAAATGTGTCAATTTTGTGGTTTTTTTCACGATAATTCAGGATTGCGATTTTGTACAGACAAACTGATTACACCACAAGATTCAGCAACATTTCAGGATTCAGATGTAAACATCTTCAGTCCTTGCTAATTCAGGAAGGTCCATTTTTGATTCTTTTTTCAAAGTCATATGTCAGAATATTTTGTGATAATTCAGGAATGCGATTTTGTACAGACAAACCGATCACACCACAAGATTCAGCAACATTTCAGGATTCAGATCTGAACATTTTGAGTCCTGGCTAATTCAGGAAGCTAATTTTTTGATCCTTTTTTTCAAATGGAATATAACAGAATTTTCAAAAATGTGTCAATTTTGTGGTTTTTTCACGATAATTCAGGAATGCGATTTTTTACAGACAAACCGATTACACCACAAGATTCAGCAACATTTCGGGATTAAGCTGTGAACATCTTTAGACCTTGCTAATTAGGAAGGTCCATTTTTGATTCTTTTTTCAAAGTCATATGTCAGAATATTCAAAAATGTGTCAATTTCGTAGTTTTTTCATGATAATTCAGGAATGCGATTTTGTACAGACTAACCGAATATACCGCAATATTCCGCAACATTTCAGAATTCAGATCCTGTGGAGGACTCTGAGTCCTCGGAAATTCAGGAAGGTCCTTTTTTGATCTTTTTTCAAAGTCATATGTCAGAATTTTCAAAAATGTGTCAATTTTGTGGTTTTTTCACGATAATTCAGGAATGCGATTTTGTACAGAAAAACCGATTACACCATAAGATTCAGCAACAATTCAGGATTCAGATAATTCAGGAAGGTCCATTTTTGATCCTTTTTTCAAAGTCATATGTCAGAATTTTCAAAAATGTGTCAATTTTGTGTTTTTTTTCAAGATAATTGAGGAATACGATTTTGTACAGACAAACCGATTACACCGCAAGATTCAGCAACATTTCAGGATTCAGCTGTGCACATCTTCAGTCCTTGCTAATTCAGGAAGGACCATTTTTGATTCTTTTTTCAAATTCATATGTCAGAATATTCAAAAATGTGTCAATTTAGTGGTTTTTTCACGATAACTCAGGAATGCGATTTTGTACAGACAAACCGATTACACCACAAGATTCAGCAACATTTTAGGATTCAGATGTGTACATCTTCATTCCTTGCTAATTCAGGACGATCCATTTTTGATTCTTTTTTCAAAGTCATATGTCAGAATATTTTGTAATAATTCAGGAATTCGATTTAGTACAGACAAACCAGGAAGGTACTTTTTTGATCCTTTTTTTAAAATCATATGTCAGAATTTTCAAAAATGTGTCAATTTAGTGTTTTTTTCACGATAATTCAGGAATGCGATTTTGTACAGACAAACCGATTACACCACAAGATTCAGCAATATTTTAGGATTAAGCTGTGAACATCTTCAGTCCTTGCTAATTAGGAAGGTCCATTTTTGATTCTTTTTCCAAAGTCATATGTCAGAATATTCAAAAATGTGTCAATTGATTCTTTTTTCAAAGTCTTATGTCAGAATATTCAAAAATGTGTCAATTTAGTGGTTTTTTCACGATAACTCAGGAATGCGATTTTGTACAGACAAACCGATTACACCACAAGATTCAGCAACATTTTAGGATTCAGATGTGTACATCTTCATTTCTTGCTAATTCAGGAAGGTCCCTTTTTGATTCTTTTTTCAAAGTCTTATGTCAGAATATTCAAAAATGTGTCAATTTCGTGCTTTTTTCACGATAACTCAGGATTGCGATTTTGTACAGACAAACCGATTACACCACAAGATTCAGCAGCATTTCAGAATTCAGCTGTGAACATATTCAGTCCTTGCTAAATCCGGAAGGTCATATGTCAGAATTTTCAAAAATGTGTCAATTTTGTGTTTTTTTTCAAGATAATTCAGGAATAAGATTTTGTACAGACAAACCGATTGCACCGCAAGATTCAGCAACATTTCAGGATTCAGCTGTGCACATCTTCAGTCCTTGCTAATTCAGGAAGGTCCATTTTTGATTCTTTTTTCAAAGTCAAATGTCAGAATATTCAAAAATGTGTCAATTTCGTGGTTTTTTCACGATAATTCAGGATTGCGATTTTGTACAGACAAACCGATTACACCACAAGATTCAGCAGCATTTCAGAATTCAGCTGTGAATTTTTCTTTCCTTGCTAAATCAGGAAGGTCCTTTTTTGATCCTTTTTTCAAAATCATATGTCAGAATTTTCAAAAATGTGTCAATTTAGTGTTTTTTTTTTCAAGATAATTCAGGAATACGATTTTGTACAGACAAGCCGATTACACCGCAAGATTCAGCAACATTTCAGGATTCAGCTGTGCACATCTTCAGTCCTTGCTAATTCAGGAAGGACCATTTTTGGTTCTTTTTTCAAAGTCATATGTCAGAATATTCAAAAATGTGTCAATTTAGTGGTTTTTTCACGATAGCTCAGGAATGCGATTTTGTACAGACAAACCGATTACACCACAATATTCAACAATATTTCAGGATTAGGCTGTGAATTTTCAGTCCTTGCTAATTAGGAAGGTGCATTTTTGATTCTTTTTCAAAAGTCATATGTCAGAATATTCAAAAATGTGTCAATTTAGTGTTTTCTTCACGATAACTCAGGAATGCGATTTTGCACAGACAAAGCGATTACACCACAAGATTCAGCAACATTTTAGAATTCAGATGTGTACATCTTCATTTCTTGCTAATTCAGGAAGATCCATTTTTGATTCTTTTTTCAAAGTCACATGTCAGAATATTTTGTAATAATTCAGGAATTCGATTTTGTACAGACAAACCGATTAAACCACAAGATTCAGCAACATTTCAGGATTCAGATGTGAACATCTTGAGTCCTTGCTAATTCAGGAAGGTCCATTTTTGATTCTGTTTTCAAAGTCTTATGTCAGAATATTCTAAAATGTGTCAATTTCGTGGTTTTTTCACGATAATTCAGGATTGCGATTTTGTACAGACAAACCGATTACAACACAAGTTTCAGCAACATTTCAAAATTCAGCTGTGAACATATTCAGTCCTTGTTAATTCAGGATGGTCCTTTTTTTGGTCCTTTTTTCAAAGTCAAGATGTAAACATCTAGAGTCCTTGTTAATTCAGGAAGGTCCTTTTTTATCCTTTCTTCAAAGTCATATGTCAGAATTTTCAAAAATGTGTCAATTTATTGGATTTTTCACGATAATTCAGGAATGCGATTTTGTACAGACAAACCGATTACACCACAAGATTCAGCAACATTTTAGAATTCAGATGTGAACAGCTGGAGTCCTTGCTAATTCAGGAAGGTTCTTTTTTGATTTTTTTTCAAAGTCATATGTCAGAATATTTTGTAATAATTCAGGAATTCGATTTTGTACAGACAAACCGATTAAACCACAAGATTCAGTAACATTTCTGGATTCCAGATGTGAACATCTTGAGTCCTTGCTAATTCAGGAAGGTTCTTTTTTGATCCTTTTTTCAAAGTCATATGTCAGAATTTTCAAAAATGTGTCAATTTTGTGTTTTTTTCAAGATAATTCAGGAATACGATTTTGTACAGACAAACCGATTGCACCGCAAGATTCAGCAACATTTCAGGATTCAGTTGTGCACATCTTCAGTCCTTGCTAATTCAGGAAGGTCCATTTTTGATTCTTTTTTCAAAGTCTTATGTCAGAATATTCAAAAATGTGTAAATTTTTTGTTTTTTTCACGTTAATTCAGGAATGCGATTTTGTACAGGCAAACTGATTACACCAGAAGATTCAGCAACATTTCAGGATTCAGCTGTGAACATCTTCATTACATGCTAATTCAGGAAGATCCATTTTTGATTCTTTTTTCAAAGTCATATGTCAGAATATTTTGTAATAATTCAGGAATGCGATTCTGTACAGACAAACCGATTAAACCACAAGATTCAGCAACATTTCAGGATTCAGATGTGCTAATTCAGGAAGGATTCAGATGAGAACATCTTGAACCCTCGCTCATTCAGAAAATTAATTATTGATCCTTTTTTCAAAGTCATATGTCAGAATTTTCAAAAATGTGTCAATTTTGTGGTTTTTTCACGATAATTCAGGAATGCCATTTTGTACAGACACACTGATTCCACCACAAGATTCAGCAACATTTCAGGATTTGAACATCTTGAGTCCTAGTTAATTCAGGATGGTCCATTTTTTATCCTTTTTCAAAGTCAAGATGTGAACATCTTGAGTCCTTGTTAATTCAGGAATGTCCTTTTTTGATCCTTTTTTCAAAGTCAAGATGTGAACATCTTGAGTCCTTGTTAATTCAGGAATGTCCTTTTTTGTTCCTTGCTAACACCACAAGATTCAGCAACATTTCAGGATTCAGATGTGAACATCCTGAGTCCTTGTTAATTCAGGAAGGTCCATTTTTGATCCTTTTTTTAAAGTAAAGATGTGAACATCTTGTGTTCTTTTTAATTCAGAATGATCCATTTTTGATCCTTTTTTCAAAGTCAAGATGTGAACATCTTGAGTCGTTGTTAATTCAGGAATGTCCTTTTTTGATCCTTTTTTTCATAGCCAAGATGTGAACATCTTGAGTCCTTGTTAATTCAGGAATGTCCTTTTTTGATCCTATTTTCAAAATCATACGTCAGAATTTTCAAAAATGTGTCAATTCGATTTTGTACAGACAAACCGATTAAACCACAAGATTCAGCAACATTTCAGGATTCCAGATGTGAACATCTTGAGTCCTTGCTAATTCAGGAAGGTTCTTTTTTGATCCTTTTTTCAAAGTCATATGTCAGAATTTTCAAAAATGTGTCAATTTTGTGTTTTTTTCATGATAATTCAGGAATACGATTTTGTACAGACAAACCGATTGCACCGCAAGATTCAGCAACATTTCAGGATTCAGTTGTGCACATCTTCAGTCCTTGCTAATTCAGGATGGTCCATTTTTTATCCTTTTTTCAAAGTCAAGATGTGAACATCTTGAGTCCTTGCTAATTCAGGATGGTCCTTTTTTGATCCTTTTTCCAAAGTCATATATCAGAATTTTCAAAAATGTGTCAATTTTGTGGTTTTTTTCACGATAATTCAGGATTGCGATTTTGTACAGACAAACTGATTACACCACAAGATTCAGCAACATTTCAGGATTCAGATGTAAACATCTTCAGTCCTTGCTAATTCAGGAAGGTCCATTTTTGATTCTTTTTTCAAAGTCATATGTCAGAATATTTTGTGATAATTCAGGAATGCGATTTTGTACAGACAAACCGATCACACCACAAGATTCAGCAACATTTCAGGATTCAGATCTGAACATTTTGAGTCCTGGCTAATTCAGGAAGCTAATTTTTTGATCCTTTTTTTCAAATGGAATATAACAGAATTTTCAAAAATGTGTCAATTTTGTGGTTTTTTCACGATAATTCAGGAATGCGATTTTGTACAGACAAACCGATTACACCACAAGATTCAGCAACATTTCGGGATTAAGCTGTGAACATCTTCAGACCTTGCTAATTAGGAAGGTCCATTTTTGATTCTTTTTTCAAAGTCATATGTCAGAATATTCAAAAATGTGTCAATTTCGTAGTTTTTTCATGATAATTCAGGAATGCGATTTTGTACAGACTAACCGAATATACCGCAAGATTCCGCAACATTTCAGAATTCAGATCCTGTGGAGGACTCTGAGTCCTCGGAAATTCAGGAAGGTCCTTTTTTGATCTTTTTTCAAAGTCATATGTCAGAATTTTCAAAAATGTGTCAATTTTGTGGTTTTTTCACGATAATTCAGGAATGCGATTTTGTACAGAAAAACCGATTACACCATAAGATTCAGCAACAATTCAGGATTCAGATAATTCAAGAAGGTCCATTTTTGATCCTTTTTTCAAAGTCATATGTCAGAATTTTCAAAAATGTGTCAATTTTGTGTTTTTTTTCAAGATAATTGAGGAATACGATTTTGTACAGACAAACCGATTACACCGCAAGATTCAGCAACATTTCAGGATTCAGCTGTGCACATCTTCAGTCCTTGCTAATTCAGGAAGGACCATTTTTGATTCTTTTTTCAAATTCATATGTCAGAATATTCAAAAATGTGTCAATTTAGTGGTTTTTTCACGATAACTCAGGAATGCGATTTTGTACAGACAAACCGATTACACCACAAGATTCAGCAACATTTTAGGATTCAGATGTGTACATCTTCATTCCTTGCTAATTCAGGACGATCCATTTTTGATTCTTTTTTCAAAGTCATATGTCAGAATATTTTGTAATAATTCAGGAATTCGATTTAGTACAGACAAACCAGGAAGGTACTTTTTTGATCCTTTTTTTAAAATCATATGTCAGAATTTTCAAAAATGTGTCAATTTAGTGTTTTTTTCACGATAATTCAGGAATGCGATTTTGTACAGACAAACCGATTACACCACAAGATTCAGCAATATTTTAGGATTAAGCTGTGAACATCTTCAGTCCTTGCTAATTAGGAAGGTCCATTTTTGATTCTTTTTCCAAAGTCATATGTCAGAATATTCAAAAATGTGTCAATTGATTCTTTTTTCAAAGTCTTATGTCAGAATATTCAAAAATGTGTCAATTTAGTGGTTTTTTCACGATAACTCAGGAATGCGATTTTGTACAGACAAACCGATTACACCACAAGATTCAGCAACATTTTAGGATTCAGATGTGTACATCTTCATTTCTTGCTAATTCAGGAAGGTCCCTTTTTGATTCTTTTTTCAAAGTCTTATGTCAGAATATTCAAAAATGTGTCAATTTCGTGCTTTTTTCACGATAACTCAGGATTGCGATTTTGTACAGACAAACCGATTACACCACAAGATTCAGCAGCATTTCAGAATTCAGCTGTGAACATATTCAGTCCTTGCTAAATCCGGAAGGTCATATGTCAGAATTTTCAAAAAAGTGTCAATTTTGTGTTTTTTTTCAAGATAATTCAGGAATAAGATTTTGTACAGACAAACCGATTGCACCGCAAGATTCAGCAACATTTCAGGATTCAGCTGTGCACATCTTCAGTCCTTGCTAATTCAGGAAGGTCCATTTTTGATTCTTTTTTCAAAGTCAAATGTCAGAATATTCAAAAATGTGTCAATTTCGTGGTTTTTTCACGATAATTCAGGATTGCGATTTTGTACAGACAAACCGATTACACCACAAGATTCAGCAGCATTTCAGAATTCAGCTGTGAATTTTTCTTTCCTTGCTAAATCAGGAAGGTCCTTTTTTGATCCTTTTTTCAAAATCATATGTCATAATTTTCAAAAATGTGTCAATTTAGTGTTTTTTTTTTCAAGATAATTCAGGAATACGATTTTGTACAGACAAGCCGATTACACCGCAAGATTCAGCAACATTTCAGGATTCAGCTGTGCACATCTTCAGTCCTTGCTAATTCAGGAAGGACCATTTTTGGTTCTTTTTTCAAAGTCATATGTCAGAATATTCAAAAATGTGTCAATTTAGTGGTTTTTTCACGATAGCTCAGGAATGCGATTTTGTACAGACAAACCGATTACACCACAATATTCAACAATATTTCAGGATTAGGCTGTGAATTTTCAGTCCTTGCTAATTAGGAAGGTGCATTTTTGATTCTTTTTCAAAAGTCATATGTCAGAATATTCAAAAATGTGTCAATTTAGTGTTTTCTTCACGATAACTCAGGAATGCGATTTTGCACAGACAAAGCGATTACACCACAAGATTCAGCAACATTTTAGAATTCAGATGTGTACATCTTCATTTCTTGCTAATTCAGGAAGATCCATTTTTGATTCTTTTTTCAAAGTCACATGTCAGAATATTTTGTAATAATTCAGGAATTCGATTTTGTACAGACAAACCGATTAAACCACAAGATTCAGCAACATTTCAGGATTCAGATGTGAACATCTTGAGTCCTTGCTAATTCAGGTAGGTTCTTTTTTGATCCTTTTTTCAAAGTCATATGTCAGAATTTTCAAAAATCTTGAGTCCTTGTTGAGTCCTTGTTAATTCAGGAATGTCCTTTTTTGATCCTTTTTTCAAAGTAATATGTCAGAATTTTCAAAAATGTGTCAATTTTGTGGTTTTTTCACGATAATTCAGGAATGCCATTTTGTACAGACACACTGATTACACCACAAGATTCAGCAACATTTCAGGATTTGAACATCTTGAGTCCTTGTTAATTCAGGAATGTCCTTTTTTGATCCTTTTTTCAAAGTCAAGATGTGAACATCTTGAGTCCTTGTTAATTCAGGATGGTCCATTTTTGATCCTTTTTTTAAAGTAAAGATGTGAACATCTTGAGTCCTTTTTAATTCAGTATGGTCCATTTTTGATCCTTTTTTCAAAGTCAAGATATGAACATCTTGAGTACTTGTTAATTCAGGAATGTCCTTTGTTGATCCTTTTTTTCATAGCCAAGATGTGAACATCTTGAGTCCTTGTTAATTCAGGAATGTCCTTTTTTGATCCTATTTTCAAAATCATATGTCAGAATTTTCAAAAATGTGTCAATTTTGTGGATTTTTTACGATAATTCAGGAATGCGATTTTGTACAGACAAACCGATTACACCACAAGATCCAGCAACATTTCAGGATTCAGATGTCAACATCTTGAGTCCTTGTTCATTCAGGATGGTCCTTTTTTGATCCTTTTTCCTAAGTCATATTTCAAAATTTTCAAAAATGGGTCAATTTTGTGGTTTTTTTACGATAATTCAGGAATGCGATTTTGTACAGACAAACCGATTACACCACAAGATCCAGCAACATTTCAGGATTCAGATGTCAACATCTTGAGTCCTTGTTCATTCAGGATGGTCCTTTTTTGATCCTTTTTCCTAAGTCATATTTCAAAATTTTCAAAAATTGGTCAATTTTGTGGTTTTTTCACGATATTTCAGGATTGCGATTTTGTACAGACAAACTGATTATACCACAAGATTCAGCAACATTTCAGGATTCAGATGTAAACATCTTCAGTCCTTGCTAATTCAGGAAGGTCCATTTTTGATTCTTTTTTCAAAGTCATATGTCAGAATATTTTGTGATAATTCAGGAATGCGATTTTGTACAGACAAACCGATTACACCACAAGATTTAGCAACATTTCAGGATTCAGATCTGAACATTTTGAGTCCTGGCTAATTCAGGAAGGTAATTTTTTGATCCTTTTTTCAAATGGAATATAACAGAATTTTCATAAAATGTGTCAATTTTGAAGTTTTTTCACGATAATTCTGGAATGCGATTTTGTACAGACAAACCGGTTACACCACAAGATTCAGCAACATTTCAGGATTAAGCTGTGAACATCTTGAGTCCTTGCTAATTAGGAAGGTCCATTTTTGATTCTTTTTTCAAAGTCATATGTCAGAAAATTCAAAATTGTGTCAATTTCGTAGTTTTTTCATGATAATTCAGGAATGCGATTTTGTACAGACTAACCGAATATACCACAAGATTCCGCAACATCTCAGAATTCAGATCCTGTGGAGGACTCTGAGTCCTGGGAAATTCAGGAAGGTCCTTTTTTGATCCTTTTTTCAAAGTAATATGTCAGAATTTTCAAAAATGTGTCAATTTTGAGGTTTTTTCACGATAATTCAGGAATTCGATTTTGTACAGACAAACCGATTACACCGGAAGTTTCAGCAACATTTCAGGATTCAGCTGTGCACATCTTCAGTCCTTGCTAATTCAGGAAGGTCCATTTTTGATTCTTTTTTCAAAGTCTTATGTCAGAATATTCAAAAATGTGTCAATTTCGTGGTTTTTTCACGATAATTCAGGATTGCGATTTTGTACAGACAAACCGATTACACCACAAGATTCAGCAGCAATTCAGAATTCAGCTGTGAACATTTTCAGTCCTTGCTAAATCAGGAAGGTCCTTTTTTGATCCTTTTTTCAAAATCATATGTCAGAATTTTCAAAAATGTGTCAATTTTGTGTTTTTTTCAGGATAATTCAGGAATACGATTTTGTACAGACAAACCGATTGCACCGCAAGATTCAGCAACATTTCAGGATTCAGCTGTGCACATCTTCAGTCCTTGCTAATTCAGGAAGGTCCATTTTTGATTCTTTTTTCAAAGTCTTATGTCAGAATATTCAAAAATGTGTCAATTTCGTGTTTTTTTCACGATAATTCAGGATTGCGATTTTGTACAGATAAACCGATTACACCACAAGATTCAGCAGCATTTCAGAATTCAGCTGTGAATTTTTCTTTCCTTGCTAAATCAGGAAGGTCCCTTTTTGATTCTTTTTTCAAAATCATATGTCAGAATTTTCAAAAATGTGTCAATTTAGTGGTTTTTTCACGATAACTCAGGAATGCGATTTTGTACAGACAAACCGATTACACCACAAGAGTCAGCAACATTTCAGGATTCAGATGGTAACATCTTGAGTCCTTGTTTTTTCAGGATGGGCCTTTTTTATTCTTTTTCAAAGTCAAGATGTGAACATCTTCAGTCCTTGCTAATTCAGGAAGGTCCATTTTTGATTCTTTTTTCAAAGTCTTATGTCAGAATATTCAAAAATGTGTCAATTTCGTGGTTTTTTCACGACTATTCAGGATTGCGATTTTGTACAGACAAATCGATTACACTACAAGATTCAGCAACATTTCAGTATTTAGATGTGAACATCTTGAACCCTCGCTAATTCAGGAAGTGCCTTTTTGATCCTTTTTTCAAAGTCTTATGTCAGAATTTTCAAAAATGTGTAAATTTTGTGTTTTTTTTTACGTTAATTCAGGAATGCGATTTTGTACAGGCAAACTGATTACACCACAAGATTCAGCAACATTTCAGGATTCAGCTGTGAACATCTTCATTCCTTGCTAATTCAGGAAGATCCATTTTTGATTCTTTTTTCAAAGTCATATGTCAGAATATTTTGTAATAATTCAGGAATGCGATTTTGTACAGACAAACCGATTAAACCACAAGATTCAGCAACATTTCAGGATTCAGATGTGCTAATTCAGGAAGGATTCAGATGTGATTATCTTGAACCCTCGCTAATTTAGAAAGTTCCTTTTTGGTCCTTTTTTCAAAGTCATATGTCAGAATTTTCAAAAATGTGTCAATTTTGTGGTTTTTTCACAATAATTCAGGAATGCCATTTTGTACAGACACACTGATTACACCACAAGATTCAGCAACATTTCAGGATTTGAACATCTTGAGTCCTTGTTAATTCAGGAATGTCCTTTTTTGATCCTTTTTTCAAAGTCAAGATGTGAACATCTTGAGTCCTTGTTAATTCAGGATGGTCCATTTTTGATCCTTTTTTTAAAGTAAAGATGTGAACATCTTGAGTCCTTTTTAATTCAGTATGGTCCATTTTTGATCCTTTTTTCAAAGTCAAGATATGAACATCTTGAGTACTTGTTAATTCAGGAATGTCCTTTGTTGATCCTTTTTTTCATAGCCAAGATGTGAACATCTTGAGTCCTTGTTAATTCAGGAATGTCCTTTTTTGATCCTATTTTCAAAATCATATGTCAGAATTTTCAAAAATGTGTCAATTTTGTGGATTTTTTACGATAATTCAGGAATGCGATTTTGTACAGACAAACCGATTACACCACAAGATGCAGCAACATTTCAGGATTCAGATGTCAACATCTTGAGTCCTTGGTAATTCAGGATGGTCCTTTTTTGATCCTTTTTCCAAAGTCATATATCAGAATTTTCAAAAATGTGTCAATTTTGTGGTTTTTTCACGATAATTCAGGATTGCGATTTTGTACAGACAAACTGATTACACCACAAGATTCAGCAACATTTCAGGATTCAGATCTGAACATTTTGCGTCCTGGCTAATTCAGGAAGGTAATTTTTTGATTCTTTTTTCAAATGGAATATAACAGAATTTTCATAAAATGTGTCAATTTTGAAGTTTTTTCACGATAATTCTGGAATGCGATTCTGTACAGACAAACCGATTACACCACAAGATTCAGTAACATTTCAGTATTAAGCTGTGAACATCTCGAGTCCTTGCTAATTAGGAAGGTCCATTTTTGATTCTTTTTTCAAAGTCATATGTCAGAAAATTCAAAATTGTGTCAATTTCGTAGTTTTTTAATGATAATTCAGGAATGCGATTTTGTACAGACTAACCGAAAATACCACAAGATTCCGCAACATTTCAGAATTCAGATCCTGTGGAGGACTCTGAGTCCTCGGAAATTCAGGAAGGTCCTTTTTGGATCCTTTTTTCAAAGTAATATGTCAGAATTTTCAAAAATGTGTCAATTTTGAGGTTTTTTCACGATAATTCATGAATTCGATTTTGTACAGACAAACCGATTACACCACAAGATTCAGCAACATTTCAGAATTCAGCTTTGAGCATCTTCATTCCTTGCTAATTCAGGAAGATCCATTTTTGATCCTTTTTTCAAAGTCATATGTCAGAATTTTCAAAAATGTGTCAATTTTGTGGTTTTTTCACGATAACTCAAGAATGCGATTTTGTACAGACAAACCGATTACACCACAAGATTCAGCAATATTTCAGGATTAAGCTGTGAACATCTTCAGTCCTTGCTAATTAGGAAGGTCAATTTTTGATTCTTTTTCCAAAGTCATATGTCAGAATATTCAAAAATGTGTCAATTGATTCTTTTTTCAAAGTCTTATATCATGTGTCAATTTAGTGGTTTTTTCACGATAACTCAGGAATGCGATTTTGTACAGACAAACCGATTACACCACAAGATTCAGGAACATTTTAGAATCCAGATGTGTACATCTTCATTCCTTGCCAATTCAGAAAGATCCATTTATGATTCTTTTTTCAAAGTCATATGTCAGAATATTTTGTAATAATTCAGGAATTCGATTTTGTACAGACAAACCGATTAACCCACAAGATTCAGCAACATTTCAGGATTCAGATGTGAACATCTTGAGTCCTTGCTAATTCAGGAAGGTTCTTTTATGATTTTTTTTCAAAGTCATATGTCAGAATATTTTGAAATAATTCAGGAATTCGATTTTGTACAGACAAACCGATTAAACCACAAGATTCAGAAACATTTCAGGATTCAGATGTGAACATCTTGAGTCCTTGCTAATTCAGGAAGGTTCTTTTTTGATCCTTTTTTCAAAGTCATATGTCAGAATTTTCAAAAATGTGTCAATTTTGTGTTTTTTTCAAGACAATTCAGGAATACGATTTTGTACAGACAAAACGATTGCACCTCAAGATTCAGAAACATTTCAGGATTCAGCTGTGCACATCTTCAGTCCTTGCTAATTCAGGAAGGTCCATTTTTGATTCTGTTTTCAAAGTCTTATGTCAGAATATTCTAAAATGTGTCAATTTCGTGGTTTTTTCACGATAATTCAGGATTGCGATTTTGTACAGACAAACCGATTAAACCACAAGATTCAGCAACATTTCATGATTCAGCTGTGAACATTTTCAGTCCTTGCTAAATCAGGAAGGTCCTTTTTTGATCCTTTTTTCAAAATCATATGTCAGAATTTTCAAAAATGTGTCAATTTAGTGGTTTTTTAACGATAACTCAGGAATGCGATTTTGTACAGACAAACCGATTACACCACAAGATTCAGCAACATTTCAAAATTCAGATGTGAACATCTTGAGTCCTTGTTAATTCAGGATGGTCCTTTTTTCAAAGTCAAGATGTAAACATCTTGAGTCCTTGTTAATTCAGGAAGGTCCTTTTTGATCCTTTTTTCATAGTCATATATCAGAATTTTCAAAAATGTGTCAATTTTGTGGTTTTTTCACGATAATTCAGGATTGCGATTTTGGACAGACAAACTGATTACACCACAAGATTCAGCAACATTTCAGTATTCAGCTGTGAACATTTTCAGTCCTTGCTAAATCAGGAAGGTCAAAGTCATATGTAAGAATTTTCAAAAATGTGTCAATTTTGTGTTTTTTTGAAGATAATTCAGGAATACGATTTTGTACAAACAAACCGATTGCACCGCAAGATTCAGCAACATTTCAGGATTCAGCTGTGCACATCTTCAGTCCTTGCTAATTCAGGAAGGTCCATTTTTGATTCTTTTTTCAAAGTCTTATGTCAGAATATTCAAAAATGTGTCAATTTCGTTTTTTTTTCACGATAATTCAGGATTGCGATTTTGTACAGACAAACCGAATACACCACAAGATTCAGCAGCATTTCAGAATTCAGCTGTGAACTTTTCAGTCCTTGCTAGATCAGGAAGGTCCTTTTTTGATCCTTTTTTCAAAATCATATGTCAGAATTTTCAAAAATGTGTCAATTTAGGGGTTTTTTCACGATAACTCAGGAATGCGATTTTGTAGAGACAAACCGATTACACCACAAGATTCAGCAACATTTCAGGATTCATATGTGAACATCTTGAGTCCTTGCTAATTCAGGAAGGTTCTTTTTTGATCCTTTTTTCAAAGTCATATGTCAGAATTTTCAAAAATGTGTCAATAATTCAGGAATACGATTTTGTACAGACAAACCGATTGCACCGCAAGTTTCAGCAACATTTCAGGATTCAGCTGTGCACATCTTCAGTCCTTGCTAATTCAGGAAGGTCCATTTTTGATTCTTTTTTCAAATTCTTATGTCAGAATATTCAAAAATGTGTCAATTTCGTGGTTTTTTCACGATAATTCAGGATTGCGATTTTGGACAGACAAACTGATTACACCACAAGATTCAGCAACATTTCAGTATTCAGCTGTGAACATTTTCAGTCCTTGCTAAATCAGGAAGGTCAAAGTCATATGTAAGAATTTTCAAAAATGTGTCAATTTTGTGTTTTTTTGAAGATAATTCAGGAATACGATTTTGTACAAACAAACCGATTGCACCGCAAGATTCAGCAACATTTCAGGATTCAGCTGTGCACATCTTCAGTCCTTGCTAATTCAGGAAGGTCCATTTTTGATTCTTTTTTCAAAGTCTTATGTCAGAATATTCAAAAATGTGTCAATTTCGTTTTTTTTTCACGATAATTCAGGATTGCGATTTTGTACAGACAAACCGAATACACCACAAGATTCAGCAGCATTTCAGAATTCAGCTGTGAACTTTTCAGTCCTTGCTAAATCAGGAAGGTCCTTTTTTGATCCTTTTTTCAAAATCATATGTCAGAATTTTCAAAAATGTGTCAATTTAGGGGTTTTTTCACGATAACTCAGGAATGCGATTTTGTAGAGACAAACCGATTACACCACAAGATTCAGCAACATTTCAGGATTCATATGTGAACATCTTGAGTCCTTGCTATTTCAGGAAGGTTCTTTTTTGATCCTTTTTTCAAAGTCATATGTCAGAATTTTCAAAAATGTGTCAATAATTCAGGAATACGATTTTGTACAGACAAACCGATTGCACCGCAAGTTTCAGCAACATTTCAGGATTCAGCTGTGCACATCTTCAGTCCTTGCTAATTCAGGAAGGTCCATTTTTGATTCTTTTTTCAAAGTCTTATGTCAGAATATTCAAAAATGTGTCAATTTCGTGGTTTTTTCACGATAATTCAGGATTGCGATTTTGTACAGACAAACCAATTACACCACAAGATTCAGCAGCAATTCAGAATTCAGCTGTGAACATTTTCAGTCCTTGCTAAATCAGGAAAGGACCTTTTTTGATCCTTTTTTCAAAATCATATGTTTTTTCACGATAACTCAGGAATGCGATTTTGTACAGACAAACCGATTACACCACAAGATTCAGCAACATTTCAGGATTCAGATGTGAACATCTTGAGTCCTTGTTTTTTCAGGATGGGCCTTTTTTTTATTCTTTTTCAAAGTCAAGATGTGAACATCTTCAGTCCTTGCTAATTCAGGAAGGTTCTTTTTTGATCCTTGTTTCAAAGTCATATGTCAGAATTTTCAAAAATGTGTCAATTTAGTGGTTTTTTTACGATAACTCAGGAATGCGATTTTGTACAGACAAACCGATTACACCGCAAGATTCAGCAACATTTCAGGATTCAGCTGTGCACATCTTCAGTTCTTGCTAATTCAGGAAGGTCCATTTTTGATTCTTTCTTCAAAGTCATATGTCAGAATATTCAAAAATGTGTCAATTTCGTGTTTTTTTCACGATAATTCAGGATTGCGATTTTGTACAGACAAACCGATTACACCACGAGATTCAGCAGCAATTCAGAATTCAGCTGTGAACATTTTCAGTCCTTGCTAAATCAGGAAGGTCCTTTTTTGATCCTTTTTTCAAAATCATATGTCAGAATTTTCAAAAATGTGTCAATTTAGTGGTTTTTTCACGATAACTCAGGAATGCGATTTTGTACAGACAAAACGATTACACCACAAGATTCAAAAACATTTCAAGATTCAGATGTGAACATCTTGAGTCCTTGTTAATTCAGGATGGTCCTTTTTTGGTCCTTTTTTCAAAGTCAAGATGTAAACATCTTGAGTCGTTGTTAATTCAGGAAGGTCCTTTTTGATCCTTTTTTCAAAATCATATGTAAGAATTTTCAAAAATGTGTCAATTTTGTGTTTTTTTCAAGATAATTCAGGAATACGATTTTGTACAAACAAACCGATTGCACCGCAAGATTCAGCAACATTTCAGGATTCAGCTGTGCACATCTTCAGTCCTTGCTAATTCAGGAAGGTCCATTTTTGATTCTTTTTTCAAAGTCTTATGTCAGAATATTCAAAAATGTGTGAATTTCGTTTTTTTTTCACGATAATTCAGGATTGCGATTTTGTACAGACAAACCGAATACACCACAAGATTCAGCAGCATTTCAGAATTCTGCTGTGAACTTTTCAGTCCTTGCTAAATCAGGAAGGTCCTTTTTTGATCCTTTTTTCAAAATCATATGTCAGAATTTTCAAAAATGTGTCAATTTAAGGGTTTTTTCACGATAACTCAGGAATGCGATTTTGTACAGACAAACCGATTACACCACAAGATTCAGCAACATTTCAGGATTCAGATGTGAACATCTTGAGTCCTTGTTTTTTCAGGATGGGCCTTTTTTTATTCTTTTTCAAAGTCAAGATGTGAACATCTTCAGTCCTTGCTAATTCAGGAAGGTTCTTTTTTGATCCTTGTTTCAAAGTCATATGTCAGAATTTTCAAAAATGTGTCAATTTAGTGGTTTTTTTACGATAACTCAGGAATGCGATTTTGTACAGACAAACCGATTACACCGCAAGATTCAGCAACATTTCAGGATTCAGCTGTGCACATCTTCAGTTCTTGCTAATTCAGGAAGGTCCATTTTTGATTCTTTTTTTCAAAGTCATATGTCAGAATATTTTGTAATAATTCAGGAATTCGATTTTGTACAGACAAATCGATTAAACCACAAGATTCAGCAACATTTGAGGATTCATATGTGAACATCTTGAGTCCTTGCTAATTCAGGAAGGTTCTTTTTTGATCCTTTTTTCAAAGTCATATGTCAGAATTTTCAAAAATGTGTCAATTTTGTGTTTTTTTCAAGATAATTCAGGAGTACGATTTTGTACAGACAAACCGATTGCACCGCAAGTTTCAGCAACATTTCAGGATTCAGCTGTGCACATCTTCATTCCTTGCTAATTCAGGAAGGTCCTTTTTGATTCTTTTTTCAAAGTCTTATGTCAGAATATTCAAAAATGTGTCAATTTCGTGGTTTTTTCACGATAATTCAGGATTGCGATTTTGTACAGACAAACCGATTACACCACAATATTCAGCAGCAATTCAGAATTCAGCTGTTATTCAGTCCTTGCAAAATCAGGAAAGGACATTTTTTGATCCTTTTTTCAAAATCATATGTCAGAATTTTCAAAAATGTGTCAATTTAGTGGTTTTTTAACGATAACTCAGGAATGCGATTTTGTACAGGCAAACCGATTACACCACAAGATTCAGCAACATTTCAGTATTCAGATGTGAACATCTTCAACCCTTGCTAATTCAGAAAGATCCATTTTTGATTCTTTTTTCAAAGTCATATGTCAGAATATTTTGTAATAATTCAGGAATGCGATTTTGTACAGACAAACCGTTTAAACCACAAGATTTAGCAACATTTCAGGATTCAGATGTGAACATCTTGAGTCCTTGCTAATTCAGGAAGGTCCATTTTTGATTCTTTTTTCAAAGTCTTATGTCAGAATATTTTGTAATAATTCAGGAATTCGATTTTGTACAGACAAACCGATTAAACCACAAGATTCAGCAACATTTCAGGATTCATACGTGAACATCTTGAGTCCTTGCTAATTCAGGAAGGTACATTTTTGATACTTTTTTCAAAGTCATATGTCAGACTTTTCAAAAATGTGTCAATTTTGTGTTTTTTTCAAGATAATTCAGCAATACGATTTTGTACAGACAAACCGATTGTACCGCAAGATTCAGCAACATTTCAGGATTCAGCTTTGCACATCATCAGTCCTTGCTAATTCAGGAAGGTCCATTTTTGATACTTTTTTCAAAGTCTTATGTCAGAATATTCAAAAATGTGTCAATTTCGTGGTTTTTTCACGATAATTCAGGATTGCGATTTTGTACAGACAAACCGATTACACCACAAGATTCAGCAGCAATTCAGAATTCAGCTGTGAACATTTTCAGTCCTTGCTAAATCAGGAAGGTCCTTTTTTTATCCTTTTTTCAAAATCAGATGTCAGAATTTTCAAATATGTGTCAATTTAGTGGTTTTTTCACGATAACTCAGGAATGCGATTTTGTACAGACAAAACGATTACACCACAAGATTCAAAAACATTTCAAGATTCAGATCTTGAGTCCTTGTTAATTCAGGATGGTCCTTTTTTGGTCCTTTTTTCAAAGTCAAGATGTAAACATCTTGAGTCCTTGTTAATTCAGGAAGGTCCTTTTTGATCCTTTTTTCAAAATCATATGTCAGAATTTTCAAAAATGTGTCAATTTTGTGGTTATTTCACGATAATTCAGGATTGCGATTTTGTACAGACAAACCGATTACACCACAAAATTCAGCAACATTTCAGGATTCTGCTGTGATCATTTTCAGTCCTTGCTAAATCAGGAAGGTCAAAGTCATATGTCAGAATTTTCAAAAATGTGTCAATTTTGTGTTTTTTTCAAGATAATTCAGGAATACGAATTTGTACAGACAAACCGATTGCACCGCAAGATTCAGCAACATTTCAGGATTCAGCTGTGCACATCTTCAGTCCTTGCTAATTCAGGAAGGTCCATTTTTGATTCTTTTTTCAAAGTCTTATGTCAGAATATTCAAAAATGTGTCAATTTCGTGGTTTTTTCACGGTAATTCAGGATTGCGATTTTGTACAGACAAACCGATTACACCACAAGATTCAGCAGCATTTCAGAATTCAGCTGTGAACTTTTCAGTCCTTGCTAAATCAGGAAGGTCCTTTTTTGATCCTTTTTTCAAAATCATATGTCAGAATTTTCAAAAATGTGTCAATTTAGTGTTTTTTTCACGATAACTCAGGAATGCGATTTTGTACAGACAAACCGATTACACCACGAGATTCAGCAACTTTTCAGGATTCAGATGTGAACATCTTGAGTCCTTGTTTTTTCAGGATGGGCCTTTTTTATTCTTGCTAATTCAGGAAGGTCCATATTTGATTCTTTTTTCAAAGACTTATGTCAGAATATTCAAAAATGTGTCAATTTCGTGGTTTTTTCACGATAATTCAGGATTGCGATTTTGTACAGACAAACCGATTACACCACAAGATTCAGCAACATTTCAGTATTCAGACGTGAACATCTTGAGTCCTTGCTAATTCAGGAAGGTTCTTTTTTTGATCCTTTTTTCAAAGTCATATGTCAGAAATTTCAAAAATGTGTCAATTTTTTTGTTTTTTTCAAGATAATTCAGGAATACGATTTTGTACAGACAAACCGACTACATCGCAAGATTCAGCAACATTTCAGGATTCAGCTGTGCACATATTGAGTCCTTGCTAATTCAGGAAGGTCCATTTTTGATTCTTTTTATACCCTACACCTATGAGGTACAGGGTATATTAACTTTGTGCATATATTGTAACGCCCCTTAGGAGGCGTGTCCGGTATGGAAAAGTATATATATTCTTGATCAGCATAACTACCCGAGTCCGTTTAGCCATGTCCGTCTGTCTGTCTGTCTGTCTGTCCGTCTTGCTGTCTTGCTGTCTTGCTGTCCGAATACAGAATAACTTGAGAAATACTGATCAGAATGCGATGAAATTTCGTCTCAATATATTTTAGCCAAAAGTAGGAACTGAGTTTGAAAATGAGCAAAATCGGTCAACGGACACGCCCACCTCCCATACAAGTCACTTTTATATAACTCTTTCGAAACTAATATTTCGAAAAGTATTCAAGATATAGTTATAAAATTTAAAACGTATTGTTAGAATATACCTAAAAATATGTGGTCCAAAAATGGGCGTGATCCGCCCACTTTTTTTTTTCATTATATCCCGGGTTTTCATAGTAAAAATTTGATCCGTAAATTATTAAAATCAAATTTATGAAATATTAGCCTTTCAAAATTTTAAATATAGGCGTGGTCCGCCCAATTATATTTTTCATTTTTTTTTTTTAGTTTTTTATACTTTATATAATTTTTTTTAATTTATGGGGATATAAGACGTAAATTTCTGATATATGAATAATATTCTGAAGTTCAGCATAATTAAAAATTTAAAATTAAGGTATACAATTAAATATTCCTCATTAATATCTCCACCAAAGGTGTAGGGTATTCCATAGTCGGGCCCGACCGACTATAAAAATCCGCCCCATGTGACCGAACTTACCCATGTGACCTAACTTTCCCAACTCGTTTTCAAAGTCATATGTCAGAATATTCAAAAATGTGTCAATTTAGTGGTTTTTTCACGATAACTCAGGAATGCGATTTTGTACAGACAAACCAATTACACCGCAAGATTCAGCAACATTTCAGATTTCAGCTGTGTACATCTTCAGTCCTTGCTAATTCAGGAAGGTCCATTTTTGATTCTTTTTTCAAAGTCATATGTAAGAATATTCAAAAATGTGTCAATTTAGTGGTTTTTTCACGATAACTCAGGAATGCGATTTTGTACAGACAAACCGATTACATCGCAAGATTCAGCAACATTTCAGGATTCAGCTGTGCACATCTTCAGTCCTTTCTAATTCAGGAAGGTCCATTTTTGATTCTTTTTTCAAAGTCTTATGTCAGAATATTCAAAAATGTGTCAATTTAGTGGTTTTTTCACGATAACTCAGGAATGCAATTTTGTACAGACAAACCGATTACACCACAAGGTTCAGCAACATTTCAGGATTCAGATATGAACATCTTGAGTCCTTGCTTATTTAGGAAGGTTCTTTTTTGATCCATTTTTTCAAAGTCATATGTCAGAATATTCAAAAATGTGTCAATTTTGTGTTTTTTTCAAGATAATTCAGGAATACGATTTTGTACAGACAAACCGATGGCTTATTCAGGAAGGTCCATTTTTGATTCTTTTTTCAAAGTCTTATGTCAGAATATTCAAAAATGTGTCAATTTCGTGGTTTTTTCACGATAATTCAGGATTGCGATTTTGTACAGACAAACCGATTACACCACAAGATTCAGCAGCAATTCAGAATTCAGCTTTGAACATTTTCAGTCCTTGCTAAATCAGGAAGGTCCTTTTTTGATCCTTTTTTCAAAATCATATGTCAGAATTTTCAAAAATGTGTCAATTTAGTGGTTTTTTCACGATAACTCAGGAATGCGATTTTGTACAGACAAACCGATTACACCACAAGATTCAGAAACATTTCAAGATTCAGATGTGAACATCTTGAGTCCTTGTTAATTCAGGATGGTCCTTTTTTGGTCCTTTTTTCAAAGTCAAGATGTAAACATCTTGAGTCCTTGTTAATTCAGGAAGTTCCTTTTTGATCCTTTTTTTCAAAGTCATACGTCAGAATTTTCAAAAATGTGTCAATTTTGTGGTTTTTTCACGATAATTCAGGATTGCGATTTTGTACAGACAAACCGATTACACCACAAGATTCAGCAACATTTCAGTATTGAGCTGTGAACATTTTCAGTTCTTGCTAAATCAGGAAGGTCAAAGTCATATGTCAGAATTTTCAAAAATGTGTCAATTTTGTGTTTTTTTCAAGATAATTCAGGAATACGATTTTGTACAGACAAACCGATTATACCACAAGGTTTAGCAACATTTCAGGATTCAGATATGAACATCTTGAGTCCTTGCTAATTCAGAAAGGTTCTTTTTTGATTCTTTTTTCA
Source organism: Dryomyza anilis (assembly GCA_951804985.1). NCBI lineage: Eukaryota > Metazoa > Arthropoda > Insecta > Diptera > Dryomyzidae > Dryomyza > Dryomyza anilis. The sequence continues at coordinate 1,369,967 of OX638135.1, forward strand.
AAGTCATATGTCAGAATATTCAAAAATGTGTCAACTTAGTGGTTTTTTCACGATAACTCAGGAATGCGATTTTGTACAGACAAACTGATTACACCACAAGATTCAGCAACATTTTAGGATTCAGATGTGTACATCTTCATTCCTTTCTAATTCAGGAAGATCCATTTTTGATTCATTTTTCAAAGTCATATGTCAGAATATTATGTAATAATTCAGGAATTCGATTTTGTACAGACAAACCGATTAAACCACAAGATTCAGCAACATTTCAGGATTCATTTGTGAACATCTTGAGTCCTTGCTAATTCAGAAAGGTTCTTTTTTGATCCTTTTTTTCAAAGTCATATGCCAGAATTTTCAAAAATGTGTCAATTTTGTGTTTTTTTTCAAGATAATTCAGGAATACGATTTTGTACAGACAAACCGATTGCTTATTCAGGAAGGTCCATTTTTGATTCTTTTTTTCAAAGTCTTATGTCAGAATATTCAAAAATGTGTCAATTTAGTGGTTTATTCACGATAACTCAGGAATGCAATTTTGTACAGACAAACTGATTACACCACAAGATTCAGCAACATTTCAGGATTCATATGTAGACATCTTGAGTCCTTGCTAATTCAGGAAGGTTCTTTTTTGATCCTTTTTTTCAAAGTCATATGTCAGAATTTTCAAAAATGTGTCAATTTTGTGTTTTTTTCAAGATAATTCAGGAATACGATTTTGTACAGACAAACCGATGGCTTATTCAGGAAGGTCCATTTTTGATTCTTTTTTCAAAGTCATATGTCAGAATATTCAAAAATGTGATAATTTCGTGGTTTTTTCACGATAATTCAGGATTGCGATTTTGTACAGACAAACCGATTACACCACAAGATTCAGCAGCAATTCAGAATTCAGCTTTGAACATTTTCAGTCCTTGCTAAATCAGGAAGGTCCTTTTTTGATCCTTTTTTCAAAATCATTTGTCAGAATTTTCAAAAATGTGTCAATTTAGTGGTTTTTTCACGATAACTCAGGAATGCGATTTTGTACAGACAAACCGATTACACCACAAGATTCAGAAACATTTCAAGATTCAGATGTGAACATCTTGAGTCCTTGTTAATTCAGGATGGTCCTTTCTTGGTCCTTTTTCAAAGTCAAGATGTAAACATCTTGAGTCCTTGTTAATTCAGGAAGTTCCTTTTTGATCCTTTATTTCAAAGTCATATGTCAGAATTTTTTAAAAATGTGTCAATTTTGTGGTTTTTTCACGATAATTCAGGATTGCGATTTTGTACAGACAAACCGATTACACCACAAGATTCAGCAACATTTCAGTATTCAGCTGTGAACATTTTCAGTTCTTGCTAAATCATGAAGGTCAAAGTCATATGTCAGAATTTTCAAAAATGTGTCAATTTTGTGTTTTTTTCAAGATAATTCAGGAATACGATTTTGTACAGACAAACCGATTATACCACAAGGTTCAGCAACATTTCAGGATTCAGATATGAACATCTTGAGTCCTTGCTAATTCAGGAAGGTTCTTTTTTGATTCTTTTTTCAAAGTCATATGTCAGAATATTCAAAAATGTGTCAATTTAGTGGTTTTTTCACGATAACTCAGGAATGCGATTTTGTACAGACAAACCGATTAAACCACAAGATTCAGCAACATTTCAGGATTCAGCTGTGAACATTTTCAGTCCTTGCTAAATCAGGAAGGTCCTTTTTTGATCCTTTTTTCAAAATCATATGTCAGAATTTTCAAAAATGTGTCAATTTAGTGGTTTTTTAACGATAACTCAGGAATGCGATTTTGTACAGACAAATCGATTACACCACAAGATTCAGCAACATTTCAAAATTCAGATGTGAACATCTTGAGTCCTTGTTAATTCAGGATGGTCCTTTTTTCAAAGTCAAGATGTAAACATCTTGAGTCCTTGTTAATTCAGGAAGGTCCTTTTTGATCCTTTTTTCATAGTCATATATCAGAATTTTCAAAAATGTGTCAATTTTGTGGTTTTTTCACGATAATTCAGGATTGCGATTTTGGACAGACAAACTGATTACACCACAAGATTCAGCAACATTTCAGTATTCAGCTGTGAACATTTTCAGTCCATGCTAAATCAGGAACGTCAAAGTCATATGTAAGAATTTTCAAAAATGTGTCAATTTTGTGTTTTTTTGAAGATAATTCAGGAATACGATTTTGTACAAACAAACCGATTGCACCGCAAGATTCAGCAACATTTCAGGATTCAGCTGTGCACATCTTCAGTCCTTGCTAATTCAGGAAGGTCCATTTTTGATTCTTTTTTCAAAGTCTTATGTCAGAATATTCAAAAATGTGTCAATTTCGTTTTTTTTTCACGATAATTCAGGATTGCGATTTTGTACAGACAAACCGAATACACCACAAGATTCAGCAGCATTTCAGAATTCAGCTGTGAACTTTTCAGTCCTTGCTAAATCAGGAAGGTCCTTTTTTGATCCTTTTTTCAAAATCATATGTCAGAATTTTCAAAAATGTGTCAATTTAGGGGTTTTTTCACGATAACTCAGGAATGCGATTTTGTAGAGACAAACCGATTACACCACAAGATTCAGCAACATTTCAGGATTCATATGTGAACATCTTGAGTCCTTGCTAATTCAGGAAGGTTCTTTTTTGATCCTTTTTTCAAAGTCATATGTCAGAATTTTCAAAAATGTGTCAATAATTCAGGAATACGATTTTGTACAGACAAACCGATTGCACCGCAAGTTTCAGCAACATTTCAGGATTCAGCTGTGCACATCTTCAGTCCTTGCTAATTCAGGAAGGTCCATTTTTGATTCTTTTTTCAAAGTCTTATGTCAGAATATTCAAAAATGTGTCAATTTCGTGGTTTTTTCACGATAATTCAGGATTGCGATTTTGTACAGACAAACCAATTACACCACAAGATTCAGCAGCAATTCAGAATTCAGCTGTGAACATTTTCAGTCCTTGCTAAATCAGGAAAATACCTTTTTTGATCCTTTTTTCAAAATCATATGTTTTTTCACGATAACTCAGGAATGCGATTTTGTACAGACAAACCGATTACACCACAAGATTCAGCAACATTTCAGGATTCAGATGTGAACATCTTGAGTCCTTGTTTTTTCAGGATGGGCCTTTTTTTTATTCTTTTTCAAAGTCAAGATGTGAACATCTTCAGTCCTTGCTAATTCAGGAAGGTTCTATTTTGATCCTTGTTTCAAAGTCATATGTCAGAATTTTCAAAAATGTGTCAATTTAGTGGTTTTTTTACGATAACTCAGGAGTGCGATTTTGTACAGACAAACCGATTACACCGCAAGATTCAGCAACATTTCAGGATTCAGCTGTGCACATCTTCAGTTCTTGCTAATTCAGGAAGGTCCATTTTTGATTCTTTCTTCAAAGTCATATGTCAGAATATTCAAAAATGTGTCAATTTCGTGGTTTTTTCACGATAATTCAGGATTGCGATTTTGTACAGACAAACCGATTACACCACAAGATTCAGCAGCAATTCAGAATTCAGCTGTGAACATTTTCAGTCCTTGCTAAATCAGGAAGGTCCTTTTTTGATCCTTTTTTCAAAATCATATGTCAGAATTTTCAAAAATGTGTCATTTTAGTGGTTTTTTCACGATAACTCAGGAATGCGATTTTGTACAGACAAAACGATTACACCACAAGATTCAAAAACATTTCAAGATTCAGATGTGAACATCTTGAGTCCTTGTTAATTCAGGATGGTCCTTTTTTGGTCCTTTTTTCAAAGTCAAGATGTAAACATCTTGAGTCGTTGTTAATTCGGGAAGGTCCTTTTTGATCCTTTTTTCAAAATCATATGTAAGAATTTTCAAAAATGTGTCAATTTTGTGTTTTTTTTCAAGATAATTCAGGAATACGATTTTGTACAAACAAACCGATTGCACCGCAAGATTCAGCAACATTTCAGGATTCAGCTGTGCACATCTTCAGTCCTTGCTAATTCAGGAAGGTCCATTTTTGATTCTTTTTTCAAAGTCTTATGTCAGAATATTCAAAATTGTGTGAATTTCGTTTTTTTTTCACGATAATTCAGGATTGCGATTTTGTACAGACAAACCCAATACACCACAAGATTCAGCAGCATTTCAGAATTCAGCTGTGAACTTTTCAGTCCTTCAAAATCATATGTCAGAATTTTCAAAAATATGTCAATTTAGGGGTTTTTTCACGAAAACTCAGGAATGCGATTTTGTACAGACAAACCGATTACACCACAAGATTCAGCAACATTTCAGGATTCAGATGTGAACATCTTGAGTCCTTGTTTTTTCAGGATGGGCCTTTTTTTATTCTTATTCAAAGTCAAGATGTGAACATCTTCAGTCCTTGCTAATTCAGGAAGGTTCTTTTTTGATCCTTGTTTCAAAGTCATATGTCAGAATTTTCAAAAATGTGTCAATTTAGTGGTTTTTTTACGATAACTCAGGAATGCGATTTTGTACAGACAAACCGATTACACCGCAGACAAACCGATTACACCGCAAGATTCAGCAACATTTCAGTATTCAGATGTGAACATCTTCAGTTCTTGCTAATTCAGGAAGGTCCATTTTTGATTCTTTTTTTCAAAGTCATATGTCAGAATATTTTGTAATAATTCAGGAATTCGATTTTGTACAGACAAACCGTTTAAACCACAAGATTCAGCAACATTTCAGGATTCAGATGTGAACATCTTGAGTCCTTGCTAATTCAGGAAGGTCCATTTTTGATTCTTTTTTCAAAGTCTTATGTCAGAATATTTTGTAATAATTCAGGAATTCGATTTTGTACAGACAAACCGATTAAACCACAAGATTCAGCAACATTTCAGGATTCATACGTGAACATCTTGAGTCCTTGCTAATTCAGGAAGGTACATTTTTGATACTTTTTTCAAAGTCATATGTCAGACTTTTCAAAAATGTGTCAATTTTGTGTTTTTTTTCAAGATAATTCAGGAATACGATTTTGTACAGACAAACCGATTGTACCGCAAGATTCAGCAACATTTCAGGATTCAGCTTTGCACATCTTCAGTCCTTGCTAATTCAGGAAGGTCCATTTTTGATACTTTTTTCAAAGTCTTATGTCAGAATATTCAAAAATGTGTCAATTTCGTGGTTTTTTCACGATAATTCAGGATTGCGATTTTGTACAGACAAACCGATTACACCACAAGATTCAGCAGCAATTCAGAATTCAGCTGTGAACATTTTCAGTCCTTGCTAAATCAGGAAGGTCCTTTTTTGATCCTTTTTTCAAAATCAGATGTCAGAATTTTCAAATATGTGTCAATTTAGTGGTTTTTTCACGATAACTCAGGAATGCGATTTTGTACAGACAAAACGATTACACCACAAGATTCAAAAACATTTCAAGATTCAGATCTTGAGTCCTTGTTAATTCAGGATGGTCCTTTTTTGGTCCTTTTTTCAAAGTCAAGATGTAAACATCTTGAGTCCTTGTTAATTCAGGAAGGTCCTTTTTGATCCTTTTTTCAAAATCATATGTCAGAATTTTCAAAAATGTGTCAATTTTGTGGTTATTTCACGATAATTCAGGATTGCGATTTTGTACAGACAAACCGATTACACCACAAAATTCAGCAACATTTCAGGATTCTGCTGTGAACATTTTCAGTCCTTGCTAAATCAGGAAGGTCAAAGTCATATGTCAGAATTTTCAAAAATGTGTCAATTTTGTGTTTTTTTCAAGATAATTCAGGAATACGAATTTGTACAGACAAACCGATTGCACCGCAAGATTCAGCAACATTTCAGGATTCAGCTGTGCACATCTTCAGTCCTTGCTAATTCAGGAAGGTCCATTTTTGATTCTTTTTTCAAAGTCTTATGTCAGAATATTCAAAAATGTGTCAATTTCGTGGTTTTTTCACGGTAATTCAGGATTGCGATTTTGTACAGACAAACCGATTACACCACAAGATTCAGCAGCATTTCAGAATTCAGCTGTGAACTTTTCAGTCCTTGCTAAATCAGGAAGGTCCTTTTTTGATCCTTTTTTCAAAATCATATGTCAGAATTTTCAAAAATGTGTCAATTAAGTGGTTTTTTCACGATAACTCAGGAATGCGATTTTGTACAGACAAACCGATTACACCACAAGATTCAGCAACTTTTCAGGATTCAGATGTGAACATCTTGAGTCCTTGTTTTTTTCAGGATGGGCCTTTTTTATTCTTGCTAATTCAGGAAGGTCCATATTTGATTCTTTTTTCAAAGACTTATGTCAGAATATTCAAAAATGTGTCAATTTCGTGGTTTTTTCACGGTAATTCAGGATTGCGATTTTGTACAGACAAACCGATTACACCACAAGATTCAGCAGCATTTCAGAATTCAGCTGTGAACTTTTCAGTCCTTGCTAATTCAGGAAGGTTCTTTTTTTGATCCTTTTTTCAAAGTCATATGTCAGAAATTTCAAAAATGTGTCAATTTTTTGTTTTTTTCAAGATAATTCAGGAATACGATTTTGTACAGACAAACCGATTACATCGCAAGATTCAGCAACATTTCAGGATTCAGCTGTGCACATATTCAGTCCTTGCTAATTCAGGAAGGTCCATTTTTGATTCTTTTTATACCCTACACCTATGAGGTACAGGGTATATTAACTTTGTGCATATATTGTAACGCCCCTTAGGAGGCGTGTCCGGTATGGAAAAGTATATATATTCTTGATCAGCATAACTACCCGAGTCCGTTTAGCCATGTCCGTCTGTCTGTCTGTCTGTCTGTCCGTCTTGCTGTCTTGCTGTCTTGCTGTCCGAATACAGAATAACTTGAGAAATACTGATCAGAATGCGATGAAATTTCGTCTCAATATATTTTAGCCAAAAGTAGGAACTGAGTTTGAAAATGGGCAAAATCGGTCAACGGACACGCCCACCTCCCATACAAGTCACTTTTATATAACTCTTTCGAAACTAATATTTCGAAAAGTATTCAAGATATAGTTATAAAATTTAAAACGTATTGTTAGAATATACCTAAAAATATGTGGTCCAAAAATGGGCGTGATCCGCCCACTTTTTTTTTTCATTATATCCCGGGTTTTCATAGTAAAAATTTGATCCGTAAATTATTAAAATCAAATTTATGAAATATTAGCCTTTCAAAATTTTAAATATAGGCGTGGTCCGCCCAATTATATTTTTCATTTTTTTTTTTTAGTTTTTTATACTTTATATAATTTTTTTTAATTTATGGGGATATAAGACGTAAATTTCTGATATATGAATAATATTCTGAAGTTCAGCATAATTAAAAATTTAAAATTAAGGTATACAATTAAATATTCCTCATTAATATCTCCACCAAAGGTGTAGGGTATTCCATAGTCGGGCCCGACCGACTATAAAAATCCGCCCCATGTGACCGAACTTACCCATGTGACCTAACTTTCCCAACTCGTTTTCAAAGTCATATGTCAGAATATTCAAAAATGTGTCAATTTAGTGGTTTTTTCACGATAACTCAGGAATGCGATTTTGTACAGACAAACCAATTACACCGCAAGATTCAGCAACATTTCAGAATTCAGCTGTGCACATCTTCAGTCCTTGCTAATTCAGGAAGGTCCATTTTTGATTCTTTTTTTCAAAGTCATATGTAAGAATATTCAAAAATGTGTCAATTTAGTGGTTTTTTCACGATAACTCAGGAATGCGATTTTGTACAGACAAACCGATTACATCGCAAGATTCAGCAACATTTCAGGATTCAGCTGTGCACATCTTCAGTCCTTTCTAATTCAGGAAGGTCCATTTTTGATTCTTTTTTCAAAGTCTTATGTCAGAATATTCAAAAATGTGTCAATTTAGTGGTTTTTTCACGATAACTCAGGAATGCAATTTTGTACAGACAAACCGATTACACCACAAGGTTCAGCAACATTTCAGGATTCAGATATGAACATCTTGAGTCCTTGCTTATTTAGGAAGGTTCTTTTTTGATCCATTTTTTCAAAGTCATATGTCAGAATTTTCAAAAATGTGTCAATTTTGTGTTTTTTTCAAGATAATTCAGGAATACGATTTTGTACAGACAAACCGATGGCTTATTCAGGAAGGTCCATTTTTGATTCTTTTTTCAAAGTCTTATGTCAGAATATTCAAAAATGTGTCAATTTCGTGGTTTTTTCACGATAATTCAGGATTGCGATTTTGTACAGACAAACCGATTACACCACAAGATTCAGCAGCAATTCAGAATTCAGCTTTGAACATTTTCAGTCCTTGCTAAATCAGGAAGGTCCTTTTTTGATCCTTTTTTCAAAATCATATGTCAGAATTTTCAAAAATGTGTCAATTTAGTGGTTTTTTCACGATAACTCAGGAATGCGATTTTGTACAGACAAACCGATTACACCACAAGATTCAGAAACATTTCAAGATTCAGATGTGAACATCTTGAGTCCTTGTTAATTCAGGATGGTCCTTTTTTGGTCCTTTTTTCAAAGTCAAGATGTAAACATCTTGAGTCCTTGTTAATTCAGGAAGTTCCTTTTTGATCCTTTTTTTCAAAGTCATATGTCAGAATTTTCAAAAATGTGTCAATTTTGTGGTTTTTTCACGATAATTCAGGATTGCGATTTTGTACAGACAAACCGATTACACCACAAGATTCAGCAACATTTCAGTATTCAGCTTTGAACATTTTCAGTCCTTGCTAAATCAGGAAGGTCCTTTTTTGATCCTTTTTTCAAAATCATATGTCAGAATTTTCAAAAATGTGTCAATTTTGTGTTTTTTTCAAGATAATTCAGGAATACGATTTTGTACAGACAAACCGATTATACCACAAGGTTTAGCAACATTTCAGGATTCAGATATGAACATCTTGAGTCCTTGCTAATTCAGGAAGGTTCTTTTTTGATTCTTTTTTCAAAGTCATATGTCAGAATATTCAAAAATGTGTCAACTTAGTGGTTTTTTCACGATAACTCAGGAATGCGATTTTGTACAGACAAACTGATTACACCACAAGATTCAGCAACATTTTAGGATTCAGATGTGTACATCTTCATTCCTTTCTAATTCAGGAAGATCCATTTTTGATTCATTTTTCAAAGTCATATGTCAGAATATTATGTAATAATTCAGGAATTCGATTTTGTACAGACAAACCGATTAAACCACAAGATTCAGCAACATTTCAGGATTCATTTGTGAACATCTTGAGTCCTTGCTAATTCAGAAAGGTTCTTTTTTGATCCTTTTTTTCAAAGTCATATGCCAGAATTTTCAAAAATGTGTCAATTTTGTGTTTTTTTTCAAGATAATTCAGGAATACGATTTTGTACAGACAAACCGATTGCTTATTCAGGAAGGTCCATTTTTGATTCTTTTTTTCAAAGTCTTATGTCAGAATATTCAAAAATGTGTCAATTTAGTGGTTTATTCACGATAACTCAGGAATGCAATTTTGTACAGACAAACTGATTACACCACAAGATTCAGCAACATTTCAGGATTCATATGTAGACATCTTGAGTCCTTGCTAATTCAGGAAGGTTCTTTTTTGATCCTTTTTTTCAAAGTCATATGTCAGAATTTTCAAAAATGTGTCAATTTTGTGTTTTTTTTCAAGATAATTCAGGAATACGATTTTGTACAGACAAACCGATGGCTTATTCAGGAAAGTCCATTTTTGATTCTTTTTTCAAAGTCATATGTCAGAATATTCAAAAATGTGATAATTTCGTGGTTTTTTCACGATAATTCAGGATTGCGATTTTGTACAGACAAACCGATTACACCACAAGATTCAGCAGCAATTCAGAATTCAGCTTTGAACATTTTCAGTCCTTGCTAAATCAGGAAGGTCCTTTTTTGATCCTTTTTTCAAAATCATTTGTCAGAATTTTCAAAAACGTGTCAATTTAGTGGTTTTTTCACGATAACTCAGGAATGCGATTTTGTACAGACAAACCGATTACACCACAAGATTCAGCAACATTTCAGTATTCAGCTGTGAACATTTTCAGTTCTTGCTAAATCATGAAGGTCAAAGTCATATGTCAGAATTATCAAAAATGTGTCAATTTTGTGTTTTTTTCAAGATAATTCAGGAATACGATTTTGTACAGACAAACCGATTATACCACAAGGTTCAGCAACATTTCAGGATTCAGATATGAACATCTTGAGTCCTTGCTAATTCAGGAAGGTTCTTTTTTGATTCTTTTTTCAAAGTCATATGTCAGAATATTCAAAAATGTGTCAATTTAGTGGTTTTTTCACGATAACTCAGGAATGCGATTTTGTACAGACAAACTGATTACACCACAAGATTCAGCAACATTTTAGGATTCAGATGTGTACATCTTCATTCCTTTCTAATTCAGGAAGATCCATTTTTGATTCATTTTTGATTCATTTTTCAAAGTCATATGTCAGAATATTATGTAATAATTCAGGAATTCGATTTTGTACAGACAAACCGATTAAACCACAAGATTCAGCAACATTTCAGGATTCATTTGTGAACATCTTGAGTCCTTGCTAATTCAGAAAGGTTCTTTTTTGATCCTTTTTTTCAAAGTCATATGCCAGAATTTTCAAAAATGTGTAAATTTTGTGTTTTTTTTCAAGATAATTCAGGAATACGATTTTGTACAGACAAACCGATTGCTTATTCAGGAAGGTCCATTTTTGATTCTTTTTTTCAAAGTCTTATGTCCGAATATTCAAAAATGTGTCAATTTCGTGGTTTTTTCACGATAATTCAGGATTGCGATTTTGTACAGACAAACCGATTACACCACAAGATTCAGCAGCAATTCAGAATTCAGCTGTGAACATTTTCAGTCCTTGCTAAATCAGGAAGGTCCTTTTGTGATCCTTTTTTCAAAATCATATGCCAGAATTTTCAAAAATTTGTCAATTTAGTGTTTTTTTCAAGATAATTCAGGAATACGATTTTGTACAGACAAACCGATTGCTTATTCAGGAAGGTCCATTTTTGATTCTTTTTTCAAAGTCTTATGTCAGAATATTCAAAAATGTGTCAATTTCGTGGTTTTTTCACGATAATTCAGGATTGCGATTTTGTACAGACAAACCGATTACACCACAAGATTCAGCAGCAATTCAGAATTCAGCTGTGAACATTTTCAGTCCTTGCTAAATTAGGAAGGTCCTTTTTTGATTCTTTTTTCAAAATCATATGTCAGAATTTTCAAAAATGTGTCAATTTAGTGGTTTTTTAACGATAACTCAGGAATGCGATTTTGTACAGACAAACCGATTACACCACAAGATTCAGAAACATTTCAAGATTCAGATGTGAACATCTTGAGTCCTTGTTAATTCAGGATGGTCCTTTTTCGGTCCTTTTTTCAAAGTCAAGATGTAAACATCTTGAGTCCTTGTTAATTCAGAAAGTTCCTTTTTGATCCTTTTTTCAAAGTCATATGTCAGAATTTTCAAAAATGTGTCAATTTTGTGGTTTTTTCACGATAATTCAGGATTGCGATTTTGCACAGACAACCCGATTACACCACAAGATTCAGCAACATTTCAGTATTCAGCTGTGAACATTTTCAGTTCTTGCTAATTCAGGAAGGTCAAAGTCATATGTCAGAATTTTCAAAAATGTGTCAATTTTGTGTTTTTTTCAAGATAATTCAGGAATACGGTTTTGTACAGACAAACCGATTACACCACAAGGTTCAGCAACATTTCAGGATTCAGATATGAACATCTTGAGTCCTTGCTAATTCAGGAAGGTTCTTTTTTGATCTTTTTTCAAAGTCATATGTCAGAATATTCAAAAATGTGTCAATTTAGTGGTTTTTTCACGATAACTCAGGAATGCGATTTTGTACAGACAAACTGATTACACCACAAGATTCAGCAACATTTTAGGATTCAGATGTGTACATCTTCATTCCTTTCTAATTCAGGAAGATCCATTTTTGATTCATTTTTCAAAGTCATATCATGTCAGAATATTATGTAATAATTCAGGAATTCGATTTTGTACAGACAAACCGATTAAACCACAAGATTCAGCAACATTTCAGGATTCATATGTGAACATCTTGAGTCCTTGCAAATTCAGGAAGGTTCTTTTTTGATCCTTTTTTTCAAAGTCATATGTCAGAATTTTCAAAAATGTGTCAATTTTGTGTTTTTTTCAACATAATTCAGGAATACGATTTTGTACAGACAAACCGATTGCTTATTCAGGAAGGTCCATTTTTGATTCTTTTTTTCAAAGTCTTATGTCAGAATATTCAAAAATGTGTCAATTTCGTGGTTTTTTCACGATAATTCAGGATTGCGATTTTGTACAGACAAACCGATTACACCACAAGATTCAGCAGCAATTCAGAATTCAGCTGTGAACATTTTCAGGAAGGTTCTTTTTTGATCCTTTTTTTCAAAGTCATATATCAGAATTTTCAAAAATGTGTCAATTTTGTGTTTTTTTCAAGATAATTCAGGAATACGATTTTGTACAGACAAACCGATTGCTTACTCAGGAAGGTCCATTTTTGATTCTTTTTTCAAAGTCTTATGTCAGAATTTTCAAAAATGTGTCAATTTAGTGGTTTTTTCACGATAACTCAGGAATGCGATTTTGTACAGACAAACCGATTACACCACAAGATTCAGAAACATTTCAAGATTCAGATGTGAACATCTTGAGTCCTTGTTAATTCAGGATGGTCCTTTTTTCAAAGTCAAAATGTGAACATCTTGAGTCCTTGTTAATTCAGGAAGTTCCTTTTTGATCCTTTTTTCAAAGTCATATGTCAGAATTTTCAAAAATATGTCAATTTTGTGGTTTTTTCACGATAATTCAGGATTGCGATTTTGTACAGACAAACCGATTACACCACAAGATTCAGCAACATTTCAGTATTCAGCTGTGAACATTTTCAGTTCTTGCTAAATCAGGAAGGTCAAAGTCATATGTCAGAATTTTCAAAAATGTTTCAATTTTGTGTTTTTTTCAAGATAATTCAGGAATACGATTTTGTACAGACAAACCGATTGCTCCGCAAGATTCAGCAACATTTCAATATTCAGCTGTGCACATCTTCAGTCCTTGCTAATTCAGGAAGGTCCATTTTTGATTCTTTTTTCAAAGTCTTACGTCAGAATATTCAAAAATGTGTCAATTTCGTGGTTTTTTTACGATAATTCAGGATTGCGATTTTGTACAGACAAACCGATTGCACCACAAGATTCAGCAGCATTTCAGAATTCAGCTGTGAACTTTTCAGTCCTTGCTAAATCAGGAAGGTCCTTTTTTGATCCTTTTTTCAAAATCATATGACAGAATTTTCAAAAATGTGTCAATTTTGTGTTTTTTTTCAAGATAATTCAGGAATACGATTTTGTACAGACAAACCGATTACACCGCAAGATTCAGCAACATTTCAGGATTCAGCTGTGCACATCTTCAGTCCTTGCTAATTCAGGAATGTCCTTTTTTGATCCTTTTTTCAAAGTCATATTTCAGAATATTTTGTAATAATTCAGGAATGCGATTTTGTACAGACAAACCGATTAAACCACAAGATTCAGCAACATTTCAGGATTCAGATGTGAACTTCTGGAGTCCTTGCGCCTGATTCAGCAATATTTCAGGATTCAGCTGTGCACATCTTCAGTCCTTGCTAATTCAGGAAGTTCCATTTTTGATTCTTTTTTCAAAGTCATATGTCAGAATATTTTGTAATAATTAAGAATTCGATTTTGTACAGACAAACCGATTAAACCACAAGGTTCAGCAACATTTCAGGATTCAGATGTGAACATGTGAAGTCCTTGTTAATTCAGGAAGGTTCTTTTTTGATCCTTTTTTCAAAGTCATATGTCAGAATTTTCAAAAATGTGTCAATTTTGTGTTTTTTTCAAGATAATTCAGGAATACGATTTTGTGCAGACAAACCGATTGCATCGCAAGATTCAGCAACATTTCAGGATTCAGCTGTGCACATCTTCAGTCCTTGCTAATTCAGAAAGGTCCATTTTTGATTCTTTTTTCAAAGTCTTATGTCAGAATATTCAAAAATGTGTCAATTTCGTGGTTTTTTTCACGGTAATTCAGGATTGCGATTTTGTACAGACAAACCGATTACACCACAAGATTCAGCAGCATTTCAGAATTCAGCTGTGAACATTTTCAGTCCTTGCTAAATCAGGAAGGTCCTTTTTTGATCCTTTTTTCAAAATCATATGTCAGAATTTTCAATTCAGGAAGGTTTTTTTTTGATCGTTTTTTCAAAGTCATGTCAGAATTTTCAAAAATGTGTCAATTTAGTGGTTTTTTCACGATAACTCAGGAATGCGATTTTGTACAGACAAACCGATTACACCACAAGATTCAGCAACATTTCAGGATTCAGCTGTTTACATCTTCAGTCCTTGCTAATTCAGGAAGGTCCATTTTTGAGTCTTTTTTCAAAGTCATATGTCAGAATATTCAAAAATGTGTCAATTTAGTGGTTTTTCACGATAACTCAGGAATGCGATTTTGTACAGACAAACCGATTACACCACAAGATTCAGCAACATTTCAGGATTCAGCTGTGCACATCTTCAGTCCTTGCTAATTAAGAAAGGTCTATTTTTGATCCTTTTTTTCAAAGTCATATGTCAGAATTTTCAAAAATGTGTCAATTTTGTGTTTTTTGCAAGATAATTCAGGAATACGATTTTGTACAGACAAACCGATTGCTTATTTAGGAAGGTCCATTTTTGATTCTTTTTTCAAAGTCTTATGTCAGAATATTCAAAAATGTGTCAATTTCGTGGTTTTTTCACGATAATTCAGGATTGCGATTTTGTACAGACAAACCGATTACACCGCAAGATTCAGCAGCAATTCAGAATTCAGCTGTGAATATTTACAGTCCTTGCTAAATCAGGAAGGTCCTTTTTTGATCCTTTTTTCAAAATCATATGTCAGAATTTTCAAAAATGTGTCAATTTAGTGGTTTTTTCACGATAACTCAGGAATGCGTTTTTGTACAGACAAACCGATTAAACCACAAGATTCAGCAACATTTTAGGATTCAGATGTGTACATATTCATTCCTTTCTAATTCAGGAAGATCCATTTTTGATTCATTTTTCAAAGTCATATGTCAGAATATTTTGTAATAATTCAGGAATTCGATTTTGTACAGACATACTGATTAAACCACAAGATTCAGCAACATTTCAGGATTCATATGTGAACATCTTGAGTCCTTGCTAATTCAGGAAGGTTCTTTTTTGATCCTTTTTTTCAAAGTCATATGTCAGAATTTTCAAAAATGTGTCAATTTTGTGTTTTTTGCAAGATAATTCAGGAATACGATTTTGTACAGACAAACCGATTGCTTATTTAGGAAGGTCCATTTTTGATTCTTTTTTCAAAGTCTTATGTCAGAATATTCAAAAATGTGTCAATTTCGTGGTTTTTTCACGATAATTCAGGATTGCGATTTTGTAAAGACAAACCGATTACACCGCAAGATTCAGCAGCAATTCAGAATTCAGCTGTGAACATTTACAGTCCTTGCTAAATCAGGAAGGTCCTTTTTTGATCCTTTTTTCAAAATCATATGTCAGAATTTTCAAAAATGTGTCAATTTAGTGGTTTTTTCACGATAACTCAGGAATGCGATTTTGTACAGACAAACCGATTACACCACAAGATTCAGAAACATTTCAAGATTCAGATGTGAACATCTTGAATCCTTGTTAATTCAGGATGGTCCTTTTTAGGTCCTTTTTTCAAAGTCAAGATGTAAACATCTTGAGTCCTTGTTAATTCAGGAAGTTCCTTTTTGATCCTTTTTTCAAAGTCGTATGTCAGAATTTTCAAAATGTGTCAATTTTGTGGTTTTTTCACGATAATTCAGGATTGCGATTTTGTACAGACAAACCGATTACACCACAAGATTCAGCAACATTTCAGGATTCAGCTGTGAACATCTTCATTCCTTGCTAATTCAGGAAGATACATTTTTTATTCTTTTTCAATATCATATGTCAGAATATTTTGTAATAATTCAGGAATGCGATTTTGTACAGACAAACCGATTACACCACAAGATGCAGCAAAATTTCAGGATTCAGATCTTGTGGAGGACTCTGAGTCCTCGCAAATTCAGGAAGGTCCTTTTTTGATCCTTTTTTCAAAGTAATATGTCAGAATTTTCAAAAATGTGTAAATTTTGTGGTTTTTTCACGATAATGGAGGAATGCGATTTTGTACAGACAAACCGATTACACCATAAGATTCAGCAACAATTCAGGATTCAGATGTGATCATTTTCAGTCCTTGCTAATTCAGGAAGGTCCATTTTTGATTCTATTTTCAAAGTCATATGTCAGAATATTCAAAAATGTGTCAATTTAGTGGTTTTTTCACGATAACTCAGGAATGCGATTTTGTACAGACAAACCGCTTACACCACAAGATTCAGCAACATTTCAGGATTCAAAAGTGAACATCTTCAGTCATTGCTAAATAAGGAAGGTTCTTTTTTGATCCTTTTTTCAAAATCATATGTCAGAATTTTCAAAAATATGTCAATTTTGTGGTTTTTTCACGATAATTCAGGAATGCGATTTTGAATTTTAAAAAATGTGTCAATTTTGTGTTTTTTTCACGATAATTCAGGAATGCGATTTTGTACAGACAAACCGATTACACCGCAAGATTCAGCAGCAATTCAGAATTCAGCTGTGAACATTTACAGTCCTTGCTAAATCAGGAAGGTCCTTTTTTGATCCTTTTTTCAAAATCATATGTCAGAATTTTCAAAAATGTGTCAATTAAGTGGTTTTTTCACGATAACTCAGGAATTCGATTTTGTACAGACATACCGATTAAACCACAAGATTCAGCAACATTTCAGGATTCATATGTGAACATCTTGAGTCCTTGCTAATTCAGGAAGGTTCTTTTTTGATCCTTTTTTTCAAAGTCATATGTCAGAATTTTCAAAAATGTGTCAATTTTGTGTTTTTTGCAAGATAATTCAGGAATACGATTTTGTACAGACAAACCGATTGCTTATTTAGGAAGGTCCATTTTTGATTCTTTTTTCAAAGTCTTATGTCAGAATATTCAAAAATGTGTCAATTTCGTGGTTTTTTCACGATAATTCAGGATTGCGATTTTGTACAGACAAACCGATTACACCGCAAGATTCAGCAGCAATTCAGAATTCAGCTGTGAATATTTACAGTCCTTGCTAAATCAGGAAGGTCCTTTTTTGATCCTTTTTTCAAAATCATATGTCAGAATTTTCAAAAATGTGTCAATTTAGTGGTTTTTTCACGATAACTCAGGAATGCGATTTTGTACAGACAAACCGATTAAACCACAAGATTCAGCAACATTTTAGGATTCAGATGTGTACATCTTCATTCCTTTCTAATTCAGGAAGATCCATTTTTGATTCATTTTTCAAAGTCATATGTCAGAATATTTTGTAATAATTCAGGAATTCGATTTTGTACAGACATACTGATTAAACCACAAGATTCAGCAACATTTCAGGATTCATATGTGAACATCTTGAGTCCTTGCTAATTCAGGAAGGTTCTTTTTTGATCCTTTTTTTCAAAGTCATATGTCAGAATTTTCAAAAATGTGTCAATTTTGTGTTTTTTGCAAGATAATTCAGGAATACGATTTTGTACAGACAAACCGATTGCTTATTTAGGAAGGTCCATTTTTGATTCTTTTTTCAAAGTCTTATGTCAGAATATTCAAAAATGTGTCAATTTCGTGGTTTTTTCACGATAATTCAGGATTGCGATTTTGTAAAGACAAACCGATTACACCGCAAGATTCAGCAGCAATTCAGAATTCAGCTGTGAACATTTACAGTCCTTGCTAAATCAGGAAGGTCCTTTTTTGATCCTTTTTTCAAAATCATATGTCAGAATTTTCAAAAATGTGTCAATTTAGTGGTTTTTTCACGATAACTCAGGAATGCGATTTTGTACAGACAAACCGATTACACCACAAGATTCAGAAACATTTCAAGATTCAGATGTGAACATCTTGAATCCTTGTTAATTCAGGATGGTCCTTTTTAGGTCCTTTTTTCAAAGTCAAGATGTAAACATCTTGAGTCCTTGTTAATTCAGGAAGTTCCTTTTTGATCCTTTTTTCAAAGTCGTATGTCAGAATTTTCAAAATGTGTCAATTTTGTGGTTTTTTCACGATAATTCAGGATTGCGATTTTGTACAGACAAACCGATTACACCACAAGATTCAGCAACATTTCAGGATTCAGCTGTGAACATCTTCATTCCTTGCTAATTCAGGAAGATACATTTTTGATTCTTTTTCAATATCATATGTCAGAATATTTTGTAATAATTCAGGAATGCGATTTTGTACAGACAAACCGATTACACCACAAGATGCAGCAAAATTTCAGGATTCAGATCTTGTGGAGGACTCTGAGTCCTCGCAAATTCAGGAAGGTCCTTTTTTGATCCTTTTTTCAAAGTAATATGTCAGAATTTTCAAAAATGTGTAAATTTTGTGGTTTTTTCACGATAATTGAGGAATGCGATTTTGTACAGACAAACCGATTACACCATAAGATTCAGCAACAATTCAGGATTCAGATGTGATCATTTTCAGTCCTTGCTAATTCAGGAAGGTCCATTTTTGATTCTATTTTCAAAGTCATATGTCAGAATATTCAAAAATGTGTCAATTTAGTGGTTTTTTCACGATAACTCAGGAATGCGATTTTGTACAGACAAACCGCTTACACCACAAGATTCAGCAACATTTCAGGATTCAAAAGTGAACATCTTCAGTCATTGCTAAATAAGGAAGGTTCTTTTTTGATCCTTTTTTCAAAATCATATGTCAGAATTTTCAAAAATATGTCAATTTTGTGGTTTTTTCACGATAATTCAGGAATGCGATTTTGAATTTTAAAAAATGTGTCAATTTTGTGTTTTTTTCACGATAATTCAGGAATGCGATTTTGTACAGACAAACCGATTACACCGCAAGATTCAGCAGCAATTCAGAATTCAGCTGTGAACATTTACAGTCCTTGCTAAATCAGGAAGGTCCTTTTTTGATCCTTTTTTCAAAATCATATGTCAGAATTTTCAAAAATGTGTCAATTAAGTGGTTTTTTCACGATAACTCAGGAATTCGATTTTGTACAGACATACCGATTAAACCACAAGATTCAGCAACATTTCAGGATTCATATGTGAACATCTTGAGTCCTTGCTAATTCAGGAAGGTTCTTTTTTGATCCTTTTTTTCAAAGTCATATGTCAGAATTTTCAAAAATGTGTCAATTTTGTGTTTTTTGCAAGATAATTCAGGAATACGATTTTGTACAGACAAACCGATTGCTTATTTAGGAAGGTCCATTTTTGATTCTTTTTTCAAAGTCTTATGTCAGAATATTCAAAAATGTGTCAATTTCGTGGTTTTTTCACGATAATTCAGGATTGCGATTTTGTACAGACAAACCGATTACACCGCAAGATTCAGCAGCAATTCAGAATTCAGCTGTGAATATTTACAGTCCTTGCTAAATCAGGAAGGTCCTTTTTTGATCCTTTTTTCAAAATCATATGTCAGAATTTTCAAAAATGTGTCAATTTAGTGGTTTTTTCACGATAACTCAGGAATGCGATTTTGTACAGACAAACCGATTAAACCACAAGATTCAGCAACATTTTCGGATTCAGATGTGTACATCTTCATTCCTTTCTAATTCAGGAAGATCCATTTTTGATTCATTTTTCAAAGTCATATGTCAGAATATTTTGTAATAATTCAGGAATTCGATTTTGTACAGACATACCGATTAAACCACAAGATTCAGCAACATTTCAGGATTCATATGTGAACATCTTGAGTCCTTGCTAATTCAGGAAGGTTCTTTTTTGATCCTTTTTTTCAAAGTCATATGTCAGAATTTTCAAAAATGTGTCAATTTTGTGTTTTTTGCAAGATAATTCAGGAATACGATTTTGTACAGACAAACCGATTGCTTATTTAGGAAGGTCCATTTTTGATTCTTTTTTCAAAGTCTTATGTCAGAATATTCAAAAATGTGTCAATTTCGTGGTTTTTTCACGATAATTCAGGATTGCGATTTTGTACAGACAAACCGATTACACCGCAAGATTCAGCAGCAATTCAGAATTCAGCTGTGAACATTTACAGTCCTTGCTAAATCAGGAAGGTCCTTTTTTGATCCTTTTTTCAAAATCATATGTCAGAATTTTCAAAAATGTGTCAATTTAGTGGTTTTTTCACGATAACTCAGGAATGCGATTTTGTACAGACAAACCGATTACACCACAAGATTCAGAAACATTTCAAGATTCAGATGTGAACATCTTGAATCCTTGTTAATTCAGGATGGTCCTTTTTAGGTCCTTTTTTCAAAGTCAAGATGTAAACATCTTGAGTCCTTGTTAATTCAGGAAGTTCCTTTTTGATCCTTTTTTCAAAGTCATATGTCAGAATTTTCAAAATGTGTCAATTTTGTGGTTTTTTCACGATAATTCAGGATTGCGATTTTGTACAGACAAACCGATTACACCACAAGATTCAGCAACATTTCAGGATTCAGCTGTGAACATCTTCATTCCTTGCTAATTCAGGAAGATACATTTTTGATTCTTTTTCAATATCATATGTCAGAATATTTTGTAATAATTCAGGAATGCGATTTTGTACAGACAAACCGATTACACCACAAGATGCAGCAAAATTTCAGGATTCAGATCTTGTGGAGGACTCTGAGTCCTCGCAAATTCAGGAAGGTCCTTTTTTGATCCTTTTTTCAAAGTAATATGTCAGAATTTTCAAAAATGTGTAAATTTTGTGGTTTTTTTCACGATAATTGAGGAATGCGATTTTGTACAGACAAACCGATTACACCATAAGATTCAGCAACAATTCAGGATTCAGATGTGAACATTTTCAGTCCTTGCTAATTCAGGAAGGTCCATTTTTGATTCTATTTTCAAAGTCATATGTCAGAATATTCAAAAATGTGTCAATTTAGTGGTTTTTTCACGATAACTCAGGAATGCGATTTTGTACAGACAAACCGCTTACACCACAAGATTCAGCAACATTTCAGGATTCAAAAGTGAACATCTTCAGTCATTGCTAAATAAGGAAGGTCCTTTTTTGATCCTTTTTTCAAAATCATATGTCAGAATTTTCAAAAATATGTCAATTTTGTGGTTTTTTCACGATAATTCAGGAATGCGATTTTGAATTTTAAAAAATGTGTCAATTTTGTGTTTTTTTCACGATAATTCAGGAATGCGATTTTGTACAGACAAACCGATTACACCACAAGATTCAGCAACATTTCAGGATTCATATGTGAACATCTTGAGTCCTTGCTAATTCAGGAAGGTTCTTTTTTGATCCTTTTTTTCAAAGTCATATGTCAGAATATTCAAAAATGTGTCAATTTAGTGGTTTTTCACGATAACTCAGGAATGCGATTTTGTACAGACAAACCGATTACACCACAAGATTCAGCAACATTTCAGGATTCAGCTGTGCACATCTTCAGTCCTTGCTAATTAAGAAAGGTCCATTTTTGATCCTTTTTTTCAAAGTCATATGTCAGAATTTTCAAAAATGTGTCAATTTTGTGTTTTTTGCAGGATAATTCAGGAATACGATTTTGTACAGACAAACCGATTGCTTATTTAGGAAGGTCCATTTTTGATTCTTTTTTCAAAGTCTTATGTCAGAATATTCAAAAATGTGTCAATTTCGTGGTTTTTTCACGATAATTCAGGATTGCGATTTTGTACAGACAAACCGATTACACCGCAAGATTCAGCAGCAATTCAGAATTCAGCTGTGAACATTTACAGTCCTTGCTAAATCAGGAAGGTCCTTTTTTGATCCTTTTTTCAAAATCATATGTCAGAATTTTCAAAAATGTGTCAATTTAGTGGTTTTTTCACGATAACTCAGGAATTCGATTTTGTACAGACATACCGATTAAACCACAAGATTCAGCAACATTTCAGGATTCATATGTGAACATCTTGAGTCCTTGCTAATTCAGGAAGGTTCTTTTTTGATCCTTTTTTTCAAAGTCATATGTCAGAATTTTCAAAAATGTGTCAATTTTGTGTTTTTTGCAAGATAATTCAGGAATACGATTTTGTACAGACAAACCGATTGCTTATTTAGGAAGGTCCATTTTTGATTCTTTTTTCAAAGTCTTATGTCAGAATATTCAAAAATGTGTCAATTTCGTGGTTTTTTCACGATAATTCAGGATTGCGATTTTGTACAGACAAACCGATTACACCGCAAGATTCAGCAGCAATTCAGAATTCAGCTGTGAATATTTACAGTCCTTGCTAAATCAGGAAGGTCCTTTTTTGATCCTTTTTTCAAAATCATATGTCAGAATTTTCAAAAATGTGTCAATTTAGTGGTTTTTTCACGATAACTCAGGAATGCGATTTTGTACAGACAAACCGATTAAACCACAAGATTCAGCAACATTTTAGGATTCAGATGTGTACATCTTCATTCCTTTCTAATTCAGGAAGATCCATTTTTGATTCATTTTTCAAAGTCATATGTCAGAATATTTTGTAATAATTCAGGAATTCGATTTTGTACAGACAAACCGATTAAACCACAAGATTCAGCAACATTTCAGGATTCATATGTGAACAGCTTGAGTCCTTGCTAATTCAGGAAGGTTCTTTTTTGATCCTTTTTTTCAAAGTCATATGTCAGAATTTTCAAAAATGTGTCAATTTTGTGTTTTTTGCAAGATAATTCAGGAATACGATTTTGTACAGACAAACCGATTGCTTATTTAGGAAGGTCCATTTTTGATTCTTTTTTCAAAGTCTTATGTCAGAATATTCAAAAATGTGTCAATTTCGTGGTTTTTTCACGATAATTCAGGATTGCGATTTTGTACAGACAAACCGATTACACCGCAAGATTCAGCAGCAATTCAGAATTCAGCTGTGAACATTTACAGTCCTTGCTAAATCAGGAAGGTCCTTTTTTGATCCTTTTTTCAAAATCATATGTCAGAATTTTCAAAAATGTGTCAATTTAGTGGTTTTTTCACGATAACTCAGGAATGCGATTTTGTACAGACAAACCGATTACACCACAAGATTCAGAAACATTTCAAGATTCAGATGTAAACATCTAGAATCCTTGTTAATTCAGGATGGTCCTTTTTAGTCAAGATGTAAACATCTTGAGTCCTTGTTAATTCAGGAAGTTCCTTTTTGATCCTTTTTTCAAAGTCATATGTCAGAATTTTCAAAAATGTGTCAATTTTGTGGTTTTTTCACGATAATTCAGGATTGCGATTTTGTACAGACAAACCGATTACACCACAAGATTCAGCAACATTTCAGGATTCAGCTGTGAACATCTTCATTCCTTGCTAATTCAGGAAGATACATTTTTGATTTTTTTTCAATATCATATGTCAGAATATTTTGTAATAATTCAGGAATGCGATTTTGTACAGACAAACCGATTACACCACAAGATGCAGCAAAATTTCAGGATTCAGATCTTGTGGAGGACTCTGAGTCCTCGCAAATTCAGGAAGGTCCTTTTTTGATCCTTTTTTCAAAGTAATATGTCAGAATTTTCAAAAATGTGTAAATTTTGTGGTTTTTTCACGATAATTGAGGAATGCGATTTTGTACAGACAAACCGATTACACCATAAGATTCAGCAACAATTCAGGATTCAGATGTGAACATTTTCAGTCCTTGCTAATTCAGGAAGGTCCATTTTTGATTCTTTTTTCAAAGTCATATGTCAGAATATTCAAAAATGTGTCAATTTAGTGGTTTTTTCACGATAACTCAGGAATGCGATTTTGTACAGACAAACCGCTTACACCACAAGATTCAGCAACATTTCAGGATTCAAAAGTGAACATCTTCAGTCATTGCTAAATAAGGAAGGTCCTTTTTTGATCCTTTTTTCAAAGTCATATGTCAGAATATTTTGTATTATTCAGGAATTCGATTTTGTACAGACAAACCGATTAAACCACAAGATTCAGCTACATTTCAGGATTCATATGTGAACAGCTTGAGTCCTTGCTAATTCAGGAAGGTTCTTTTTTGATCCTTTTTTTCAAAGTCATATGTCAGAATTTTCAAAAATATGTCAATTTTGTGGTTTTTTCACGATAATTCAGGAATGCGATTTTGAATTTTAAAAAATGTGTCAATTTTGTGGTTTTTTCACGATAATTCAGGAATGCGATTTTGTACAGACAAACCGATTACACCACAAGATTCAGCAACATTTCAGGATTCATATGTGAACATCTTCATTCCTTTCTAATTCAGGAAGATCCATTTTTGATTCATTTTTCAAAGTCATATGTCAGAATATTTTGTATTATTCAGGAATTCGATTTTGTACAGACAAACCGATTAAACCACAAGATTCAGCTACATTTCAGGATTCATATGTGAACAGCTTGAGTCCTTGCTAATTCAGGAAGGTTCTTTTTTGATCCTTTTTTTCAAAGTCATATGTCAGAATTTTCAAAAATGTGTCAATTTTGTGTTTTTTGCAAGATAATTCAGGAATACGATTTTGTACAGACAAACCGATTGCTTATTTAGGAAGGTCCATTTTTGATTCTTTTTTCAAAGTCTTATGTCAGAATATTCAAAAATGTGTCAATTTCGTGGTTTTTTCACGATAATTCAGGATTGCGATTTTGTACAGACAAACCGATTACACCGCAAGATTCAGCAGCAATTCAGAATTCAGCTGTGAACATTTACAGTCCTTGCTAAATCAGGAAGGTCCTTTTTTGATCCTTTTTTCAAAATCATATGTCAGAATTTTCAAAAATGTGTCAATTTAGTGGTTTTTTCACGATAACTCAGGAATTCGATTTTGTACAGACATACCGATTAAACCACAAGATTCAGCAACATTTCAGGATTCATATGTGAACATCTTGAGTCCTTGCTAATTCAGGAAGGTTCTTTTTTGATCCTTTTTTTCAAAGTCATATGTCAGAATTTTCAAAAATGTGTCAATTTTGTGTTTTTTGCAAGATAATTCAGGAATACGATTTTGTACAGACAAACCGATTGCTTATTTAGGAAGGTCCATTTTTGATTCTTTTTTCAAAGTCTTATGTCAGAATATTCAAAAATGTGTCAATTTCGTGGTTTTTTCACGATAATTCAGGATTGCGATTTTGTACAGACAAACCGATTACACCGCAAGATTCAGCAGCAATTCAGAATTCAGCTGTGAATATTTACAGTCCTTGCTAAATCAGGAAGGTCCTTTTTTGATCCTTTTTTCAAAATCATATGTCAGAATTTTCAAAAATGTGTCAATTTAGTGGTTTTTTCACGATAACTCAGGAATGCGATTTTGTACAGACAAACCGATTAAACCACAAGATTCAGCAACATTTTAGGATTCAGATGTGTACATCTTCATTCCTTTCTAATTCAGGAAGATCCATTTTTGATTCATTTTTCAAAGTCATATGTCAGAATATTTTGTAATAATTCAGGAATTCGATTTTGTACAGACAAACCGATTAAACCACAAGATTCAGCAACATTTCAGGATTCATATGTGAACAGCTTGAGTCCTTGCTAATTCAGGAAGGTTCTTTTTTGATCCTTTTTTTCAAAGTCATATGTCAGAATTTTCAAAAATGTGTCAATTTTGTGTTTTTTGCAAGATAATTCAGGAATACGATTTTGTACAGACAAACCGATTGCTTATTTAGGAAGGTCCATTTTTGATTCTTTTTTCAAAGTCTTATGTCAGAATATTCAAAAATGTGTCAATTTCGTGGTTTTTTCACGATAATTCAGGATTGCGATTTTGTACAGACAAACCGATTACACCGCAAGATTCAGCAGCAATTCAGAATTCAGCTGTGAACATTTACAGTCCTTGCTAAATCAGGAAGGTCCTTTTTTGATCCTTTTTTCAAAATCATATGTCAGAATTTTCAAAAATGTGTCAATTTAGTGGTTTTTTCACGATAACTCAGGAATGCGATTTTGTACAGACAAACCGATTACACCACAAGATTCAGAAACATTTCAAGATTCAGATGTAAACATCTAGAATCCTTGTTAATTCAGGATGGTCCTTTTTAGTCAAGATGTAAACATCTTGAGTCCTTGTTAATTCAGGAAGTTCCTTTTTGATCCTTTTTTCAAAGTCATATGTCAGAATTTTCAAAAATGTGTCAATTTTGTGGTTTTTTCACGATAATTCAGGATTGCGATTTTGTACAGACAAACCGATTACACCACAAGATTCAGCAACATTTCAGGATTCAGCTGTGAACATCTTCATTCCTTGCTAATTCAGGAAGATACATTTTTGATTTTTTTTCAATATCATATGTCAGAATATTTTGTAATAATTCAGGAATGCGATTTTGTACAGACAAACCGATTACACCACAAGATGCAGCAAAATTTCAGGATTCAGATCTTGTGGAGGACTCTGAGTCCTCGCAAATTCAGGAAGGTCCTTTTTTGATCCTTTTTTCAAAGTAATATGTCAGAATTTTCAAAAATGTGTAAATTTTGTGGTTTTTTCACGATAATTGAGGAATGCGATTTTGTACAGACAAACCGATTACACCATAAGATTCAGCAACAATTCAGGATTCAGATGTGAACATTTTCAGTCCTTGCTAATTCAGGAAGGTCCATTTTTGATTCTTTTTTCAAAGTCATATGTCAGAATATTCAAAAATGTGTCAATTTAGTGGTTTTTTCACGATAACTCAGGAATGCGATTTTGTACAGACAAACCGCTTACACCACAAGATTCAGCAACATTTCAGGATTCAAAAGTGAACATCTTCAGTCATTGCTAAATAAGGAAGGTCCTTTTTTGATCCTTTTTTCAAAGTCATATGTCAGAATATTTTGTATTATTCAGGAATTCGATTTTGTACAGACAAACCGATTAAACCACAAGATTCAGCTACATTTCAGGATTCATATGTGAACAGCTTGAGTCCTTGCTAATTCAGGAAGGTTCTTTTTTGATCCTTTTTTTCAAAGTCATATGTCAGAATTTTCAAAAATATGTCAATTTTGTGGTTTTTTCACGATAATTCAGGAATGCGATTTTGAATTTTAAAAAATGTGTCAATTTTGTGGTTTTTTCACGATAATTCAGGAATGCGATTTTGTACAGACAAACCGATTACACCACAAGATTCAGCAACATTTCAGGATTCATATGTGAACATCTTCATTCCTTTCTAATTCAGGAAGATCCATTTTTGATTCATTTTTCAAAGTCATATGTCAGAATATTTTGTATTATTCAGGAATTCGATTTTGTACAGACAAACCGATTAAACCACAAGATTCAGCTACATTTCAGGATTCATATGTGAACAGCTTGAGTCCTTGCTAATTCAGGAAGGTTCTTTTTTGATCCTTTTTTTCAAAGTCATATGTCAGAATTTTCAAAAATGTGTCAATTTTGTGTTTTTTGCAAGATAATTCAGGAATACGATTTTGTACAGACAAACCGATTGCTTATTTAGGAAGGTCCATTTTTGATTCTTTTTCAAAGTCAGAATATTCGATTGTCAGAATATTCAAAAATGTGTCAATTTCGTGGTTTTTTCACGATAATTCAGGATTGCGATTTTGTACAGACAAACCGATTACACCGCAAGATTCAGCAGCAATTCAGAATTCAGCTGTGAACATTTACAGTCCTTGCTAAATCAGGAAGGTCCTTTTTTGATCCTTTTTTCAAAATCATATGTCAGAATTTTCAAAAATGTATCAATTTAGTGGTTTTTTCACGATAACTCAGGAATGCGATTTTGTACAGACAAACCGATTACACCACAAGATTCAGAAACATTTCAAGATTCAGATGTAAACATCTTGAATCCTTGTTAATTCAGGATGGTCCTTTTTAGGTCCTTTTTTCAAAGTCAAGATGTAAACATCTTGAGTCCTTGTTAATTCAGGAAGTTCCTTTTTGATCCTTTTTTCAAAGTCATATGTCAGAATTTTCAAAAATGTGTCAATTTTGTGGTTTTTTAACACGATAATTCAGAATTGCGATTTTGTACAGACAAACCGATTACACCACAAGATTCAGCAACATTTCAGGATTCAGCTGTGAACATCTTCATTCCTTGCTAATTCAGGAAGATACATTTTTGATTCTTTTTCAATATCATATGTCAGAATATTTTGTAATAATTCAGGAATGCGATTTTGTACAGACAAACCGATTACACCACAAGATGCAGCAAAATTTCAGGATTCAGATCTTGTGGAGGACTCTGAGTCCTCGCACATTCAGGAAGGTCCTTTTTTGATCCTTTTTTCAAAGTAATATGTCAGAATTTTCAAAAATGTGTAAATTTTGTGGTTTTTTCACGATAATTGAGGAATGCGATTTTGTACAGACAAACCGATTACACCATAAGATTCAGCAACAATTCAGGATTCAGATGTGAACATTTTCAGTCCTTGCTAATTCAGGAAGGTCCATTTTTGATTCTTTTTTCAAAGTCATATGTCAGAATGTGTCAATTTTGTGGTTTTTTCACGATAATTGAGGAATGCGATTTTGTACAGACAAACCGATTACACCATAAGATTCAGCAACAATTCAGGATTCAGATGTGAACATTTTCAGTCCTTGCTAATTCAGGAAGGTCCATTTTTGATTCTTTTTTCAAAGTCATATGTCAGAATATTTTGTAATAATTCAGGAATTCGATTTTGTACAGACAAACCGATTAAACCACAAGATTCAGCAACATTTCAGGATTCATATGTGAACAGCTTGAGTCCTTGCTAATTCAGGAAGGTTCTTTTTTGATCCTTTTTTTCAAAGTCATATGTCAGAATTTTCAAAAATGTGTCAATTTTGTGTTTTTTGCAATATAATTCAGGAATACGATTTTGTACAGACAAACCGATTGCTTATTTAGGAAGGTCCATTTTTGATTCTTTTTTCAAAGTCAGAATATTCAAATGTCAGAATATTCAAAAATGTGTCAATTTCGTGGTTTTTTCACGATAATTCAGGATTGCGATTTTGTACAGACAAACCGATTACACCGCAAGATTCAGCAGCAATTCAGAATTCAGCTGTGAACATTTACAGTCCTTGCTAAATCAGGAAGGTCCTTTTTTGATCCTTTTTTCAAAATCATATGTCAGAATTTTCAAAAATGTGTCAATTTAGTGGTTTTTTCACGAT
The DNA here is from genome assembly GCA_951804985.1 of Dryomyza anilis. Lineage (NCBI taxonomy): Eukaryota > Metazoa > Arthropoda > Insecta > Diptera > Dryomyzidae > Dryomyza > Dryomyza anilis. The sequence continues at coordinate 1,399,290 of OX638135.1, forward strand.
AACTCAGGAATGCGATTTTGTACAGACAAACCGATTACACCACAAGATTCAGAAACATTTCAAGATTCAGATGTAAACATCTTGAATCCTTGTTAATTCAGGATGGTCCTTTTTAGGTCCTTTTTTCAAAGTCAAGATGTAAACATCTTGAGTCCTTGTTAATTCAGGAAGTTCCTTTTTGATCCTTTTTTCAAAGTCATATGTCAGAATTTTCAAAAATGTGTAAATTTTGTGGTTTTTTCACGATAATTGAGGAATGCGATTTTGTACAGACAAACCGATTACACCGCAAGATTCAGCAACATTTCAGGATTAAGCTGTGCACATCTTCAGTCCTTGCTAATTCAGGAAGGTCCATTTTTGATTCTTTTTTCAAAGTCATATGTCAGAATATTCAAAAATGTGTCAATTTAGTGGTTTTTTCACGATAACTCAGGAATGCGATTTTGTACAGACAAACCGATTACACCACAAGATTCAGCAACATTTCAGGATTCAGCTGTGCACATCTTCAGTTCTTGCTAATTCAGGAAGGTCCATTTTTGAGTCTTTTTTCAAAGTCATATGTCAGAATATTCAAAAATGTGTCAATTTAGTGGTTTTTCACGATAACTCAGGAATGCGATTTTGTACAGACAAACCGATTACACCACAAGATTCAGCAACATTTCAGGATTCAGATGTGAACATCTTGAGTCCTTGTTAATTCAGGATGGTCCTTTTTCAAAGTCAAGATGTAAACATCTTGAGTCCTTGTTAATTCAGGAAGTTCCTTTTTGATCCTTTTTTCAAAGTCATATGTCAGAATATTCAAAAATGTGTCAATTTTGTGGTTTTTTCACGATAATTCAGGATTGCGATTTTGTACAGACAAACCGATTACACCACAAGATTCAGCAACATTTCAGTATTCAGCTGTGAACATTTTCAGTTCTTGCTAAATCAGGAAGGTCAAAGTCATATGTCAGAATTTTCAAAAATGTGTAAATTTTGTGTTTTTTTCAAGATAATTCAGGAATACGATTTTGTACAGACAAACCGATTACACCGCATGATTCAGCAACATTTCAGGATTCAGCCGTGCACATCTTCAGTCCTTGCTAACTCAGGAAGATACATTTTTGATTCTTTTTCAAAATCATATGTCAGAATATTTTGTAATAATTCAGGAATGCGATTTTGTACAGACAAACCGATTACACCACAAGATGCAGCAAAATTTCAGGATTCAGGTCTTGTGGAGGACTCTGAGTCCTCGCAAATTCAGGAAGGTCATTTTTTGATCCTTTTTTCAAAGTAATATGTCTGAATTTTCAAAAATGTGTAAATTTTGTGGTTTTTTCACGATAATTCGGGAATGCGATTTTGTACAGACAAACCGATTACACCGCAAGATTCAACAACAATTCAGGATTCAGATGTGAACATCTTCAGTCCTTGCTAATTCAGGAAGGTCCATTTTTGATTCTTTTTTCAAAGTCTTATGTCAGAATATTCAAAAATGTGTCAAATTTGTGGTTTTTTCACGATAATTCAGGATTGCGATTTTGTACAGACAAACCGATTACACCACAAGATTCAGCAGCATTTCAGAATTCAGCTGTAAACATCTTTAGTCCTTGCTAATTCAGGAAGGTCCATTTTTGATTCTTTTTTCAAAGTCTTATGTCAGAATATTCAAAAATGTGTAAATTTTGTGGTTTTTTCACGATAATTCGGGAATGCGATTTTGTACAGACAAACCGATTACACCGCAAGATTCAACAACAATTCAGGATTCAGATGTGAACATCTTCAGTCCTTGCTAATTCAGGAAGGTCCATTTTTGATTCTTTTTTCAAAGTCTTATGTCAGAATATTCAAAAATGTGTCAAATTGGTGGTTTTTTCACGATAATTCAGGAATGCGATTTTGTACAGACAAACCGATTACACCACAAGATTCAGCAAAATTTCAGGATTCAGCTGTCAGAATTTTCAAAAATGTGTCAATTTAGTGGTTTTTTCACGATAACTCAGGAATGCGATTTTGTACAGACAAACCGATTACACCTCAAGATTCAGAACATTTCAAGATTCAGATGTGAACATCTTGAGTCCTTGTTAATTCAGGATGGTCCTTTTTTCAAAGTCAAGATGTAAACATCTTGAGTCCTTGTTAATTCAGGAAGTTCCTTTTTGATCCTTTTTTCAAAGTCATATGTCAGAATTTTCAAAAATGTGTCAATTTAGTGGTTTTTTCACGAAAATTCAGGATTGCGATTTTGTACAGACAAACCGATTACACCACAAGATTCAGCAAAATTTCAGGATTCAGCTGTCAGAATTTTCAAAAATTGTGTCAATTTAGTGGTTTTTTCACGATAACTCAGGAATGCGATTTTGTACAGACAAACCGATTACACCACAAGATTCAGAAACATTTCAAGATTCAGATGTGAACATCTTGAGTCCTTGTTAATTCATAATGGTCCTTTTTTCAAAGTCAAGATGTAAACATCTTGAGTCCTTGTTAATTCAGGAAGTTCCTTTTTGATCCTTTTTTCAAAGTCATATATCAGAATTTTCAAAAATGTGTCAATTTTGTGGTTTTTTCACGATAATTCAGGATTGCGATTTTGTACAGACAAACCGATTGCACCACAAGATTCAGCAGCATTTCAGAATTCAGCTGTGAACTTTTCAGTCCTTGCTAAATCAGGAAGGTCCTTTTTTGATCCTTTTTTCAAAATTATATGTCAGAATTTTCAAAAATGTGTCAATTTTGTGTTTTTTTCACGATAATTCAGGAATGCGATTTTGTACAGACAAACCGATTACACCGCATGATTCAGCAACATTTCAGGATTCAGCTGTGCACATCTTCAGTCCTTGCTAATTCAGGAATGTCCTTTTTTGATCCTTTTTTCAAAGTCATATGTCAGAATTTTCAAAAATGTGTCAATTTTGTGGTTTTTTCACGATAATTCAGGATTGCGATTTTGTACAGACAAACCGATTGCACCACAAGATTCAGCAGCATTTCAGAATTCAGCTGTGAACTTTTCAGTCCTTGCTAAATCAGGAAGGTCCTTTTTTGATCCTTTTTTCAAAATTATATGTCAGAATTTTCAAAAATGTGTCAATTTTGTGTTTTTTTTCAAGATAATTCAGGAATACGATTTTGTACAGACAAACCGATTACACCGCATGATTCAGCAACATTTCAGGATTCAGCTGTGCACATCTTCAGTCCTTGCTAATTCAGGAATGTCCTTTTTTGATCCTTTTTTCAAAGTCATATGTCAGAATTTTCAAAAATGTGTCAATTTTGGGGTTTTTCACGATAATTCAGGAATGCGATTTATTACAGACAAACCGAATACACCACAAGATTCAGCAACATTTCAGGATTCAGCTGTGAACATCTTCATTCCTTGCTAATTCACGAAGATACATTTTTGATTCTTTTTCAAAATCATATGTCAGAATATTTTGTAATAATACAGGAATGCGATTTTGTACAGACAAACCGATTACACCACAAGATTCAGCAACATTTCAGGATTCAGATCTTGTGGAGGACTCTGAGTCCTCGCAAATTCAGGAAGGCCCTTTTTTGATCCTTTTTTCAAAGTAATATGTCTGAATTTTCAAAAATGTGTAAATTTTGTGGTTTTTTCACGATAATTCAGGAATTTTGTACAGACAAACCGATTACACCGCAAGATTCAACAACAATTCAGGATTCAGATGTGAACATTTTCAGTCCTTTCTAATTCAGGAAGGTCCGTTTTTGATTCTTTTTTCAAAGTCATATGTCAGAATATTCAAAAATGTGTCAATTTAGTGGTTTTTTCACGATAACTCAGGAATGCGATTTTGTACAGACAAACCGATTACACCACAAGATTCAGCAACATTTCAGGATTCATATGTGAACATCTTCATTCCTTGCTAATTCAGGAAGATCCATTTTTGAATTTTTTTTCAAAGTCATATTTCAGAATATTTTGTAATAATTCAGGAATGCGATTTTGTACAGACAAACCGATTAAACCACAAGATTCAGCAACATTTCAGGATTCAGATGTAAACATGTAAAGTCCTTGCTAATTCAGGAAGGTTCTTTTTTGATCCTTTTTTCAAAGTCATATGTCAGAATTTTCAAAAATGTGTCAATTTTGTGTTTTTTTTCAAGATAATTCAGGAATACGATTTTGTACAGACAAACCGATTACACCGCATGTTTCAGCAACATTTCAGGATTCAGCTGTGCACATCTTCAGTCCTTGCTGATTCAGGAATGTCCTTTTTTGATCCTTTTTTCAAAGTCATATGTCAGAATTTTCAAAAATGTGTCAATTTTGGGGTTTTTCACGATAATTCAGGAATGCGATTTTGTACAGACAAACCGAATACACCACAAGATTCAGCAACATTTCAGGATTCAGCTGTGAACATCTTCATTCCTTGCTAACTCAGGAAGATACATTTTTGATTCTTTTTCAAAATCATATGTCAGAATATTTTGTAATAATTCAGGAATGCGATTTTGTACAGACAAACCGATTACACCACAAGATGCAGCAAAATTTCAGGATTAAGGTCTTGTGGAGGACTCTGAGTCCTCGCAAATTCAGGAAGGTCATTTTTTGATCCTTTTTTCAAAGTAATATGTCTGAATTTTCAAAAATGTGTAAATTTTGTGGTTTTTTCACGATAATTCGGGAATGCGATTTTGTACAGACAAACCGATTACACCGCAAGATTCAACAACAATTCAGGATTCAGATGTGAACATCTTCAGTCCTTGCTAATTCAGGAAGGTCCATTTTTGATTCTTTTTTCAAAGTCTTATGTCAGAATATTCAAAAATGTGTCAAATTTGTGGTTTTTTCACGATAATTTAGGATTGCGATTTTGTACAGACAAACCGATTACACCACAAGATTCAGCAGCATTTCAGAATTCAGCTGTAAACATCTTTAGTCCTTGCTAATTCAGGAAGGTCCATTTTTGATTCTTTTTTCAAAGTCTTATGTCAGAATATTCAAAAATGTGTAAATTTTGTGGTTTTTTCACGATAATTCGGGAATGCGATTTTGTACGGACAAACCGATTACACCGCAAGATTCAACAACAATTCAGGATTCAGATGTGAACATCTTCAGTCCTTGCTAATTCAGGAAGGTCCATTTTTGATTCTTTTTTCAAAGTCTTATGTCAGAATATTCAAAAATGTGTCAAATTGGTGGTTTTTTCACGATAATTCAGGAATGCGATTTTGTACAGACAAACCGATTACACCACAAGATTCAGCAAAATTTCAGGATTCAGCTGTCAGAATTTTCAAAAATGTGTCAATTTAGTGGTTTTTTCACGATAACTCAGGAATGCGATTTTGTACAGACAAACCGATTACACCTCAAGATTCAGAACATTTCAAGATTCAGATGTGAACATCTTGAGTCCTTGTTAATTCAGGATGGTCCTTTTTTCAAAGTCAAGATGTAAACATCTTGAGTCCTTGTTAATTCAGGAAGTTCCTTTTTGATCCTTTTTTCAAAGTCATATGTCAGAATTTTCAAAAATGTGTCAATTTAGTGGTTTTTTCACGAAAATTCAGGATTGCGATTTTGTACAGACAAACCGATTACACCACAAGATTCAGCAAAATTTCAGGATTCAGCTGTCAGAATTTTCAAAAATGTGTCAATTTAGTGGTTTTTTCACGATAACTCAGGAATGCGATTTTGTACAGACAAACCGATTACACCACAAGATTCAGAAACATTTCAAGATTCAGATGTGAACATCTTGAGTCCTTGTTAATTCAGGATGGTCCTTTTTTCAAAGTCAAGATGTAAACATCTTGAGTCCTTGTTAATTCAGGAAGTTCCTTTTTGATCCTTTTTTCAAAGTCATATATCAGAATTTTCAAAAATGTGTCAATTTTGTGGTTTTTTCACGATAATTCAGGATTGCGATTTTGTACAGACAAACCGATTGCACCACAAGATTCAGCAGCATTTCAGAATTCAGCTGTGAACTTTTCAGTCCTAGCTAAATCAGGAAGGTCCTTTTTTGATCCTTTTTTCAAAATTATATGTCAGAATTTTCAAAAATGTGTCAATTTTGTGTTTTTTTCACGATAATTCAGGAATGCGATTTTGTACAGACAAACCGATTACACCGCATGATTCAGCAACATTTCAGGATTCAGCTGTGCACATCTTCAGTCCTTGCTAATTCAGGAATGTCCTTTTTTGATCCTTTTTTCAAAGTCATATGTCAGAATTTTCAAAAATGTGTCAATTTTGTGGTTTTTTCACGATAATTCAGGATTGCGATTTTGTACAGACAAACCGATTGCACCACAAGATTCAGCAGCATTTCAGAATTCAGCTGTGAACTTTTCAGTCCTTGCTAAATCAGGAAGGTCCTTTTTTGATCCTTTTTTCAAAATTATATGTCAGAATTTTCAAAAATGTGTCAATTTTGTGTTTTTTTTCAAGATAATTCAGGAATACGATTTTGTACAGACAAACCGATTACACCGCATGATTCTGTCAAATTTGTGGTTTTTTCACGATAATTCAGGATTGCGATTTTGTACAGACAAACCGATTACACCACAAGATTCAGCAGCATTTCAGAATTCAGCTGTAAACATCTTTAGTCCTTGCTAATTCAGGAAGGTCCATTTTTGATTCTTTTTTCAAAGTCTTATGTCAGAATATTCAAAAATGTGTAAATTTGTGGTTTTTTCACGATAATTCGGGAATGCGATTTTGTACAGACAAACCAATTACACCGCAAGATTCAACAACAATTCAGGATTCAGATGTGAACATCTTCAGTCCTTGCTAATTCAGGAAGGTCCATTTTTGATTCTTTTTTCAAAGTCTTATGTCAGAATATTCAAAAATGTGTCAAATTGGTGGTTTTTTCACGATAATTCAGGAATGCGATTTTGTACAGACAAACCGATTACACCACAAGATTCAGCAAAATTTCAGGATTCAGCTGTCAGAATTTTCAAAAATGTGTCAATTTAGTGGTTTTTTCACGATAACTCAGGAATGCGATTTTGTACAGACAAACCGATTACACCTCAAGATTCAGAACATTTCAAGATTCAGATGTGAACATCTTGAGTCCTTGTTAATTCAGGATGGTCCTTTTTTCAAAGTCAAGATGTAAACATCTTGAGTCCTTGTTAATTCAGGAAGTTCCTTTTTGATCCTTTTTTCAAAGTCATATGTCAGAATTTTCAAAAATGTGTCAATTTTGTGGTTTTTTCACGATAATTCAGGACAGACAAACCGATTGCACCACAAGATTCAGCAGCATTTCAGAATTCAGCTGTGAACTTTTCAGTCCTTGCTAAATCAGGAAGGTCCTTTTTTGATCCTTTTTTCAAAATTATATGTCAGAATTTTCAAAAATGTGTCAATTTTGTGTTTTTTTCACGATAATTCAGGAATGCGATTTTGTACAGACAAACCGATTACACCGCATGATTCAGCAACATTTCAGGATTCAGCTGTGCACATCTTCAGTCCTTGCTAATTCAGGAATGTCCTTTTTTGATCCTTTTTTCAAAGTCATATGTCAGAATTTTCAAAAATGTGTCAATTTTGTGGTTTTTTCACGATAATTCAGGATTGCGATTTTGTACAGACAAACCGATTGCACCACAAGATTCAGCAGCATTTCAGAATTCAGCTGTGAACTTTTCAGTCCTTGCTAAATCAGGAAGGTCCTTTTTTGATCCTTTTTTCAAAATTATATGTCAGAATTTTCAAAAATGTGTCAATTTTGTGTTTTTTTTCAAGATAATTCAGGAATACGATTTTGTACAGACAAACCGATTACACCGCATGATTCAGCAACATTTCAGGATTCAGCTGTGCACATCTTCAGTCCTTGCTAATTCAGGAATGTCCTTTTTTGATCCTTTTTTCAAAGTCATATGTCAGAATTTTCAAAAATGTGTCAATTTTGGGGTTTTTCACGATAATTCAGGAATGCGATTTTGTACAGACAAACCGAATACACCACAAGATTCAGCAACATTCCAGGATTCAGCTGTGAACATCTTCATTCCTTTCTAATTCAGGAAGGTCCGTTTTTGATTCTTTTTTCAAAGTCATATGTCAGAATATTCAAAAATGTGTCAATTTAGTGGTTTTTTCACGATAACTCAGGAATGCGATTTTGTACAGACAAACCGATTACACCACAAGATTCAGCAACATTTCAGGATTCATAAGTGAACATCTGCATTCCTTGCTAATTCAGGAAGATCCATTTTTGAATTTTTTTTCAAAGTCATATCTCAGAATATTTTGTAATAATTCAGGAATGCGATTTTGTACAGACAAACCGATTAAACCACAAGATTCATCAACATTTCAGGATTCAGATGTAAACATGTAAAGTCCTTGCTAATTCAGGAAGGTTCTTTTTTGATCCTTTTTTCAAAGTCATATGTCAGAATTTTCAAAAATGTGTCAATTTTGTGTTTTTTTTCAAGATAATTCAGGAATACGATTTTGTACAGACAAACCGATTACACCGCATGTTTCAGCAACATTTCAGGATTCAGCTGTGCACATCTTCAGTCCTTGCTGATTCAGGAATGTCCTTTTTTGATCCTTTTTTCAAAGTCATATGTCAGAATTTTCAAAAATGTGTCAATTTTGGGGTTTTTCACGATAATTCAGGAATGCGATTTTGTACAGACAAACCGAATACACCACAAGATTCAGCAACATTTCAGGATTCAGCTGTGAACATCTTCATTCCTTGCTATTTCAGGAAGATACATTTTTGATTCTTTTTCAAAATCATATGTCAGAATATTTTGTAATAATTCAGGAATGCGATTTTGTACAGACAAACCGATTACACCACAAGATGCAGCAAAATTTCAGGATTCAGGTCTTGTGGAGGACTCTGAGTCCTCGCAAATTCAGGAAGGTCATTTTTTGATCCTTTTTTCAAAGTAATATGACTGAATTTTCAAAAATGTGTAAATTTTGTGGTTTTTTCACGATAATTCGGGAATGCGATTTTGTACAGACAAACCGATTACACCGCAAGATTCAACAACAATTCAGGATTCAGATGTGAACATCTTCAGTCCTTGCTAATTCAGGAAGGTCCATTTTTGATTCTTTTTTCAAAGTCTTATGTCAGAATATTCAAAAATGTGTCAAATTTGTGGTTTTTTCACGATAATTCAGGATTGCGATTTTGTACAGACAAACCGATTACACCACAAGATTCAGCAGCATTTCAGTATTCAGCTGTAAACATCTTTAGTCCTTGCTAATTCAGGAAGGTCCATTTTTGATTCTTTTTTCAAAGTCTTATGTCAGAATATTCAAAAATGTGTAAATTTTGTGGTTTTTTCACGATAATTCGGGAATGCGATTTTGTACAGACAAACCGATTACACCGCAAGATTCAACAACAATTCAGGATTCAGATGTGAACATCTTCAGTCCTTGCTAATTCAGGAAGGTCCATTTTTGATTCTTTTTTCAAAGTCTTATGTCAGAATATTCAAAAATGTGTCAAATTGGTGGTTTTTTCACGATAATTCAGGAATGCGATTTTGTACAGACAAACCGATTACACCACAAGATTCAGCAAAATTTCAGGATTCAGCTGTCAGAATTTTCAAAAATGTGTCAATTTAGTGGTTTTTTCACGATAACTCAGGAATGCGATTTTGTACAGACAAACCGATTACACCTCAAGATTCAGAACATTTCAAGATTCAGATGTGAACATCTTGAGTCCTTGTTAATTCAGGATGGTCCTTTTTTCAAAGTCAAGATGTAAACATCTTGAGTCCTTGTTAATTCAGGAAGTTCCTTTTTGATCCTTTTTTCAAAGTCATATGTCAGAATTTTCAAAAATGTGTCAATTTAGTGGTTTTTTCACGAAAATTCAGGATTGCGATTTTGTACAGACAAACCGATTACACCACAAGATTCAGCAAAATTTCAGGATTCAGCTGTCAGAATTTTCAAAAATGTGTCAATTTAGTGGTTTTTTCACGATAACTCAGGAATGCGATTTTGTACAGACAAACCGATTACACCACAAGATTCAGAAACATTTCAAGATTCAGATGTGAACATCTTGAGTCCTTGTTAATTCAGGATGGTCCTTTTTTCAAAGTCAAGATGAAAACATCTTGAGTCCTTGTTAATTCAGGAAGTTCCTTTTTGATCCTTTTTTCAAAGTCATATATCAGAATTTTCAAAAATGTGTCAATTTTGTGGTTTTTTCACGATAATTCAGGATTGCGATTTTGTACAGACAAACCGATTGCACCACAAGATTCAGCAGCATTTCAGGATTCAGCTGTGCACATCTTCAGTCCTTGCTAATTCAGGAATGTCCTTTTTTGATCCTTTTTTCAAAGTCATATGTCAGAATTTTCAAAAATGTGTCAATTTTGTGGTTTTTTCACGATAATTCAGGATTGCGATTTTGTACAGACAAACCGATTGCACCACAAGATTCAGCAGCATTTCAGAATTCAGCTGTGAACTTTTCAGTCCTTGCTAAATCAGGAAGGTCCTTTTTTGATCCTTTTTTCAAAATTATATGTCAGAATTTTCAAATCAATCCTTGCTAAATCAGGAAGGTCCTTTTTTGATCCTTTTTTCAAAATTATATGTCAGAATTTTCAAAAATGTGTCAATTTTGTGTTTTTTTTCAAGATAATTCAGGAATACGAATTGTACAGACAAACCGATTACACCGCATGATTCAGCAACATTTCAGGATTCAGCTGTGCACATCTTCAGTCCTTGCTAATTCAGGAATGTCCTTTTTTGATCCTTTTTTCAAAGTCATATGTCAGAATTTTCAAAAATGTGTCAATTTTGGGGTTTTTCACGATAATTCAGGAATGCGATTTTGTACAGACAAACCGAATACACCACAAGATTCAGCAACATTTCAGGATTCAGCTGTGAACATCTTCATTCCTTGCTATTTCAGGAAGATACATTTTTGATTCTTTTTCAAAATCATATGTCAGAATATTTTGTAATAATTCAGGAATGCGATTTTGTACAGACAAACCGATTACACCACAAGATGCAGCAAAATTTCAGGATTCAGGTCTTGTGGAGGACTCTGAGTCCTCGCAAATTCAGGAAGGTCATTTTTTGATCCTTTTTTCAAAGTAATATGACTGAATTTTCAAAAATGTGTAAATTTTGTGGTTTTTTCACGATAATTCGGGAATGCGATTTTGTACAGACAAACCGATTACACCGCAAGATTCAACAACAATTCAGGATTCAGATGTGAACATCTTCAGTCCTTGCTAATTCAGGAAGGTCCATTTTTGATTCTTTTTTCAAAGTCTTATGTCAGAATATTCAAAAATGTGTCAAATTTGTGGTTTTTTCACGATAATTCAGGATTGCGATTTTGTACAGACAAACCGATTACACCACAAGATTCAGCAGCATTTCAGTATTCAGCTGTAAACATCTTTAGTCCTTGCTAATTCAGGAAGGTCCATTTTTGATTCTTTTTTCAAAGTCTTATGTCAGAATATTCAAAAATGTGTAAATTTTGTGGTTTTTTCACGATAATTCGGGAATGCGATTTTGTACAGACAAACCGATTACACCGCAAGATTCAACAACAATTCAGGATTCAGATGTGAACATCTTCAGTCCTTGCTAATTCAGGAAGGTCCATTTTTGATTCTTTTTTCAAAGTCTTATGTCAGAATATTCAAAAATGTGTCAAATTGGTGGTTTTTTCACGATAATTCAGGAATGCGATTTTGTACAGACAAACCGATTACACCACAAGATTCAGCAAAATTTCAGGATTCAGCTGTCAGAATTTTCAAAAATGTGTCAATTTAGTGGTTTTTTCACGATAACTCAGGAATGCGATTTTGTACAGACAAACCGATTACACCTCAAGATTCAGAACATTTCAAGATTCAGATGTGAACATCTTGAGTCCTTGTTAATTCAGGATGGTCCTTTTTTCAAAGTCAAGATGTAAACATCTTGAGTCCTTGTTAATTCAGGAAGTTCCTTTTTGATCCTTTTTTCAAAGTCATATGTCAGAATTTTCAAAAATGTGTCAATTTAGTGGTTTTTTCACGAAAATTCAGGATTGCGATTTTGTACAGACAAACCGATTACACCACAAGATTCAGCAAAATTTCAGGATTCAGCTGTCAGAATTTTCAAAAATGTGTCAATTTAGTGGTTTTTTCACGATAACTCAGGAATGCGATTTTGTACAGACAAACCGATTACACCACAAGATTCAGAAACATTTCAAGATTCAGATGTGAACATCTTGAGTCCTTGTTAATTCAGGATGGTCCTTTTTTCAAAGTCAAGATGAAAACATCTTGAGTCCTTGTTAATTCAGGAAGTTCCTTTTTGATCCTTTTTTCAAAGTCATATATCAGAATTTTCAAAAATGTGTCAATTTTGTGGTTTTTTCACGATAATTCAGGATTGCGATTTTGTACAGACAAACCGATTGCACCACAAGATTCAGCAGCATTTCAGGATTCAGCTGTGCACATCTTCAGTCCTTGCTAATTCAGGAATGTCCTTTTTTGATCCTTTTTTCAAAGTCATATGTCAGAATTTTCAAAAATGTGTCAATTTTGTGGTTTTTTCACGATAATTCAGGATTGCGATTTTGTACAGACAAACCGATTGCACCACAAGATTCAGCAGCATTTCAGAATTCAGCTGTGAACTTTTCAGTCCTTGCTAAATCAGGAAGGTCCTTTTTTGATCCTTTTTTCAAAATTATATGTCAGAATTTTCAAATCAATCCTTGCTAAATCAGGAAGGTCCTTTTTTGATCCTTTTTTCAAAATTATATGTCAGAATTTTCAAAAATGTGTCAATTTTGTGTTTTTTTTCAAGATAATTCAGGAATACGATTTTGTACAGACAAACCGATTACACCGCATGATTCAGCAACATTTCAGGATTCAGCTGTGCACATCTTCAGTCCTTGCTAATTCAGGAATGTCCTTTTTTGATCCTTTTTTCAAAGTCATATGTCAGAATTTTCAAAAATGTGTCAATTTTGGGGTTTTTCACGATAATTCAGGAATGCGATTTATTACAGACAAACCGAATACACCACAAGATTCAGCAACATTTCAGGATTCAGCTGTGAACATCTTCATTCCTTGCTAATTCACGAAGATACATTTTTGATTCTTTTTCAAAATCATATGTCAGAATATTTTGTAATAATTCAGGAATGCGATTTTGTACAGACAAACCGATTACACCACAAGATTCAGCAACATTTCAGGATTCAGATCTTGTGGAGGACTCTGAGTCCTCGCAAATTCAGGAAGGCCCTTTTTTGATCCTTTTTTCAAAGTAATATGTCTGAATTTTCAAAAATGTGTAAATTTTGTGGTTTTTTCACGATAATTCAGGAATGCGATTTTGTACAGACAAACCGATTACACCGCAAGATTCAACAACAATTCAGGATTCAGATGTGAACATTTTCAGTCCTTTCTAATTCAGGAAGGTCCGTTTTTGATTCTTTTTTCAAAGTCATATGTCAGAATATTCAAAAATGTGTCAATTTAGTGGTTTTTTCACGATAACTCAGGAATGCGATTTTGTACAGACAAACCGATTACACCACAAGATTCAGCATCATTTCAGGATTCATAAGTGAACATCTTCATTCCTTGCTAATTCAGGAAGATCCATTTTTGAATTTTTTTTCAAAGTCATATTTCAGAATATTTTGTAATAATTCAGGAATGCGATTTTGTACAGACAAACCGATTAAACCACAAGATTCAGCAACATTTCAGGATTCAGATCTTGTGGAGGACTCTGAGTCCTCGCAAATTCAGGAAGGCCCTTTTTTGATCCTTTTTTCAAAGTAATATGTCTGAATTTTCAAAAATGTGTAAATTTTGTGGTTTTTTCACGATAATTCAGGAATGCGATTTTGTACAGACAAACCGAATACACCACAAGATTCAGCAACATTTCAGGATTCAGATGTGAACATCTTCATTCCTTTCTAATTCAGGAAGGTCCGTTTTTGATTCTTTTTTCAAAGTCATATGTCAGAATATTCAAAAATGTGTCAATTTAGTGGTTTTTTCACGATAACTCAGGAATGCGATTTTGTACAGACAAACCGATTACACCACAAGATTCAGCAACATTTCAGGATTCATAAGTGAACATCTTCATTCCTTGCTAATTCAGGAAGATCCATTTTTGAATTTTTTTTCAAAGTCATATTTCAGAATATTTTGTAATAATTCAGGAATGCGATTTTGTACAGACAAACCGATTAAACCACAAGATTCAGCAACATTTCAGGATTCAGATGTAAACATGTAAAGTCCTTGCTAATTCAGGAAGGTTCTTTTTTGATCCTTTTTTCAAAGTCATATGTCAGAATTTTCAAAAATGTGTCAATTTTGTGTTTTTTTTCAAGATAATTCAGGAATACGATTTTGTACAGACAAACCGATTACACCGCATGTTTCAGCAACATTTCAGGATTCAGCTGTGCACATCTTCAGTCCTTGCTGATTCAGGAATGTCCTTTTTTGATCCTTTTTTCAAAGTCATATGTCAGAATTTTCAAAAATGTGTCAATTTTGGGGTTTTTCACGATAATTCAGGAATGCGATTTTGTACAGACAAACCGAATACACCACAAGATTCAGCAACATTTCAGGATTCAGCTGTGAACATCTTCATTCCTTGCTATTTCAGGAAGATACATTTTTGATTCTTTTTCAAAATCATATGTCAGAATATTTTGTAATAATTCAGGAATGCGATTTTGTACAGACAAACCGATTACACCACAAGATGCAGCAAAATTTCAGGATTCAGGTCTTGTGGAGGACTCTGAGTCCTCGCAAATTCAGGAAGGTCATTTTTTGATCCTTTTTTCAAAGTAATATGTCTGAATTTTCAAAAATGTGTAAATTTTGTGGTTTTTTCACGATAATTCGGGAATGCGATTTTGTACAGACAAACCGATTACACCGCAAGATTCAACAACAATTCAGGATTCAGATGTGAACATCTTCAGTCCTTGCTAATTCAGGAAGGTCCATTTTTGATTCTTTTTTCAAAGTCTTATGTCAGAATATTCAAAAATGTGTAAATTTTGTGGTTTTTTCACGATAATTCGGGAATGCGATTTTGTACAGACAAACCGATTACACCGCAAGATTCAACAACAATTCAGGATTCAGATGTGAACATCTTCAGTCCTTGCTAATTCAGGAAGGTCCATTTTTGATTCTTTTTCAAAGTCTTATGTCAGAATATTCAAAAATGTGTCAAATTGGTGGTTTTTTCACGATAATTCAGGAATGCGATTTTGTACAGACAAACCGATTACACCACAAGATTCAGCAAAATTTCAGGATTCAGCTGTCAGAATTTTCAAAAATGTGTCAATTTAGTGGTTTTTTCACGATAACTCAGGAATGCGATTTTGTACAGACAAACCGATTACACCTCAAGATTCAGAACATTTCAAGATTCAGATGTGAACATCTTGAGTCCTTGTTAATTCAGGATGGTCCTTTTTTCAAAGTCAAGATGTAAACATCTTGAGTCCTTGTTAATTCAGGAAGTTCCTTTTTGATCCTTTTTTCAAAGTCATATGTCAGAATTTTCAAAAATGTGTCAATTTAGTGGTTTTTTCACGAAAATTCAGGATTGCGATTTTGTACAGACAAACCGATTACACCACAAGATTCAGCAAAATTTCAGGATTCAGCTGTCAGAATTTTCAAAAATGTGTCAATTTAGTGGTTTTTTCACGATAACTCAGGAATGCGATTTTGTACAGACAAACCGATTACACCACAAGATTCAGAAACATTTCAAGATTCAGATGTGAACATCTTGAGTCCTTGTTAATTCAGGATGGTCCTTTTTTCAAAGTCAAGATGAAAACATCTTGAGTCCTTGTTAATTCAGGAAGTTCCTTTTTGATCCTTTTTTCAAAGTCATATATCAGAATTTTCAAAAATGTGTCAATTTTGTGGTTTTTTTCACGATAATTCAGGATTGCGATTTTGTACAGACAAACCGATTGCACCACAAGATTCAGCAGCATTTCAGAATTCAGCTGTGAACTTTTCAGTCCTTGCTAAATCAGGAAGGTCCTTTTTTGATCCTTTTTTCAAAATTATATGTCAGAATTTTCAAAAATGTGTCAATTTTGTGTTTTTTTCACGATAATTCAGGAATGCGATTTTGTACAGACAAACCGATTACACCGCATGATTCAGCAACATTTCAGGATTCAGCTGTGCACATCTTCAGTCCTTGCTAATTCAGGAATGTCCTTTTTTGATCCTTTTTTCAAAGTCATATGTCATTATTTTCAAAAATGTGTCAATTTTGTGGTTTTTTCAAGATAATTCAGGAATACGATTTTGTACAGACAAACCGATTGCTTATTTAGGAAGGTTCTTTTTTGATTCTTTTTTCAAAGTCTTATGTCAGAATATTCAAAAATGTGTCAATTTCGTGGTTTTTTCAAGACAATTCAGGAATGCGATTTATTACAGACAAACCGAATACACCACAAGATTCAGCAACATTTCAGGATTCAGCTGTGAACATCTTCATTCCTTGCTAATTCACGAAGATACATTTTTGATTCTTTTTCAAAATCATATGTCAGAATATTTTGTAATAATTCAGGAATGCGATTTTGTACAGACAAACCGATTACACCACAAGATTCAGCAACATTTCAGGATTCAGATCTTGTGGAGGACTCTGAGTCCTCGCAAATTCAGGAAGGCCCTTTTTTGATCCTTTTTTCAAAGTAATATGTCTGAATTTTCAAAAATGTGTAAATTTTGTGGTTTTTTCACGATAATTCAGGAATGCGATTTTGTACAGACAAACCGATTACACCGCAAGATTCAACAACAATTCAGGATTCAGATGTGAACATTTTCAGTCCTTTCTAATTCAGGAAGGTCCGTTTTTGATTCTTTTTTCAAAGTCATATGTCAGAATATTCAAAAATGTGTCAATTTAGTGGTTTTTTCACGATAACTCAGGAATGCGATTTTGTACAGACAAACCGATTACACCACAAGATTCAGCATCATTTCAGGATTCATAAGTGAGCATCTTCATTCCTTGCTAATTCAGGAAGATCCATTTTTGAATTTTTTTTCAAAGTCATATTTCAGAATATTTTGTAATAATTCAGGAATGCGATTTTGTACAGACAAACCGATTAAACCACAAGATTCAGCAACATTTCAGGATTCAGATGTAAACATGTAAAGTCCTTGCTAATTCAGGAAGGTTCTTTTTTGATCCTTTTTTCAAAGTCATATGTCAGAATTTTCAAAAATGTGTCAATTTTGTGTTTTTTTTCAAGATAATTCAGGAATACGATTTTGTACAGACAAACCGATTACACCGCATGTTTCAGCAACATTTCAGGATTCAGCTGTGCACATCTTCAGTCCTTGCTGATTCAGGAATGTCCTTTTTTGATCCTTTTTTCAAAGTCATATGTCAAAATTTTCAAAAATGTGTCAATTTTGGGTTTTTTCACGATAATTCAGGAATGCGATTTTGTACAGACAAACCGAATACACCACAAGATTCAGCAACATTTCAGGATTCAGCTGTGAACATCTTCATTCCTTGCTAACTCAGGAAGATACATTTTTGATTCTTTTTCAAAATCATATGTCAGAATATTTTGTAATAATTCAGGAATGCGATTTTGTACAGACAAACCGATTACACCACAAGATGCAGCAAAATTTCAGGATTCAGGTCTTGTGGAGGACTCTGAGTCCTCGCAAATTCAGGAAGGTCATTTTTTGATCCTTTTTTCAAAGTAATATGTCTGAATTTTCAAAAATGTGTAAATTTTGTGGTTTTTTCACGATAATTCGGGAATGCGATTTTGTACAGACAAACCGATTACACCGCAAGATTCAACAACAATTCAGGATTCAGATGTGAACATCTTCAGTCCTTGCTAATTCAGGAAGGTCCATTTTTGATTCTTTTTTCAAAGTCTTATGTCAGAATATTCAAAAATGTGTCAAATTTGTGGTTTTTTCACGATAATTCAGGATTGCGATTTTGTACAGACAAACCGATTACACCACAAGATTCAGCAGCATTTCAGAATTCAGCTGTAAACATCTTTAGTCCTTGCTAATTCAGGAAGGTCCATTTTTGATTCTTTTTTCAAAGTCTTATGTCAGAATATTCAAAAATGTGTAAATTTTGTGGTTTTTTCACGATAATTCGGGAATGCGATTTTGTACAGACAAACCGATTACACCGCAAGATTCAACAACAATTCAGGATTCAGATGTGAACATCTTCAGTCCTTGCTAATTCAGGAAGGTCCATTTTTGATTCTTTTTTCAAAGTCTTATGTCAGAATATTCAAAAATGTGTCAAATTGGTGGTTTTTTCACGATAATTCAGGAATGCGATTTTGTACAGACAAACCGATTACACCACAAGATTCAGCAAAATTTCAGGATTCAGCTGTCAGAATTTTCAAAAATGTGTCAATTTAGTGGTTTTTTCACGATAACTCAGGAATGCGATTTTGTACAGACAAACCGATTACACCTCAAGATTCAGAACATTTCAAGATTCAGATGTGAACATCTTGAGTCCTTGTTAATTCAGGATGGTCCTTTTTTCAAAGTCAAGATGTAAACATCTTGAGTCCTTGTTAATTCAGGAAGTTCCTTTTTGATCCTTTTTTCAAAGTCATATGTCAGAATTTTCAAAAATGTGTCAATTTAGTGGTTTTTTCACGAAAATTCAGGATTGCGATTTTGTACAGACAAACCGATTACACCACAAGATTCAGCAAAATTTCAGGATTCAGCTGTCAGAATTTTCAAAAATGTGTCAATTTAGTGGTTTTTTCACGATAATTCAGGAATGCGATTTTGTACAGACAAACCGATTGCACCACAAGATTCAGCAGCATTTCAGAATTCAGCTGTGAACTTTTCAGTCCTTGCTAAATCAGGAAGGTCCTTTTTTGATCCTTTTTTCAAAATTATATGTCAGAATTTTCAAAAATGTGTCAATTTTGTGTTTTTTTTCAAGATAATTCAGGAATACGATTTTGTACAGACAAACCGATTACACCGCATGATTCAGCAACATTTCAGGATTCAGCTGTGCACATCTTCAGTCCTTGCTAATTCAGGAATGTCCTTTTTTGATCCTTTTTTCAAAGTCATATGTCAGAATTTTCAAAAATGTGTCAATTTTGGGGTTTTTCACGATAATTCAGAAATGCGATTTTGTACAGACAAACCGAATACACCACAAGATTCAGCAACATTTCAGGATTCAGCTGTGAACATCTTCATTCCTTGCTAATTCACGAAGATACATTTTTGATTCTTTTTCAAATTCATATGTCAGAATATTTTGTAATAATTCAGGAATGCGATTTTGTACAGACAAACCGATTACACCACAAGATTCAGCAACATATCAGGATCCATTTGTGAACATCTTGAGTCCTTGCTAATTCAGAAAGGTTCTTTTTTGATCCTTTTTTTCAAAGTCATATGCCAGAATTTTCAAAAATGTGTCAATTTTGTGTTTTTTTTCAAGATAATTCAGGAATACGATTTTGTACAGACAAACCGATTGCTTATTCAGGAAGGTCCATTTTTGATTCTTTTTTTCAAAGTCTTATGTCAGAATATTCAAAAATGTGTCAATTTAGTGGTTTATTCACGATAACTCAGGAATGCAATTTTGTACAGACAAACTGATTACACCACAAGATTCAGCAACATTTCAGGATTCATATGTAGACATCTTGAGTCCTTGCTAATTCAGGAAGGTTCTTTTTTGATCCTTTTTTTCAAAGTCATATGTCAGAATTTTCAAAAATGTGTCAATTTTGTGTTTTTTTTCAAGATAATTCAGGAATACGATTTTGTGCAGACAAACCGATTGCACCGCAAGATTCAGCAACATTTCAGGATTCAGCTGTGCACATCTTCAGTCCTTGCTAATTCAGGAAGGTCCATTTTTGATTCTTTTTTCAAAGTCTTATGTCAGAATATTCAAAAATGTGTCAATTTCGTGGTTTTTTCACGATAATTCAGGATTGCGATTTTGAACAGACAAACCGATTACACCACAAGATTCAGCAGCATTTCAGAATTCAGCTGTGAACATTTTCAGTCCTTGCTTAATCAGGAAGGTCCTTTTTTGATCCTTTTTTCAAAATCATATGTCAGAATTTTCAATTCAGGAAGGTTCTTTTTTGATCGTTTTTTCAAAGTCATATGTCAGAATTTTCAAAAATGTGTCAATTTTGTGTTTTTTTCAAGATAATTCAGGAATACGATTTTGTACAGACAAACCGATTACACCGCAAGATTCAGCAACATTTCAGGATTCAGCTGTGCACATCTTCAGTCCTTGCTAATTCAGGAAGGTCCATTTTTGATTCTTTTTTCAAAGTCATATGTCAGAATATTCAAAAATGTATCAATTTAGTGGTTTTTTCACGATAACTCAGGAATGCGATTTTGTACAGACAAACCGATTACACCACAAGATTCAGCAACATTTCAGGATTCAGTGGTTTACATCTTCAGTCCTTGCTAATTCAGGAAGGTCCATTTTTGATTCTTTTTTCAAAGTCATATGTCAGAATATTCAAAAATGTGTCAATTTAGTGGTTTTTTAACGATAACTCAGAAATGCAATTTTGTACAGACAAACCGATTACACCACAAGATTCAGCAACATTTCAGAATTCAAATGTGAACATTTTCAGTCATTGCTAAATAAGGAGGTCCTTTTTTGATCCTTTTTTAAAATCATATGTCAGAATTTTCAAAAATATGTAAATTTTGTGGTTTTTTCACGATAATTCATGAATGCGATTTTGAATTTTAAAAAATGTGTCAATTTTGTGGTTTTTCCACGATAATTCAGGAATGCGATTTTGTACAGACAAACCGATTACACCACAAGATTCAGCAACATTTCAGAATTCAGCTGTGAGCATCTTCATTCCTTGCTAATTCAGGAAGATCCATTTTTGATTCTTTTTCAAAATCATATGTCAGAATATTTTGTAATAATTCAGGAATGCGATTTTTTACAGACAAACCCGATTAAACCACAAGATTCAGCAACATTTCAGGATTCAGATGTGAACATCTTGAGTCCTTGCTAATTCAGGAAAGTCATATGTCAGAATTTTCAAAAATGTGTCAATTTTGTGTTTTTTTCAAGATAATTCAGGAATACGATTTTGTACAGACAAACCGATCACACCGCAAGATTCAGCAACATTTCAGGATTCAGCTGTGCACATCTTCAGTCCTTGCAAATTCAGGAAGGTCCATTTTTGATTCTTTTTTCAAAGTCTTATGTCAGAATATTCAAAAATGTGTCAAATTGGTGGTTTTTTCACGATAATTCAGGAATGCGATTTTGTACAGACAAACCGATTACACCACAAGATTCAGCAGCATTTCAGAATTCAGCTGTAAACATCTTTAGTCCTTGCTAATTCAGGAAGGTCCATTTTTGATTCTTTTTTCAAAGTCTTATGTCAGAATATTCAAAAATGTGTAAATTTTGTGGTTTTTTCACGATAATTCGGGAATGCGATTTTGTACAGACAAACCGATTACACCGCAAGATTCAACAACAATTCAGGATTCAGATGTGAACATCTTCAGTCCTTGCTAATTCAGGAAGGTCCATTTTTGATTCTTTTTTCAAAGTCTTATGTCAGAATATTCAAAAATGTGTCAAATTGGTGGTTTTTTCACGATAATTCAGGAATGCGATTTTGTACAGACAAACCGATTACACCACAAGATTCAGCAAAATTTCAGGATTCAGCTGTCAGAATTTTCAAAAATGTGTCAATTTAGTGGTTTTTTCACGATAACTCAGGAATGCGATTTTGTACAGACAAACCGATTACACCTCAAGATTCAGAACATTTCAAGATTCAGATGTGAACATCTTGAGTCCTTGTTAATTCAGGAAGGTCCTTTTTTCAAAGTCAAGATGTAAACATCTTGAGTCCTTGTTAATTCAGGAAGTTCCTTTTTGATCCTTTTTTCAAAGTCCTTGCTAATTCAGGAAGGTCCATTTTTGATTCTTTTTTCAAAGTCTTATGTCAGAATATTCAAAAATGTGTAAATTTTGTGGTTTTTTCACGATAATTCGGGAATGCGATTTTGTACAGACAAACCGATTACACCGCAAGATTCAACAACAATTCAGGATTCAGATGTGAACATCTTCAGTCCTTGCTAATTCAGGAAGGTCCATTTTTGATTCTTTTTTCAAAGTCTTATGTCAGAATATTCAAAAATGTGTCAAATTGGTGGTTTTTTCACGATAATTCAGGAATGCGATTTTGTACAGACAAACCGATTACACCACAAGATTCAGCAAAATTTCAGGATTCAGCTGTCAGAATTTTCAAAAATGTGTCAATTTAGTGGTTTTTTCACGATAACTCAGGAATGCGATTTTGTACAGACAAACCGATTACACCTCAAGATTCAGAACATTTCAAGATTCAGATGTGAACATCTTGAGTCCTTGTTAATTCAGGATGGTCCTTTTTTCAAAGTCAAGATGTAAACATCTTGAGTCCTTGTTAATTCAGGAAGTTCCTTTTTGATCCTTTTTTCAAAGTCATATGTCAGAATTTTCAAAAATGTGTCAATTTAGTGGTTTTTTCACGAAAATTCAGGATTGCGATTTTGTACAGACAAACCGATTACACCACAAGATTCAGCAAAATTTCAGGATTCAGCTGTCAGAATTTTCAAAAATGTGTCAATTTAGTGGTTTTTTCACGATAACTCAGGAATGCGATTTTGTACAGACAAACCGATTACACCACAAGATTCAGAAACATTTCAAGATTCAGATGTGAACATCTTGAGTCCTTGTTAATTCAGGATGGTCCTTTTTTCAAAGTCAAGATGTAAACATCTTGAGTCCTTGTTAATTCAGGAAGTTCCTTTTTGATCCTTTTTTCAAAGTCATATATCAGAATTTTCAAAAATGTGTCAATTTTGTGGTTTTTTCACGATAATTCAGGATTGCGATTTTGTACAGACAAACCGATTGCACCACAAGATTCAGCAGCATTTCAGAATTCAGCTGTGAACTTTTCAGTCCTTGCTAAATCAGGAAGGTCCTTTTTTGATCCTTTTTTCAAAATTATATGTCAGAATTTTCAAAAATGTGTCAATTTTGTGTTTTTTTTCAAGATAATTCAGGAATACGATTTTGTACAGACAAACCGATTACACCGCATGATTCAGCAACATTTCAGGATTCAGCTGTGAACTTTTCAGTCCTTGCTAAATCAGGAAGGTCCTTTTTTGATCCTTTTTTCAAAATTATATGTCAGAATTTTCAAAAATGTGTCAATTTTGTGGTTTTTTCACGATAATTCAGGATTGCGATTTGTACAGACAAACCGATTGCACCACAAGATTCAGCAGCATTTCAGAATTCAGCTGTGAACTTTTCAGTCCTTGCTAAATCAGGAAGGTCCTTTTTTGATCCTTTTTTCAAAATTATATGTCAGAATTTTCAAAAATGTGTCAATTTTGTGTTTTTTTTCAAGATAATTCAGGAATACGATTTTGTACAGACAAACCGATTACACCGCATGATTCAGCAACATTTCAGGATTCAGCTGTGCACATCTTCAGTCCTTGCTAATTCAGGAATGTCCTTTTTTGATCCTTTTTTCAAAGTCATATGTCAGAATTTTCAAAAATGTGTCAATTTTGGGGTTTTTCACGATAATTCAGGAATGCGATTTTGTACAGACAAACCGAATACACCACAAGATTCAGCAACATTTCAGGATTCAGCTGTGAACATCTTCATTCCTTGCTAATTCACGAAGATACATTTTTGATTCTTTTTCAAAATCATATGTCAGAATATTTTGTAATAATTCAGGAATGCGATTTTGTACAGACAAACCGATTACACCACAAGATTCAGCAACATTTCAGGATTCAGATCTTGTGGAGGACTCTGAGTCCTCGCAAATTCAGGAAGGCCTTTTTTTGATCCTTTTTTCAAAGTAATATGTCTGAATTTTCAAAAATGTGTAAATTTTGTGGTTTTTTCACGATAATTCAGGAATGCGATTTTGTACAGACAAACCGATTACACCGCAAGATTCAACAACAATTCAGGATTCGGATGTGGACATTTTCAGTCCTTTCTAATTCAGGAAGGTCCGTTTTTGATTCTTTTTTCAAAGTCATATGTCAGAATATTCAAAAATGTGTCAATTTAGTGGTTTTTTCACGATAACTCAGGAATGCGATTTTGTACAGACAGACCGATTACACCACAAGATTCAGCAACATTTCAGGATTCATAAGTGAACATCTTCATTCCTTGCTAATTCAGGAAGATCCATTTTTGAATTTTTTTTCAAAGTCATATTTCAGAATATTTTGTAATAATTCAGGAATGCGATTTTGTACAGACAAACCGATTAAACCACAAGATTCAGCAACATTTCAGGATTCAGATGTAAACATGTAAAGTCCTTGCTAATTCAGGAAGGTTCTTTTTTGATCCTTTTTTCAAAGTCATATGTCAGAATTTTCAAAAATGTGTCAATTTTGTGTTTTTTTTCAAGATAATTCAGGAATACGATTTTGTGCAGACAAACCGATTGCACCGCAAGATTCAGCAACATTTCAGGATTCAGCTGTGCACATCTTCAGTCCTTGCTAATTCAGGAAGGTCCATTTTTGATTCTTTTTTCAAAGTCTTATGTCAGAATATTCAAAAATGTGTCAATTTCGTGGTTTTTTCACGATAATTCAGGATTGCGATTTTGAACAGACAAACCGATTACACCACAAGATTCAGCAGCATTTCAGAATTCAGCTGTGAACATTTTGAGTCCTTGCTTAATCAGGAAGGTCCTTTTTTGATCCTTTTTTCAAAATCATATGTCAGAATTTTCAATTCAGGAAGGTTCTTTTTTGATCCTTTTTTCAAAGTCATATGTCAGAATTTTCAAAAATGTGTCAATTTTGTGTTTTTTTCAAGATAATTCAGGAATACGATTTTGTACAGACAAACCGATTACACCGCAAGATTCAGCAACATTTCAGGATTCAGCTGTGCACATCTTCAGTCCTTGCTAATTCAGGAAGGTCCATTTTTGATTCTTTTTTCAAAGTCATATGTCAGAATATTCAAAAATGTATCAATTTAGTGGTTTTTTCACGATAACTCAGGAATGCGATTTTGTACAGACAAACCGATTACACCACAAGATTCAGCAACATTTCAGGATTCAGTGGTTTACATCTTCAGTCCTTGCTAATTCAGGAAGGTCCATTTTTGATTCTTTTTTCAAAGTCATATGTCAGAATATTCAAAAATGTGTCAATTTAGTGGTTTTTTAACGATAACTCAGGAATGCAATTTTGTACAGACAAACCGATTACACCACAAGATTCAGCAACATTTCAGGATTCAAATGTGATCATTTTCAGTCATTGCTAAATAAGGAGGTCCTTTTTTGATCCTTTTTTAAAATCATATGTCAGAATTTTCAAAAATATGTAAATTTTGTGGTTTTTTCACGATAATTCAGGAATGCGATTTTGAATTTTAAAAAATGTGTCAATTTTGTGGTTTTTTCACGATAATTCAGGAATGCGATTTTGTACAGACAAACCGATTACACCACAAGATTCAGCAACATTTCAGAATTCAGCTGTGAGCATCTTCATTCCTTGCTAATTCAGGAAGATCCATTTTTGATTCTTTTTCAAAATCATATGTCAGAATATTTTGTAATAATTCAGGAATGCGATTTTTTACAGACAAACCCGATTAAACCACAAGATTCAGCAACATTTCAGGATTCAGATGTGAACATCTTGAGTCCTTGCTAATTCAGGAAAGTCATATGTCAGAATTTTCAAAAATGTGTCAATTTTGTGTTTTTTTCAAGATAATTCAGGAATACGATTTTGTACAGACAAACCGATCACACCGCAAGATTCAGCAACATTTCAGGATTCAGCTGTGCACATTTCAGTCCTTGCTAATTCAGGAATGTCCTTTTTTGATCCTTTTTTCAAAGTCATATGTCAGAATTTTCAAAAATGTGTCAATTTTGTGGTTTTTCACGATAATACAGGAATGCGATTTTGTACAGACAAACCGATTACACCACATGATTCAGCAACATTTCAGAATTCAGCTGTGAGCATCTTCATTCCTTGCTAATTCAGGAAGATCCATTTTTGATTCTCTTTCAAAATCATATGTCAGAATATTTTGTAATAATTCAGGAATGCGATTTTGTACAGACAAACCGATTAAACCACAAGATTCAGCAACATTTCAGGATTCAGATCTTGTGGAGGATCTTGAGTCCTCGCAAATTCAGGAAGGTCCTTTTTTGATCCTTTTTTCAAAGTCATATGTAAGAATTTTCAAAAATGTGTCAATTTTGTGTTTTTTTCAAGATAATTCAGGAATACCGATTGCACCGCAAGATTCAGCAACATTTCAGGATTCAGCTGTGCACATCTTCAGTCCTTGCTAATTCAGGAAGGTCCATTTTTGATTCTTTTTTCAAAGTCATATGACAGAATATTCAAAAATGTGTCAATTTTCACGATAACTCAGGAATGCGATTTTGTACAGACACAAGATTCAGCAACATTTTAGGATTCAGATGTGTACATCTTCATTCCTTGCTAAATCAGGAAGGACAAAGTCATATGTCAGAATTTTTAAAAATGTGTCAATTTTGTGTTTTTTTCAAGATAATTCAGCAATACGATTTTTTACAGACAAACCGATTGCACCGCAAGATTCAGCAACATTTGTTGTGTATCATAATCGTAGAGTTCACTGCTTACATATGATCCACTGTTGTGTATCATAATCGTGGAACTTACAGCGTGCTTATGATCCACAATATAACATAACCAGTATATTTTTCTTTATGGCATACTTTTAGGGTTAAGCATGTTAAACACAAGCAGCATTTAATTGTCTTGCCGCACACCGCTTAACATAGCACAGGTATACACGCCCACGTTAAATAGATCACTCACACACAAATAAATGCTGACTTAGTTATTTTAGAATGATGACAGTACTCAATTTATTGTGAAATTATAAATACGCTGACTAAGTTATTTTAGCATGATGAAATTACTCAATTTATTCTGAAATTATGAGAATACGAGGTGTTATGTAGAAGTTAAGTATATACTAAGAATGAATTGTTTCCGATAAGCT
Organism: Dryomyza anilis; assembly: GCA_951804985.1. Taxonomy (NCBI): domain Eukaryota; kingdom Metazoa; phylum Arthropoda; class Insecta; order Diptera; family Dryomyzidae; genus Dryomyza; species Dryomyza anilis. Next base: position 1,426,663 of record OX638135.1, read on the forward strand.
GAAGTGTCTACAAATAAATGTTAAGTATAAGTGTAACCAACTTTTAAAGCGAAATAAAGTGTCTTAAAGTAAAAAAGACCCGGTTGTTTTAAATAATATAAAGAAAGTAAAAAGGACTCAGTAAGAATAAGAACCTAGGAAGTTAAAGTCCTAGTAGAAGGATAAAGATATTTCTGATGAATCAGTAGCTAGGGCACTACGTCAACAACCAAGGTTAGAATTCGAATCAGTCGAAGAGGCAAATAACAAAGTAAGGGAATTGGATTCGAAAATCAGATTTTTGGAGGCGGAAGTAAACTTAGCACACGAAACATCGTTATACCAAGCTTTAAGAATAGAAGAAAATTTAGAAAGCATAACAAAAGATATAACAATAATTGAAATGCCTACCGACGATATTTCGAAATGCGTACGAAATCTGGTCCCGGTGTTCAAGGGCGAAGATTCACCGTTCCTAAAAACGGAGCTCCTTAGATTTATAGACGGTTGTAAGGCAGCGAACCTTAAAATAACTGAAGAAAATCAGGAGGAATTCATGATTTGTATTAAACTGCGTCTTGATGGAGATGCATACGAATTAGTGAGGACCAAGAAAATAAATGATTTAGATGAGTTGTTTGAATTACTTAAAAGCACATATTTAAAGGTGGCTATATTAGATTCAGTTCAATACAACATAAGACAGGCATATCAAGTTTAAAGGCGTTTGCAAGGCGTTTAGAAGTATTGCAGTCAAACGCAAACGACATAGCCGATACAATGTACAAAGGGAAAAACCTGCCAACAGACATTTTTAACACGGAACTATTAAATTCTGTGTTAACAGCATTTAAAGTGGGAGTGAGTGACCCGACTGTAAAGATACTACTGTTGAGTAGCAAGGCATATAATTTAAATGATTTATTAGACGAAGCGTTAAGGGCAGAGGCCACAATACTGAGGGGGCCGAGATTACCGGAGGAACTGTATAATTTTTTTTTCGATAACTCAGGAATGCGATTTTGTACAGACAAACCGATTACACCACAAGATTCAGAAACATTTCAAGATTCAGATGTGAACATCTTGAGTCCTTGTTAATTCAGGATGGTCCTTTTTTCAAAGTCAAGATGTAAACATCTTGAGTCCTTGTTAATTCAGGAAGTTCCTTTTTGATCCTTTATTCAAAGTCATATGTCAGAATTTTCAAAAATGTGTCAATTTTGTGGTTTTTTCACGATAATTCAGGATTGCGATTTTGTACAGACAAACCGATTACACCACAAGATTCAGCAACATTTCAGTATTCAGCTGTGAACATTTTCAGTTCTTGCTAAATCAGGAAGGTCAAAGTCATATGTCAAAATTTTCAAAAATGTGTAAATTTTGTGTTTTTTTCAAGATAATTCAGGAATACGATTTTGTACAGACAAACCGATTACACCGCATGATTCAGCAACATTTCAGGATTCAGCCGTGCACATCTTCAGTCCTTGCTAATTCAGGAATATCCTTTTTTGATCCTTTTTTCAAAGTCATATGTCAGAATTTTCAAAAATGTGTCAATTTTGTGGTTTTTCACGATAATTCAGGAATGCGATTTTGTACTGACAAACCGATTACACCACAAGATTCAGCAACATTTCAGGATTCAGCTGTCAGAATTTTCAAAAATGTGTCAATTTTGTGGTTTTTTCACGATAATTCAGGATTGCGATTTTGTACAGACAAACCGATTGCACCACAAGATTCAGCAGCATTTCAGAATTCAGCTGTGAACTTTTCAGTCCTTGCTAAATCAGGAAGGTCCTTTTTTGATCCTTTTTTCAAAATTATATGTCAGAATTTTCAAAAATGTGTCAATTTTGTGATTTTTTTCAAGATAATTCAGGAATACGATTTTGTACAGACAAACCGATTACACCGCATGATTCAGCAACATTTCAGGATTCAGCTGTGCACATCTTCAGTCCTTGCTAATTCAGGAATGTCCTTTTTTGATCCTTTTTTCAAAGTCATATGTCAGAATTTTCAAAAATGTGTCAATTTTGGGGTTTTTCACGATAATTCAGGAATGCGATTTTGTACAGACAAACCGAATACACCACAAGATTCAGCAACATTTCAGGATTCAGCTGTGAACATCTTCATTCCTTGCTAACTCAGGAAGATACATTTTTGATTCTTTTTCAAAATCATATGTCAGAATATTTTGTAATAATTCAGGAATGCGATTTTGTACAGACAAACCGACTACACCACAAGATGCAGCAAAATTTCAGGATTCAGCTGTGAAGATTTTCAGTTCTTGCTAAATCAGGAAGGTCAAAGTCATATGTCAAAATTTTCAAAAATGTGTAAATTTTGTGTTTTTTTCAAGATAATTCAGGAATACGATTTTGTATAGACAAACCGATTACACCGCATGATTCAGCAACATTTCAGGATTCAGCCGTGCACATCTTCAGTCCTTGCTAATTCAGGAATGTCCTTTTTTGATCCTTTTTTCAAAGTCATATGTCAGAATTTTCAAAAATGTGTCAATTTTGTGGTTTTTCACGATAATTCAGGAATGCGATTTTGTACAGACAAACCGATTACACCACAAGATTCAGCAACATTTCAGGATTCAGCTGTCAGAATTTTCAAAAATGTGTCAATTTTGTGGTTTTTTCACGATAATTCAGGATTGCGATTTTGTACAGACAAACCGATTGCACCACAAGATTCAGCAGCATTTCAGAATTCAGCTGTGAACTTTTCAGTCCTTGCTAAATCAGGAAGGTCCTTTTTTGATCCTTTTTTCAAAATTATATGTCAGAATTTTCAAAAATGTGTCAATTTTGTGTCTTTTTTCAAGATAATTCAGGAATACGATTTTGTACAGACAAACCGATTACACCGCATGATTCAGCAACATTTCAGGATTCAGCTGTGCACATCTTCAGTCCTTGCTAATTCAGGAATGTCCTTTTTTGATCCTTTTGTCAAAGTCATATGTCAGAATTTTCAAAAATGTGTCAATTTTGGGGTTTTTCACGATAATTCAGGAATGCGATTTTGTATAGACAAACCGAATACACCACAAGATTCAGCAACATTTCAGGATTCAGCTGTGAACATCTTCATTCCTTGCTAAATCAGGAAGGTCCTTTTTTGATCCTTTTTTCAAAATCATATGTCAGAATTTTCAATTCAGGAAGGTTCTTTTTTGATCATTTTTTCAAAGTCATATGTCAGAATTTTCAAAAATGTGTCAATTTTGTGTTTTTTTCAAGATAATTCAGGAATACGATTTTGTACAGACAAACCGATTACACCGCAAGATTCAGCAACATTTGAGGATTCAACTGTGCACATCTTCAGTCCTTGCTAATGTTGTATATCACAAATACTTTTTCTTTTAGTTTGAAAAATCTGCACATCGCCAGTAAGCACAATATCATATTCATATTAATCATAATAATGTAACACCAAAAATGCTTACTGTTATGCATGCATTCGTATTTTTCTCATACACTTATTTGATACACTTACTCTTATACACAAATGATGACAACAACAAATGTATTGGTTGTAATGTGAGCCTCATCAGGTAGCACCTGCATGCGGCGTACAGGGAACTAAAGCACATAGAAGTTTTTCTCACGATCACCCCAATACGAATTGATTATTTCACAATATGATGACACTCATATCTGGTGTTTGTAAATATTGGTGCGACCGAGGTGATGAGTAGAGGTTAAGAATATATTTTAAGTTGGATAAGATTTTAATTGCCTTAGAGTGCAGACGTGTTTCTTTTAACTTTCAATTAAATAAAAGTATGTCTTGGAAGAAAAGACTTGTTTGAATTATTTCGGTTAATAAAAATGGAACTTCAACGTTGGACATTCTCTGGTAGGACATCATGGGTAATTATAAATGGAACGTTGCGACATTTGGCCTCACGCCTAAGCAACGGACATTTTAATTACAACATTTGTCCTACCACAGAATGTCCAACGTTGAAGTTCCATTTTTATTAACCGAAATAATTCAAACAAGTCCTACCGGCTGCGCCAAATGTTGTAATTAAAATGTCCGTTGCTTAGGCGTGAGGCCAAATGTCGCAACGTTCCATTTATAATTACCCATGATGTCCTACCAGAGAATGTCCAACGTTGAAGTTCCATTTTTATTAACCATTCCATATTTATTAATAAGTGTTAAGTATAAGTGTAACCAACTTTTAAAACGAAATAAAGTGTCTTGAAGTAAAAAAGACCCGGTTGTTTTAAATAATATAAAGAAAGTTAAAAGGACTCAGTAAGTATAAATAGGATCAAGTTAAAGTCCTAGTAGAAGGACTTTTAACATACAACATTTGGCGCAGCCGGTTTTCGAACCATACATCAACTCCCAAGGGACGAGAAGGACTGGATGGAGATTAATATTGGAAGAAATAAATATTTAGGATCAGGGAAAATATTTTTTACATTTGTGAGTATTGTGAAAAATAGTGAAAAAAATGTGAACGGAAAAAAAATAACATTTTGTAAATTTGTGATATAAAACAAGAGACATGTTGGAGAGTTGTAATAAGTAAAAATCATGGGATTATGAAAATTGACATTTAAAAAATGAAAAAACAATTGAACATTTTGAAATTAATTGTGGAATAAAATAAACTGTGAAATAAAATTGAGAAATGAATAACATAAATGATATAATTTGATAAATCAGAAAATTAAATAAGAAAACTAAATGTTTTATAAAATTGTTTAATTGATATATTAAAGCACATTTTTAAAGTAATAGTGAAACAATATAGAATAGTTTGAGTCATTAAATGATAATAATTAATAAAATTTTGAATTTAAATAAATTGAATAACATAAGAATTTTGTTACAGTAATGTTTTCATAATGTTGCGAAATTAATTAAAAAACAAAACTGGAAAATTTTAACCAAATTAAAAGCTATAAATAAATTAATTCAGTATTCTTAAATTACATGTTGATATGATTTGGAAATATAGATTAAAAAGTTTAAATAATGAAACATAAAATTGAGATAAACAATGTTGTAAAAAATTTAATAGATAAATTAAAAAATGGTTAACAGTTTATTTAATATGAAACTAGTAAAAACAAAATAAATAATTTAATTAAGAAAGACATAGTTCATTATATGATTAAGTAAAGGGAAAAATAAGAAACACTAATAATGGGTACTGAAAATGTATTGAAACGCGTTCATTACGTTGTTCCTTACATTTCTGGGGCGGAATCTCCATTATTAGAAACAGAATTATATAAATTTATTGAATGTTGTGAAACAGCAAAGTTAAAAATTAAAGAATCAGATAATGAGGAATTTATAAAATGTGTTAGGTTACGTTTGGAGGGAGATGCATATAAATTAGTGAGGACAAAACAGTTTCAAAAAATAGAAGAATTATACGAGTTGTTAGAAAATACGTACTTAAAGGAAATTTCTTTAGATTCAGTACTAAAAGAGATTAAAAAAGCTTATCAAAATAGTAAAGAGAGTTTGAGAGCGTTTGGGAGACGATTAGATGAGTTGCAATCCATGGCTTTGGAAATTGCAAGTAAAAAATACAGTAAAAAGATAAGTGAAGATGACGTATTCAGTTTGGAATTACAGAGTTCAGTGTTGATCTCTTTTAAAGTAGGGGTGAGGGATCGAACGATAAAAGTTGTACTGTTGGGTAGTAAGTCAGAAACATTAGATACATTGTTGGAAGAAGCTTTAAATGTGCAGGCTCTTATGCAGCGAAGTCCAAGGTCGGAAGAGGATGAATATAATTATATAGAAAAAACTAAATTAGAAAACACTCAGTCGGAAAATAAATTGCAACAAATAAAGAATAATAAAAGTAACTATAAAAGGAGTGTTCCAACATGTTCATTTTGTAGTAAATTTGGGCATACTAGGGACGATTGTATTATTAGGAAAAATACGCCGTTCTGCTACGAATGTGGAGCTTATGGTCACGAATCTAATTGGATATGTGCTAATAATAATATTGGCAATTTTGTTAATAAGGATAATAAGATGTATAACGGGAAAAATAATACAAGTAATATGAAATATTCATGGAGGGATACACAGGGGCATAAAATAGGTAATTGCCACGCAAAAAGAAAATTTGAATCAGCAGGAAATAATATTTATAATCATGATATTTTGTAATAATTCAAGAATGCGATTTTGTACATACAAAACGATTACACCACAAGATTCAGCAACATTTCAGGATTCAGCTGTGAACATTTTGAGTCCTTGTTAATTCAAGATGGTCCTTTTTGATCCTTTTTTCAAAGTAAAGATGTGAACATCTTGAGTCCTTGTTAATACAGGAAGGTCCTTTTTTGATCCTTTTTTCAAAATCACATGTCAGAATTTTCAAAAATGTGACAATTTCGTAGTTTTTTCATGATAATTCAGGAATGCCATTTTGTACAGACAAACCGATTACACCACAAGATTCAGCAACATTTCAGGATTCAGCTGTGAACATCTTCAGTCCTTGCTAATTCAGGAAGGTCCATTTTTGATTCTTTTTCAAAGTCATATGTCAGAATATTTTGTGATAATTCAGGAATGCGATGTACAGACAAACCGATTACACCACAAGATTCAGCAACATTTCAGGCTTTAGATGTGAACATCTTGAGTTCTTGTTATTTCAGGATGGTCCTTTTCTGATCCTTTTTTCGAAATCATATGTCAGAATTTACAAAAATGTGTCAATTTTGTGTTTTTTTCACGATAATTCAGGAAATCATATCAATCCTTTTTTCGAAATCACATGTCAGAATTTACAAAAATGTGTCAATTTTGTGGTTTTTTTCATGATAATTCAGGAATGCGATTTTGTACAGACAAACCGATTACACCACAAGTTTCAGCAACATTTCAGGCTTCAGATCAGAATTCAGCTGTAAACATCTTCAGTCCTTGTTAATCAGGAAGGTCCATTTTTGATTCTTTTTTCAAAGTCATACGTCAGAATATTCAAAAATGTGTCAATTTCGTAGTTTTTTCATGATAATTCAGGAATGCGATTTTGTATAGACAAACCGATAACAGCACAAGATTCAGCAACATTTCAAGATTCAGATGTGAACATCTTGAGTGCTTGCTAGTTCAGAAATGTCCTTTTTTGATCCTTTTTTCAAAGTCATATGTCAGAATTTTCAAAAATGTGTCAATTTATTGGTTTTTTCACGATAATTCAGGATTGCGATTTTGTACAGACAAACCGATTACAGCACAAGATTCACCAACATTTCTGGATTCAGCTGTGAACATCTTCAGTATTTGCTAATCAGGAAGGTCCATTTTAGATTTTTTTTTCAAGGTCATATGTCAGAATTTTCAAAAATGTGTCAATTTCGTAGAGTTTTTCATGATAATTCAGGAATGCGATTTTGTGCAGACAAACCGATTACACCACAAGATTCCGCAACATTTCAGGATTCAGATGTGAACATCTTGAGTTCTTGTTAATTCAGGATGGTCCTTTTTTGATTCTTTTTTCAAAGTCAAGATGTGAACATCTTGAGTCCTTGTTAATTCAGGATGGTCCTTTTTTGATCCTTTTTTCAAAATCACATGTCAGAATTTTCAAAAATGTGTCAATTTTGTGGTTGTTTCACGATAATTCAGGAAGGCGATTTTGTACAGAAAAACCGATTACACCACAAGATTCCGTAACATTTCAGAATTCAGATGTGAACATCTTGAGTTCTTGTTAATTCAGGATGGTCCTTTTTTGATCCTTTTTTCAAAGTCAAGATGCGAACATCTTGAGTGCTTGCTAATTCAGGAAGTTCCAGTTTTGATTCTTTTTTCAAAGTCATATATCATAATATTTTGTAATAATTCAAGAATGCGATTTTGTACATACAAAACGATTACATCACAAGATTCAACAACATTTCAGGATTCAGCTGTGAACATCTTGAGTCCTTGTTAATTCAAGATGGTCCTTCTTGATCCTTTTTTCAAAGTCAAGATGTGAACATCTTGAGTCTTTGTTAATTCAGGAAGGTCCTTTTTTGATCCTTTTTTCAAAATCACATGTCAGAATTTTCAAAAATGTGTCAATTTCGTAGTTTTTTCAAGATAATTCTGTAATGCGATTTGGTACAGACAAACCGATTACACCACAAGATTCAGCAACATTTCAGGATTCAGCTGTAAACATCTTCAGTCCTTGCTAATTCAGGAAGGTCCATTTTTGATTCTTTTTCAAAGTCATATGTCAGAATATTTTGTGATAATTCAGGAATGCGATTTTGTACAGACAAACCGATTACACCACAAGATTCAGCAACATTTCAGGCTTCAGATGTGAACATCTTGAGTTCTTGGTAATTCAGGATGGTCCTTTTTTGATCCTTCGTTCATAGTCAAGATGTGAACATCTTAAGTCCTTGTTAATTCATTAAGGTCCTTTTTTGATCCTTTTTTCAAAATCATATGTCAGAATTTTCAAAAATGTGTCAATTTTGTGTTTTTTTCACGATAATTCAGGAATGCGATTTTGCACAGACAAACCGATTGCACCACAAGATTCAGCAACATTTCAGGATTCAGATGTGAACATCTTGTGTTCTTGTTAATTCAGGATGGTCCTTTTTTGATCCTTTTTTCAAAGTCATATGTCAGAATTTTGAAAAATGTGTCAATTTCGTAGTTTTTTCATGATAATTCAGGAATGCGATTTTGTACAGACAAACCGATTACACCACAAGATTCAGCAACATTTCAGAATTCAGCTGTAAACATCTTCAGTCCTTGTTAATCAGGAAGGTCCATTTGTGATTCTTTTTTCAAAGTCATACGTCAGAATATTCAAAAATGTGTCAATTTCGTAGTTTTTTTCATGATAATTCAGGAATGCGAATTTATATAGACAAACCGATAACAGCACAAGATTCAGCAACATTTCAAGATTCAGATGTGAACATCTTGAGTGCTTGCTAATTCAGAAATGTCCTTTTTTGATCCTTTTTTCAAAGTCATATTTCAGAATTTTCAAAAATGTGTCAATTTATTGGTTTTTTCACGATAATTCAGGATTGCGATTTTGTACAGACAAACCGATTACACCACAAGATTCAGCAACATTTCTGGATTCAGCTGTGAACATCTTCAGTATTTGCTAATCAGGAAGGTCCATTTTAGATTTTTTTTTCAAGGTCATATGTCAGAATATTCAAAAATGTGTCAATTTCGTAGAGTTTTTCATGATAATTCAGGAATGCGATTTTGTGCAGACAAACCGATTACACCACAAGATTCCGCAACATTTCAGGATTCAGATGTGAACATCTTGAGTTCTTGTTAATTCAGGATGGTCCTTTTTTGATTCTTTTTTCAAAGTCAAGATGTGAACATCAATTTCGTAGTTTTTTCATGATAATTCTGGAATGCGATTTTGTACAGACAAACCGATTACAGCACAAGATTCCGCAACATTTCAGGATTCAGCTGTGAACATCTTCAGTCCTTGCTTATTCAGGAAGGTCCATTTTTGATTCTTTTTCAAATTCATATGTCAGAATATTTTGTGATAATTCAGGAATGCGATTTTGTACAGACAAACCGATTACACCACAAGATTCAGCAACATTTCAGGCTTCAGATGTGAACATCTTGAGTTCTTGGTAATTCAGCATGTTCCTTTTTTGATCCTTCTTTCATAGTCAAGATGTGAACATCTTGAGTCCTTGTTAATTCATTAAGGTCCTTTTTTGATCCTTTTTTCAAAATCATATGTCAGAATTTTCAAAAATGTGTCAATTTTGTGTTTTTTCACGATAATTCAGGAATGCGATTTTGTACAGACAAACCGATTAAAGCACAAGATTCAGCAACATTTCAGGATTCAGATGTGAACATCTTGAGTGCTTGCTAATTCAGAAATGTCCTTTTTTGATCATTTTTTCAAAGTCATATGTCAGAATTTTCAAAAATGTATAAATTATTGGTTTTTTCACGATAATACAGTATTGCGATTTTGTACAGACAAACCGATTACAGCACAAGATTCAGCTACATTTCAGGATGTGAACATCTTGAGTGCTTGCTAATTCAGAAATGTCCTGTTTTGATCATTTTTTCAAAGTCATATGTCAGAATTTTCAAAAATGTGTCAATTTATTGGATTTTTCACGATAATTCAGGATTGCGATTTTGTACAGACAAACCGATTACAGCACAAGATTCATCAACATTTCAGAATTCAGCTGTAAACATCTTCAGTCCTTGTTAATTCAGGAAGGTCCTTTTTTGATCCCTTTTTCAAAATCATATGTCAGAATTTTCAAAAATGTGTAAATTTTCTGGTTTTTTCACGATTATTCAGGAATGCGATTTTGTATAGACAAACCGATTACACCACAAGATTCAGCAACATTTCAGGATTCAGATGTGAACATCTCAAAAATGTGTCAATTTCGTAGTTTTTTCATGATAATTCAGGAATGCGATTTTGTACAGACAAACCGATTACACCACAAGATTCAGCAACATTTCAGGATTCAGCTGTGAACATCTTGAGTCCTTGTTAATTCACGAAGGTCCTTTTTTGATCCTTTTTTCAAAATCACATGTCAGAATTTTTAAAAATGTGTCAATTTCGTAGTTTTTTCATGATAATTCAGGAATACGATTTTGTACAGACAAGCCGATTACACCACAAGATTCCGCAAAATTTCAAGATTCATCTTGAGTCCTTGTTAATTCAGGAAGGTCCTTTTTTGATCCTTTTTTCAAAATCACATGTCTGAATTTTTAAAAATGTGTCAATTTCGTAGTTTTTTCATGATAATTCAGGAATGCGATTTTGTACAGACAAACCGATTACACCACAAGATTCAGCAACATTTCAGGATTCAGCTGTGAACATCTTCAGTCCTTGCTAATTCAGGAAGGTCCATTTTTGATTCTTTTTCAAAGTCATATGTCAGAATATTTTGTGATAATTCAGGAATGCGATGTACAGACAAACCGATTACACCACAAGATTCAGCAACATTTCAGGCTTTAGATGTGAACATCTTGAGTTCTTGTTAATTCAGGATGGTCCTTTTCTGATCCTTTTTTCGAAATCATATGTCAGAATTTACAAAAATGTGTCAATTTTGTGTTTTTTTTACGATAATTCAGGAAATCATATCAATCCTTTTTTCGAAATCACATGTCAGAATTTACAAAAATGTGTCAATTTTGTGGTTTTTTTCATGATAATTCAGGAATGCGATTTTGTACAGACAAACCGATTACACCACAAGTTTCAGCAACATTTCAGGCTTCAGATGTGAACATCTTGAGTTCTTGTTAATTCAGGATGGTCCTTTTTTTCAAAGTCAAGATGTGAACATCTTGAGTGCTTGCTAATTCAGGAAGTTCCATTTTTGATTCTTTTTTCAAAGTCATATATCATAATACTTTGTAATAATTCAAGAATGCGATTTTGTACATACAAAACGATTACACCACAAGATTTAGCAACATTTCAGGATTCAGCTGTGAACATCTTGAGTCCTTGTTAAGTCAAGATGGTCCTTTTAGATCCTTTTTTCAAAGTCAAGATGTGAACATCTTGAGTCCTTGTTAATTCAGGAAGGTCCTTCTTTGATCCTTTTTTCAAAATCACATGTCAGAATTTTCAAAAATGTGTCAATTTCGTAGTTTTGTCATGATAATTCAGGAATGCGATTTTGTACCGACAAACCGATTACACCACAAGATTCCGCAACAGGATTCAGATGTGAACATCTTGAGTCCTTGTTAATTCAGGAAGGTCTTTTTTTGATCCTTTTTTCAAAATCACATGTCAGAATTTTTAAAAATGTGTCAATTTCGTAGTTTTTTCATGATAATTCAGGAATGCGATTTTGTACAGACAAACCGATTACACCACAAGATTCAGCAGCATTTCAGGATTCAGGATTCTTCAGTCCTTGCTAATTCAGGAAGGTCCATTTTTGATTCTTTTTCAAAGTCATATGTCAGAATATTTTGTGATAATTCAGTATTGCGATTTTGTACAGACAACCCGATTACACCACAAGATTCAGCAACATTTTTGGATTTAGATGTGAACATCTTGAGTTCTTGTTAATTCAGGATGGTCCTTTTTTGATCCTTTTTTCGAAATCATATGTCTGAATTTACAAAAATGTGTCAATTTTGTGGTTTTTTCACGATAATTCAGGAAATCATATCAATCCTTTTTTCGAAATCATATGTCAGAATTTACAAAAATGTGTCAATTTTGTGGTTTTTTCACGATAATTCAGGAATGCGATTTTGTACAGACAAACCGATTACACTACAGGATTCAGCAACATTTCAGGATTCAGATGTAAACATCTTGAGTTCTTGTTAATTCAGGATGGTCCTTTTTTGATCCTTTTTTCAAGGTCATATGTCAGAATATTCAAAAATGTGTCAATTTCGTAGAGTTTTTCATGATAATTCAGGAATGCGATTTTGTGCAGACAAACCGATTACACCACAAGATTCCGCAACATTTCAGGATTCAGATGTGAACATCTTGAGATCTTGTTAATTCAGGATGGTCCTTTTTTGATCCTTTTTTCAAAGTCATATGTCAGAATTTTAAAAAATGTGTCAATTTCGTAGTTTTTTCATGATAATTCAGGAATGCGATTTTGTACAGACAAACCGATTACACCACAAGATTCAGCAACATTTCAGAATTCAGCTGTAAACATCTTCAGTCCTTGTTAATCAGGAAGGTCCATTTTTGATTCTTTTTTCAAAGTCATACGTCAGAATATTCAAAAATGTGTCAATTTCGTAGTTTTTTCATGATAATTCAGGAATGCGATTTTGTATAGACAAACCGATAACAGCACAAGATTCAGCAACATTTCGAATTCAGATGTGAACATCTTGAGTGCTTGCTAATTCAGAAATGTCCTTTTTTTATCCTTTTTTCAAAGTCATATGTCAGAATTTTCAAAAATGTGTCAATTTATTGTTTTTTTCACGATAATTCAGGATTGCGATTTTGTACAGACAAACCGATTACAGCACAAGATTCAGCAACATTTCTGGATTCAGCTGTGAACATCTTCAGTATTTGCTAATCAGGAAGGACCATTTTAGATTTTTTTTTCAAGGTCATATGTCAGAATATTCAAAAATGTGTCAATTTCGTAGAGTTTTTCATGATAATTCAGGAATGCGATTTTGTGCAGACAAACCGATTACACCACAAGATTCCGCAACATTTCAGGATTCAGATGTGAACATCTTCAGATCTTGTTAATGCAGGATGGTCCTTTTTTGATTCTTTTTTCAAAGTCAAGATGTGAACATCTTGAGTCCTTGTTAATTCAGGATGGTCCTTTTTTGATTCTTTTTTCAAAGACAATATGTGAACATCTTGAGTCCTTGTTAATTCAGGAAGGTCTTTTTTTGATCTTTTTTCAAAATCATATGTCAGAATTTTCAAAAATGTGTCAATTTTGTGGTTGTTTCACGATAATTCAGGAAGGCGATTTTGTACAGAAAAACCGATTACACCACAAGATTCCGTAACATTTCAGGATTCAGATGTGAACATCTTGAGTTCTTGTTAATTCAGGATGGTCCTCTTTTGATCCTTTTTTCAAAGTCAAGATGTGAACATCTTGAGTGCTTGCTAATTCAGGAAGTTCCATTTTTGATTCTTTTTTCAAAGTCATATATCATAATATTTTGTAATAATTCAAGAATGCGATTTTGTACATACAAAACGATTACACCACAAGATTCAGCAACATTTCAGGATTCAGCTGTGAACATTTTGAGTCCTTGTTAATTCAAGATGGTCCTTTTTGATCCTTTTTTCAAAGTCAAGATGTGAACATCTTGAGTCCCTGTTAATTCAGGAAGGTCCTTTTTTGAGCCTTTTTTCAAAATCACATGTCAGAATTTTCAAAAATGTGTCAATTTCGTAGTTTTTTCATGATAATTCAGTAATGCGATTTTGTACAGACAAACCGATTACACCACAAGATTCAGCAACATTTCAGGATTCAGCTGTGAACATCTCCAGTCCTTGCTAATTCAGGAAGGTCAATTTTTGATTCTTTTTCAAAGTCATATGTCAGAATATTTTGTGATAATTCAGGAATGCGATGTACAGACAAACCGATTACACCACAAGATTCAGCAACATTTCAGGCTTTAGATGTGAACATCTTGAGTTCTTGTTAATTCAGGATGGTCCTTTTTTGATCCTTTTTTCGAAATCATATGTCAGAATTTACAAAAATGTGTCAATTTTGTGTTTTTTTCACGATAATTCAGGAAATCATATCAATCCTTTTTTCGAAATCATATGTCAGAATTTACAAAAATGTGTCAATTTTCTGGTTTTTTCACGATAATTCAGGAATACGATTTTGTACAGACAAACCGATTACACCACAAGATTCAGCAACATTTCAGGCTTCAGATGTGAACATCTTGAGTTCTTGTTAATTCAGGATGGTCCTTTTTTGATCCTTTTTTCGAAATCATATGTCAGAATTAACAAAAATGTGTCAATTTTGTGTTTTTTTCACGATAATTCAGGAAATCATATCAATCCTTTTTTCGAAATCATATGTCAGAATTTACAAAAATGTGTCACTTTTCTGGTTTTTTCACGATAATTCAGGATTGCGATTTTGTACAGACAAACCGATTACAGCACAAGATTCAGCAACATTTCTGGATTCAGCTGCGAACATCTTCAGTCTTTGCTAATCAGGAAGGTCCATTTTAGATTTTTTTTAAGGTCATATGTCAGAATATTCAAAAATGTGTCAATTTTGTGGTTTTTTCACGATAATTCAGGAATGCGATTTTGTACAGACAAACCGATTACACCACAAGATTCAGCAACATTTCAGGCTTCAGATGTTATTTCAGGATGGTCCTTTTTTGATCCTTTTTTCAAAGTCATATGTCAGAATTTTAAAAATGTGTCAATTTCGTAGTTTTTTCATGATAATTCAGGAATGCGATTTTGTACAGACAAACCGATTACACCACAAGATTCATCAACATTTCAGAATTCAGCTGTAAACATCTTCAGTCCTTGTTAATCAGGAAGGTCCATTATTGATTCTTTTTTCAAAGTCATACGTCAGAATATTCAAAAATGTGTCAATTTCGTAGTTTTTTCATGATAATTCAGGAATGCGATTTTGTACAGACAAACCGATAACAGCACAAGATTCAGCAACATTTCAGGATTCAGATGTGAACATCTTAAGTGCTTGCTCTTTCAGAAATGTCCTTTTTTGATCCTTTTTTCAAAGTCATATGTCAGAATTTTCAAAAATGTGTCAATTTATTGGTTTTTTCACGATAATTCAGGATTGCGATTTTGTACAGACAAACCGATTACAGCACAAGATTCAGCAACATGTCTGGATTCAGCTGTGAACATCTTAAGTATTTGCTAATCAGGAAGGTCCATTTTAGATTTTTTTTTCAAGGTCATATGTCAGAATATTCAAAAATGTGTCAATTTCGTAGAGTTTTTCATGATAATTCAGGAATGCGATTTTGTGCAGACAAACCGATTACACCACAAGATTCCGCAACATTTCAGGATTCAGATGTGAACATCTTCAGATCTTGTTAATTCAGGATGGTCCTTTTTTGATTCTTTTTTCAAAGTCAAGATGTGAACATCTTGAGTCCTTGTTAATTCAGGATGGTCCTTTTTTGATTCTTTTTTCAAAGACAAGATGTGAACATCTGGAGTCCTTGTTAATTCAGGAAGGTCTTTTTTTGATCTTTTTTCAAAATCATATGTCAGAATTTTCAAAAATGTGTCAATTTTGTGGTTGTTTCACGATAATTCAGGAAGGCGATTTTGTACAGAAAAACCGATTACACCACAAGATTCCGTAACATTTCAGGATTCAGATGTGAACATCTTGAGTTCTTGTTAATTCAGGATGGTCCTTTTTTGATCCTTTTTTCAAAGTCAAGATGTGAACATCTTGAGTGCTTGCTAATTCAGGAAGTTCCATTTTTGATTCTTTTTTCAAAGTCATATATCATAATATTTTGTAATAATTCAAGAATGCGATTTTGTACATACAAAACGATTACACCACAAGAGTCAGCAACATTTCAGGATTCAGCTGTGAACATTTTGAGTCCTTGTTAATTCAAGATGGACTTTTTGATCCTTTTTTCAAAGTCAAGATGTGAACATCTTGAGTCCTTGTTAATTCAGGAAGGTACTTTTTTGATCCTTTTTTCAAAATCACATGTCAGAATTTTCAAAAATGTGTCAATTTCGTAGTTTTTTCATGATAATTCAGGAATGCGATTTTGTACAGACAAACCGATTACACCACAAGATTCAGCAACATTTCAGGATTTAGCTGTGAACATCTTCAGTCCTTGCTAATTCAGGAAGGTCCATTTTTGATTCTTTTTCAAAGTCATATGTCAGAATATTTTGTGATAATTCAGGAATGCGATGTACAGACAAACCGATTACACCACAAGATTCAGCAACATTTCAGGCTTTAGATGTGAACATCTTGAGTTCTTGTTAATTCAGGATGGTCCTTTTTTGATCCTTTTTTCGAAATCATATGTCAGAATTTACAAAAATGTGTCAATTTTGTGTTTTTTTCACGATAATTCAGGAAATCATATCAATCCTTTTTTCGAAATCATATGTCAGAATTTACAAAAATGTGTCAATTTTCTGGTTTTTTCACGATAAATCAGGAATACGATTTTGTACAGACAAACCGATTACACCACAAGATTCAGCAACATTTCAGGCTTCAGATGTGAACATCTTGAGTTCTTGTTAATTCAGGATGGTCCTTTTTTGATCCTTTTTTCGAAATCATATGTCAGAATTAACAAAAATGTGTCAATTTTGTGTTTTTTTCACGATAATTCAGGAAATCATATCAATCCTTTTTTCGAAATCATATGTCAGAATTTTTTTCAAAGACAAGATGTGAACATCTTGAGTCCTTGTTAATTCAGGAAGGTCTTTTTTTGATCTTTTTTCAAAATCATATGTCAGAAATTTTAAAAATGTGTCACTTTTCTGGTTTTTTCACGATAATTCAGGAATGCGATTTTGTACAGACAAACCGATTACAGCACAAGATTCAGCTACATCTCAGGATTCAGATGTGAACATCTTGAGTGCTTGCTAATTCAGAAATGTCCTTTTTTGATCCTTTTTTCAAAGTCATATGTCAGAATTTTCAAAAATGTGTCAATTTCGTAGTTTTTTCATGATAATTCAGGAATGCGATTTTGGACAGACAAACCGATTACACCACAAGATTCAGCAACATTTCAGAATTCAGCTGTAAACATCTTCAGTCCTTGTTAATCAGGAAGGTCCATTTTTGATTCTTTTTTCAAAGTCATACGTCCGAATATTCAAAAATGTGTCAATTTCGTAGTTTTTTCATGATAATTCAGGAATGCGATTTTGTATAGACAAACCGATAACAGCACAAGATTCAGCAACATTTCAAGATTCAGATGTGAACATCTTGAGTGCTTGCTAATTCAGAAATGTCCTTTTTTGATCCTTTTTTCAAAGTCATATGTCAGAATTTTCAAAAATGTGTCAATTTATTGGTTTTTTCACGATAATTCAGGATTGCGATTTTGTACAGACAAACCGATTACAGCACAAGATTCAGCAACATTTCTGGATTCAGCTGTGAACATCTTCAGTATTTGCTAATCAGGAAGGTCCATTTAAGATTTTTTTTTCAAGGTCATATGTCAGAATATTCAAAAATGTGTCAATTTCGTAGAGTTTTTCATGATAATTCAGGAATGCTATTTTGTGTAGACAAACCGATTACACCACAAGATTCCGCAACATTTCAGGATTCAGATGTGAACATCTTGAGTTCTTGTTAATTCAGGATGGTCCTTTTTTGATTCTTTTTTCAAAGTCAAGATGTGAACATCTAGAGTCCTTGTTAATTCAGGATGGTCCTTTTTTATTTTTTTTTCAAAGTCAAGATGTGAACATCTTGAGTCCTTGTTAATTCAGGAAGGTCTTCTTTTGATCTTTTTTCAAAATCATATGTCAGAATTTTCAAAAATGTGTCAATTTCGTAGTTTTTTCATCATAATTCAGGAATGCGATTTTGTACAGACAAACCGATTACACCACAAGATTCAGCAACATTTCAGAATTCAGCTGTAATTATCTTCAGTCCTTGTTAATCAGGAAGGTCCATTTTTGATTCTTTTTTCAAAGTCATACGTCAGAATATTCAAAAATGTGTCAATTTCGTAGTTTTTTCATGATAATTCAGGAATGCGATTTTGTATAGACAAACCGATAACAGCACAAGATTCAGCAACATTTCGAATTCAGATGTGAACATCTTGAGTGCTTGATGGTCCTTTTTTTGATCCTTTTTTCGAAATCATATGTCAGAATTTACAAAAATGTGTCAATTTTGTGGTTTTTTCACGATAATTCAGGAATGCGATTTTGTACATACAAACCGATTACACCACACGATTCCGCAACATTTCAGGATTCAGATGTGAACATCTTGAGATCTTGTTAATTCAGGATGGTCCTTTTTTGATCCTTTTTTCAAAGTCATATGTCAGAATTTTAAAAAATGTGTCAATTTCGTAGTTTTTTCATGATAATTCAGGAATGCGATTTTGTACATACAAACCGATTACACCACAAGATTCAGCAACATTTCTGGATTCAGCTGCGAACATTTTCAGTATTTGCTAATCAGGAAGGTCCATTTTAGATTTTTTTTAAGGTCATATGTCAGAATATTCAAAAATGTGTCAATTTCGTAGTTTTTTCATTATAATTCAGGAATGCGATTTTGTACAGACAAACCGATTACACCACAAGATTGCGCAACATTTCAGAATTCAGATGTGAACATCTTGATTTCTTGTTAATTCAGGCTGTTCCTTTTTTGATCCTTTTTAAAGTCAAGATGTGAACATCTTGAGTGCTTGCTAATTCAGGAAGGTCCATTTTTGATTCTTTTTTCAAAGTCATATGTCAGAATATTTTGTAATAATTCAAGAATGCGATTTTGTACAGACAAACCGATTACACCACAAGATTCAGCAACATTTCAGGCTTTAGATGTGAACATCTTGAGTTCTTGTTAATTCAGGATGGTCCTTTTTTTGATCCTTTTTTCGAAATCATATGTCAGAATTTACAAAAATGTGTCAATTTTGTGGCTTTTTCACGATAATTCAGGAATGCGATTTTGTACATACAAACCGATTACACCACAAGATTCAGCAACATTTCAGGCTTCAGATGTTAATTCAGGATGGTCCTTTTTTGATCCTTTTTTCAAAGTCATATGTCAGAATTTTAAAAATGTGTCAATTTCGTAGTTTTTCATGATAATTCAGGAATGCGATTTTGTACAGACAAACCGATTACACCACAAGATTCATCAACATTTCAGAATTCAGCTGTAAACATCTTCAGTCCTTGTTAATCAGGAAGGTCCATTATTGATTCTTTTTTCAAAGTCATACGTCAGAATATTCAAAAATGTGTCAATTTCGTAGTTTTTTCATGATAATTCAGGAATGCGATTTTGTACAGACAAACCGATAACAGCACAAGATTCAGCAACATTTCAGGATTCAGATGTGAACATCTTAAGTGCTTGCTCCTTCAGAAATGTCCTTTTTTGATCCTTTTTTCAAAGTCATATGTCAGAATTTTCAAAAATGTGTCAATTTATTGGTTTTTTCACGATAATTCAGGATTGCGATTTTGTACAGACAAACCGATTACAGCACAAGATTCAGCAACATGTCTGGATTCAGCTGTGAACATCTTCAGTATTTGCTAATCAGGAAGGTCCATTTTAGATTTTTTTTTCAAGGTCATATGTCAGAATATTCAAAAATGTGTCAATTTCGTAAAGTTTTTCATGATAATTCAGGAATGCGATTTTGTGCAGACAAACGGATTACACCACAAGATTCCGCAACATTTCAGGATTCAGATGTGAACATCTTGAGATCTTGTTAATTCAGGATGGTCCTTTTTTGATCCTTTTTTCAAAGTCATATGTCAGAATTTTAAAAAATGTGTCAATTTCGTAGTTTTTTCATGATAATTCAGGAATGCGATTTTGTACAGACAAACCGATTACACCACAAGATTCAGCAACATTTCAGAATTCAGCTGTAAACATCTTCAGTCCTTGTTAATCAGGAAGGTCCATTTTTGATTCTTTTTTCAAAGTCATACGTCAGAATATTCAAAAATGTGTCAATTTCGTAGTTTTTTCATGATAATTCAGGAATGCGATTTTGTATAGACAAACCGATAACAGCACAAGATTCAGCACCATTTCGAATTCAGATGTGAACATCTTGAGTGCTTGCTAATTCAGAAATGTCCTTTTTTGATCCTTTTTTCAAAGTCATATGTCAGAATTTAAAAAATGTGTCAATTTATTGGTTTTTTCACGATAATTCAGGATTGCGATTTTGTACAGACAAACCGATTACAGCACAATAATCAGAAACATTTCTGGATTCAGCTGTGAACCTCTTAAGTATTTGCTAATCAGGAAGGTCCATTTTAGATTTTTTTTTCAAGGTCATATGTCAGAATATTCAAAAATGTGTCAATTTCGTAGAGTTTTTCATGATAATTCAGGAATGCGATTTTGTGCAGACAAACCGATTACACCACAAGATTCCGCAACATTTCAGGATTCAGATGTGAACATCTTCAGATCTTGTTAATTCAGGATGGTCCTTTTTTGATTCTTTTTTCAAAGTCAAGATGTGAACATCTTGAGTCCTTGTTAATTCAGGATGGTCCTTTTTTGATTCCTTTTTCAAAGACAAGATGTGAACATCTTGAGTCCTTGTTAATTCAGGAAGGTTTTTTTTTGATCTTTTTTCAAAATCATATGTCAGAATTTTCAAAAATGTGTCAATTTTGTGGTTGTTTCACGATAATTCAGGAAGGCGATTTTGTACAGAAAAACCGATTACACCACAAGATTCCGTAACATTTCAGGATTCAGATGTGAACATCTTGAGTTCTTGTTAATTCAGGATGGTCCTTTTTTGATCCTTTTTTCAAAGTCAAGATGTGAACATCTTGAGTGCTTGCTAATTCAGGAAGTTCCATTTTTGATTCTTTTTTCAAAGTCATATATCATAATATTTTGTAATAATTCAAGAATGCGATTTTGTACATACAAAACGATTACACCACAAGAGTCAGCAACATTTCAGGATTCAGCTGTGAACATTTTGAGTCCTTGTTAATTCAAGATGGTCTTTTTGATCCTTTTTTCAAAGTCAAGATGTGAACATCTTGAGTCCTTGTTAATTCAGGAAGGTCCTTTTTTGATCCTTTTTTCAAAATCACATGTCAGAATTTTCAAAAAGTGTCAATTTCGTAGTTTTTTCATGATAATTCAGGAATGCGATTTTGTACAGACAAACCGATTACACCACAAGATTCAGCAACATTTCAGGATTCAGCTGTGAACATCTTCAGTCCTTGCTAATTCAGGAAGGTCCATTTTTGATTCTTTTTCAAAGTCATATGTCAGAATATTTTGTGATAATTCAGGAATGCGATGTACAGACAAACCGATTACACCACAAGATTCAGCAACATTTCAGGCTTTAGATGTGAACATCTTGAGTTCTTGTTAATTCAGGATGGTCCTTTTTTGATCCTTTTTTCAAAATCATATGTCAGAATTTACAAAAATGTGTCAATTTTGTGTTTTTTTCACGATAATTCAGGAAATCATATCAATCCTTTTTTCGAAATCATATGTCAGAATTTTAAAAAATGTGTCAATTTCGTAGTTTTTTCATGATAATTCAGGAATGCGATTTTGTACAGACAAACCGATTACACCACAAGATTCAGCAACATTTCAGAATTCAGCTGTAAACATCTTCAGTCCTTGTTAATCAGGAAGGTCCATTTTTGATTCTTTTTTCAAAGTCATACGTCCGAATATTCAAAAATGTGTCAATTTCGTAGTTTTTTCATGATAATTCAGGAATGCGATTTTGTATAGACAAACCGATAACAGCACAAGATTCAGCAACATTTCAAGATTCAGATGTGAACATCTTGAGTGCTTGCTAATTCAGAAATGTCCTTTTTTGATCCTTTTTTCAAAGTCATATGTCAGAATTTTCAAAAATGTGTCAATTTTGTGTTTTTTTCACGATAATTCAGGAAATCATATCAATCCTTTTTTCGAAATCATATGTCAGAATTTTAAAAAATGTGTCAATTTCGTAGTTTTTTCATGATAATTCAGGAATGCGATTTTGTACAGACAAACCGATTACACCACAAGATTCAGCAACATTTCAGGATTCAGCTGTGAACATCTTCAGTATTTGCTAATCAGGAAGGTCCATTTAAGATTTTTTTTTCAAGGTCATATGTCAGAATATTCAAAAATGTGTCAATTTCGTAGAGTTTTTCATGATAATTCAGGAATGCGATTTTGTGTAGACAAACCGATTACACCACAAGATTCCGCAACATTTCAGGATTCAGATGTGAACATCTTGAGTTCTTGTTAATTCAGGATGGTCCTTTTTTGATTCTTTTTTCAAAGTCATATATCATAATATTTTGTAATAATTCAAGAATGCGATTTTGTACATACAAAACGATTACATCACAAGATTCAACAACATTTCAGGATTCAGCTGTGAACATCTTGAGTCCTTGTTAATTCAGGAAGGTCCTTTTTTGATCCTTTTTTCAAAATCACATGTCAGAATTTTCAAAAATGTGTCAATTTCGTAGTTTTTTCATGATAATTCTGGAATGCGATTTTGTACAGACAAACCGATTACACCACAAGATTCCGCAACAAGATTCAGATGTGAACATCTTGAGTCCTTGTTAATTCAGGAAGGTCTTTTTTTGATCCTTTTTTCAAAATCACATGTCAGAATTTTTAAAAATGTGTCAATTTCGTAGTTTTTTCATGATAATTCAGGAATGCGATTTTGTACAGACAAACCGATTACACCACAAGATTCAGCAACATTTCAGGATTCAGCTGTGAACATCTTCAGTCCTTGCTAATTCAGGAAGGTCCATTATTGATTCTTTTTCAAAGTCATATGTCAGAATATTTTGTGATAATTCAGGAATGCGATTTTGTACAGACAAACCGATTACACCACAAGATTCAGCAACATTTCAGGCTTCAGATGTGAACATCTTGAGTTCTCGGTAATTCAGCATGTTCCTTTTTTGATCCTTCTTTCATAGTCAAGATGTGAACATCTTGAGTCCTTGTTAATTCATTAAGGTCCTTTTTTGATCCTTTTTTCAAAATCATATGTCAGAATTTTCAAAAATGTGTCAATTTTGTGTTTTTTTCACGATAATTCAGGAATGCGATTTTGCACAGACAAACCGATTGCACCACAAGATTCAGCAACATTTCAGGATTCAGATGTAAACATCTTGAGTCCTTGTTTATTCTGGAAGGTCCTTTTTTGATCCTCTTTTCAAAATCATATGTCAAAATCTTCAAAAATGTGTAAATTTCGTAGATTTTTCAAGATAATTCAGGAATGCGATTTTGTACAGACAAACCGATTACAGCACAAGATTCAGCAACATTTCAGGATTCAGATGTGAACATCTTGAGTGCTTGCTAATTCAGAAATGTCCTTTATTGATCATTTTTTCAAAGTTATATGTCAGAATTTTCAAAAATGTATCAATTTATTGGTTTTTTCACGATAATTCAGTATTGCGATTTTGTGCAGACAAACCGATTACAGCACAAGATTCAGCTACATTTCAGGATTCAGATGTGAACATCTTGAGTGCTTGCTAATTCAGAAATGTCCTTTTTTGATCATTTTTTCAAAGTCATATGTCAGAATTTTCAAAAATGTGTCAATTTCGTAGTTTTTTCATTATAATTCAGGAATGCGATTTTGTACAGACAAACCGATTACACCACAAGATTCAGCAACATTTCAGGATTCAGCTGTGAATATCTTCAGTCTTTGCTAATCAGGAAGGTCCATTTTAGATTTTTTTTAAGGTCATATGTCAGAATATTCAAAAATGTGTCAATTTCGTAGTTTTTTCATTATAATTCAGGAATGCGATTTTGTACAGACAAACCGATTACACCACAAGATTCAGCAACATTTCAGGATTCAGCTGTGAACATCTTCAGTCCTTACTAATTCAGGAAGGTCCATTTTTGATTCTTTTCCAAAGTCATATGTCAGAATATTTTGTGATAATTCAGGAATGCGATTTTGTACAGACAAACCGATAACAGCACAAGATTCAGCAACATTTCAGGATTCAGATGTGAACATCTTAAGTTCTTGTTAATTCAGGATGGTCCTTTTTTGATCCTTTTTTCAAAGTCAAGATGTGAACATCTTGAGTGCTTGCTAATTCAGGAAGGTCAATTTTTGATTCTTTTTTCTGAGTCATATATCATAATATTTTGTAATAATTCAAGAATGCGATTTTGTACATACAAAACGATTACACCACAAGATTCAGCAACATTTCAGGATTCAGCTGTGAACATCTTCAGTATTTGCTAATCAGGAAGGTCCATTTTAGATTTCTTTTTCAAGGTCATATGTCAGAATATTCAAAAACGTGTCAATTTCGTAGAGTTTTTCATGATAATTCAGGAATGCGATTTTGTGCAGACAAATCGATTACACCACAGGATTCCGCAACATTTCAGGATTCAGATGTGAACATCTTGAGTCCTTGTTAATTCAGGAAGGTCCTTTTTTGATCCTTTTTTCAAAATCACATGTCAGAATTTTTAAAAATGTGTCAATTTCGTAGTTTTTTCATGATAATTCAGGAATACGATTTTGTACAGACAAGCCGATTACACCACAAGATTCCGCAAAATTTCAAGATTCATCTTTAGTCCTTGTTAATTCAGGAAGGTCCTTTTTTGATCCTTTTTTCAAAATCACATGTCAGAATTTTTAAAAATGTGTCAATTTCGTAGTTTTTTCATGATAATTCAGGAATGCGATTTTGTACAGACAAGTCGATTACACCACAAGATTCCGCAAAATTTCAGGATTCATCTTGAGTCCTTGGTAATTCAGGAAGGTCCTTTTTTGATCCTTTTTTCAAAATCACGTGTCAGAATTTATAAAAATGTGTCAATTTCGTAGTTTTTTCATGATAATTCAGGAATGCGATTTTGCACAGACAAACCGATTGCACCACAAGATTCAGCAACATTTCAGGATTCAGATGTAAACATCTTGAGTCCTTGTTAATTCAGGAAGGTCCTTTTTTGATCCCTTTTTCAAAATCATATGTCAGAATTTTCAGAAATGTGTCAATGTTGTGGTTTTTTCACGATAATTCAGGAATGCGATTTTGTACAGACAAACCGATTGCACCACAAGATTCAGCAACATTTCAGGATTCAGCTGTGAACATCTTCAAAAATGTGTCAATTTCGTAATTTTTTCATGATAATTCAGGAATGCGATTTTGTACAGACAAACCGATTACACCACAAGATTCAGCAACATTTCAGGATTCAGCTGTGAACATCTTGAGTCCTTGTTAATCCAGGAAATTCCTTTTTTGATCCTTTTTTTTAAATCACATGTCAGAATTTTTAAAAATGTGTCAATTTCGTAGTTTTTTCATCCTTTTTTGATCCTTTTTTCAAAATCATATGTCAGAATTTTCAAAAATGTGTCAATTTTGTGGTTTTTTCACGATAATTCAGGAATGCGATTTTGCACAGGCAAACCGATTGCACCACAAGATTCAGCAACATTTCAGGATTCAAATGTAAACATCTTGAGTCCTTGTTAATTCAGGAAGGTCCTTTTTTGATCCTTTTTTCAAAATCATATGTCAAAATCTTCAAAAATGTGTCAATTTCGTAGTTTTTTCAAGATAATTCAGGAATGCGATTTTGTACAGACAAACCGATTACAGCACAAGATTCAGCAACATTTCAGGATTCAGATGTGAACATCTTGAGTGCTTGCTAATTCAGAAATGTCCTTTTTTGATCATTTTTTCAAAGTCATATGTCAGAATTTTCAAAAATGTATCAATTTATTGGATTTTTCACGATAATTCAGTATTGCAATTTTGTACAGACAAACCGATTACAGCACAAGAATCAGCAACATTTCTGGATTCAGCTGTGAACATCTTCAGTCTTTGCTAATCAGGAAGGTCCATTTTAGATTTTTTTTAAAGTCATATGTCAGAATATTCAAAAATGTGTCAATTTCGTAGTTTTTTCATCATAATTCAGGAATGCGATTTTGTACAGCCAAACCGATTACACCACAAGATTCAGCAACATTTCAGGATTCAGCTGTGAACATCTTCAGTCCTTACTAGTTCAGGAAGGTCCATTTTTGATTCTTTTTCAAAGTCATATGTCAGAATATTTTGTGATAATTCAGGAATGCGATTTTGTACAGACAAACCGATTACACCACAAGATTCAGCAACATTTCAGGATTCAGATGTGAACATCTTGAGTTCTTGTTAATTCAGGATGGTCCTTTTTTGATCCTTTTTTCAAAGTCAAGATGTGAACATCTTGAGTCCTTGTTAATTCAGGAAGGTCTTTTTTTGATCTTTTTTCAAAATCATATGTCAGAATTTTCAAAAATTGTCAAAATCTTCAAAAATGTGTCAATTTCGTAGTTTTTTCAAGATAATTCAGGAATGCGATTTTGTACAGACAAACCGATTACAGCACAAGATTCAGCAACATTTCAGGATTCAGATGTGAACATCTTGAGTGCTTGCTAATTCAGAAATGTCCTTTTTTGATCATTTTTTCAAAGTCATATGTCAGAATTTTCAAAAATGTGTCAATTTATTGGATTTTTCACGATAATTCAGGATTGCGATTTTGTACAGACAAACCGATTACAGCACAAGAATCAGCAATATTTCTGGATTCAGCTGTGAACATCTTCAGTCTTTGCTAATCAGGAAGGTCCATTTTAGATTTTTTTTAAGGTCATATGTCAGAATATTCAAAAATGTGTCAATTTCGTAGTTTTTCATCATAATTCAGGAATGCGATTTTGTACAGACAAACCGATTACACCACAAGATTCAGCAACATTTCCGGATTCAGCTGTGAACATCTTCAGTCCTTACTAATTCAGGAAGGTCCATTTTTGATTCTTTTTCAAAGTTATATGTCATAATAATTTGTGATAATTCAGGAATGCGATTTTGTACAGACAAACCGAATACACCACAAGATTCAGCAACATTTTAGGCTTTAGATGTGAACATCTTGAGTTCTTGTTAATTCAGGATGGCCCTTTTTTTGATCCTTTTTTCGAAATCATATGTCAGAATTTACAAAAATGTGTCAATTTTGTGGTTTTTTCACGATAATTCAGGAATGCGATTTTGTACAGACAAACCGATTACACCACAAGATTCAGCAACATTTCAGGCTTCAGATGTTAATTCAGGATGGTTCTTTTTTGATCCTTTTTTCAAAGTCATATGTCAGAATTTTAAAAATGTGTCAATTTCGTAGTTTTTTCATGATAATTCAGGAATGCGATTTTGTACAGACAAACCGATTACACCACAAGATTCATCAACATTTCAGAATTCAGCTGTAAACATCTTCAGTCCTTGTTAATCAGGAAGGTCCATTATTGATTCTTTTTTCAAAGTCATACGTCAGAATATTCAAAAATGTGTCAATTTCGTAGTTTTTTCATGATAATTCAGGAATGCGATTTTGTACAGACAAACCGATAACAGCACAAGATTCAGCAACATTTCAGGATTCAGATGTGAACATCTTAAGTGCTTTCTAATTCAGAAATGTCCTTTTTTGATCCTTTTTTCAAAGTCATATGTCAGAATTTTCAAAAATGTGTCAATTTATTGGTTTTTTCACGATAATTCAGGATTGCGATTTTGCACAGATAAACCGATTACAGCACAAGATTCAGCAACATTTCTGGATTCAGCTGTGAACATCTTCAGTATTTGCTAATCAGGAAGGTCCATTTTAGTTTTTTTTTTCAAGGTCATATGTCAGAATATTCAAAAATGTGTCAATTTCGTAGAGTTTTTCATGATAATTCAGAAATGCGATTTTGTGCAGACAAACCGATTACACCACAGGATTTCGCAACATTTCAGGATTCAGATGTGAACATCTTGAGTTCTTGTTAATTCAGGATGGTCCTTTTTTGATCCTTTTTTCAAAGTCAAGATGTGAACATCTTGAGTCCTTGTTAATTCAGGAAGGTCTTTTTTTGATCTTTTTTCAAAATCATATGTCAGAATTTTCAAAAATGTGTCAATTTTGTGGATGTTTCACGATAATTCAGGAAGGCGATTTTGTACAGAAAAACCGATTACACCACAATATTCTGCAACATTTCAGGATTCAGATGTGAACGTCTTGTGTTCTTGTTAATTCAGGATGGTCCTTTTTTGATCCTTTTTTCAAAGTCAAGATGTGAACATCTTGAGTGCTTGCTAATTCAGGAAGGTCCATTTTTGATTCTTTTTCAAAGTCATATATCATAATATTTTGTAATAATTCAAGAATGCGATTTTGTACATACAAAACGATTACACCACAAGATTCAGCAACATTTCAGGATTCAGCTGTGAACATCTTGAGTCATTCTTAATTCAGGAAGGTCCTTTTTTGATCCTTTTTTCAAAATCATATGTCAGAATTTTCAAAAATGTGTCAATTTTGTGGTTTTTTCACGATTATTCAGGAATGCGATTTTGTATAGACAAACCGATTGCACCACAAGATTCAGCAACATTTCAGGATTCAGATGTGAACATCTTCAAAAATGTGTCAATATCGTAGTTTTTTCATGATAATTCAGGAATGCAAGATTCAGCAACATTTCAGGATTCAGCTGTGAACATCTTGAGTCCTTGTTAATTCAGGAAGGTCCTTTTATGATCCCTTTTTCAAAATCACATGTCAGAATTTTTAAAAATGTTTCAATTTCGTAGTTTTTTCATGATAATTCAGGAATACGATTTTGTACAGACAAGCCGATTACACCACAAGATTCTGCAAAATTTCAAGATTCATCTTGAGTCATTGTTAATTCAGGAAGGTCCTTTTTTGATCCTTTTTTCAAAATCACATGTCAGAATTTTTAAAACTGTGTCAATTTCGTAGTTTTTTCATGATAATTCAGGAATGCGATTTTGTACAGACAAACCGATTACACCACAAGATTCAGCAACATTTCAGACTTCAGATGTGAACATCTTGAGTTCTTGTTAATTCAGGAAGGTCCTTTTTTGATCCCTTTTTCAAAATCATATGTCAGAATTTTCAAAAATGTGTCAATTTTGTGGTTTTTTCACGATTATTCAGGAATGCGATTTTGTATAGACAAACCGATTGCACCACAAGATTCAGCAACATTTCAGGATTCAGATGTGAACATCTTCAAAAATGTGTCAATATCGTAGTTTTTTCATGATAATTCAGGAATGCAAGATTCAGCAACATTTCAGGATTCAGCTGTGAACATCTTGAGTCCTTGTTAATTCAGGAAGGTCCTTTTATGATCCCTTTTTCAAAATCACATGTCAGAATTTTTAAAAATGTTTCAATTTCGTAGTTTTTTCATGATAATTCAGGAATACGATTTTGTACAGACAAGCCGATTACACCACAAGATTCCGCAAAATTTCACGATTCATCTTGAGTCATTGTTAATTCAGGAAGGTCCTTTTTTGATCCTTTTTTCAAAATCACATGTCAGAATTTTTAAAACTGTGTCAATTTCGTAGTTTTTTCATGATAATTCAGGAATGCGATTTTGTACAGACAAACCGATTACACCACAAGATTCAGCAACATTTCAGGATTCAGCTTCTTCAGTCCTTGCTAATTCAGGGAGGTCCATTTTCGATTCTTTTTCAAAGTCATATGTCAGAATATTTTGTGATAATTCAGGAATGCGATTTTGTACAGACAAACCGATTACACCACAAGATTCAGCAACATTTCAGACTTCAGATGTGAACATCTTGAGTTCTTGTTAATTCAGGATGGTCCTTTTTTGATCCTTTTTTCATAGTCAAGATGTGAACATCTTGAGACCTTGTTAATTCAGGAAGGTCTTTTTTTGATCCTTTTTCAAAATCATAATTTTCAAAAATGTGTCAATTTTGTGGTTTTTTCACGATAATTCAGGAATGCGATTTTGTACAGACAAGCCGATTACACCACAAGATTCCGCAAAATTTCAGGATTCATCTCGAGTCCTTGTTAATTCAGGAAGGACCTTTTTTGATCCTTTTTTCAAAATCACATGTCAGAATTTTTAAAAATGCGTCAATTTCGTAATTTTTTCATGATAATTCAGGAATGCGATTTTGTACAGACAAATCGATTACACCACAAGATTCACCAACATTTCAGGATTCAGCTGCGAACATCTTGAGTCCTTGTTAATTCAGGAAGATCCTTTTTTGATCCTTTTTTTAAAATCACATGTCAGAATTTTTAAAAATGTGTCAATTTCGTAGTTTTTTCATGATAATTCAGGAATGCGGTTTTGTACAGACAAGCCGATTACACCACAAGATTCCGCAAAATTTCAGGATTCATCTCGAGTCCTTGTTAATTCAGGAAGGACCTTTTTTGATCCTTTTTTCAAAATCACATGTCAGAATTTTTAAAAATGTGTCAATTTCGTAGTTTTTTCATGATAATTCAGGAATGCGATTTTGTACAGACAAACCAATTACACCACAAGATTCAGCAACATTTCAGGCATCTTGTTAATTCAGGATGGTCTTTTTTGATCCTTTTTTCATAGTCCAGATGTGAACATCTTGAGTCCTTGTTAATACAGGAAGGTCCTTTTTTGATCCTTTTTTCAAAATCATAAGTCAGAATTTTCAAAAATGTGTCAATTTTGTGCTTTTTTCACGATAATTCAGGAATGCGATTTTGCACAGACAAACCGATTGCACCACAAGATTCAGCAACATTTCTGGATTCAGATGTAAACATCTTGAGTCCTTGTTAATTCAGGAAGGTTCTTTTTTGATCCCTTTTTCAAAATCATATGTCAGAATTTTCAAAAATGTGTGAATTTTGTGGTTTTTTCACGATAATTCAGGAATGCAATTTTGTACAGACAAACCGATTACACCACAAGATTCAGCAACATATCAGGATTCAGATGTGAACATCTTCAAAAATGTGTCAATTTCGTAGTTTTTTCATGATAATTCAGGAATGCGATTTTGTACAGACAAACCGATTATACCACAAGATTCAGCAACATTTCAGGATTCAGCTGTGAACATCTTCAGTCCTTGCTAATTCACCTTCCTGAATTGTCAAGGACATATGTCAGAATATTTTGTGATAATTCAGGAATGCAATTTTGTACAGACAAACCGATTACACCACAAGATTCAGCAACATTTCAGGCTTCACATGTGAACATCTTCAAAAATGTGTCAATTTCGTAGTTTTTTCATGATAATTCAGGAATGCGATTTTGTACAGACAAACCGATTATACCAAAAGATTCAGCAACATTTCAGGATTCAGCTGTGAACATCTTCAGTCCTTGTTAATTCAGGAAGGTTCTTTTTTGATCCCTTTTTCAAAATCATATGTCAGAATTTTCAAAAATGTGTGAATTTTGTGGTTTTTTCACGATAATTCAGGAATGCAATTTTGTACAGACAAACCGATAACACCACAAGATTCAGCAACATATCAGGATTCAGATGTGAAAATCTTCAAAAATGTGTCAATTTCGTAGTTTTTTCATGATAATTCAGGAATGCGATTTTGTACAGACAAACCGATTATACCACAAGATTCAGCAACATTTCAGGATTCAGCTGTGAACATCTTCAGTCCTTGCTAATTCAGGAAGGTCCATTTTTGATTCTATTTTCAAAGTCATATGTCAGAATATTTTGTGATAATTCAGGAATGCAATTTTGTACAGACAAACCGATTACACCACAAGATTCAGCAACATTTCAGGCTTCACATGTGAACATCTTGAGTTCTTTTTAATTCAGGATGGTCCTTTTTTGATCCTCCTTTCAAAGTCAAGATGTGAACATCTTGATTCCTTGTTAATTCAGGAAGGTCCTTTTTTGATTCCTTTTTTTTTAAATCATATGTCAAAATTTTCAAAAATGTGTCAATTTCGTAGTTTTTTCATGATAATTCAGGAATGCGATTTTGTACAGACAAACCGATTACACCACAAGATTCAGCAACATTTCAGGATTCAGATGTGAACATCTTGAGTTCAGGATGGTCCATTTTTGATTCTTTTTTCAAAGTCATATGTCTGAATATTTTGTGATACTTCAGGATTGCGATTTTGTACAGACAAACCGATTACACCACAAGATTCAGCAACATTTCAGGCTTCAGATGTGAACATCTTGAGTTCTTTTTAAGTCAGGATGATTCTTTTTTGGTCCTTTTTTCAAAGTCAAGATGTGAACATCTTGAGTGCTTGCTAATTCAGAAATGTCATTTTTTGATCATTTTTTCAAAGTCATATGTCAGAATTTTCAAAAATGTGTCAATTTATTGGTTTTTTCACGATAATTCAGGATTGCGATTTTGTACAGACAAACCGATTAAACCACAAGATTCAGCAACATTTCAGGATTCAGCTGTGAACATTTTCAGTCCTTGCTAAAACAGGAAGGTTCTTTTATCATTTTTTTTCAAAGTCATATGTCAGAATATTTTGAAATAATTCAGGAATTCGATTTTATACAGACAAACCGATTAAACCACAAGATTCAGCAACATTTCAGGATTCAGATGTGAACATCTTGAGTCCTTGCTAATTCAGGAAGGTTCTTTTATGATTTTTTATCAAAGTCATATGTCAGAATATTTTGAAATAATTCAGGAATTCGATTTTATACAGACAAACCGATTAAACCACAAGATTCAGCAACATTTCAGGATTAAGCTGTGAACATCTTCACTCTTTGCTAATCAGGAAGGTCCATTTTAGATTTTTTTTAACGTCATATGTCAGAATATTCAAAAATGTGTCAATTTCGTAGTTTTTTCATAATAATTCAGGAATCCGATTTTGTACAGACAAACCGATTACACCACAAGATTCAGCAACATTTCAGGATTCAGATGTAAACATCTTGAGTCCTTGCTAATTCAGGAAGGTCCATTACTACTTTTTCAAAGTCATATGTCAGAATATTTTGTGATAATTCAGGAATACGATTTTGTACAGACAAACCGATTACACCACAAGATTCAGCAACATTTCAGGATTCAGATGTGAACATCTTCAGTCCATGCTAAATCAGGAAGGTTCTCTTATGATTTTTTTTCAAAGTCATATGACAGAATATTTTGAAATAATTCAGGAATTCGATTTTATACAGACAAACCGATTAAACCAAAAGATTCAGCAACATTTCAGGATTCAGATGTGAACATCTTGAGTCCTTGCTAATTCAGGAAGGTTCTTTTTTGATCCTTTTTTTAAAGTCATATGTCAGAATTTTCAAAAATGTGTCAATTTTGTGGTTTTTTCAAGACAATTCAGGAATACGATTTTGTACAGACAAACCGATTGCACCTCAAGATTCAGCAACATTTCAGGATTCAGCTGTGCACATCTTCAGTCCTTGATAATTCAGGAAGGTCCATTTTTGATTCTGTTTTTAAAGTCTTATGTCAGAATATTCTAAAATGTGTCAATTTCGTGGTTTTTTCACGATAATTCAGGATTGCGATTTCAGCAACACAATTCAGGAAGGTTCTTTTTTGATTCTTGTTTCAAAGTCATATGTCAGAATTTTCAAAAATGTGTCAATTTTGTGTTTTTTTCAAGATAATTCAGGAATACGATTTTGTACAGACAAACCGATTACACCGCAAGATTTAGCAACATTTCAGTCCTTGTTAATTCAGGAAGGTTCTTTTTTGATCCCTTTTTCAAAATCATATGTCAGAATTTTCAAAAATGTGTGAATTTTGTGGTTTTTTCACGATAATTCAGGAATGCAATTTTGTACAGATAAACCGATTACACCACAAGATTCAGCAACATATCAGGATTCAGATGTGAAAATCTTCAAAAATGTGTCAATTTCGTAGTTTTTCATGATAATTCAGGAATGCGATTTTGTACAGACAAACCGATTATACCACAAGATTCAGCAACATTTCAGGATTCAGCTGTGAACATCTTCAGTCCTTGCTAATTCAGGAAGGTCCATTTTTGATTCTATTTTCAAAGTCATATGTCAGAATATTTTGTGATAATTCAGGAATGCAATTTTGTACAGACAAACCGATTACACCACAAGATTCAGCAACATTTCAGGCTTCACATGTGAACATCTTGAGTTCTTTTTAATTCAGGATGGTCCTTTTTTGATCCTCCTTTCAAAGTCAAGATGTGAACATCTTGAGTCCTTGTTAATTCAGGAAGGTCCTTTTTTGATTCCTTTTTTTTTAAATCATATGTCAAAATTTTCAAAAATGTGTCAATTTCGTAGTTTTTTCATGATACTTCAGGATTGCGATTTTGTACAGACAAACCGATTACACCACAAGATTCAGCAACATTTCAGGCTTCAGATGTGAACATCTTGAGTTCTTTTTAATTCAGGATGATTCTTTTTTGGTCCTTTTTTCAAAGTCAAGATGTGAACATCTTGAGTCCTTGTTAATTCAGGAAGGTCCTTTTTTGATCCTTTTTTCAAAGTCATATGTCAGAATTTTCAAAAATGTGTCAATTTATTGGTTTTTTCGCGATAATTCAGTATTGCGATTTTGTACAGACAAACCGATTACAGCACAAGATTCAGCAACATTTCAGGATTCAGATGTGAACATCTTGAGTGCTTGCTAATTCAGAAATGTCATTTTTTTGATCATTTTTTCAAAGTCATATGTCAGAATTTTCAAAAATGTGTCAATTTATTGGTTTTTTCACGATAATTCAGGATTGCGATTTTGTACAGACAAACCGATTAAACCACAAGATTCAGCAACATTTTAGGATTCAGCTGTGAACATTTTCAGTCCTTGCTAAATCAGGAAGGTTCTTTTATCATTTTTTTTCAAAGTCATATGTCAGAATATTTTGAAATAATTCAGGAATTCGATTTTATACAGACAAACGATTAAACCACAAGATTCAGCAACATTTCAGGATTCAGATGTGAACATCTTGAGTCCTTGCTAATTCAGGAAGGTTCTTTTATGATTTTTTATCAAAGTCATATGTCAGAATATTTTGAAATAATTCAGGAATTCGATTTTATACAGACAAACCGATTAAACCACAAGATTCAGCAACATTTCAGGATTAAGCTGTGAACATCTTCACTCTTTGCTAATCAGGAAGGTCCATTTTAGATTTTTTTAACGTCATATGTCAGAATATTCAAAAATGTGTCAATTTCGTAGTTTTTTCATAATAATTCAGGAATCCGATTTTGTACAGACAAACCGATTACACCACAAGATTCAGCAACATTTCAGGATTCAGATGTAAACATCTTCAGTCCTTGCTAATTCAGGAAGGTCCATTACTACTTTTTCAAAGTCATATGTCAGAATATTTTGTGATAATTCAGGAATACGATTTTGTACAGACAAACCGATTACACCACAAGATTCAGCAACATTTCAGGATTCAGATGTGAACATCTTCAGTCCATGCTAAATCAGGAAGGTTCTCTTATGATTTTTTTTCAAAGTCATATGTCAGATTATTTATAAATAATTCAGGAATTCGATTTTATACAGACAAACCGATTAAACCACAAGATTCAGCAACATTTCAGGCTTCAGATGTGAACATCTTGAGTTCTTTTTAAGTCAGGATGATTCTTTTTTGGTCCTTTTTTCAAAGTCAAGATGTGAACATCTTGAGTGCTTGCTAATTCAGAAATGTCATTTTTTGATCATTTTTTCAAAGTCATATGTCAGAATTTTCAAAAATGTGTCAATTTATTGGTTTTTTCACGATAATTCAGGATTGCGATTTTGTACAGACAAACCGATTAAACCACAAGATTCAGCAACATTTCAGGATTCAGCTGTGAACATTTTCAGTCCTTGCTAAAACAGGAAGGTTCTTTTATCATTTTTTTTCAAAGTCATATGTCAGAATATTTTGAAATAATTCAGGAATTCGATTTTATACAGACAAACCGATTAAAACCACAAGATTCAGCAACATTTCAGGATTCAGATGTGAACATCTTGAGTCCTTGCTAATTCAGGAAGGTTCTTTTATGATTTTTTATCAAAGTCATATGTCAGAATATTTTGAAATAATTCAGGAATTCGATTTTATACAGACAAACCGATTAAACCACAAGATTCAGCAACATTTCAGGATTAAGCTGTGAACATCTTCACTCTTTGCTAATCAGGAAGGTCCATTTTAGATTTTTTTTAACGTCATATGTCAGAATATTCAAAAATGTGTCAATTTCGTAGTTTTTTTCATAATAATTCAGGAATCCGATTTGTACAGACAAACCGATTACACCACAAGATTCAGCAACATTTCAGGATTCAGATGTAAACATCTTGAGTCCTTGCTAATTCAGGAAGGTCCATTACTACTTTTTCAAAGTCATATGTCAGAATATTTTGTGATAATTCAGGAATACGATTTTGTACAGACAAACCGATTACACCACAAGATTCAGCAACATTTCAGGATTCAGATGTGAACATCTTCAGTCCATGCTAAATCAGGAAGGTTCTCTTATGATTTTTTTTCAAAGTCATATGACAGAATATTTTGAAATAATTCAGGAATTCGATTTTATACAGACAAACCGATTAAACCAAAAGATTCAGCAACATTTCAGGATTCAGATGTGAACATCTTGAGTCCTTGCTAATTCAGGAAGGTTCTTTTTTGATCCTTTTTTTAAAGTCATATGTCAGAATTTTCAAAAATGTGTCAATTTTGTGGTTTTTTCAAGACAATTCAGGAATACGATTTTGTACAGACAAACCGATTGCACCTCAAGATTCAGCAACATTTCAGGATTCAGCTGTGCACATCTTCAGTCCTTGATAATTCAGGAAGGTCCATTTTTGATTCTGTTTTTAAAGTCTTATGTCAGAATATTCTAAAATGTGTCAATTTCGTGGTTTTTTCACGATAATTCAGGATTGCGATTTCAGCAACACAATTCAGGAAGGTTCTTTTTTGATTCTTGTTTCAAAGTCATATGTCAGAATTTTCAAAAATGTGTCAATTTTGTGTTTTTTTCAAGATAATTCAGGAATACGATTTTGTACAGACAAACCGATTACACCGCAAGATTTAGCAACATTTCAGTCCTTGTTAATTCAGGAAGGTTCTTTTTTGATCCCTTTTTCAAAATCATATGTCAGAATTTTCAAAAATGTGTGAATTTTGTGGTTTTTTCACGATAATTCAGGAATGCAATTTTGTACAGATAAACCGATTACACCACAAGATTCAGCAACATATCAGGATTCAGATGTGAAAATCTTCAAAAATGTGTCAATTTCGTAGTTTTTCATGATAATTCAGGAATGCGATTTTGTACAGACAAACCGATTATACCACAAGATTCAGCAACATTTCAGGATTCAGCTGTGAACATCTTCAGTCCTTGCTAATTCAGGAAGGTCCATTTTTGATTCTATTTTCAAAGTCATATGTCAGAATATTTTGTGATAATTCAGGAATGCAATTTTGTACAGACAAACCGATTACACCACAAGATTCAGCAACATTTCAGGCTTCACAT